>BTSY01000004.1:2848985-4048985 GCA_036245785.1 Pristionchus fissidentatus | reverse complement strand
CGACGGTGGTTTTACCTTGTGTCACGAGCGCCTCTTTGATGGTGTCGTAGTGAGTGAAGAAGACGATGGGCTTGGGCAGGAAGAGTGTGAGACAGTGGCCTGCACAATGTGCGTTCGGTGAAGTATTACACACATAAAAAAGTCTTATATTAGGCCCATGACCTTTTCAAAAGTCTCATATATAAGAACTTAAGTCTTAAATATAAGCATTTTTAGAGGGTCATGGGCATCATATAAGACTTTTTCTCAGTGTGTACGCGTGAGCCACATAATTTTACAAGGACTCTTCACCGGTCGAAAGCCGATAGATTGTACAGAATGCATTGAATATCTTCTCTTCGGCCTTGCCCCATCCCTTGTTCGTTGTACACAAAAAAAAATCTAATGAACCAATTCGTGTAGTGATGCTTGTAGAAAAGCCATGAATAAAAGGTGAAGTTATGAAACTTACCGTAATCTTTTCCAATTTTGTGGACGTATTCATGTACAGAGTCTGGATTTAACTGAAATTGATTATGTTTACAATATTTAAAATAATTGTTCATGGAGCCGAAGTGGCATTGGGACTATTAACATGACGCACTATTTGTTGGCAACCAATGCCTAATATGAATCAGTAATTTAAAGTCATCTTTAAGAAGCTCAAAAATAAAGTCTTACATGGTAAAGATTGCCTATAATCGGCAACGGAAGCGGGCCAGGCGGGTATTTCCTGACGTTTATGTAGTAGAAAACAACGTAGACAATGATGATAATCGAGCAAAGGAGAAGCACCATCTGAAAGCGGACCAAATTATGTGTATTCATTTTTATGTAATCATCCGCGATGGGAGTGAAGAAACGAGGAAGAATAAGACGAAGAATACGAAGATAAACGAAATACGCTTCACGTAATGGATAAGCAATCAGGAGAATTGACCGGAAAAATTTTTGCGACCAAGACGACGTTCCTGTCCCACCAAATTTCAAGACGAGTATCAAAACATTACATCTTATCAGATCAAGAATGGGGCGGGCGGTGAAATTCCTCAAAACCGTCGGCCCTTACCCCTTTGCGGATCCAGTTTTCCCTCAATGTGTGCACTTACTTTTGATGTATGTACAGCGGACGACTTTCTTTTCGATTGGACAAAATTTTCAATCCCGTTTTCGATCTAACACTTTGAATTCTTTGCAAATAATCTTTTGTTATTTTGATCTCAGAATCAAAGGAGTATCGGGGTTGCATTGTTGTTCCCGTCGCAATATTCGTGCCCATTTGTGCCCGCAACAACAATTGTTGCCGATGATTGCAAGAGAAGGAACGCTGTGCGAAGGTTGAAAATCGGCAACAAATTCACGTCCTCTTGTAAAGAGTATTGGGTACTCATTCCCGCGCTCTCGAGACACAGCAGGAGGAGCGCGCATCATCTGGGGTATAGCTCAGTGGTAGCTAGCGGAAGGACGTTGATTTGAATCCTTCTGCCTCCAGTTTCTTTTGCGTACTCCTCTGACGTTAAAACACTCATAGTATCTAGGGACGGAGTAAACTACGACAAATGAAATACAGTTGTCGATTGAAATTATTTCAAATGAACACAATACGTCTGCGAGTATGTGTGAACTCGTATGAATAACATTCAGAGAAGACCAAAATAGCAAAATCACAAAAAAAAACCGCCAAGCTTCAAGTCTACTATAAGTTTTCACTCCAAAAAGCAGATAAACGAAATAAAGTTGACAAACGAAGTAATTGTCAAGACCATCTCCTCACAATAATCGATACTTTATTACTCGAACATTATTTTTAAAATACAGTTGGAATGATACCCATGAAAATCGCTCAGAATGGAGTGTCAGGTCGCTTTTCCATCCACTCCTTCAGATTGGGCGTTGCCTGAATCTTGGCTACCGTATCCAATACAGTAGGGAAGGCATCGAGGAATCCGGGGAAGTAATGAAGCAGCATGTAAACATGTTCGGAGATGAGCAAATCGACCCAAGTGAGAGAAGCACCGACGAAATGGCCGTTCGATCCGTTTTCCTGTCAAGCATATCATTTATGCGATTGTTTTAACTAATTAATCTAAATTACCGTTTAAGGAAATCTAACAATTTTCAGAGTGAAAACTAGCCGGGATGTGTTGAGGTTAAATACACTACGCTCTATGCGTACACTACGCTCTATGCATAGTTCCGGGTGCAGGTTCGGTCCAGGGGGAGAACGGTATCCTGCCGCAGGTACGGTCCAGGGGGAGAACGGTATCCTGCTGCAGGTACGGTCCAGGGGGAGCTAAGTAACATAAGATTCGGTCCAGGGGACCTCAGTAGCCTTCTTCAGGTACGGTCCAGGGGGGCCTCGGTAGCCTTCTTCAGGTACGGTCCAGGGGGACCTCGGTAGCCTTCTTCAGGTACGGTTCAGGGGGAGTTTGGTAGCTTGCTGTAGGCTCGGTCCAGGGAGGAGAACTCAGTAGCCGGCTCCAAGATCGGTCCAGGGGGAGCATAGTATGTTGGGGGGGAATGTTCATCTCTAGAAAAAGTACTGGCTTATTCCGTTGCAAAAGGCTCGTGAGGCTGAGTGCGATCGAAAAAAGTTGCCACTACGCCACTTCGTGGCTCCGTGGCAACTTTTTTCGATCGCTCTCAGCCTTACGAGCCTTTCTCAACGGAAACACAGGATACCGTGTGTTGATTTCCATGTCGTGTTCGAACACTTTTCCAATGATCATTTGGAAAGCCGGATCATTTGGAAACTTTACGAAACTTTCAATTTTTCACGTTAAAACGTGTTAGAACACTTCCAGGCACGTTTCCGACATCGCACAACACTTTTCCTGTGACCCCCCACGCCCTGCAAACCAATTGGAAACTTTTCGAAATTTTCGATTTTCCAAGTTAAAACTCTGCAAAACAGGTGAAAACGTGTTTCACCTTACTGAAGAACGTGCTAGAAGGGCATTTGACACTTACGAAAAATGCAAACGTTTTGATCGCGGCGGGGTTCGAACCTGGGGGTCTCGGATTGTAAGTCAAGCGCGTAAGCCACTTGGCTATGGATTTGATCAATTAAATATTGCAAAATTTTAAAGGGATTTTGGTCTGTTGTCGTATGCAAAAGGATCCGAGACGATTTTGAAGCGATTTATTAGGAAGATTCCGGATGCATGATTCCAGTCTCCAGAAAGGGGTCAGGGGCGAGAGAGAGTGTGCAAAAGTGAGAGAGTCACTCTCAATTTCCCTTACACTCTCGTTCTAACTCCATTTCTGCGAGATTGCCGTCATGAGGAATGATTTGGAACGAAATGTGCGAAAATTTCATGAAATCGCGTGAAATCAAGTGAAATCAATCGATATTTCACTTCAAAAATCGGCAAAAGATGTTCAAATGTGAATCTCATTACTCAAAAATGGGTTTGGGCCACATTTGACACTTGGAAAAAATGCGGCAAAAGACTATGCACCGGCGGGGATCGAACGTGAGACCCTCGGATTTCTAGTCGAGCTCGCTACCGACTTGGCCATGAAATTATCTATTTTTCAAAAATTTAAAGTTCGATGCGTTTTGTCGTTGCCTATCACATGCAAAAGGATCTGAGAAGATTGCTAAACTTTGAAGCGAATTATAGCGGAAAAAACGAAAAAAACGTCCGTCACGCGGAAGGAAAAAAAACCAACAGACAAACAGACAGACATTTCGATTTCCTAGTAGTGGAGGAATTAGATAAAAAGAGAACGACTGGGGAAAGCGAGCACTTTCAAATGCTTTCTTTCATTGCGTGTCATTTCGGAAAATCGTGTCATTCGACGTCATTTGATTCATTTCTACGCCGGGGAGTTTGGAGAGATATACATGGTAGATCAATTGGAACTGAGGAATTATACACCTTTGCAATCTTCTCAATGATGGTGAAGTACTTGTCTCTGGCCGGCTCGAGACCCTCTTCCATCTGCGACTCCTTGTCACCCTGTGATTAAATTTGTTTTTTTAATTTTTTTATAAAAAAATACTGCAAAGCTTTTGCGTTTGCAAAGTCTTTTGCAAACGCAACCAAACAATTATGTTATCCATGAACGCAAAGTAAATCAATCAATACTGGGAGCTCTCCGAGATGGATGAGGAATGGCGGCCAGATTTCGTTCTCGTGGTCTTTGTGCTGATCGGCGATCGCGTCGATCCAAGCACGATCGAACTCCGAATCACCAGCGAATCCTGGGATTTTTTTGTATTCAGTCCATTAGTCTGGATAGGGAAGAAGCAACAATTCGTGTTTATAACCCTCGGTTCTAATCATTTCGAAAGCATTCAGTATTTAAATGCGGCTATTGTCGTATATTTGTGAAAAATGGCAACTACTCACCGAATTCCTTGGCGAGGAAGCGATTGATGGCGTACGACTGACCGAGTGGCTTGCCGTCCACTTCCAGAGTCGGAATCTGTCCGAACGGCGTGGCTAAAAACTTATCAATCTGAATCAAGATTAATCAGATTCGTTTATCAGTCTTTTAGCTCTTCTTGATGCATTATCGCCCTCGTGGAGATCAAGTGTGATGTAATCGCGCTTATGGATAACGCATATCAATGAATAGATCGAAATTTAGAAAAAAATTTTTACAAATTTCAAAATAAAGTTAACGTGAAGCGCGCGGAGTTCCATGCGTTTCTTTGCACAATGTTTCGTAATTATCAAAGCACTTTTCAAATAAATTACTCACAGTCTTTGAAAGCCGCCCAATCCTCTCTCGGCAAGCGGAAATCTTCGAATGGAACGCCCGCCAGATGGAACAGGTCGCGGGCTACCTGAGATTGATACTGGTTTGAGCTGTAGTATATATATATATGACACGCAAATTCGTGAAGCGTTCCAAAAAAATTTATATACAGGTTATGGGGCACTTCTCGTGGCCGTTAGACGACAGCTATTTATGTGAAAACACGTAGAGGAATATTTACTGTTGAATTTCTCTGAACATCAATCAATCCAATAAATCAGTAACTAGGTGCAACTCGTATGTCAAGTTAACGTTGAGTACCTCGGCACGGCCGCGCACGTTGAAGTACGTCAGTTTGTAGGAAGGCATGATTGGGAGGAATGGAGGAGGGAAGAGGGAAGAGTGAATGGCGCTGCGGTTCCCGCGTGGTTTAGCTGACTAGAGAAAGAGGAGAGAGTAGAGAAAAAGGGAGGAGAGAGAAGGGTGATCGGCCGAAACACAACAAATAGGCACACTTCAGAGAGAGAAAGTGTGAGTGTGCAAGAGAGAGAGGTGAGTAGTGCTAGAGAGCACCCATTTCATACCCGGCCGTGTGTTGTGTTTTGCACAACAGGTTGCGAAAGCATGAGCGGATTTCCAATCCAATAATGCTCATATCGTCGATACAGTGACAACCAGAAACATCCTTCGTTTTTAGTATTATCGTATTGAAGAAACGTTTTATAGGAGCGCGCACAGTTAACTTTATCCAAACAAATCGTGTGCACATCATCAAGAGACGAACAGGTCACAGTGCGGACTCGGGTCGCTTGTCCATCCACTCCTTCAGTTTGGGCGTTGCCTGAATCTTGGCTACCGTATCCAATACAGTAGGGAAGGCATCGAGGAATCCGGGGAAGTAATGAAGCAGCATGTAAACATGTTCGGAGATGAGCAAATCGACCCAAGTGAGAGAAGAACCGACGAAATGGCCGTTCGATCCGTTTTCCTGAAATCATGTGTTTAATGTAAATGAAGACAAATAAAGAGTGCATAAATAATATAGTACACACAGAGCGCGAACTCTCTAACATGTGCCAGATCACAACAACTCTTTCATACGGTTGGCGATAGTGGACTCGCTTGCATATAAGGGAGTCCAATTCAGTAGAGTGGCGCACGTCAGAATGTTACATTTGTATGGACAAATACACAGATAATTGATCATGGTTCATTTCAACGATGAGGATTTCTCACCTTGGCAATTTTCTCAAGAATAGTGAAGTGCTTGTCTCTCGCAGGCTCAATCTTCTCCTTCATTTGCGTTTCCTTTTCGCCCTGGAATAAATTAAATATCAGAGTTTGGTTATTCTTAATAATTAGCTGCTACTATGATAGGAGAAAGTAAATATGTTTATTCCTAAGTATCACGGTTGGATGTTTCGGTCCTTGGGTTCGATGATATGTGGAGGAATCTCTACCAGAAATATCTTAAATGAGCTAATTTTTTAAAAAATAAAATACATAAATAAATAAAATAAAAAAATTTAAAAATTTTTTTTCGATGAACACTGCAGTCGACGATTTAGGAGCCAATAATTCTGTTCCGAATTTCCTGGAAAGAAGAGGAATCAATAGTTACCGGGAGGTGTCCGAGATGAATGAGGAATGGGGGCCAGATATCGTTCTCGTGGTCTTTCTGCTGATCGGCGATTGCATCAACCCATGCGCTCTCGAAAGCCGACTTGCCAGCGAAACCTGCCAAGAATCGGATGATTACGATAGACTGCAACTCGTTTTGTATTAAACAATTTTAATTCTTTTTATCTTTTTACAATGTCAATAGGACGATACATCCGAAGTGATCAGGTCATTTCATCTTATTTTAGACTAGCGAAGATTGCAAGATAATATTCACGAAACCCTCCCTCCGTCGAACAAATCTCGTATCTCTACAAGGCTCACCAAATTCCTTGGCAAGATAGCGGTTAATGGCGCCAGATTGGGGGAGTGGTTTGCCGTCCACTTCTAGCACTGGGAGATACCCGAAGGGCGTGGCTAAAATATGATTTTTATTCTTGCAAATAACCATCGTGAGAAACGCTCGTTCACCATTCGCCACAAATTTAAATTCTTTTCTACATTTCTTAATTTTCATCGTAATTAAAAATTAGCACTTACAGGCCTTGACTTCGGGCCACTCTGCCTTCGGAATGCGCAAGTCCTCATAGGGAACACCCGCAAGGTAGAAGAGATCACGGGCTACCTAAAATTACGTATCGAAATCTTACATTGCATTGTATAGTGCAGATGAAGATGGATCTTCTAAGTATCTAAGTAAGTAAGTATTGTAGAGTGTATTGTACTATAGAATACGATAGAATGACAGAAACGTGCGAAAGTAGCATACAATTGTTATTTTGATAAATTGTGTATATTGCGGTTGGCGCTCATTGAGAATCAATAGTACCTCGCCACGACCGCGGGCCTCGAAGTAGGTTAGTTTGTAGGCAGGCATTGCAGGAAGAGTAGCGAGCGGACTAGAGACGCGTCTATACTGGAGAAGAGGTGTAGAGAGAGAATAGAGAGAGAGAGAGCGGAGGACGCGAGTGAGAGGCCGACTGCTCATTCGTAAACAATATAACGTGGCAAAGTGGCGGGAAACAGGGTTGTTGCTCATGTTAATAGCAAACACACACCAGCAAGATGTTAGCGGATGAACATAGATTTCAACGGTCAAACAATGAATTTTTTTCTCTTTCTCATGATTTACTAATTTCATTTGGGAATAAAGAGGAGAGAGTTGTCTGGAATTAAGGAGGAGGAGGGTATAGGAGAGAATAAATAGGGTCGCGATTTTGAGAGAGAGGAGAGAATCTTCGACCAACACTACACATAGACACAAACAAACGTGTCTGAGTGCGTTACGCGGTGCGGTATATTGTGTAGTCTGGCGAAAGTGTGCCTCAAAGTGTGACTTGAAAAGATATGCCGCGATTTTTCTATTAATCGCTTTGATGATCGGGAAATCCATGCGAAATATCAATATTTTCCGGCTGAATATTCGTGTAAACATAGAATAGTTGAATGCTAAATTATTTCTGGTGAAAAAGAGAGTTTTTAGTTTTTCTTTTCTTTTCATAAGAGTTGATTCTTAGTTTACAGAGTGTGCCGTGTTGTTTCACGGATTTGCTGATTACATCCTCTTTTTCTTGTTACTTACATTCATGCCAGAAATGTGGTCTGAAGCTTAGTGTGAACCAGAACATTTATAATCCTGAATTTTTATACAATTATAATTACAATTAGAGCCGCAAAGAAGAACATCAATCGGGAAAATCAGTCATCAATAGAGGATTGCACAATCAATAGTTTAGAATTTTTCGACGGGACGCTTCTCCATCCATTCCTTCAGTTTGGGCGTTGCCTGAATCTTGGCTACCGTATCCAATACAGTAGGGAAGGCATCGAGAAATCCGGGAAAGTATTGAGTGAACGTGTAAACGTGCTCGGATATGAGGAGGTCGACCCAAGTGAGAGAATCACCGACGAAATGGCCGTTCGATCCGTTTTCCTGCAAATTACATGGATAGATCCAGCTCAATGAATCTTGAGATGTTTATGCTCTCTTGTTGTTCAGCGCACGATCTTTTTCCTCGAAAAAGGTGGACCGTGTCTTCGCGACTTGGAATATGGACAATTTACAAAGGCTGCTAACCTTCGCGATATTCTCAAGAATTGTGAAGTACTTGTCTCTCGCCGGTTCGATCTTTTCCTTCATCTGTGAATCCCTGTCTCCCTACAATTTGACTTACAATGAGTTTATCTGTCGGGAAAAATAGGAAAGATCATAAACATTGGCGACTGCTAACAAAGACGATAACAAGTTGTAATACATTGCAAGAACTGCTGATTCGACGGTTATTGTCATGAAATGTAGCAATTTCACTGGAAAATGTTCAACAGGGAATACATGTTTTCAGTTTCACTTATAGAAAACATCGATACCGGCTCGAGTCCGAGGTGGATTAAGAAAGGAGGCCAGATCTCAATCTCATGATCCCTATGCTGATCTGCCACGGCATCGATCCATGCCCGCTCGATTGCAGAATTACCAGCGAACCCTGGCAACAATTGTGTTACGTCGAAGCAACTGCTTACTTACAAAACTACTGACGAGGTAAATTAAGTATCAGAGAGTTGTACACATAAAGCATTATCAAATGAATGAACGATTTTATGTTGTTTGCAGAGACCAAGTCTTGAGATGTAATGGCGCCTGTTATAAGTAGTGAAACACATGATCTCACCAAATTCGTTAGCGAGATAGCGATTGATTGCGTGTGACTGAGGAAGCTTCTTGCCGTCCACTTCTAGCATGGGGACTTGTCCGAACGGGAGAGCTGAATGAGAAGAACAGACTATGAATGACTTTCGAAACGAAATAAAAAAAGATGGTAACATCTTTTTTTAATTTTGAATCAATATGATTATACGCGTTTCTCCCTGATTATCAAAATTTCGTAAATAGCGCGGAGTTTATATCCGCTAGTACAATGTGTGTAGCTCGCAATTGCATTACACATTCACAAAACAGGCATAAACAGATTCAACATTCCGTTCATGGCAGAGCAAGACACATACCAAGGCATAGAAAGAGTGCATCATTTCATGAAATGATAATATTTGAATTGTAATAGAGTTACTGACATTCACTGATGGTGGGCACTTCGTCAAGCCGATAGCGAATATCCTCGTAGGGAACGCCCGCCAAGTGGAAGAGATCACGGGCGATCTGCGGAAATTGAGCTCACTCCTCGTTAAAATTATGTTTTTTAGGAAAACAATTACGATATTGATTGTTCAACAATCGCTCACTGAACGTGTGACGAACCTCAGCACGGCCGCGCAAGTGGAGATACGTGAGTTTGTAGGTAGGCATTAATAGACACAGCCTGGAACTTGTAATTGTACGTTTCCGGAAAGCGATTGGATGCGGTAGGGTAGAGGGTAGAGTGCGAAATGTGAGACAATAGCATTTCTGTTTCGCGCACTCTCTCTCTAGAGCTGAGCGGAGAAGTGAGTATGGGAAATAAAGTTATCTTGGTCTCACATTTCGCTCTCTAGTAGTGAGGGTTGCAGATTGAAGGGGAGATGAAGGGTTATGTGCGTATCGATAGAGCCATGGCTGTTTTATGTACCCAGAGAGGCAGAGAGAAAGTGTGTCCTGTGTGGTTCCATTGTGTAGGGATGGAAGGAAAATCATAGATCGGGAGGTTGGGATTACTGGCACAGCGTAAACGCACACCGAGAGAATAATCGATGAAAGTAGCGGGTGCAAGGAACCCATGAATTGAACTAAGGCCACGAACTGAACTAAACATGAATGTGCATTCAGTGAATAAATTACGAACAGTGCTATATCAAATGCCCAGCATTTAGACAATCTACGGAGAAATTAACATTATTTCCAAAAGAACAGCTCTTAGAGGACTATTGCACGTCCCGAATTTGCCTTTGACATTTGCATTTTTTTTCCTTTTTTATACTTCACACTCCTCCCCTATGTGTTTCCCATTCTCTAATATCATTTCTTGAATTGGCACATTTGCGTATATTTTGACGCAGTGAGCAATGAACAAGGAAATATTTATTTGTACACTTTCACACCCGGAAATTAAAGGGACCAGGCAACCAAAAAAAATGAATTTTTGGAAATTCTGATTTAAAAGTATGTTGTTCACCACATCGAAAAATGAATATTTCAAGAAAGAATTTTTTTTTTTAAAAATATTTGGAATTATAAAAAAATATTTTCAAATCTCAAATCAACGCTCGGCGCGGTGTAGTTTCGAAAAACATTACTGTAGATTGGCGTGCATCCATCTCGGGCGACTTTTCCAACTACACGCTATTTTTCAAACTGTCTTGGTGTGCCAAGTCGTTTGATTTTCGTTATTTTCTTTTGTTCTTCGTGTTATTCTTGTTTTGCGGCCTCATTTCAATCTCATCTTGTAATGCATGCACTCTGATAATTACAGTGGTCCATTTTCTTATTAAGCTTTATCGTCAATATTCGGTTGCGATTCGCATTAAGTTCCCTCCTTTCAGTGGCCTTCCGCGACAAATACGAGAGAAGCCGTGCTAAGAGATGATGGAAGAGGAAGATTTGGGAGTGGATGAAGATGCCGGTGAGTCAAATTGGACGAACAATAGCTTCACAAGTCATAACAGTTCGGAACACTTTCCTATTTAGTGTTTTTTTAAAAAGTTCGTTCTATGCTCGATCATAGAAGTTTATCGCCGTTTATTTATTGAAATGAATGATCCCTGTTCATTGCACGTGCTAACGATGCTCGTTTAGTATCGGCCAGGGGATGGACTGAAATGGGATGGAATGGAAGGATAGAGTGGGGAGGATGCGGCGAGGCGAGGTAGGTCATGCTCGCAATGGCATTGAAAGCTCATTATTATTATTATTATTTATTAGTAATTGCATAATATTCATACATGATACTGAAACTCTAGCCCAAATTTGAAACAAGAATCTGAACCTCTTGCAAGTTGCAGGAAACACCAGCGCAATCATGTTGTTGAGACCGGTAATTTGCTTGAATCTTGCCGAATCGGCAATCTAAAACAAATTGCGCGCGTATTGCGTGATACTGAGTTCCAGTTCAGAAAAGGATCAAGAAAATTGCCTGTTAATTTGGTAAAAAATATAGCTATTTTGCCCCCGCGCAAGTTTACATTGTGGGGATACTTGTGGTGGTGCTTCCTGCATAATGCACCACGTTTTTTGCTGCAAATTTGCGCTAAGTTTCCGTGAAAATGGTCTAGTTCTTGGTGGGAGTTTAGTTTGCATCTCCCCAATTACGGTGCACGTTATCCTCGTTAAACCCCTGGCAGTCTCAATAAAAATAATACTAATAGTTCATTTATTGCAATGTTTGGACTAAATATGTGTTCTAATTTTACTCGTTTAGTTTCCGCCTTCGGCCTCGATGAAGTGAAGATTGAATGGAATAGGAGTGGCGGAGGAGCTGAGGAGACGAGGTAATTCGTTTCTTCTATGGCATTGGAGGAATATTATTATTATTATTATTCTTTATTTGCATAATTATACGGGAAGGGAAGAGAGTTGATACGGGAAGGGAATAGAGCCGTATGCTTTGCAATAACTGAGTTAGTTATTATAACTCGCCCCGTAGAGAAATGGGCTATGGATTTCGATTGCAGACCGATGAAACTGTGTTTGTGATTTTCAACATGCGGGCCACGCATTTTGTTAAAAATTAAGTAAGTAAAAGTAAGTGGGACCGTGGGATACGGAAGAATTGGGGTACGGTAACTGAGTATTGATTGATTGATTGGTGTATTGCAGCAAGCTGTGAGGAATGTGGACGCGCGCACGCTCGAGCAGCACGGATGAGACGCCGCGGCTTGCCGGTACGTCGGCTTTTTTATTGAATGATCGATGCAATAATAATAGCAATAATAATGCCGCTTGTTGAACAGGATGAACAAGCGCAGCTCGTGCCGCCGCCCGTCACCTATTGGAGCAAGGTGCGGTACAATAATTAGCTATTTATTTTCAGCACGTATAGCTGGATAATTAATCGATTGATTTGTATTTCCAACCCGATCGTGCTGTGCACGTTGGATGTTTATTTCCGTGATTCGTTCAACCATGGTGTATTTTTAGTTTTATTGATCATGTAGTATTAACGGTGCCTCTTCCGCCCTCGATAATATCGAGGCTTGTCAGTAATTGATTGAATGTGTGCTTCCATTGTGATGGATTGATGGAATGTTCTAGCTTTGATCTATGATTGTCTTTGAGTACGTACTTTGAGTTTGAGTGAGTACGGTAGGGAGCGATGAAGCGGAGTACGGTAGTTGACGATTTAAATCGATTCTCTATGTTCAGCTCGTCTGCCGACTCGCCCTAGATGAACGCGCACTTCTGCGCGCTGCGAAGCTTCCCCACCAAAATCTATGTGAGTAGCGATGTCGATGCCTAATAATTACTGTAGCTCCTCGGGTACAGACATAGGTCAGATAGGTTTTCGCTAGCGAGGATAGTCACTTCTGCTTGGCGTCCAGACCATGTCGGCGAACGACAATTTTGAATTTTTCGTGCATTTATGACCACTTTTTTTGACAAATTTATCGGAAATTGGGCATTATGCACTTCTGCGTGTGATTAGGCATTTCTTCACGATAAGCCTGCTAGAAATCCATTTGACCTATGGGTACAGATTATATAACGATCTTTAATAGGTGCTAAATCGCAAGGAAGCGCGATAATTTCGATAGCAAACCATGGCAGACTACTCTTTTCCATTTATTGGACCATAAATACATGTTACACATTTTTTTTTCACTCCGAAAACACAAGACCATCAGTTGACGGTACCTTTAATATGTGAGTTCGGGTGTCTTTCAAAATTTCAGCTGTTACCCTTTCTGTACATTTCAGAGCATGATCAAATGGACGCGCAAGCTGTTCATGGGCGTCTTCTCTGAGCCCGTGGAGCCGGCCAATCAAGGACCAGCGTCACTTCCTCGAGCAAGTGCAGCAGATGAACAGTGGACAGCAGGTGAGGAAGAGGATGGATTGATTGCATAGGGATGACGGAATACTGAATATATTGGACGAGAGGTTATAATTATTTATATAATGATCACATAACTCTACATGGAAGTTCACCGTTTATCGTGTACATGACTTGACTATGAAACATGAATGTACAATGTGGTTGGAAAAATTGATTCGGCTTGCTAATCGCATTTTGTAGATGGATGCGTTGACTGCGGTGAAGAAGCTGATGATTACGAGCGACTGAAGACTGCCGATGCGATGGGCCCGACTTATCTGCCAGGTACGGTAGAGGGCGTATTATGGAGGTATACTGTAACGGACAAATCATGACTACGGTATTTACTAACTCATTATCGATTTTTCAAGTTACCATCCGAGAAGATAAGGTACGGAATTTTGTAGTCGACGTGATTGTTTGGAACGATAGCTACCGTATCATGATTGAGTGTCGTTGCAGGAGTGCGGTATCGAGGTGGATGGAAATAGTTTCTGCCGGCCCGATCTCATCTACTCGTTCTTCATAGGCGCGATGAAGAGAGTGGTGGCGACCGAGTGAGTTGATTGCATCATTCATAGGTAATTTATTGAAATGAAGTGGATCGTGCTACTCTGATACCTGTCTATGCTAGCAGGCGAGCTGTGTTTCCACGCTGTCCTACGTGGGGCAGCGCGCAAACACGTGAGGTGCACCCATGAATAGTCCAGGTCATGTTCCAAGATATGGTAGTAAAAAAAACAGTAGTAGTAAATGAATGCATAAAGAAAGGTGTTCCCTGAGGGGAAATTTTTTCTCATGTACAGTTCTCCGACTACAGTAGCTCTACCGTAAACGGGAATTCAGAAGAGCCAATTCGCTCGGGATTTTTGCAGGCGATAGACCTCGATTAGGTAATATCAGAGTTGTGTAGGGTATTGCTCCTTATGTTTCCGAGGTTACTGTATACAGTAACTTATGAAATTTCTCAAATCTAGCCGGGATTTTATCGTTTCTTTTCTAATTGTTCCCTCCTCTTGCAGAGTGTCGGCGGTTATGCAGGAACTGACTCTCACTCCCAACCCCGAGCACGTCAATTCGTTCGTCCTCGAAGCGATGGTCTCCAATCCGGAGAACGAAGAGGACGCCGATTACGATATCGTTTTAAGTTATATCGATTGATCGTTTGCTGGTTATCGATTAACTGTCCATCCCTTTTGTTGTACAAAAAGATAACTCTTGATTTTACCCCACCACTCCTGTTTTTCTCTTTCTCTCTAAATCTTGTTCTACACGACGAGTAGCTTCCAGACACTCACATAAATCCGATGTATTACTTACTTACTTCACATTATCGGCTGTTTGATGAATTTCGTTTTATAAGTATTTGTGCAATTTAGTACACAAATAGTTTATCTTACGTTCTCAAAAATAATCGTTTCACGTATAAACACATTACAAAAGTAAGACCTGTTCGTGCGAAGAGAAATTGACTTGTGCAAGCATAGTCCTGCAAACACTTATATCGTACCTTCGCCGTCTACCGTAGCCTCTGGCTGCAAATGAATTAGGTATTGTCAGGTACGTGAATTGTGTAGCGACTCTTATACGGTGTTTTAGCCTTCCCAGGGCATACTATAAGAATGACTGCTTCGTAACAAAGGTAGCGGTACAGTAAGTCTTGGTTATCGTTACTCCCAGCATTGACCTATGCTGGAAGTAGCTCTTTCAGAGTAAGGCAGAGCAAAAACAAGTATAACAATCAATCAATAGGAACCCGTAATAACTAGAATTACTCCGTACTATGTTCAATAGTAGTAAATGAATGCGTGAAAAGAGCGCACGTGTCGGATCGTTATAGTTGGTAAACTGGAGGTAGGACCAGTTGATGCGTCCCCTAGACCTTCACTTGATTGGTGAAAACCTTCTCCTCCAGCTTGCCCTCGTCCTCATTAGAGAGGTTAATGCGGTTGATCTGCTCCTTACTTTTATCATTCAGTTTTGAGCTTTGGGGAAATGCGCTACATGCTAAATCGGCTACAGCAATGGTCACACGCACGGATAAACATTCTTGCATTATTATAAAGTTTGCGAAACTGCACAATCTCCCGAACTCGGTCAAAATGGATGAACGGCGTAGGAAATGAGCTAAAGAGAAGTTTTACGACTGTTTTAGCACATTCACAACTGTATCCTAGCATCAATCACGATGAAACCGATTAGATCAAGTAAAACAGTAAGTACTGCAACACATAACAATGAGAACTAAAGAAAATACAACCGAAATGTAATGAAAAAAGTGAAAAAAGTCAAATTTCACAGATGTGAAGTAGGTCCGCAAATTTCAGAGCTAGAGCCGGGAAAAGGTAAAAATGTCACAGTGGAACAGTTCCTTTTATGACTCAAAACACCGCGCCAACTGAAATTAAATACGCATAATTTTATTTATTTGCATTTTTGTCGAATTTTTCCAATTTTTTTGCTTATATCGACTAAAAAGTGCATTTCAAGCTCTACAAAATGAAATTAAGTTGTTTTTTGGTTGCCTGGTCCCTTTAAACGAGCCGTCCTTTCGGTCTCAAAACGCCGTGAATAACTCGTTATCTGTTGCACTCTGTTACTAATTTTAATTTTCATGTTTTTTATAAATTGTTGAAGGCGTATGAAACGCAACAAATAGTCTTTTCACTAGACAAGGTTAATTTCAGCGTAAGATATTTTCAATCACGTCTGTTTTGCATATTTTCGAATAACACGAAAGGATGCGACGACCATCGATTATTATATCTTTGTTATTTGACCCTCCAAAACACCAAGTGGCTTCGTTACTTTAAAGACAATAGTAAATTTCTCAGAATCTACTTGTTTCGTAACTGATTAACACACATGTGTTTCTCCCAACATGTTTTGTGCTTTCTACGAGACAATTCAAGGAATTATCATTGATCATTAACCAATAAAACGACATAGAAATGAAATTACTACCACAAAGCGTCGATTGTCTTCAATAGTTCAGTAGTTCGTTTTTCCGACGATGTTCCTCGTGAATTTTCTCAACCGAAATATTACGGATGAGCTGTTCCCTGTGTTTGAAATTGTTTACTGCACTGAGGTATAATATTTCTTATGATTCACGAATATCAATGCTACTGTAAATACCGGTACTTTTTCCAGCTGACTATTCTGATTTTTGCAATTCTTCTCGGTTCAACTGTTCTTCTTAAGACGCGCGAGCTTCCCTACCACATTAACGTATCCTTTTCACATGATTCCAAACCTATGTGATCATTATATAAATAAAAGGGTTAGGAAGAGAGAGTATGCAAAAGTGAGAGAGTCCCTCTCGATTTCACACGCTCTCTCACTCCAAAGGCCTTTCTGGGAGGTTCTGTGAAATGATGTGTTTTGTTTCAATGTACTCAAGAATTTCTTGTTCCGATTGTTCGTGGTATGTCCCTCCTAGCAGGAATAGAACGAACTAATCGAAGCAGTACCAGGAACATACAATTAAGAAGTTGGTGGTTTTGTTTATCTTTTGGTTACATTTTATTCGTACGACTATTATGAGATTTTGTAAAGTGTTAAATCTTTAAACAAATTTTAAAGCGCAATGATATTTGTAACATGTTCGTCTGGTTCCTGGTAATGCTCCGATTGGTCCCGCCCGCCGAGTGCGAGCAGGAACATCATAAACAATCGAAATAAAAAAAATTCCGTAGTATGTATATTCTTTCATTGTGAATTTTAAATTTAAATTAGGTCTTGTAAATGTCAGATAAAACTCCGGCTCTCGTGCTGCCTCGTGCAAGGAATGATCTATCCAATATCACGCATTATCGTTATTTGCCACCAGTATTTCGGGCCATCCGAATACGGTTTGGAGAAGAATATAAACGCAAAACGTTTCGAAATTTCCAGTTGAATCGATTCACCTCATTATCTGCAGTTTACTCAAAGAATTGTTTCTCGGCTATTTTACATTCCTGTAAGTTGTTTTGCAAATTATATTTGTAGAACTTGACAAACAAATATGAATGAAACCTTTTTTTAATAGCTAATTTGCATTAAAGTACATTCTTTTGGGCAATTTGATATCGTTGTAGGATAGCGACTACTGCATTTGATCGCATCGTGGCGACCAAAGCCTGGAGATGGTAAGCGAATCAAGTAGGAAATAGATCATATCGCATTAATCCGATAACGATTATTCCTTCCAGGTATGAGAATGCTGGAAAATCGACTTTGGTATTTTTCGTATTTCAAGAAACTGTGCTAATCCTTGTGGGCAACATTCCCGGCGTCCTGCTTGTATTCGGTATTACATTGATGAAATGATACGATTACAAAAACATATTACTTCATATTTTGCCAAAGGCGCGAACCGTAAAAAAAGAGAGTGGGTCGATAGCGTGCTTCTTTGGTTATCTACGAAAGTCCGTATTTGACCAATGTCAAAAATGCACCGTTCATTTTTTACAAAAAAAAAATCAAAATTCAATTGTAAACACCCGCAGAATACATTGACGACTCGCAAGTAATGATCTATTTCGTGCCGATGGTCATCCTCGGAGTAACAGTGAGATTCTCAAGCAAAAAACATGACTGGACGCCGAATTTGCAGCTATTCATTCTTGTGGTGCGACTCAACCGAAGAGAAATGGCGAATCTTCAACTCGGCGCCAAAATCAATCGATATTCGGTGGCGCGCACCTACCAAATCAAGGAGAATATTGCAATATTAAATGTAGGGAAAAAATTGCTCTTTAAAAATGGATACTGTATTTTAATCAAATGCGAATACAATTCAATAAATCTAAGCTTGTCCGGACGGATAAAACTCTAATATGTGAGAGTACGAAGATACGATACATTTTACTAGTGTTCACAGACTGACAAAATCATAAATTCTTGGATTCATTGTGGATTCAGACACTTCTCAACGTCGCTCGTCCACTGATTCTCGTCGCTCTTCCTCCCTTTGCCTTCTACGGCGGTTACGGTCTCGTGCCGGCCAACATCGGCTACGATGGATTCCGCTATTTCTGCATCTGCACATACGAAATGTGGCTGGCGGTGTGAGTTTTGCTTCACAGTTCAGCGCGGAAAGCTCCAAACATTTTACTGCAATTTATTTGACGAAACGTCGAGATTGTGGACAAACATGGTTGCAGACGAGTTCTCACGATTTTTTTTGCTGGGGCGAAATGCAATCAGCTTTGATTCAACTTGAACTTGCAGTGCCTGTGTGGTGGTCATTGGTGCACTGCCTGTCTACGAGCCGAGACTGTCCATTATAAGATCAATGCGCTCGACAAATAGTCGAGTAGACGTCGAACGATCAACGATGTATTCCAAAGCACTCTAACAATCTCGTCGCCAATTTCGTTTCAGTCTGAGAGCGGAGACCGACTTGTACTTTTCCATGCTGACGAGAGATTTGAAATTACCTTAGGTAAATCACGAAACCCGACGCGCGCTGTTTATCGTGAACAAATGAACAGCTAAAATGTTTAAATAAAGTCGATATTGCAATGTCGTCACGGTCGGACGAACGGAAGTGAACATCGGTAATTATCTTATGATACGACGAAAAGATACTCAAGCCTCTTCTTCCAAATTCACTGGAACTTTCTGAAATGCATGCACCATGTAAAAGAAACCTGCGCAATCACAAACCTCCGAAGTTCTTTCTCGAACAGCAAAATAATAGGAGAAAACTGAAATGGTATTTCTTTGAAAACTACACAAATATATCGATTTCTTACTCGCAAGAAAGCCGAAAATGAAATTTGCTGTGAAATGCAGCGGCATCGAGATCATTGGAGATAAGAAAGTGAAAATGCTCATCGCCAGAGACTGCAAACATCGACTTTGAATTTCTACACTCTTTTTATACCGATTACCCGATTGGAGAATCAGGGAAACAAACTGTACAGATTTCAACAAAAGATAAGTTACAAATATTCGTACTTGATGAAACTTGGATATGGCAAAAACGTGTGAGATCCGATCGGGGATGAGCATCGAGCAGAGCACTGTTCGAGAAGTATTGAAGGCGTTGTCGGCCAAGCCGAGAAGAAAACCGATGAGCAGAGAGAGTTCGAGGCTTAATTACGGAATAGAAGATTGTATTTGGGCTCTGTTCTGAACGTCGTATGTAAAAACTTCATCTGCTGATAGTTTTTAGCATACTACGAGAACACAGTTTAGACTCCAATATATAATTCGAGATCAATACGTATTGTTATAATCGTTCTATCTGTGCTGAGATCTAGATATATTTCTTTCAGAGTTTGTCTCGTGAATCAGATACCGTTTCGTGAGTAATACGTGAGAGAAGCGCTCACCTCGGTGCGAGGAGCATTGTTGGCGCGTCGCTTGGCGTGTTTGTCGCATCTGAAGGCGTCGAGAGCAGCGATAAAATGAGTGCGGTGAAGTAGAGGATGGAACCTGCAAAACCGATGCTTTTCGCTTTCCTCTGCCACAATTATCCGCTTTGTTCAACGAAAACGATGCTAATTGAATTGGCAAAAAAGTTTTTGTATCCATCCGTTTTTGAACTGGCAACTGCAATGGGTTTGCAGCCACTGACCGATTATCATGCTGGGCATCTTGGCAAAGTTGTGCACGTACTTCGACACGATGGAGATCGTAGCGCCCACTGCAATGATTCACTGCAGGAGTTTTATTCATTTTTATACATTTTCAAATTCAATTTGAAATTGAGCACGCACTCGCCATCTCGCCGACCCCGAATACAATGACGTAGTAGGCCTGGAGGTAGGGAATCTCGGATAGCCTCTTCGAGAAGATTAACGTCGTGGGATAGATTGTGATCCAGAAAGCTGCAAAAAAATATTAGAAAAGTACTTGAATATATTTCTCTATATTAGACTTATTTATTGAATATTGTGTATTCATTATTCGAATATATGTCTGAAGGCACTTCAGCTATCAAATTGTACTTATTGTTTGCAGTGTCAGTACCTGTGCTGACACCGAGGAACAAATAGACAGGCGCAGCAAGTAGCGCACGTGATGATACAAGCGTGCACAGAACGCTTCCTGAATTGATGTACGTTGAATATATCGAGAAAAATAAGTTAGGAAGAGCTATTTTACTTTTTTTTAAACAAATATACATCAGCTTCTGTATCGGCGGATGCCGACAGAGATCTTATCCCTGCCCCAACCCCCTTGCCGATTCCCCCTCTCTCTGATATCAGGATGTGCATAAAGAGGATAATCCTAGCCTGGTTGCCCACTGACTACCACCGAAACAGCTTCAGCACTAGGCTTACCAAAGTGTACTCACTCAAATGCTCGGTGAAGCCCACTCGGTTCTTGCGGTTTACCGGCTGGGCAATCGAATTGCCGACAGGCCGAGTCGGCAGAAAGGCGAAAATAATGTTAGCAACAATGGACACTGCCGCAAACGCTCCGTACATCAATCTGAAATTAGCGTTGTTCTCTCTTGACAATCGGACCGTTGGAAGGTACCGAATCTCATAATCGGAGTATTGTCTGTAGCTTTTCGCTTCGTTTCCCACTTTCGTTTCGTTGGTAGAATAAACAAGCGTATCCACTTCTGCAGGCGGCTGTGCTGTCAGAATGAGAACGAAACCGCCGAGGACCAGACTGCAGGAAACTTTTATTCGATATTTACAGTTTTGTTTCGTTGACTATTGATTTCGCTCAAAGATGCACTGTAGTTCATGAAGTTTGACACTCTGTAATTTCACTTCAATTGAGAGCGCGAAATGTGAGACGACGATCACTTCATTTCACCCACACTCTTCACCGAATGACGGATTAGAGAGCTTAAGCGAATGAAGAGATAGTGGACTCATATTTCGCACTCTACTACAAACTTAGCACCTGCTAGTGGCGAGCGACCAGGACAGGGCGGAGTTGCGCTCGATTGTTCGCTTCGTCGAATGCTCCGTGATGTAGGCACCGTGACCGGAGTAAAATACTGAATGGACTAACAATCATACCAAGGAATTTCAGGTATAGTATTGTTCTTACAATTAGTCAAGTTTCAGAACTTGAAGTCGAGTTGAATGCGTAGCGAGTGATTTGAAAAGACAAATTCAGTAACTTTCAATGTACTCGAAATATTTCTGTTGAATTTTATGTCAACAAGTCGTCATTCAGTTCAGAAGTGATTTAAAATACGAACTACATGGAAGAGAAGATTCGAATCGAGATGTATTACGCAACTAATATCAGAATGTTGGAAGCTCAGAAGTATAAATCCTGTATATATATATAATTTTTATTATGACAGCCGATGGTCACGAATACCACTTTAAAGTTTCACCTCGCACAGAGTACCCGGATCGACTATATCTAATGCCAGTCACACACTACCGAGAAAGGCCACAGCCGGCAAGACAATGGCGTACGATTTAACTTAACGCCAGTCGATTGAAAGTGATTGATACGCGATACCGTTGATACGATACGGTACGTTGATACGGTCGATTGATTGATTGATACGCGCTAGTCAGGACATCACTGGTTTCTGGAAGATCTCCAAACTCAATAGATATCATAAAGAGCGACACTTTATTTTACCAAAGAACCCCAGCATGATCTATTCCCTGGACCCAGTTCGCTGATGTCAGAATAAAAATGCCAAAAAATTATTGCAATATAAGTGTGCTCGCTTCAGTACTTGTACACAGAGTAACACGTTTATGCAACATTTTAAACAATTACATGGATTGTTTAGAAGCCCAAGAAGGAGAAGAAGCCACTGGGAGCTGTAGTATATGTCTGAGGTATTCTCGACGACACTGGACCTCTGCCAGGGGCACCAGTGAGTGGGAAGAGGGTTCTTGAAGGAATAGGCGCTTTGGAAGATCCATTAGGTGCTCCAGAATATGCCTGAGGAGTTCCGGACGGGCGCGGGCCTCTCGAAGATCCATTCGGGGCTCCAGTGAGTGGGAAGAGGGTTCTTGAAGGAATAGGCGCTCTGGAAGATCCATTAGGTGCTCCAGAATATGCCTGAGGAGTTCCGGATGGGCGCGGGCCTCTGGAAGATCCATTCGGGGCTCCAGTGAGTGGGAAGAGAGTTCTTGAAGGAATAGGCGCTCTGGAAGATCCATTAGGTGCTCCAGAATATGACTGAGGAGTTCCAGATGGGCGCGGGCCTCTGGAAGATCCATTCGGGGCTCCAGTGAGTGGGAAGAGAGTTCTTGAAGGAATAGGCGCTCTGGAAGATCCATTAGGTGCTCCAGAATATGCCTGAGGAGTTCCGGATGGGCGCGGGCCTCTGGAAGATCCATTCGGGGCTCCAGTGAGTGGGAAGAGGGTTCTTGAAGGAATAGGCGCTCTGGAAGATCCATTAGGTGCTCCCGAATATGCCTGAGGAGTTCCGGATGGGATTGGCCCTCTGGAAGATCCGTTCGGGGCTCCAGTGAGTGGGAAAAGAGTTCTTGAAGGAATGGGAGCTCTGGAAGATCCGATGGGTGCTCCAGAATATGGTTGAGGTGTTCTGGAGGGAATAGGAGGTCTGGAAGATTCGTTTGGAGCTCCAGAAGATGCCTGAGGAGTTCCGGATGGAATTGGACCTCTGGAAGATCCGTTCGGGGCACCGGAACAACCGCTGGGTCCACATGTGGATCCGACGGGTCGGGGTGATCCGGGTCTCTGCGAGGCTCCAGAGGGATCTCCTGGCTGGCTGGAGACTAGTCCAATCAGGCAGACGATGACGGTGGCAGAAAACTTCATCCTCGTAACGTCGATAGAAGTCGAGAGTCGCTTCCAGATGTGGAACTGATGTGCCTTATCGAGACGAACGTCAGCTTATATTAAGCGACCACGGTGCGCTTGTGCACACACCCAGTTCACTAACAGTTTAGCTCCCGCATGGCTCAGAATCTCCCGGAAAGCATCATAGCGTGACAAAGAGAGAGATTCCAGAGAAAATAAGTTCACAGTCTCACTTTTTCGCCTTCCATGGTGGTTTGTGTGGATTGTGGATTGACGCCTCACGCATCACACCGATGGATCGGCACAGGCACTCGGCACAGTTTTGCACTGCTCACCCCCATATGACCACGATCGTATTTTTCTGCGCATACTTAATTTCAGCACTTCAGTTTTTTGTTTAGTTTGATAGTTGGACGATGTTTAATTTGCAGGATTTAAAAAAAACGCTTAGCATGATCGCTTATTATTACAATTTTAAAATGCTACGTTCATGGCATGGACTACTGGTGTGTCTCTTGTTATGTCATGCTCTCTCGCCAGCGGAATTTGTGTTCAGCCGCAAAACGTTTTTATTATTTTGGACGAGTGTTTGTGACCTTGCAGATAGCAGAAATACTTGTGATCTGATTATTATGAAAAATAAATCGATGAGATGTGTCTTATCCGTCAAATTCATAAAATTGTTAGCTATGGCGGATGAACGGGCTGAGCAATCGAATGATTTTCGTTTGATCCATCTTTGGTCTCTTGACTATTTATTTTTCACCAACGCTAGATCGAGTAGCGTAGAATTCAAATGTACGGGAATATTTTTTTTTGAAAATTTTATATTTTCTATATTGTAGAATGTATGTCTATGCCCCGCCTATCTGTGGCATAAATTTGTGGGTCTGCGTTTCGTCCGCTTCCTAAGATCGCATTGATAGTTTTCCTATATTGAGCGAAAGACTCACACGAGTAGCCCATGCCAAGCAGGGCCGATGTCAGGTAGTAGGGGACGTAGTGAATGTAGAGAAAGGAACCGAGATGAAACGAGAAGAGCATCGAACCAAGTAGGATTGACCACTGAAAAAGGTGAATTTCGATGAACCAGATTTACACTCATCTCACTTTGGATCCTAGCATTCCGAGTGTCCACGGCGCCAGGAAGGAAGAGAATGTGAAAGTAAAGAGAAGCGTCGCCACTCTGAAAAATCGCTTTAACATTATTTATAATTACTACTCCAATGTTACCACGAACAATGAGAGAAAGTGAGTTTTTTTCCCTTTCTTTTTTTCCTTTTTTTGAGAGGATGATGCATTAACGTACCCATGATATCCGGCGTGCTGATTGATGATATCGGGTGATCGATCGTGTACTGAGTGTAGCACGGGCTCGACGATTGTCGTTTGTGTGTCGTAGCCTAATCGAGAAATGAAGAAAGAAATCAAGTTCAAAATCCCGTTTGAAAATTCATTTGAAGTTTGCCTTTGATTAGCACTATGATAGCAAAGTTTACCTATTCTAAAAGTAAGCTACATGTACCGGCTCTCAAAAACTCACCCAGGAACATGCACATGTTGCCAACTCCCAATAGAACGGCGCATAGCAGGTCGTACGCAGAATCCTTCATTGTTGAGCCGGCAACTCTTCCCTAGGCGCAATCGACCAAAATGATCGCTTCCAACGAGATCGCACACTTTCATAAACGGTGAAGGGTGGAGTTGCATCAGAAATACCCTCCACATGCATACATTATAGGCAGCGAGAGGGTGCGAATCGATCGTTGGAGTTCATTGTCACTCGGGAAATTGGCTCGAGTTTGTGATGATTTGCGCGTCCGCATTTCTCTCCGCTCTTCGCTGGGATGATAACCGATGTGGGGCGGTCAGTAGTTCACTGGTACCAACTTCACATTTGCATAAATTACAATGTCGATGAAAAGTGTCATCAGGAGATCGAAAAGGCCACAGAACAACGCCGTACTTTTGGTACGAGCACATCCGGTGAATATATTTTACATAAATTATACACTTTCTAATTTTCTTTTCAATTAGCTGAAAGGAAAAAGCATTGGGCTTGTAAAATTTTGAACTTGAGTTCGAGTCCCGCACAAAACATTTGAATTTTTTTATTTTTTTTAGTTGCAAATGGAATGCGTAAGGCAGCGCCGACTGGAAACGGGAAGGAATGCATGGAGGCGATAAGTAGGAAAAAAAACACGTTCTTAAGAAGAAAGTCATGAAGATGGAGAAGAAAGTGATCAGGACGCATTATTTTTTTTTAGTTTCTCTCCATACTGGGAGATATACTTACAATTAGTCATAACTTTACCAATGACCTCGTAAACCTGACTGATTATGTCGTCATGATAGTTTCATTTAAACTCCACAGCTGGGGAGGTAAGAGAGGCCAGCTATTTCGTTGAATTTTCCCGATTTTTTAGAACAGGTCAGTCATGAGTTCTTGAGTTATTATTGTGCTTCTCGATCGATGGGAGAACATTATCAGTAGAAATGGCGGCTGCTTCGATCGCCAAACGATTCCACCACATTTTTTTAGTTCATTGGTATTGAAGATAACATTGTCCTAACATCATGGGCGTGATTCTGCACATTCATTTTCACTGTTGATTTCATCGAAATACCATGCTGAAGGGAGGTTCAGACCGTCATCGGTACTCGAAGTTGGCAGGTTCGAAGGTACTCACTTCGAACCTGCCATCGATTTCGTCTATCGTCGAGAACACCGATCTCTGGCACAAAAGCGGAACAAGTCTGGACGCGGATTATTTTCTCCCACTCGTCTCGTGCTTTCCAAAGTCACAAGCATATTACTCTACGGCACTTTTAAAAGCAGAAAAATGAACATAGTGACCAGAACTTGTCTCCTGCATTGTCGATGTTTCTTGTCAACTATCTCAATCGCAGAATTACAGACGAATACTTTCCAGCTTTCGAGATTGCTTACAGTGCCGAGGTACTTACATGGGAATGACCTGAACTCACATTTCCCGATCTTTTCAAAAATTTTATGGTAGATTCAGCATAAAATTCTAACCATAAAACTATTTTCAAAAGTTGCGGAATGTTTTTTTTGAAATTTCGTCATCCATAACAAAATTAATAAATAATTAATAAATAAGCAAAATTTGAAACCCAAAATGAATATCACGCCTCTCACGAGAGGATCGAGCTGGCGATGGGAATGAGGCCAAAAAGTGAGATTGAGGTTTTCGTGGATTTGGGCCCTCCCAAGCCTGCCTGATATCCCCCCGAGGTATTGGAACCCACTTTTCATTTTGTGGGTCGTGGCACCGGGTCGGTTCTCCTGGTACCCAACTTTGACCCCGAATATCTCGGTTGTGGGCCATTTGTATGAAAAATCATGTCTGAACCACCCCGGCTCATTTTTCGAGCTCTATCGATCCATGCTATTCACTTATCCTGAAATTGACATTGAACAGTGCTACAATCCACCTCATGTATTTCAAAAGTGTAGGAAAAAAAGCAGCTGAATTTTTGATATGTTGTTGACGGCGTTGTACTCTTTCAAATAAGTGGCTTATGTTGAAAATAGCAGAGGATTGGTGTGTGCTGTGCCGTTTTTCAATTTCGAGATGATTTAAAATCAATTTCACACAGTCCAAACCGCTCATTTTCGAGCGCGGTGAATGAAATGAATGAAATGATGCATCATTTTGTCGATGTTTCGTTCAATCACAGCGGTACACTGTAAGTTTGAAAAAAAGATAAACTCAAGGCTCACTATTCAGCTCGCCCAGAGTAAACTAGCCAGGATATGTTGAGGTTAAATACACTACGCTCTATGCGTACACTACGCTCTATGCATAGTTCTGGGTGCAGGTTCGGTCCAGGGGGAGCTCGGTAGCCTGCTCCAGGTTCGGTCCAGGGGAAGCTCAGTAGCCTGCTCCATGTTTGGTCCAGGGGCAGCTCGGTAGCCTGCTCCAAGTTCGGTCCAGGGGGAGCTCGGCAGCCTGCTTCAGGTTCGGTTCAGGGGGACCTTGGCAGCCTACTTCAAGCTCGGTACAGGGGGAGCTCGGTAGCCGGCTCCAGGTTCGGATCAGGGAGGTGGACTCAGTAGCCGGCTCCAAGTACAGTCCAGGGGGGAAGTCAGTATGCTGGGGAATGTTAATCTCTAGAAAGAGTACTGGCTTATTCCGTTGCAAAATGCTCGTGAGACTGAGAGCGATCGAAAAAAGTTGCCACTACGCCACTTCGTGGCTCCGTGGCAACTTTTTTCGATCGCTCTCAACCTCACGAGCATTTCTCAACGGAAACGCAGGATACCGTGTGTTGATTTCCCTGACGTGTTCGAACACGTTTCCGACATCGCAAAACACTTTTCCTGTGATCCCCTACGCTCTGCGAATCAATTAGAAACATTTTGAAATTTTCAATTTTTCACGTTAAAACGTGTTAGAACACGTTCAGACACGTTTCTGACATTGCAAAACACTTTTCCTGTGATCCCCCACGCTCTGCGAATCAATTGGGAACTTTTCGAAATTTTCGATTTTTCAAGTTAAAACTCGGCAGAACAGGTGAAAACGTGTTTCACGGTACTCAAAAACGTGTTAGTACAGTTTCTGGCACTTGCGAAAAATGCGGCAAAAGGTTTGCCCGCGACGGGGGTCGAACCTGGGGGTGCCGGATTGCTGGCGAAGCGCGTAACCCACTTGGCTATGAATTTGGTTATATTTTTTGTAAAATTTGATAGGTATTCAGATTGGTTATCATATGCAAAAGGATCTGAGAAGATTGATTGAGTTTGAAGTGATTTATAGCGAAAAAAACGAAAAAGTCCGTCAAGTGGTTAAAACTCGGCAAAACAGGTGAAAACGCGTTTCACGGTACTCAAAAACCCTAGAACGGTTTCTGGCACTTGCGAAAAATGCGGCAAAAGGTTTGCCCGCGGCGGGGGTCGAACCTGGGGGTTTCGGAATCACAGTCTGGCGCTTAACCCACTTGGCTATGGATTTGGCTTATTAAATTTTGTAAAATTTGAAAGCTATTCTGGTCAGTTATCATATGCTAAAGGATCTGGGAAGATTTATAAGGAAAATGCGAAAAAAATGTCTGTCACGCTTACGGAAAAAAAACAGACAGACAGACAGACACAATGATTTCCTATAAGTGGAGGAAATCTAATTGCCGCTTGATTTTTGTGTTTTTTTCAAACGTTGTATTTTCAGGATAATAATTACTGGGGTTGATCGCTACGTGGCAACAATAGAGTGGAGATGGTGAAGAAAACAAAAATAGTGCTAAAATGAAGAAGAAAAATAATGTCATTCGGGATTTTCAATGGAAAAATAACATTAACTAGTACTGTTCCTTCCAGGTACGAGAATGCGGGCAAATCGATTTTGCTGTTTTTCGTTGTCCAAGAATCCATACTGACATTATTGGGAAACATTCCGGGAATTCTTGTATTTGGTACTACACTAAATCGATATGACCATAGTAGAATTCGAAATGTGCAGAACACATGGGTGACGTACAAGTAACGATATATTTTTTCGTGCCTATCGTTGTTCTGGGAGTGAGTGTGAGTTACATATGAAAAGGTATAAATTATATTAACGTAACATTAGGTATTCGTTTTGGTCTTGCGGCTCAATCGTAAAGAAATGGACAATCTTCGCCGTGGAGCCATTATCCATCAATATTCTGTCGCGCGAACATACCAAATCAAGGAGAATATTGCACTGTTGGATGTCAGTAAAAATATAGTTATCTCTACTCTGAAAAAAATGTCTCTTGGTTCAGGACACCAAGTGATAATGATGACAAACTTACGAGACATGTTCACTTGATGTCCTGACATGACTTTTTTTGTCCTGAAATGAAGTTCAGAAAGATTATACTTAGTATCGTACATAATTTTTGCGGTATCTTATTCTGGAGGAAAACCTATTGGAGTAGCTAGTGCTTTGAAATGTCGACAGTTTGATAGATGGAGCAAAAATTTGTGCCCCTCAACCAATTAAATTGGTTCGATTCAGTTGCTTCTCAACGTCGCACGTCCGTTTATTTTCGGTACATTAAATTCTGGTCGTAAGCCTCGGCTAGTCGGATTATGGCGTGACACATCATTCCACAGGCCGGTCAATCTTCCAGAAAGGCCTTTGGAGTGAGAGAGCGTGTGAAATCGAGAGGGACTCTCTCACTATTGCATACTCTCTCGTCCTCAGCCTGGTCTGTAGGTTTGGAATTATGTGCAGTGATCATCTCACTCGGCCGATTGCTGATCCCTTGTTCGACTCCGAACTCGTCAAACATTCCGCCGAAGAGACATGTTGATGATGAACTGATTACTGCCTTTGCTGAGATGCCGTGGGCCAATCCTGAATTTATTAGAGGTGATGAGGGCATTTTTTTCCTGCAAAGGATGCAAAGCATTTTTTTCCTGCAAAGGAGCGCATCTGAGAAATTCGAACCCATTCCGCAGTAGTTGAAGTGCTCCGTGATGTACAGGTCGTAATGCTCCTCTCTCAGTCTCTCAATTAGCCCCGGTTCCTCTAAAACTCGTCTGCACGTGCGACCAAAGATGCTGGCGAAAGCCCCGCCGATCTGAAAATGTATATCGTCCCATCTGAAAATCATTCCATTTTTCCTTCACGAATCTCAGCGAACTATATATTTTTCGTTGGCGAAAAGTTGTGATCTGATAGAATACTTGAGCAGTGTACTCACGAAATATGGAACGACGGGGTTGAACATGCTCATGCCGAAGTGGTCGACTTTTTGAGGATTAGCATAACTGAAATAATAGTTACTCAATTTTCTTTAATATTAAAGCATTTCTGACATTTTGTGAACATGTGGATCGGCATCGACATAGATCTTGTGCGACTTGTACATGCCATCAATAATTGAGGAATCCATGATAGAAATGAGTGAGGTCTGAAACAAATCAGATAAAGTCAGGGAAAACAATCTTGTCAACTTTCTTATTTGCCCAGTACGAATGAAAAAGAGACCTTTAAGCTTATAATTTATAAAATTATAAAATTTATCTACGCCAATAGCGTCTTGATTAATAACTAACCACATTGTGACCAGCGTCGACAAGAATGTCCGCGATTCGTCCCAAGAAATGGCTGTGCGAATGGGCGAATGTGGGATTGTACACGAGAATCTTATAGCATCCACCGAAGTTGGCGCAGAAAATTATGAAAACTACGAGTAGATGCCGAGACGTCATTTCGAATGTCGCCCAAACGTGATACTGCGAATTTTGGCTGATTGTGAAGCTAAGAAGATAAGAGTAGGATTTTTTTTCTTTCCCGACCGTCTGCGCTTCGTTTTATGGCATACATTCGACACACGAATCTTTTCTTCCGCATTTTTTATTTATTTTACATTTTTTATTAATTATTCCGCATTTTTTATTTATTTTACGGTGTTTTCGTCAGACTTCCAACATTGAATTTGAATTAAATATATTGATAAATATTGTTTATGAAACAAGAATTGTGCAATTCGTCACAAACCCCAAGCTTTTCGAATCTGAGTGTTTCGAAAAGTTTCAACTCAGTTATTTTCATAATCCCCCTTCTTTCCTTGTTCGAGAGAATTTCATCTGTTGTATAACGTTCCCATTTCAGAGGGGCACGATCCTTTGACATTTGAAGAAGTGCTCCTCCTCAAAAGTTTTGTGCGAACTATTATTTACCTTTGTCGAAAAAAATCTTTATATTTCTCACGTAACGAATATATTATACAATGCTATAACAAATTCTGTCATTTCAACGGTTCGTTTAATAATTATCACATGTATGTTGTGTACTCGTGTTTGTTATAGCCATTCATTTCAGGTCTCTCGTCAGCATGGAAAAGTACAAGTCTCCGTTCGTTCCAACACTGCAACTCAGTTGGCGATAGATTGTGCGATTGTGTTACCTCGCTAATCGGTCGTCTTCCATTGGATTTGCAGAACGCACGGAGTTGATAATTGACAGTCGCGGCTCGTAGACAGCCAAAGCACCGATGACCACTACACATGCGCTAAAACGTTCTCGGTAAAGATATTCCATTTTTCAGTGAAGTAAACGCAGAATAGCTCACGCTGATAGCCACATCTGGTACATGTAGACGCAAAAGTAGCGAAAAGTATCGTATCCGATATTGGAAGGAATGAGGGTGTAACAGCCGTAGAAAGCGAAAGGTGGAAGAGCAACGAGAATCAATGGAAGAGACATGTTCACGAGCAACTGAATCGATCACATTTAAGTGATTGAACGACACTTTTTTTAAACTATATTTTCGCATTCCTAAATTAGGGTTCGCTTATTGGAAAAGAATTCCATTAGAAATCCATTGGAATTCCATTGCCCTCTCATTCTCCGTTATCTCTCACCACCCTCGCGGTCTGAGTTCCTTTGTTCTCCTTATTGGAATTCCGGAATCAGTTCCAATAAGAGAACCCTATTCCTAATGCTATTTCAATATACTGGCAGCTAAATTGACTAGATCTTACAAGGGATCTATTAGGTCATCCCGACTATCGGTATTTCAAAGTAATGACATCTACATTGAACCCGTTTCGATCATCCCATCCGCAAAATGCGCTATGGAACCAAGCTTATCTTTCGTAAAATACAGTAATTTTTCTTACATTCAACACTGCAATATTCTCCTTGATTTGGTAGGTTCGCGCCACAGAATATCGATTGATTTTAGCCCCAAGCCGAAGATTTGCCATTTCTCTTTGATTAAGTTGCAAGACCATTGCGAATACCTAAATAGCCGAGTTTCATCAGATCTTTTTGGGTTGAACCTCACAATAATTCCCAGACTGACCATCGGCACGAAATACACCGTTACTTGTATGTCATCGATGTGTTCTGCATAATTAGGTGCATAATTTAATGATTTAATTAAATAATTTAATTATAATTTAATTAAATGCATAATTTAGAATAGCACTAAGGATGTATTGGTTGGGTTCAGTACCGAACACAAGAAGAAATCCCGGAATGTTTCCCACCAATGTTAGTACCGATACTTGGGTAACGAAAAACAATAAAGTTGATTTGCCCGAATTCTCGTACCTGGAATGAATTAGTACCAATGCATTGGAATTATTGATATTTCTTCAAAATTATCGATTAATATGTCTATTTTCCTCTTCTTCGTTTGAACTCTGTTTTGTGCTTGGTTCACTTACCATTTCCACGCTTTTGTCGCCACGAACCGATCAAATCCAGTAATAGTTATCCTGAAAATTCGACGTATTGGCGAAACGGAAAATCGATAAATCTCTAAAAATTTTCCCGAATATCGAATATGAACAGAAGTATTGATTTTTCAGCGGCACACACAATTTGATATATTTTGTTTAGTTTTTTTAAAAGCTCACACGCTAGTAAAGTAGCCGAGAAACAATTCCTGTAGTAAACTGCAGATGACGAGATACACTGATTCAACTGAATATACCATACATGTATACATTTTTTTTAAAATTAGAACTAACCATATTCTGTAGGTTCAAAGTACTGATGCCAGATTACGACAATGCGTGACGCTGGATAGATCATTCCGTGTGCGAGGCAGCACGCTAGTCGGAATTGCACCTGATATTTATAAGTACACTAAATACGTATATGCCAAATACAATAACGAAACAAATAATGAAAGGAAGACATTTGTATGGTAGGGTAGCTGCCGCGTCGCTAAAAGAACGGTAATCCCGAGGAGAATCGCAGAAATCAGAATGACAAGCTGAAATAATTAACTTCATGCTCAAAGCAAAATATTTCTTCGAAAGAATTTTAGTTATGAATGTCAAGAAAATACATATATGCTATTAAGCACCTCGATGATGTAAGCAATCTCAAAAACTGGAAAGTATTCGTCGGTAATTCTGCGGTTGAGATAGTTGACAAGAAACATCGGCAGTGCAGGAGGTAAGTGAACGTCTGGGACAGGAGGTCCATGTCATGCTTTTAAAGGAATCGTCGCTTAATGCGTTTGTAGTTTGAGTGGTCAACGATGATCAACAATGTCTGGTATCACTTCGTCGAAGGCACGCAACAAGTGGGGGAAAACAACCTGCACCCAGACGCATTACATATTGAAGCGGCGACATTCTGTGAACCATTATTTCAATCGTCACAGAAACGTTGAATGACTGTGTATTTGTGTTCAAGACTATCCCCTGAAGAACACATTAAAATGTTCAGAGATTAGTCGTCTAATATTTGGGGCGCTTTTCCGTACATTCGCGCGAGGCCGAGGATCGCCCGAAGAGCTTGTTGTAATTGAAAAAAGGCTGGCAGTTCTTCGTATTGCTTTACACCCTTTTTTCAATAATTTTAGATTGCAAGCCGCTTCTCATCTCTTTCTCAGAACGGGTTACAAGCGAGAAGTTGCCACGTGCAGCTAAGTCCGAGTGGTTAAGGAGATTGACTAGAAATCAATTGGGCTCTGCCCGCGCAGGTTCGAATCCTGCTGGCTGCGATATTCTTTGCATACTTAAGACGCATAGTAGTACGGTAAGATGCATAGTATGTTTGTATGAAATGGATGAAAATAAATATAAAAGGAGTTATGATAATTAAATATTGTAACAGTCAATCTAAAACCACGGCAATCATTTCCTCTGGGAGTAAATGAGAGAATTCATTTCCACTCCTTTGTTTCAACTTCAAAATATATTTTTTTCCAATTCGATCACTGCCAGCCTTGGAGAGATAAACGATACTTTATTTGGTAAAACTGATGAATTTAAAAAGTGACAATTTTTTTAAAGTTTCATAAGACGTCTTACAGCTGTCTTTTCAGCTGTCTTTTCATTAGGAACTTTATTCCCTAAATGTAGAAATAAAAATTGAAATCAATGGTGGAGCAAATCTGATTCTAAATTCAATTCAAGGAGCATGGACGTAAGAAGAAAGGGGAGGTAACGTGAGGCTGAAGGCACTCCCGACGAACGGATGACGCTTCTTTATTGCAATTGAGTCCACCAAGCTCGAATCATCAATCAAATTGAGAATTTACGAACCTGCGACCTTTATAATCTGTCAGTTTGATGCGAGAAAAAGTTCGCAGAAAAATCTGCGAGAAAACTAGTCGCAGTTTCTCTAATTCTCTCAATTTCACACGCTATTTCTTGTCTCTAACCGAGTTGGCAGAAAAATTCGCGACAAACAGTTCGCGAAAAATTCTCGAGAAAAGTTGGCGTAAAAGCGAGAGTTAGGCGAGAGAGTATGGATAATAGCGAGACGCAGAAAGAGTAAAAGGTCTTTTACTCTTTTACGCGAGCTTCGCGACGCGCGCGCACGAGTTTGCAAGCGCTTGGCAGCGTGCGCGCGCGTTTTGGTTTTCTCGGAGCTGTTCGTCTATTATTTTCTCTGTTTTCGCCAATTTTCTGATATTTGTTGGCGTTATTTTACGCTTTATTTATTCCAATCGGTTCAGGCGATGGCTGCGCGTGTCGCGAAGCCAGAGTAGAGAGCTGGTTTGGCCAGCAGGACGAGCAAAACGAGGACTTTCTTGCTGTTTATTTGTTGTCCCGCTTTCTTGCTGTTTATTTATTGTTATTTGTGCTTAATGTCAATCATTTGACGTGAAAACGTTGCCCCGTCACAGTTGGCTGGACTGGCGGCGTCTGCGGATCCGCGCGCGTGAAGTATCCGCGCGTGCGCGTGGTACCGAGGACGCCGTCAAGAAGGCTATTCCTTTCTCCTTAAACGACGCTTCTGCGTACGTTTTGCCGGTTGTTTAACGTTTAAATTCATTCTAAATTGTCTCATTTATAGGCCAGCGAGCGGGCCAATGTGAAGTGGAGGATCATCACCGCCGAGCTGTGGTTTTAAATCGATTTGTTGATGTTGTCTTATTTTGTTTCTTTATTTATCAGCATTGTGCCCAACTATCTCGGAGAGGACCAGCGCAAGTCGAAGAAGGCTGCCGACAAGGAGGAGGAGAAACCGTTCCAAGGTGCGAACAGCTTTCGAGTATCTCCATTCGCCACTCGATTATCACCCTGCCAATCGGTTCTAAGTAACTGCAACATTCAGCCTTCGACGAGAATGATATCGCTGTGCTCAAGCGTTATGGCCAGGGACCGTCTCCCGCTGCACCCAAATCATCACCGCCGGGGGACATGACCCGAGGTAAATTATTTGTTTATTTCGCCAATATTTTGCCGGTAATTTGTGCACTCTCTACTACCTTCTTTACTTTAATCTGGTGACTTTTGACACCAACTACTCTGTTTAATTGCAGATACATGATCAGCGCCAAACAGTTTGCGAAGTTAACAGTTCGAAACAGTTCGACTTGGCCGAGACAGCACCGATATCGAGGTGCAGTTTTGCCTAGATCTAAGATAGCCATAATTTTTGTTATGTTTAATCGTCACCTAACTGCTCCATGCACATCGGTGTTGCTCTATATTGATTTAAATTAATCTGCAAAACCATGGTGTTATTTAGTTTTGATTCCAGGAGGGCATGCGAGTAAGAGTCGACCGTAACAAGCACCAGAGCCACCTCCCCCTCCCTGCCACGATTGACCCCAGCGTCACCATGATGCAGGTCCGCTCTAAATTCTTTGCTGGGGTTTACTCCTTTTTTGTAAGTTGCAACAGCTGAAACGCTTTTTTAAAATATTTGTTGGCGATGGAAATGCTCAGAAATCATACTTTTATTTAGAAACGAAACTATTTTGCTGATTGTTATTTGTACTTTAGGTCCTGTCCCTGGATTAATCGTCGTCTTTGTTTAGGTCGAGGAGAAGTCACCTACGCCGACGTCGGAGGATGCACCGAGCAGATCGAGAAGCTGCGCGAGGTCGAAATACCGCTCCCCCCTCTACTCCTTCGCTAATAAATAATTAGCAAAAACTCGTGTTTCTGTCAGGCTATGATGTTCCTCCGAGCGCTAGTCGGTTTCGATTGGTTACTGTAGTGATTATCGATTGCCTTGTAGTCCGAACACAACTTAGGAATCGAGATGCCCATGGGATTGCTGCTACACTGCCGCCCGGCACCGGAAAGATGCTGCGCGCGTGAGCAGTCGCCAACAGGTACGGTAGCTGTTATAATAATTATATTAGATATTGCATCTCAAATATTACTGTAAAATGTGTAAAATAATGAACAACTGCTCGTTGTAAGCTGAATAATTCTAAAAATTAAGGGCCCCAATGTTTAGTGGTTTAAAAAACATTTTTATGTATTGGTAGATCGCAGCTGATTATCGTTGAATTCTGTGCATTCGCAAATTTGAAATATTCGAAAGTCTAGAATTTTTTAAATATTATATGTTTACTGTCAATGTAATTCTCCTCCGTGTTTTTATTTGTATGGTAATTTTTGCTAATCATAACAGCGGGTACATTCAGAATCGTGAGCTGTTCGGGATGGCTTTCACGAAGAAGGCGTGCCTCATCTTCGTCGACGACCTCGACCGGAGGAGCCAGGCAAGTCGTGGTGTCATCTTTGACATTGTCACTTTAGCGAGCAGTGCTTGCTTGTTTAATCAGTTGTTATATAATAAGATCATGCGTTAAATATACGAGGAATATCGTTTGATGTCACATGCGGAGTTTTCCACGAGTTATTCATTTATTATTATTGTTCTTCAGATGCGACAACGGAATGGGAGGTGACACTGAGGTGCAGTGCTCGCTTTCGAGCTGATCAATCTGCTGGACGGATTCGACCGGAGAGGAAACATAAAGGTACGATAACCATGGTAGAAGGAATACGGTATTCTTTACAGTTAGTTTTTTTTTGAAAAAAAGATTGGTAATAGTAATTATGTGCCATAGTAGTAAACGCGGCAGAAAAAAAACGTTGGCGTGCTCTCGGTGTGTTGTGAGATGTAAATCGTTGTCTCTGATTCGTTGGGGATCCAGCTACGATACTATGTCATTTGTGGTCTCTCGTAACATTATTTTACCTCTCAAACGACGATGTTATTGACAACGAAATGTTTGCCGTACACAATTTTTGGTTTGTGAAGATTAGGTGTGTATTCAAAGTCGATTACAATCCTATTTTTTTACATTATACGTTATTACTTTATCTGAAAATTAGACAACTTGACGTCACTTATTGTTTACAAACATGTGGTGACAGGAACACACTTTAAAGAGCGATTCACCGACGATATCGGACATTTTAGGAGAGGGCACATTATCATTATACGCAATGCATATTGATATTTACCCTTTTTTTGTCAATAATGGTTCGATTGCAGCCCCGGAGGACCCGCACCCATCCCTCGTTCCCTCCCGCCTCCATCGCCACATGTACCCGGCGGGAGGACACAACTTCAGAACGGTACGACATGTTGCGATCGGGACTAACTTACAGAAATTCCATGGGTCAAATGGGTCTTCGCGTGCGAAGATAAGCACTTCTGCACTTTGCATATAAACCGGATTAACGTAGCGAGAGAGTGCAGGACAGACACATGAAGGCCTCTGTCTACATCCCCCGCCCTATGCTAATTGCGAACTTGCGAAAAACCCATTTGGCCTATGTACAGAAAATATTTTACGATTTTTATCAAGGAAATTATTATAGAAAGTAAAAGAGTAGAATAAATCTCTTTGCGACTGGTTGATGCTTTGCGCGTTGCATAATTATTTACTGCACCCTAGGCGTGGTGTTGATTAGAATGAAAAGGAAGATGTACTTTATTGTATTATAAGTTCATTGACGCATGTTGTTATATTATAAATTTAATGATGTATGAGCTTCGATCAATGTATTCTCCGATTACCGTAATCTTTGCAGAGGAAGGAGATGAGGAGGAGAGAAGAAGGGAGAACAGGAGAACGGAAGAAGGCGAGTGCTCTACTTATTTATGCTTGATATTAATTAGCTCCTACTGTGCTTGTAGTGGAAATATGATGATACTCGTAGTCAGTGCAATGTCCGGGATACGGTATTGACTAGTGTGGTGCAAATGAACCATTTTGCGAGCGCTCGGGTTCGCGACCGGTCGACTGAAATGAACCCGGTCTAAATGAGCGCTCGCTTGGGAAGTGTAAACGAGTTAGACGAGCGCTCACTTCCCTAAAATGAGACGAGCGCTCGTTTATAAACGAACTAGTTCGGGTTCGTTTACTTCACTGAGGATCACCGTAACTTCGCGTGATTTTGAGAGTTTTCAGGAATTGAAATATGGTACTAGGGGTTATTTTGTAGCCTCCTTTTCATAGTGTGATCCATTTTCATCTTCGGCGCCATTTTGGATACTATGTCCAAGCTACCGTAACCCATTTTGCTGTCACCCAGTCTTCAGAAATGGAAGATCAGATCGAATTGCCAGATCTCATGCATTCTAGTTGTTGTAACTTGGCTACATTAGTCGTAGATACCGTACCAGGGTTACCATGCATTCCTCGCACGATGATTTGCCGAAATAAAACTCATGTACCCCACACCCACTTAGTTTGTTATTTCTGAAGACTGGGTGACCGTAATATGTATTACGGTAGCTTGGATACAGTATCCAAAATGGCGCCGAAGATGAAAATGGATCACACTATGAGAAGGAGGCTACAAAATAACCCCTAGTACCATATTTCAATTCCTGAAAACTCTCAAAAACACGCGAAGTTACGGTGATCCACAGTGAAGTAAACGAACCCGAACTAGTTCGTTTATAAACGAGCGCTCGCCTCATTTTAGGGAAGTGAACGCTCGTCTAAACGAGCGCTCGTTTACACTTCCCAAGCGAGCGCTCATTTAGACCGGGTTCATTTCTAGAGCGCGGTTGTGAGTGATTCGGGGTTCGGGATCGTTTAGTTCGAGTTCGTTTGCATCACACTAATTACTTACTCTAACCGAACAGAATATCGATCGACGTATTCTCCGATTACAGTAATCTTTGCAGAGATTCGGGTAGATACGAAGGAGCAGTGAGGGATGGAAAGGAAGGAGATGAGGAGGAGAGAAGGTGGAAGAAGAGGAGACCGGAAGAGGAAAAAGGCGAGTGTTCTACTTATTGTATTCGTTCATTAGAATAATTTTAAATGTAGAATTTTTTACTGAACATTCGGATTTGGGGCAATATAGCCTCTAACACTAATTTATTTGCTTACAAAAAAAGTTGTTACATGGAGCTGGGTCTCATTTACTTATCTTAAAGGGACCAGGCAGCGAACAAAAACAGATTTTTTTTAATTTTTATAACTTTTTAATGATCTTTACTCACTTCGATCGAATGAAAAATGAAGAAATAATTAAATTTTTAGCATTTTTTTTACAATTAGTTATTCTAATTGCAAATTAGTCCCAACAACGGTGCGTCGCCTATTTCCGAAAAGACAGAAAGCAATATAATTTGGTCGGATGATTATATTTTGTTTTGAAAAGAGGAATTTTGGGGTTTTGACCACTCCCAGACAAAATGTGCACAACCACAGTTCATGAAAATGTCTGGTTTTAGAGAATTGAATTGTGGTGTAGTCGCTACCGTAACCTGCTGTGGAGAAACAGCGAAACTTTGAAAATTCATAACTAATTTCAAAAAAATCGCAAAAAATGCGGTTTTTAGCATTCTTCCGGGAACAGGATTTTCTTTTATTTAAAAATAACTTATTTTTTCGTTGCCAGGTCCCTTTAACCAAGACGCTTATTTATTAACTTATTTATGTATGCTAAATTACAACACTAATTATTGCATCCTTTGCAGTCGCTGAAATCCACTGGATGTGTGGTTGTGGGCATGTTCGACGAAAGAACTTCCTCGAGGCCGTCAATAAGGTGAGCTGAATTTCCTGATCTACAAATTAAGCATTTCACGGTTCTGAGTACGATAGCTTCAAAGCACCGTAGTAATTTTTCGTATCACGGACGAGCTTTATCATTCTGTATATTGTTTCTAGCTGTGATGATATCAGTAGGCTGTAATGGATTAGGGATAATCACCGGGTCTAGCTCCTCATTTTCAGGTTATATTAATTATGCGTTCAACGACAAAGTACGGTAGGAGAGGATTGCTTTGGATGAATCGAGTAGTGATTTTATTATTTTCGAGTAGTGATTTTATTATTAGAGTATGATCTGTGATTACAGAACCGAGGCATCGCTCGCGATCTGCTGGGCCTGTTTTCCGAGGCGAGCCAAGAGGGCCGAGTTTGTCAGGAGATGCGCTGCCGAGGGAGGAGGTGAGAGTGTGGTTAAAGGCAATATAATTACATTGTTTTTTTAAAATATATGAGAGATTATCTGAGTGGGTCGACATATTTCTTCAGGAAGCTGGCAGTTGACGAAATTTCCGATTGAAGACTGACAACGCTATGTTGTAGTGCATTTGGAGAGAGTTACGACTGTGCCATTCCGGAAGTTCAAAAATGTTTCTACGCCTCAGGGCAAAAAATATTGGTACTTGTGACGTCACAAATCTTTTTCGTCAAATCGAATGGAATCTTTTCTATTCTTAGTGCAATCGATAGCCCATCGAAATACAACTATTTTTCACTTTCTCAACTTTTTTGATAAGAGTTCACCCAGCCAAGTTATTCATCAAAAATAGTTTCTCACTTAATTTTTAATTCTCCTAGAGATCCTGCAAAATTTTCCCTTGTCCTACTACATCGCACAGCAGTTGCACACAATCTGTGAAAAATAGAGAATTTAAAAGTTTCTGGCAGGAAGTCAAAAACGAGAAAGTATACGGAAAATCTTAATAAAATCAGTTCTCGATTAAAGAAGTATTTGCGAAATTTCGTGTTAACTGCATTATTTCTCATTTCCGTTTGCGTGTGCGATGTTTCTGGTAACATCAGTGTACACTAAGAGTGAAAAATGCGAAAGAATTCAAATATTTCTCAAATATTAAACCGTTTGATGAAAGCACTTACAGTACTTGGACGGACGGCTTATGCTTTTGCTCATTAACAACTGATTTTATTCAGATTTTTTGCATACTTTTCCGTATTTTACTTCCTGCCAGAAACTTTTAAATTCTCTATTTTTCACAGATTGTGTGCAACTGCTGTGCGATGTAGTAGGACAAGGGAAAATTTTGCAGGACCTCTAGGAGAATTAAAAATTAAGTGAGAAACTATTTTTCATGAATAACTTGGCTGGGTGAACTCTGATCAAAAAAGTTGCGAAAGTGAAAAATAGTTGTATTTCGTTGGGCTATCGATTGCACTAAGAATAGAAAAGATTCCATTCGATTTGACGAAAAAGATTTGTGACGTCACAAGTACCAATATTTTTTGCCCTGAGGCGTAGAAACATTTTTGAACTTCCGGAATGGCACAGTCGTAACTCTCTCCAAATGCACTACAACATAGCGTTGTCAGTCTTCAATCGGAAATTTCGTCAACTGCCAGCACTATTTCGATCCGCTCAGATAGTCTCTCATATAATTGCGATGTACTAGTACGTGTTTTGGGTACTCTCGTGCACCTAGAATGGCAATGTTCGGGAAGAAGGAGAATGTTGTGATAATTTGAATTACGATATTGGTTTCAGGAACAGCTACAACGGGACATGGTAAAACCCGGCCCCGGCCCACATGGTAAAACCCGGCCCCCGGCCCCCGGCCCCGGCCCTCATGGTAAAACCCGGCCTCCCGGCCCCGGCCTATGTTTTAAATCATGTAAAATCGACCGGAAGTGAGTCGGAAGTATCAAAAAAGGTTATGAAAATTTTAAAAAAAATTTTCGAAAATTTTAAAAGTTTTGGAAATACTTCAAAATGGATCAGAAACTCATCATAGCCGCTTTCTGACGACTCATTCATGCCTTACCTGTTGAGAAAGTGGTAATAGACTCCTGACTATCCCATCAGACAATCCTCCCATGAGACCATGAATTCCTGCCAATTATCCCTGCCTATCAAAAAGCGATGCAGGCAGTTCAGTCACTTCCCGGCTCATGCTTTAAAAATACATTATCAACATTTTAAGGGCATTTAAAAAACCCCGGCCCATCATCCCGGCCTATCATCCTGGTCCACGTTAGAATACCCGGCCTCCCGGCCCATCCACCCGGCACATTAATTTTTCTCAAAGTGATTTCTGAGTTACTAAAAAAACGATGCAGTCAGTTCAGTCACTTCCCGGCCCATGCTTTAACAAAAATTATCAACATTTTAAGGACATTTTAAAAGACCCGGCCCATCATCCCGGCCTATCATCCTGGTCCACGTTAGAATACCCGGCCTCCCGGCCCATCCACCCGGCACATTAATTTTTCTCAAAGTGATTTCTGAGTTACTAAAAAAACGATGTTACTAAAAAAAGTGAGTTACTGAGTTACTAAAAAAACCGGAAATTCGCACCAGGACTTTCGATTTGGCCCATCACACTCGGGAACATCCCATGGCTCTATTTACAAAGTATTCGAATTTTTGCCATGAGGCTCAAACCCGTCTCGTGTATGGTGCCCAAAGTGCGAAAACGCGATTTTCACAACTTTTCAACCAAACAAGCTAGGATCAATTATTCTTCAGCAATATTTTAGATATCGTACATGTCAGAGAAATCGGGGAAAAAGTTGTCCTCTATACAATTGTCACATCCACATGCCACATCGATCTCCCCCATGAAACGAAAAAATCGATTAAATAATAAAATAATTCATTCTGAAAATGTTTGTTGTGGTAATCCCCACATCTCATAAATACATTCTGTACTCATAAAGAAACTCTTATTGTATAGCGGACAATGTGATAGATCAACGTTGAAAAAAAATTTTTATTCAAAAATTCCAAGATCCTTTCATGGTCATTGTTTATGGTCCAAAATTTCAAAAAAATATTCGTCTATCTTCACTCCCAATAATCCAATCCTGTCATGGTATGTGTGCCATATTTTCCTTAAGGGACATCCCCCGGAAAGTGCACAATGAACGGAAAATTCGCTTTTGTTTTTTGGACCATGACCCCGGGTTTATTTTCTCAAAAAAAGATTTCGTTAGAATAATATGTAAAAATTCTTTTATGAGTATTATATGAAGATTTCATAAAATTCCTACCCTTTCGCGAAAAAAAATATTTTTAAAAAAATATGTGGATGTGAAAAATAAAAAAAAAAAAAACATTTCGAAACGTTGCAAAAAAATCTCATGCGATGTTCTCATGAACACAGGACATATCGTACATGTCAGAAAAATCGGAACAAGTACCGAGCCGTACCGTACAATTGGCTACAATTGAAACATTGCGAATACAGGGTTTTAAATTTTGATTTTATGCTCATTCGATTTCCCTTCAATGATTTGCCGGAAACGTCTCGGATTATCTCGGTGAAATATCGCTAGAAAACGATAAAATGTGGGCTAAAAAGTCGCCGGGAATCGGCGCACTACACAAAACACTTGTGCACACTGGCACACGCGCGACTCTGATTTATCGATTAGCGATATTTCACCGAGACAATCCGAGCCGTTTCCGGCAAATCGGGGAATGGAAATCGAATGAGCATAAAATCAAAATTTAAAACCCTGTATTTGCAATGTTTCAATTGTATTGCTGAAGAAAAATTGATCCTAGCTTGTTTGATTGAAAAGTTGTGAAAATCGCGTTTTCGCACTTTGGGCACCATACACGAGACGGGTTTGAGCCTCATTGCACAAATTCGAATACTTTGTAAATAGAGCCATGGGATGTTCCCATGGTATGAGTGTGATGGGCCAAATCGAAAGTCCTGGTGCGAATTTCCGGAAGTGCTCGAGTCTTACCGAGCCGGTCTCTTGAAGAAGGTGTCCCACGAATATTTGGTCAACTGAGTTCTCACTGTGGGGCAATGGAGATCGAATACCCGATGAGAGCCTCGAAAATCGCATGATACAATTTTTAGTTTGCAGAAAGTTATGTGTAATAAACTGTCCAAAACGAAAATAATTCTTACAGTATCTCACATTGAACCTGCAATCTTTTCGCGTTGGGAGTTGGCATTTGGTGGAAAAGGAGTAAGAGAAAGGCAGAGAGATAAGGGGAAACGAGGAGGGTGCGCGAGGGAAACGCGCGTTGGATTTGTGTTTCACCAACTACTGATAACAGAAATGAAACCTCAAACATCGGGGAAAATGAAGGTCGAAATCATTCGTTGGAGGCCTTCTTTAAACAATCTTACTTTGCAACATTTGGAAATTTCGGGAAAAACCATTAGTGTTATGAAACAAGTAAATTTTCCAAGATATTCTAAAATAATATTTTCAAAAATTAATGATTTTTTGAAATGGTTAAAAATATTTTTAAAAATTGACTCAACAAATCTAAGCCCTGTTTAGTACCCCTCACACATAGTGCTAGAGAGGGAGAACAACATCAGGTTGCGGAGATCCATTTTTCGCAAATCTACATAGTGTAGACACGTTCACTTTCCGTCGCCACCGACGTGTATGCCCACAAGGCTGGAAATTACTCTAAAGAGAGAAATGAGTCTGCATTTGTAGACTGATTTCATTCCTCGTGCCGGTCCACCCTACAGAAAGGGGTTTGGAGTGAAAAATTAATGTGCCGGGTGGATGGGCCGGGTTTTTTAAAATGTTGATAATTTTTTTAAAGCATGGGCCGGGAAGTGACTGAACTGCCTGCATCGTTTTTTAGTAACTCAGAAATCAATTTGAGAAAAATTAATGTGCCGGGTGGATGGGCCGGGAGGCCGGGATTCTAACGTGGACCAGGATGATAGGCCGGGGTTTTTTAAATGCCCTTAAAATGTTGATAATGTATTTTTAAAGCATGAGCCGGGAAGTGACTGAACTGCCTGCATCGCTTTTTGATAGGCAGGGATAATTGGCAGGAATTCATGGTCTCATGGGAGGATTGTTTGATGGGATAGTCAGGAGTCTATTACCACTTTCTCAACAGGTAAGGCATGAATGAGTCGTCAGAAAGCGGCTATGATGAGTTTCTGATCCATTTTGAAGTATTTCCAAAACTTTTAAAATTTTCGAAAAATTTTTTTTTAAATTTTCATAACCTTTTTTGACACTTCCGACTCACTTCCGGTCGATTTTACATGATTTAAAACATAGGCCGGGGCCGGGGCCGGGAGGCCGGGTTTTACCATGAGGGCCGGGGCCGGGGGCCGGGTTTTACCATATGGGCCGGGGCCGGGGCCGGGTTTTAGCATGTCCCCAGCTACAACCAGCAGCAGAATGGGTTCGGCAACGGCGGAGCTACAACGAGAACTGGCAGTGGATTCGGAGGTGGATATGGGAGAGGAACGATGGGCACATTCCAGGCTCAGACTGCACCCCCAGCAGAGCTTCAGAGGTGAGAGATTGTGGTGCAACGAGAATAACTCGTGAATCACGATCGTGATTATATACTTATAGTTGCCAATTGCAGGCTTTCACGCTGATTTCGTGGTGCATCCCGTGGAGCGCCGCATCAGGTAATATAATCAAACCCCTTTTTCATGCGGTTGTCATTCCTTGTGTGTTTGAAGGTTTCCAATGGTTTCGCCGTCGACAACGGCTTCGGATCGAGAACTGGATTCGGACAGACTCAGGTGAGATTGCTGAATCAATGTATTGATTTTCACTGATTTGTATTTTCAGCCTGCACAGCAGCACTTTGGCGTGTGAGGACAGTACGTGGACTACCGTACCGGACCCACGACGACTACCGTACCGTACCGGACCCACGACGACTACCGTAATCCCCCCTCCCTCCTGTTCCATCTCTGCCTGTCTCTACATAACTCTCAACGTACACACGGCGCGATCCCATTTCTCAAGTATCATCTGCTATCTAAGTTTAATATTTGTAATTGATTATGGTCTATTTATACGTGAATTTCATATGTATCGTATTCTCTTCTCTAGCTCATAAGAAGCGTATAGTATGCAATATGTAGTATGCAATGTAGAAAAATCTCAAGGCCAACCGACCACATTTTGGTCAGCACTCTGGTGTTTGTCTTTATGAAGGCGCCTCAATACCTCGAACTTTTTTCGCTCTCTCTCCCTCTCTCTCTCGCAATATCGATTACCCTCTAGATGCGCCTCGGGCCGACACATGCACTCGCTCCTTTCTTGCATGTTTCGTTTTGACACATTTATTTGTAGAATGGTCGTACCCCTCTTTTCCATTTCCTGTGTTCTTTCCTACGTCCATCCCAATTTTACACCCTCTTTCGTGTGATTTCACTAAAACCTGTTGCAGTCATCCACATACACACACTTCTATCCACTCTTATTCATTCCCATGCCTAGTACGGTTTTGTAGTCTCTCTATGCCGTCTACTAGGGATGCCGGTTCGGTAATCGTTTTGCGGCATACGTTTAGCGAGAGATCGGTAATACGACTGATAAGCGAGAGAGGATCAGAGAAAAATACAGTGCAGAGGGTACGCTCAACACAGAACCGGCATCCCTACCGTCTACCCCACACTGTCTTTCTCTCCACATACAGTATACATGCACCCCAATGTTGTTTCGGTTTCCTCGGATCTCCCCTGTTCTCCCACTTTCTTGATCATTTTATTCTGTCTCGAATTTAATAGATGAAACCCACTCGAATGCCATTTGCTTGTCAGTTTGATGCATAATTTTTCCCGATCATAATTTATTGTTTGATTTCTCTGTACGCCGTTGATCGCCACCTGTTATATTTGTATGTGCGCTTGTGTATGTGTATGTCGTACTCATCAATTAAACCATAATGAGATTGTATAATATATACATTTCGTATGAGATACTGTAGTTCTCTGATTGTATAACGGCGTCTCATCATTTCCTTGTTTTTCTGTATAGTATTGAATATGGATCCACGAATTTCATGTAATTAGTCATTATCTAGACACATGATCGCATTCCAGTCGAATTTATTCTGATTCAATTTGGAACTGGTATAAATACGTTTAATAACGATAAAAACAATCAAACATCACACAATTACGAAAAATTGAAAATTTAGATTTTTTTGAACCTCGTGGAAAAGTTCGTGAAAAAGTTCGCGAACTTTTCCCGCAGCTCGTGAATTTTTTCTCGACCGTTTTTCGCGAACTTTTGACGGATTATAAGGGCCCCTGGATTCTGAGTAGCCAACATCAAACGGTCATACCCATCTACGGTGACCAGGCCCAGAGCAAAATGGAGAGGGACCGATCCCGACGATTGACAGAAACGATAATATTTTCTGACTCGAAGCATTTTACAATACAAGAATTCGGACCCACTTTGAACATAATATTGCATAATATAAGATTTAATATAATTTGCAAATAATTTTTCATCAGAAGCAACGTATCGCTGAAAAGATGCAAAAGCTGCTGCAATTTCACGGTTCGATCATGTGCCGAACGGGTTCAACAAACACTGCACTGATTTACCATTAACTCCAAATTCACTATTGTTTATCATTGTCTGCATATTGCATTATGTTTTGCTACTAGCACAATGTTACAGAATAAGGAAACTGCAAAAGGAGAATGATAATAATTTCTCAAGGGAGAAAACGATGTCATTTATTGCTTGTTGATTCATAGGGTTTCTGATACTTCCTTTCAGAGAGGGAAATATGAGTGAATATCTGAGTCGATTGAGATTCTCACTGTAGAGGCCGCACAAGGAAAAGCTAACCTATGATGAAAACATGCTCCTAGGGTAAACTTTGTGTGTAGAGACCGAAAATGGACATGAGAAGTTTCGTAGATCAAACCCGGCTGAGATATGTTTCATGACATGTCCAAAACTGAAATTTTCAACTTTGGCTAAACGCAACCAAACCTTTTACATAGTTATATATTATGAAAGCTCTCTCTAAAATAAACATTTTTCATATTATGGCCAAGTGGCTAGCTCTTCTGTGAAATAAGTTGTTATTTTTTTAACAAATAATTTTTAAAAATCAGTATCACGGCGTATTCGGCGGCACTTTTAACTGTGTCCATTCGATTGCGCGTTGAAAATTACCCCCGTGCGCACAAAATTAGCAAGATTCATTTTATGCGACCTGATCAAATCATTAGGTGAACAAACCCGACTGCTCAAAAACGAGGCGATTTTAAACAAAATAATTTATTTTGAATGTATACAAAGCTCGCACAGCGAAATATTTCTTAGAGTCACTAGAATACATAAGATGAAGAAATTAAAATTAACTCTGCTCAATTTGGAGGAATTTTTTTTCAGCTCAAACCACGTACCCCGGGTCATGGTCCAAAACCTGGAAACTGTTTTTCATTTTTTTGTCTCTTCCGCTCGGCATCTAATACCAAATCGTGGTATATATTATTTCTACAGCATACATGGTCACATATAATACTCTAAACAGGGAATCAGTCGAAAAAAAAATTCTGCAAATTTCACCATGACCAGGGGTACGTGGGGTACGTGGTTTGAGCTGAAAAAAAATTTCCTCCAAATTGAGCAGAGTTAATTTTAATTTCTTCATCTTATGTATTCTAGTGACTCTAAGAAATATTTCGCTGTGCGAGCTTTGTATACATTCAAAATAAATTATTTTGTTTAAAATCGCCTCGTTTTTGAGCAGTCGGGTTTGTTCACCTAATGATTTGATCAGGTCGCATAAAATGAATCTTGCTAATTTTGTGCGCACGGGGGTAATTTTCAACGCGCAATCGAATGGACACAGTTAAAAGTGCCGCCGAATACGCCGTGATACTGATTTTTAAAAATTATTTGTTAAAAAAATAACAACTTATTTCACAGAAGAGCTAGCCACTTGGCCATAATATGAAAAATGTTTATTTTAGAGAGAGCTTTCATAATATATAGCTATGTAGGGGGTTTGGATGCGTTCTGTCAAAGTTGAAAATTTCACTTTTGGACATGTGGTGAAACATATCTCAGCCGGGTTTGATCTATGAAACTTCTTATGTCCATTTTCGGTCTCTACGGCCAATGTTTACCCTAGGAGCAACTTTTCAGCATAGGTTAGGTTTTGCTTGTACGGCCGTATCTCACTCGACTCAGATAGTCTCTCATATATTTATGATGGTGATCAATTTGTGAAACAGCGTCTCAAGTTCCATGGTTGATCGTGTTTTCTAGGAAATGCTGCGTCTACACACGGTTCAATTAAAATGAAACCCCGAATTCTCCACTCTGTTAAGTTATGTGTGCGAGATTTTACAGCACCGATTGTGCATAAATTTCCAACGGTTGTATTAACATAAACGCACGCATCATTATACCCCTCCATCAACTAATCTCAAGTAATATGGGCATAGGCTGGATAGCGAATAACTTTTTAAGATCGTGGAATGCTAAAATAATGTTTTGTGTTCTTGAAAGCTGCTCAATTCAGGACGAAAGCGATGGTGGCACGACTCGACTTCTCGCTCACGACGCCTGTTCCCATCCAGATTATGCCACGGATCAAGTGAACAAGGGCGACGCGATACCTGATGAGTTCATTGACGATGGTAAAAAGGTAAAGGTAAAGTTGCTACCGGAATCAAGAGGACTTTACGTCGACAAGCGACTACTCTGCCGGGGCCGACCGGTAAGGCCGGTTGCTGCACAGATCTACGTATCCCCTGCTGATCAGGCTTCTGGGGCACGTTACCTTTCGCAATCAAAGTTGCTACCAATGGAATGATGAGCAAATGATCAGACCAATTAAATAATCATTCACAAAGACCATTTGCAGTCTGTTGGATGCTTCCATTTACCTCGTTTCTTTGCCGGGTGCTTAAGACACCGGCTCGGTAAATATCGAGGAGAGGCCGGACATTTTGTCGGATTTTGTTTACGATCGGGACCAAACTTTTTTCCTGGATACCCACCAGTATGGAGATAATTGTTCGGAGTATAATTAGGCTCTGGCTCTTGAAACAAAAATGTAGCGGGTTTTTGAAAAACGAAAAATTTGATTTTTCAAAAATTCGGAGAAATTTTTCAGACTCAAACTTGATGTGGGTTATTGATGGATATGACTGGTATATGAAAAATTGTATAGTATGATTTGCCACCGCAATCGCAAACTGACTTTTTGGTCAAAATTGCCACAAATTTTTATGCTGATTTTTTATATCGCAAAACCGCTACAAATGAAATACTCCAGGTGATAGAAAATGAAATTCCGCATCTACTGGTTGCAATCACGTAGAATTTCAGGAAGACTGAAATGGTAATATATGGCGGAAAGTGAACCGATTCACGGACAAGTCGAAGAACTTCATTCGTGCGATCTTCAACAATGGCGAGCAATCGGGAATCAAGACTGATCCTCGGACGGCTGCTGCAATGATGAAGGAATCGACAATGGGAACTGGCCAGCTTGCTTATCTTACTGAAGAATTACTCTCCGCCCGACAGATTGCAAGCCTTTTCTCGACATTCAAACGGCAGAAACTGGGAGAGAAAAACGTGCGAAAGAAAGCAAAGCCGGCTAAGAAGGCGAGAACGAAAGGACAGAAGAAGGAGTACACCGAGGAGAAGGAGGTGGAGGAGGAGACAGAGAAGGATATTTTCGATGAATGGACAGAGGAAATGGAGAAGAATGAAGGAGATCCCGACGAGGAGTGGGACACGGAGCCGATGTTTGATATCGAAGAAGAGATGAGACAGATGATACTTCGGAAGAAAGACACCGTGTTCAATGTGAATGAAGACGCTGAAGCTCCAGTTGTGGATGGGAAGGAGAAGAAGGGAGGGAGTAGTGTGGAGAAGAAGAAAGGAAGAAAACGAGTTCATGATGGGCTCTAAATAGACTGTATTTTGTAGGATATTTCTATAATTTGTTGTATAAGATGTAATTAGTTTGAAATACATTATTCCGAAAATTAGTTCAATCGTTAATTTTATTGTTTTTGTAACATTGGCAAGCGATAAAGCTTTATCATTCCCTTCTTTCCGTCTTTTTCACATACATCGCAAAGGGGAATCTGGAGGCGACCTATTTCAGTGAGCATCTCAGATTATGGCTTGTAAATTGAGCTGTATTGCTCGACACGAGCATTTTGGTGAAAAGTGATCAACAGGAAAAATTATCAGCTTGGCCTGGGGAACAATTTGAGCACAAACATGAAGGGGTTCGAGATGAAAAAATTTCGCCGACCACTTATGAATGAGGCCGTATAATTCCATTTCAGTCTTCCTGGAATTCGATACGATTGTGACAGTTAAATGCGGAATTTCATGTTCTATGAAAGACTGTGTTTCGTTTGGAGCGGTTTCGTGACGCAAAATTACATAAATTTGAAAATTGAAAAAATGACATTTATCGAGATGTACCGCTCACCACGAGCATTTTGGTGAAAAGTGATCAACATGAAAAATTATCAGCTTGACCTGGGGAACAATTTGAGCACAAACATGAAGGGTTCAAGATGAAAAAATTTCGCCGACCACTTATGAGGCCATATATTACCATTTCACACTTCCTGAAATTCTACGTGATTGTAACCATTAGATGCGGAATTTCATTTTCTATAACCTGGAGTATTTCATTTGTAGCGGTTTTGCGATATAAAAAATCAGCATAAAAATTTGTGGCAATTTTGACCAAAAAGTCAGTTTGCGATTGCGGTGGCAAATCATACTATACACTTTTTTTCATATACCAGTCATATCCATCAATAACCCACATCAAGTTTGAGTCTGAAAAATTTCTTTTTTTTTTGAAAAATCACATTTTTCGTTTTTCAAAAACCACATTTTTGTTTCAAGAGCCAGAGCCTAATGATACCCCGAACAATGATCTCCATACTGGGGAGTATCCAGGAAAAAAGTTTGGTCCCTATCGGAAACAAAATCCGACAAAATGTCCGGCCATAACAGTCATCTCCTCGATCCTTACAGAGCCAGTGTCTTAAATAGGAAAAGAAAGAAATCTTATAGAACGTACCCCGAAATGAGAAAGATCACGAGGTAGGGATCGAGCATTGGGAAAAGCGCAGTCGACATGATGAATACTGTCCCCCACCCGCCCAGAGAGACCCCTACAAATGCATCAAATATGTTTCACTCGACATTTTATATCAATCGTTAATGATCTTGCCTATTTATCATAAAAATGAAAACATACAGATGAAAAGATATAAATCCTACCTGTAAGTGGTGGGACGAAAAAGATGAAAAGCAGCGGAGTGTACGATGTAATGCATGGAATGATCGTCTGTGATGGTTGCGTTCAGTTGTACTTCGGTGCTTAATTAACCTGCCACAGCAACGCTCGGAAGAGATGACGCTGCATCTTTCGCGTGCCCGATTTGAGATGTTCGCTGAAATGTACGTGTACAAAGATCGGTGAAGAACACGAACAACAAGTGTAACTACAAAAATATTACTTTCGCTATAAAATTGCGATAAAAGACAATGTTGGTGAGATAATTATCGTACCGTTGATCAAGGAATGCAATTCAAAGAACATGTTTTTGTGATGATTACCTTGCCGCTCCAAACTCGCGAACGATGCTTATAATGCAAAGAACGATGACGACAGCGGATGCGAGAAAGAGTGCGGTAATGGACGCAATTTACAAGAGCGATTGGGGCATCCACTGCTTCTCTCCGGAGTCATTCAGCGTCTGTAGTTGAGTCAATGTGAAACCACGATCTCTGCATTTCGCACAGATCGATAGATTGTGAGAAATGATGAAATGATTCTCCATTTCGCACTCTAATCTGTAGTATTCCTCAGTCCACACTTTAGCACACAGAAAAAAAGGTCTTACATACGGCCCATAAGATATGGGGGTTCTAAACAAAATGTCTTATATATAAGACCTTTTGTTAAGAACCCTCATATCTTATGGGCCGTATATAAGACCTTTTTTTCTGTGTGCACCGCACCCTTACCCAGTACACAATACCAAGGTAGCCAGGTTCATCATCCGCGAGCAGATCGATTCCGTACGCTTGCTGCATTGTGGATTACTAAACTCCCCTGCTAGTCGCTACTTGAAATTGACTATTGACTTAATTTTTTACGTCGAATAATAATGGAAATTGAGTGCCTGTAAAACGGGTGCAAAGGCAGCTCTCGACATTTTGGAGGGCGCAAATCCATACAATACGCTGGCAAAGATGCCTCCTGTGATTGACAAGGTTTTGATCCGTCGCAGTTCACCTTTCTTACCGACGAAAATGATGTCTGTCAGTCCCGCGATAGCTAGCCAGTTTCGCCATGGATTCCGCTCGATCCACGCGAGCCATGGAGGTCTGGGATTTTACATTTCGTCGTGCCTCAGTTCTCGAGTACATATTGCTGGCAACGTTTTCACGCAGAATTAGTAGCTATCTGAAACAGTCACCGGCAGAGCATCACAAAGCGGTAGATGTAGTGGAAGGCGAGGAGGACGAAGGTTTGGTAGAACAGCAGCACGAACACGAGACCTGTCATGATTATCGTGTTGGATGAGCCGACTACCTGCCCTATTTGCTCAAAATTATTGACAGCCTAATTGTCTACGAAACGAGCCGGTAAACTTTCTTTGAACTTAGGAAATTTTCGACTGGTGAACCTTACTCAAAATAATTGTTTTCTCAAATGACACTCTAATTTCATACAGCTCACCCGCCCACTCTCCCCTGCCTCCATGCAGAAAGCGCCAGCCCCAGAAGATGTAGCCGAACTCGGTCATGTGTACGGCCTCAAATGACACTTATCCGAACCAGAATCTCTGGTATTTTCGCCCCAATGGTCCCCTGCTTGTCACCCCATTGGGGGAAAGATCAAAGGTGCCGACGGTTTCCCATTGGGGGAAATGGTGGTCCCCCGTTGGGGGGAAATTCCCCCGTTGGGATCCCACCATTTCCCCCAATGGGAAACCGTCGGCACCTTTGATCTTTCCCCCAATGGGGTGACAAGCAGGAGACCATTGGGGCGAAAATACCAGAGATCATTTATCAGCATCATGCGGGACGGCTGTTAGATTGCAGGCTGACTCTTCAAATCAGTTTGGCAACTGTGATTCTTTCGATTCCAAAACATACCGGGATGAAGACGAGATGGGCGAGTGAGATGAAAACGTCGACGAAGGAGAATGTGAGCAGCAGATAGCGATACGGGCCGACCTTTACACGCTTTATTTTGGTGAAGCGGATAATATACCCTGCTTTTTTGCACAGTAACCGCCCGTTAAACTACTGCATTTTGTTGCTTTCAATTCCAGCAGTTTGATGCATCTTCTACTGCTAGTTATCACTGTAATGGGCATGGACTAAATCATGCCAAACTGACGTGTCTTATCGGAGTGACGATAAGGACGTAGGCGAGTAGGGCATTGCTCAGACAGGAAATGGTGGTGGTCGTGTAAGAAAAGACCTGCAACTTTCGACATCGTGCAGGACCGATGCATGTCCACTTTTCTTCTTGACGAAAGTCGAAAAATGCGAAACTTACATCGTACAGGTGCTCGCTGACTATTACTCCGTGCATTATCCTGTTCAGAAACCGTTATCTCGCTGTTAAAATCAGTCAGATAACAGTTTCGTCAGACAGGATGCGGACTCCGTGTGTTGTATTCACTCATCACCTCAGGGAAACCAGCCTCCCTTTGATGATGGAGAATACCCATACAATCAACACCATTGAGAAAAAAAACGTGGTATTGCAGTTTTGTGATTGTTTTCGTCGCCGGGAAAGATTTGAATGAATAAGAGTCTGATAGGAGAGATACCACAGCTTTTTCCCTTTCAATGTGGAAGTCAAGCAACTACAATACATCTTTGCTCGGATGCTCCTGCTTCCAACATTATAACTGCTGCGATGAGCAATAGTATATTTTTACACAAAATATACACATTGCGATACAATAGTTTATAGTAACAGTTGTAAAGAGATGCGTTCGTATCATAGATCAAATGTTGAAAACGGCTATCACAATGATATGTTGATTTTATTTATCTAAGTGCTTCTACTGTCGACGAGTCTGCCTTTGATACAAGAGCGATGCTTTTGTGTATGACGTTCTGCACCGTCTGTGGAAGCACTTTGCGGTATCTGTAACGAGAAACGTGCTAATTTCGTGAAAATTTATCCGTGCTAAACTAATCATTGTTCTAATTCTTTTTATAATTCAGTTAAATGATCGGATCGGATCTCTGCATTTCGCACAGTCTCTACGCCGGTCCGATCAAATGAATAGATCCAAGTATTTACTCGAATTTCAAATCTCTAATACTGACCCTTTAATGAAGAAAAGTACGAGGAAGGGATCGACCATGGGAAAGATTTGCGTCGACATAAGAAGAGCCGTGCCCAAACCACCGAAGGCAACGCCTGGAAAACCGTAGTGAACTATTGTTCAAGGGAGTAGGTGATATTACGACGTAACATAAATTTCGGCTACGGGCCATATCTCAGCTGGGAACGAAGCTATTACGTCCTTTGTTGTAATCTCATTTAGGAACTCTTCTAATTTTTTTATACCTATCACAGTAGCATTTCAATATTTAAGAAAATCAAATCCGAAATCAAATCTAATTACATAACCTGTGAGCAATGGCGCGGTGAAGACGAAGGCGACTGGGAGATAGGCGGTTAGCAAAGGGATTATCGTCTACAAAATTGTGTTTTACATACGCCCATTTCGCATATTATCTCTGCAGGCGTACATGTATTGGACGTGGGTAATGCAGGAGCAACGAGTATTCCTGACGCAGGAGAGTAGGGTTGGTCAAATCGATTCCTGCTCTCTTCATTTCACACACTCTCTCGCCCGCCGTCTAGCGCAGAGAGTATGTGAAATGAAGAGAGCGGGAACCGATTTGGCCAACCCTACTGCCAACCTGCCATAACAGCGCACGGAACAATTCCCTCTGCATGTAGCGAGTGCTCGACTGGAGATGTCGCCTGCTCGTTAATACATTTTAATCGCCTTTTGCAATCATATTGAACAAAAATGTTAAAGTTGCATCATGTCACGCGATTTTACATTAACAAGCTACTACACGAGATGAATAACGCCGGTAAGCAAGCTACAAAGAGAGATTAACTAATCCAAAGCTTTCCCAGGGCATTTAAAGGAAGTATCCTTCCGCATTCATACGTGCAACCAATATATCGCTCCATGTAGAATAATGGCGTCGGCGGGTGATCGAACTCATGAGTCATGACCCTTTGTATTGCTAGCGGTTGCCTACACCATTCGACCATCCCCCCCTCGACGATCACCAATGTGACTTTAAAAAAAATTAAACAGAAAACTCACTTGTCGATGCCGAAATCCTTGATAATCCGTACGAGACAGTAGACGATAACCAGACCGGAAGTTGAGAAAACGAGTGTAAGCGCAGACATGGCGAGGACGGAGTGCAAATTCCACTCCTTCAGCCCATTCTCATTGATGGACTGAAAATATAAAATATCCATGCGCAATTGTGTTTCGGCAATCACTCAAATAAATGCGATATTTTACTGGGTTATCGTGTTATATCAGTGCGTTCGCGTAAGAATCACAACCATGGTCGTACAGCAAAAAGTGACAACTTGAGTTTTTCACAGATTCTGATAGCCCTTGGTGTGCTCTATCGATTTCTGTTTTATTCATGACTTTGATTTTTGAATTTGCATAATTATGAGTGTTCAAAGTTCGAATAGATTCAAGGTATTTCAAGTATATCTCTTCAGGGAGAAGAGCTAGAAGTTTTGTCTAAAGAACAAAAATGACCGCCATGATGAGCTGCATCTACCTATGCTATTTGTTTATTCACATTTTATATTTTGAAAAATACCTAAAACCTTGACGACGATTTTCTCGAAAACCAGGCCGAGTCCAGTCACCAGTTTTTGATATGTTGTTGCCCTGGGTATAATCTATCGAATCCACACAATTACGTGATGTATCGAGGGCGGGATAAGGTTTATATTTTCAATACAAATTTATATAAAACGCAAGAAAGCCCCTCATTTCACCCTTATTTCACCATCATTCTCCTCATTTGACGCGAGCTGCGCGGTGTGAAAAGAGAATTACGTGAATTTTAGACCGCTCACTTCGTGTCTAACATGTGAAATAAGGGTGAAATGAGGGGCTTTCTTGCGTTTTATATAATTTTGTATTGAAAATATCAACCTTATCCCGCCCTCGATACATCATGTAATTGTGTGGATTCGATAGATTATACTCAGGGCAACAACATATCGAAAACTGGTGACTGGACTCGGCCTGGTTTTCGAGAAAATCGTGATCAAATTTTTAGGTATTTTTCAAAATATAAAATTTGAATAAACAAATGACATAGGTAGATTTAGCTCATCATGGCGGTCATTTGTGTTCTTTAGACAAAACTTCTAGCTCTTCTCCCTAAAGAGATATACTTGAAATACCTTGAATCTATTCGAACTTTGAACATAATTATGCAAATTCGAAAATCAAAGTCATGAATAAAACAGAAATCGATAGAGCACACCAAGGGCTATCAGAATCTGTGAAAAACTCAAGTTGTCACTTTTTGGTGTATGGATTTGTGAACGTTTTTTGCGGTTCTTACGCGAGCGCACTGATATCTTTAGTATGGCCGTCAACAACTTTCCCAGTAGATGATGCCGAGAAAGCCGGGTTCATTGGAAGCGGAAAGGTCGATGGCGTAGACCTCCTGTACAAAGAATGAGCAGGCATGTCAACTATTTTGCCTGTCGTTACTCGCCTTCATAATTGGCGCAAAGGACGCCCTGAAGCCGTCCCTTGGTATAAAGCCGTAAACGACATCGGTGAGAATAGCCCCTGCGATACCATGATCCCAATTACTACATGTTTGATGGAACGCACCGACATAGAGAAAGTCAGCGAAAAGTGCGATGGAAAGCCAATTACGCCACGGATTGCGCTGAATCCACGTCCAGTTTGGTCTGACACATGGAATATGGTTTTAAAAAGTCGATCAAAAATACGGTAAAGCACGCTTTATAAAATATCTTCGAAATATAGGCACTTTTAATGGCAGCGCATTTAGTAAAATATAGTAATTTTATATTGTTTTTTTTCACAAATAGTGACACTTAAAAAGTAACTTTAGTGAGCAATGAGCCGGTCACCAACTTGCACAAAATGACGAATCGGTAGACGTAGTGGAATGCAGTGAGCACGAATGTCTGGTAGAACAGCAGCACCCATATCATCGCTGTAACCATTTGACCCTATACTTTTCTTCGAAGAAAAAAAAATGTAATATTAGTTGTATGTCATTCCATCGTTCGAATTTGCAGAAGAGTGGACTCATAGAGGACTTTTAATTTTAATTAAAATTAAAATTGTATTATACTATGCAATCGATGAAATGTCGACGCACTTATCCAAATGCCCTGAGCTGTCGTTAAGTGCAGCAACCGATATCCCCAGAAGATGTAGCCAAATTCGACCACGTGAATGCCCTGAAAGTAAATGCATATTAGTACTATATTTGATGAGCCCGGAATGCCGGAACTTTCTTCGTCACTAGAGCAGTTTTCGGTTACACACACACACACACGGGACGTGCTATACTCACATGAAATACATCACTTAATTTATATCGGTCAATCAATACTACAAAACTGGTCTTGCGAAACTGACAAAGGAAAATGAGTGGAAAAATTTGCGTAAAAAATATACGTAAAATTATACGTACTTTTCTGTTAAAAATGCGAGTAATTTGATCCCTCATTTTACTGCTCACCGGAATCACCGCAAAGTGTACGAGTGAAACGAGCACATCGACTACAGCAAAGCTGAGAAGCAGCCAACGATAAGGGCCGACCTTAATTTTTTAATTATGTTGTATTGTAATTGAATCTGTCCTCTACATGATTCACATGCGTGACAATGAGAATGTAGATGAGATACGAATTGGAAACACACGCAAAACTGGTCGTGAAGTAGGAGTAGCCCTGAAGTTGTGATGCATATTATGTAACTTAATTTTTCGATTCATACAATGGTTGGGCGGTTACGCACAACCGGTGAAAAGTCCGGTGAACGCTATTTTCCATACAAAAAACCGATGAATTCGGTGAAATCTATTTTCACGGAATCAAGAGAATATTTGTGCATTTCATCGTCAAAATCGTGTTCGTTATTAGTATGAAATCGTACGATTCACTGTTGGGCCCAAAAGGTTTGCAATGAAAGAAACAAAACAAAAAATACAATGTTTGAGCGAAAATTAAAAATATTTTCGTCGTTTTTCCAAATTTCACAGATCGGAAAATCCGGTGAAAACCGTTTTACCGAATAAGTTTCCGTCCAACCCGTCCATTCCTACCTCACTACTAAGCGGCATAACATGTTTCTTGTGGGAGTAGTGCATTGAATTTGGAGCTTTAAAAAATTTTAATACAAGCGACTCACATGATAGAATTCCTCGCTCACAAGCGATCCAAATTGCATTCCACAGAGATAAGGAAGTAGAAGAAGAAATATTACCAATGGAAAGGTTATGCTACTGACTTATAAGCTAGCTGAAAATGTCGTCAGTAATTTCCCGGTGTATATTTAAAGATATGGAGAAAAAATATGTCCGCATTAAAGGAGGAAGAACAGCAAAAATGGGATATGGAACTAATCACATTACTCGCTCACACCTATGAATGATAACGGAAATCCAAAACATGAGATCTCTATCTTTCTTCCGAACCGAGATACTCGCGAGCAAAGAAGCTACAGGGCTCAGGGACAATCAGGGTCAAATTGCCGCGCACGCGGAAGGGGCGTTCTTTCACGTGCGCGAGTAAGCAAATCTCTAGGTCAACTTTATCTCCCGTGTCGAATTTGCGTGCACTTTACTCCCGCTGGGGAAGAGGGGGAGGGAGGATTGTCTGATTCTGAGGCATTCTGCCGACTCCATGCAAATTGAGGCAGACAGCGAGAGAGGGCGAAACAAACATGTAAATGGGCGAGTTCTCGCAAATATGTCAACCTTTGTCTTACAGTAAGTAAACGGAAGTTCAGGGTTGTCGTGTTAAGATATCCTGCTGTTCGTCCTCCTTTAACGACGAAATTTGATTCCGGTCGAATAATTCGCTCTTTGTTTATCGAACATATCATTAGTTTATGATATGAATGTAGTATAATCGCGGCGGCAAGATGTAAAGTATAATCGGAGTGTGTGCTCTATTTATGAAAATATTTATATCGTAGTTATTGGCAGTTGTAGATTCCTTGTTCGCAGTGATCAATTAACACTGCTGGGAATAATCTGTAAAAATTGAAATTGTTATAATCGAAAAATATAATATGGATATATGTTTTTTTTATACTATTCATACAGTTAGATCTCAAGTTGTTTCTTATGAAATGCATAAAAGAAATGTGAACATTGTATAAAATCAAAATAGACTTTCCTTCTTTTTATGGAAGAGAACTTTGATGTACTCGTCGGTTTTTGTGAGTATAATAAGGATGTTATCGATGGGGAATATGTGAATAATGATTCCTGTGATCTAAGAAACCGACATTTGCTACAAATTGTTCATTTAATTTTCAACTAATTAACGAACCTTGGAATGTGCGAGTCGACTCCAATCAAGGAAGCAATGAAGATGATTATAAATGGGCCGAACAAGCATACCAAGGGATTTACAGCATGAACAAAATCAATATTTCTGTTTCATCATGTTTAGCGCCCCTGAAGCACCAGCGTGTGCATCGCTTGTGCATGCATTTAGCGAAGTTATCTCTTTGTATTGCCCTGTTAACTTATCTCTTTGTATTGCCCTGTTAACTTATCTCTTTGTATTGCCCTTTTAACGGAACAACCACAAAATACCTGCATTATGCTATTTAAAAATACAAGAAGCAAAAAAAGAACGAACGCAACACAGTTATCGAAAGCAATATTCCAGCCGTAACAAGAAGAGTCGTTGTAAACGTAAAAGTGGGTGCACAGTAGTGTTGTTATTTGGAATAATTCTATTCGCGAATAACTCTTTTTTTTATTTCACACACTCTATGCGCTAGGCGGCGGGCGAGTAGACGTTCGCGGGCATCAGTTTGCATAATTCTATTCGAGAATAACAGATTCGCGAATAATCCTTTGTTATTCTCGAATAGAGTTATTCAAAATAATGAAGAGGCGGTTTCCCGCTTAGTTTTCTCTCCCATTTAGTAAACTCGCAAAATGAAAATGATCAGATCGAAGAAAATTTGAAAAAAGTCGCTCTAAGTGCACAAACAGAACTTTATTGAGCTGATTGAATCAACTCAATCATCTCAATCATGGCTCCTTGAAAGTTAGGTGTATGATCATACATGTCGGCGCCGACAGAAAGGGGCGGAGTCTGCACGGTGCCTCCCAAAAAAAGCATGTATAAGGGATACATGGGTGGTCGAAAAGGGGTGGGAGGCACCGTGCAACCCTGTATAGGGAGGGGGTCATGGTCCAAAAATGGGTTGTGGGTTGGTCCCACCAAAAGTCAAGTGACCTACTGTAGCATACATGTGGTGGTCCCGCAACGACAACAGACTACCGTAACCTGGTCTACCGTAATCCGGAAACACGAAATTGAGAATATTGACCCGGTATACGTTGCATGAGGTAGGCCTTGAGTAGTAATTAATCGGACGATATACGGCGGTCCCGGCACGACAATGCCGATACCGTAATCAAGTCTACAGTATGCTGAAATTTCAAATTGATCAAATCGGCTCCGGATTTTTACTGGAGATGGACCTTGAGTAGTTATTGATCGGGCGATATACGGGGGTCCTGGCACGACAATGCCGATACCGTAATCAAGTCTACAGTATGCTGAAATTTCAAATTGATCAAATCGGCTCCGGATTTTTACTGGAGATGGACCTTGAGTAGTTATTGATCGGACGATATACGGCGGTCCCGGCACGACAATGCCGATACCGTAATCAAGTCTACAGTATGCTGAAATTTCAAATTGATCAAATCGGCTCCGGATTTTACTGGAGATGGACCTTGAGTAGTTATTGATTGGGCGATATACGGGGGTCCTGGCACGACAATGTCGATACCGTAATCAAGTCTACAGTATGCCGAAACTTCAAATTGATCAAATTGGCTCCGGATTTTTACTGGAGGTGGACCTTGAGTAGTTATTGATTCCTTCGATATACGGGGGTCCCGGCACGACATTGCTGATACCGTAATCAAGTCTACAGTATGCCGAATTTTCGAATTGAGCCAATCGACCCGGGATTTTTACTGGAGGTGGACCTTGAGTAGCTATTGATTGAGGATATACCGCGTCACTCCTACCGTACCCAGGGCTACTGTAGCGGGGTTACAGTATGACCTATTTTTTAAAATTTGATCTATTCGAGTCGCGATTTTTGCAGGAGCTAGACCTCGAGCGGGAAATGCCAGAGGGGAATACCGTATCGATTTGAACGTACCCAGGGTTACTGTAGCGGGGCTACAGTATGCTAAAATTTCAAACTGACTATATCGACTCGCGATTTTTACAGGCGGTGGACCTCGACTTGTCATCGCTTGTAGGGTATACCGCCTCTACATTTTCATATTACATTTCCGGGAATTTTCAATACGCTCCTGGAACATATGGAGGGACAACTACCTATTCGATAGCTTACTCGTTCCACAAGCCCTGGGTCAATGTGCTCAATTTATTATGTTCGATATAATGTAGTCTTAGATACAATAGCCAAAGAAAAGGCTCCGGAACTACCACACATTCTCCGAGCAATTACCACTCAAGACCTTACTATCACAATAAATTCAGTCTTTTAGTTCTTTTGCACTTAGTCTTTTGCACAATAAATTCAGAGTCTTTTAGTATTTTTTTTTCAATTTTTTTCAATTTCGGTATACCGTTACCACGCAAACTTTTGCCTCGAATACAGTAGAATCAACCTGGAATGCATCGTAGAAAAAAACTACTCGACGTGTGCCTCCTGCAAAAATCGCGACTCAATTAGATCAATTTCAAAAATTCGTCATACTGTATCCCCACTACAGTAGCCCTAGGTACGGTAGGGCAGACGCGGTATGCCCTCCAAGCAATGACTACTCGAGATACACTTTCTGTAAAAAATCCCTAGTTGATTTGATCAATTTGAAATTTCAGCATACTGTAACCTCGCTACAATAACCCTGGGTACGGTGTAATCGATACGGTACTCCCCTCTGGCATTTCCCACTCGAGGTCTAGCTCCTGCAAAAATCGCGACTTGAATAGATCAAATTTTAAAAAAAATAGGTCATACTGTAACCCCGCTACAGTAGCCCTGGGTACGGTATCAGAGACGCGGAATATCCTCCAAGCAATGCCCATTCGAGGTCCATCTCCAGTAAACATCCGGAACCGATTTGATCAATTTGAAATTTCAGCATACTGTAGACTTGGTTACGGTATCGGAAATGTCGTGCCGGGACCGCGGTATACCGTCCGATTAATTACTACTCGAGCCCTACCGCATGCAACAAATCCCGAGTCGATTGGCTCAATTTGAAATTTCGGCATACTGTAGACTTGATTACGGTATCAGCAATGTCGTGCCGGGACCCCCGTATATCGCCCGATCAATAACTACTCAAGGTCCACCTCCAGTAAAAATCCGGAGCCGATTTGATCAATTTGAAATTTCAGCATACTGTAGATTTGATTACGGTATCGGCATTGTCGTGCCTGGACCCCCGTATATCGCCCGATCAATAACTACTCAAGGTCCATCTCCAGTAAAAATCTGGAGCAGATTTGATCAATTTGAAATTTCAGCATACTGTAGACTTGATTACGGTATCGGCATTGTCGTGCCGGGACCGCCGTGTATCGTCCGATTAATTACTACTCAAGGCCTACCTCATGCAACGTATACCGGGTCAATATTCTCAATTTCGTATTTCCGGATTACGGTAGACCAGGTTACGGTAGTCTGTTGTCGTTGCGGGACCACCACATGTATGCTACAGTAGGTCACTTGACTTTTGGTGGGACCAACCCATAACCCATTTTTGGACCATGACCCCCTATACAGGGTTGCACGGTGCCTCCCACCCCTTTTCGACCACCCATGTATCCCTATACATGCTTTTTTGGGAGGCACCGTGCAGCCACGCCCCCTTTCCTACAGAGCTCGCTCGACATGTATGTGTATGATAGTGCACAGATAAACGTCTACACGAAGAAAAACCAATATGATTCAAGAGCCACAAAAACCTCGCCGTGAAATTCATGATCATCATTCGCTTGGTCTCAAAGTCAATGTTGAGTGGTATTGCGAGACTGGCATTCGACTCATCGCAAATTCCTCGCTTTTCAACTGTGTAGGGCTGCTCAAATCGGTTCCTGCTCTCTTTATTTCACACACTCTATGCGCTAGGCGGCGGGTGAGTAGACGTTCGCGGGCATCAGTTTGCACAAATTTGTTGTGAGAAATATCAAAGGTTACATAATTATGGCCACCACTGTAAGTGTTAAAAGTATTTATATCGCTTTAAGTTGAAGATTTCTTGCCCCTAATGACGAATTAGCACTGCTGAGCGCAATCTGTAAATAGAAAAGTGGCTTAAACCGAAAATATATACATCGCGTTGTTGTATTCACTGAAGAAAATTGATTTATAAACTAACATGCTTCTCCGTCTTTTTATGAAAGAACACTTTCATGTATTCATCGGTCTTTGTTAGGATGATTATGACGTTGTTTATAGGAAAGATGTGAATGATGATTTCGGTTATCTATATATCCGATATATATATACATATTTTAATATTTAAAAAAATAGCTCACCTTTTCAGGGACATGCGAGTCTATTCCAACCATAGAAGCTACGAAAAGTATTATGAACGGGCCGTACAGAAATAATACAGGATTCAAAGTCTGAGCAAAAATTCAATTCCAAAATCTATCATTAGCTTCCCTTACTTGCAGTATTAGCATATGCATTGCTCTTGCGTGCATTAGACGAAGCTTTACGCTTATCGTACCTCGTTTTATTTCCTTGTTCACGGACCACCCGCAGAATGCCTGCGCGCTTTCTTTTTTATTTTAAAGTTCATGGCTCATACCATAATTAGGACAAGTGATATTGCAACTGTAAAAAGAGCAGACGTAGCAAGTGAAAAAGTAGGCGCGGCGAAAAATGTCTGAACAAAAGAAATCAAATGATCCACTTTGTGTTCTAGGGATGACCGATCGGTTTCCGTTTCGGTGAGACGGACCCTCGTCTACCCCGTGGCAGTGTCTCACCGTTTCACGGGAGGGAGTGATCAAGCTCAAATTGAGATGATCAAATGCCGTTTCACGGAAAACGGACAGTCTTGGGGTATTTTGGAATATTGATTGAAATAGTGAAAAAATTGTGTTTATTGTTTCTAATTTGTATCCGCTCTTTTCCTTGTGAATTCGCATAAATATACATAATACACACAGATAAATTGCATAATATTTACATAACAAAGTTGTCAAAAGTAACAAAAAACTCGTTAGGTATGTTTTTCGAGTTTATTTCCCCGAAAACGGCTCGTTTTGAGAGGCAATCCCGTGTAACGGAGAGGGAGAGAGAGAGAGAGAGAGTTGACCACTATTCTTCCATGAAAAGGAGAGAGACAGCAACGGGGTACACGAGAGGTCGTTTCACGAAACCCGAACAGGAAACCCTCACTGTGTTCAGTTTTTAATTTCGCCCTCCATCACAATCACCTTGAAATTCATGACCATCATGTTCTTGGTGCCGTAGTCAATGTTTAGTAATGGTGCCAAGGTGATATTCAACTCGGCACGAAGTCCTTTGTCCTCATCGAGTAGGGTAAAGTGGGCTAGGGCAATACCCAATGCAGCAAATACCTAGATTTGTATCAATACAAGGAATGGCTGAACTTCTCTATTTATAAGTCTATTTCGAAGTTCGACACAGGTATCCACAGTTGTATCGATGTCATTTCATTTCATCGGCAATTCGCTTATTTTAACTCGATTCGACTAACCGGAGAACATATAGAGTTGAATATGATTCCATTTTCAGTGTCATAGAGAAGACGGAGAAACGACCTTGAAATTGATTTCTATGAGAGCAAATTTGGTCACGTTTCTCTCGAAACAGTCACCAGGCATTCTGAGTCCCTGTTATCGGGTATTCAATCATTTAGAATGGCTATGATCAGGTAGTCCTAATAATTATTCCGCGCAGGCGGGCTCCAATAGCATATTTCAAATTTTACACATTACTTGTGCCACTCACCTACATACTATCGCATATCGATACACAAAACTTAATGTTATTAAAACAGTTTCAAGCAGAATAACGATGAATAGAACGTCGAGCAATCTCTGTAAAAACATAAATGGTTTCGTTAACAACGTGCTGACACGGAAAGCCGATACCATGACCCATCACCCTGGCAAATACGAACAAATGATATTATAATGCTAGATAAGCACATTGTACGGTTTACTTGACGTCGGTATTTCATACCGCTTCGAAATATGGAGGCCAGCCGAGAAAGAGAGGTGAGACCGAATATATTGCGCATATTCCTGGGGACTGATACCAGTACTGCAAAAAGTAATTATTATTTTAAAAAAAATATTTTTCTCTGGCAACGCTGCTGGACCAACAACTCGCAAGAAATGAGCTCAAGCAATATGCTACATCGTTAACACATAAAATCAGCAGAAAAATCTGTGTACGTGAAAAAAAAAGTAAAAATGTAAGTTGAAATGGCAAAAAAAAAAAACAAAACAAAAAAACCGGCGTGCTGAGAACGGCGACTATGGAGAAGGCGACTCCAACGACAACGAATGCCACAGTGTAGGCTCTGTTGAATACACTATTTTATATACACTATTTTATTTACTAATACACTTTTTTTATATAGATTTACAGCATTTCAGTTTTACATATTATATAAAAAAAGGATTGAACAGCACTCTAGACAACATCCCACCCGCATGCATAACTTATTGCACGTCATCGTACTTTTGAAGAATTCGCAACGTGAAATTCCATTTGTGGTTTGCCTACAGTGAATTGCGTAAGTACTAGAGTAAACTCACAAATATCGACCGATTTTATTTGGCGCTTTCCAAATCGCGTAGCACAGAGCACAGTGAAGAAGTAAGGAGACTGCTGCGCATAAACGCACGAATATTATATAAAATTCTGAAAACTCCTTCTCGAGACTCATTCGAACCGACACTAATGACAGTCTGTAATGGGATTGGCCTTGTAACGTGAATGCAATCCAAATGCGAAGAGTACGTGTTTGACAGTAGCTATCTATCTTGAAGGAAAATGGTTACCATGCGAGTGAACACAAAAAGAGAAAATTTTTCAATTACCTGTTTCAATTTCCTCATCAATGAGTAAAGTGCGTGTTCTAGGAAATACCTCATGGCCAGGAAAATATGAAAAAGGAGGTGAAAACATTTCCCTCGAATATAACAGCTTTAAATTTGATAATGTAACAAATATATGCTAATTGCCTATTTCTTCCTAGTATAGGCAATTAGCATATATTTGATTAACTTGCGTTATCTTTCTAGGCTGCCTTGAAACAGTAATGGAACTCACTTCCTGGTTAGCGGCAACTGATTTTTCTTTTTTACAAGAACGCTATTTTTTTTATTAAAAACGCACCAACAAAATGAGCATCGCTGTGAAGAAACGGGATGGTCCGTTCACAAGTCACAGTCATACTTGTTTTCTCCAACGATTCTTTGTATGCTTGACTCATCGTTTTACTCATGAATCATGTGTATCTTATCAGCCGACTGCGGAGGTCCGATAGAAAATGAGGGGTCCCATCAAAAATAGGAGGTTCCATCTCCACTACTGTTCATCGATCGCTTACTTATCTCTGTGTCGTATTTCATACATTTGATTTGTTTGACGCATTATTATCGCAGAAATTGTTATTCAACATGGAATACATGCGCTGTGAGACTGTGACACCGAATTGTGATTGTTAGGGTGAGGTACTTGGAAATGAAGAACTGTTGTTTTTATGTTTTTTGTCTAAGAGAGTATTTATTGAATGAGCACAATCTTTCGTTTCTCCCTTAAGACTGTATTCAATAAATTCTGGCATAACAAGTTACATAAACTGAATAAAATCGCCCAGTTCGTGACGACTGGCGAACTCATTCTCAAACACTGATCAGCATATTTTCACAGACAAGACATGGATGTGCGTTTGTTAAATGCATTTGTTGCTGGCCTTACTGCAATGAAAGTTAATACTGTAAAGAAATAAAACTATAAAATAGTGAACAAATGCATTCGATGAACAGTAGTGGAGATGGAACCTTTCATTTTTGAACCTCTCAGTTTCCATGGGACCTCACCGAGCCCGGACCGCTTGCGTATAAAAGGATGAGTAGAGCTAAATACAGTCGTTTTCTAACTCAATTCCCCAAATATTTTGCGCAGTTATTTTTGAAGAAAAAAATAAATTGTGTTTATTTAGATTGATCACTGAGGAAAAATAATGGCGGCAGTGAAATAAGGCGAGGAGAAACGACGACTTAAAGAGGCCAAGAAGAGTTGAACATTATTTTAATACACACATATTTACACACGTCGAGGAGAAACCGGAAGATCTGCCTGACGCCCTGAAAGTATTCGAGTTTCGTGAAGGAACTGAAGTGCAGAAGCGATGAGATGTTATAGGGACCACCATTCCCTTGAAACATTATTTGTCCGATTCGAAAGCTTGTAGCTCAAGGGAAGAGAGATGGCCGTACGTTCTGTTCTCACAGTCGCCTAATGTAATGCTAACGGCTAAATCATTTCTAAAAATAAGAGAAATCTGCTTGTGTCCTCATATTATATGAGAGGAATCGCGATAGACCATTTGAGGGGTGTAAGCGGCGGTAGAATTTTTTTTCAACCAATTTCGCTCTAAAGAGAATCCAAGGTACTATCAACAGTGCTCTTTCTAATAGCGTTTACCAATTTTCACGAAACTTCTTATTTTTCGAGTACGCGCGTGTCAAAGTGACGGTCCTTTGACATTTAACATCGAGTGTACCTCAGTAGAAAAATCATAACTTTATTTAATGTTGAGATATCAAGTTCTAGTTTTGTTCATTAGAAAGAAGAATACTTTCCCCTCATTTTAGCGACCACCGCATCATTCCTGGATGAACGGCCGGTCGGGGGCTGTCACTTTTGTGAAAAGTGTCGTAACTTTCCAAATCGGAAAATCTAATAAACGCCTCTATGCGGCTTTTGTAGACCGTAGTTATGTTCAATTCCACCGCATGTTTCAGCCTGATCGGTACATGCGAAAAAAAGAGTGCTGGTTTAAGTGCGTCTCGGTCAAAACGACCCCCCTGGAAAATACTGTTCTGGCATGTTTACCTGTCACATTTGGGATAAAAAATTATCCAAATACCCAAAAATGATAATTGGTAACTATACATCCCTAAATATACATGAATTGGACCGAGAAATTGATTTTTTCTGAAAAATCCGCCAAAAACGCATAATTGAATGAAACTAACGTTATAACAGTGTGCAAGGTGGTAAATTAACTTTTAAAGTGAGTACATGCTGGGACGAGATCCCCAAACTTGCCAGACAAAAAGAGCGCTACTTTGATTGGAGATATTTCACTTAATAGATTCGTTAAATTCTTTCGAAACAGGGTGTGATTTCGCTTGTTCGTTCACGACCTACACGCTTCTTACGATGCAATAGTATAGCCCTCGGCATGCTGACCAACTTTGTTTTTGAAATTGAGTTCGTATCTGTTCATAGAAAAGAGATATGGTCTCCATAACTTTGAAATTGCGCGAGGGATGCGCGCGCTCTAGCCCCCACCCGCTCTCCCGCGCTCTCTCACTTTCACACACTCTCTCGCCTAGTTCGGTGTCAGTGAAGAGCAAAACCGTTTACGAGTATTGGCAAACGCATGAATTTCATATTTTACCTCAAATATTACATTCTTGACATCATCGGACATATTCATACTCTCTACTTACGAGAGAGTGTGTGAAAGTGAGAGAGCGCGAGAGAGCGGGTGGGTGCTAGAGCGCGCGCATCCCTCGCGCAATTTCAAAGTTATGGAGACCATATCTCGTTTCTATGAACAGATACGAACTCACATTCAAAAACAAAGTTGGTCAGCACGTCGAGGGCTACCCTGTCGCATCGTAAGAAGCGTGTAAGTCGTGAACGAATAAGCGAAATCCCGCCCTGTTTTTACAGAATTTAACGAAACTTTCAAGTGAAATATCTCCAGCCAAACTTGCGCTCTTTTTGTCTGGCAAGTTTGGGGATCTCGTCCCAGCATGTACTCACTTTAAAAGTTAATTTACCACCTTGCACACTGTTTTAACGTTAGTTTCATTCAATTATACGTTTTTGGCGGATTTTTCAGAAAAATTCAATTTCTCGGTCCAATTCATGTATATTTAGGGATGTATAGTTACCAATTATCATTTTTGGGTATTTGGATAATTTTTTATCTCAAATGTGACAGGTAAACATGCCAGAACAGTTTTTTCCAGGGGGGTCGTTTTGACCGAGACGCACTTAAACCAGCACTCTTTTTTTTCGCATGTACCGATCAGGCTGAAACATGCGGTGGAATTGAACATAACTACGGTCTACAAAAGCCGCATAGAGGCGTTTATTAGATTTTCCGATTTGGAAAGTTACGACACTTTTCACAAAAGTGACAGCCCCCGACCGGCCGTTCATCCAGGAATGATGCGGTGGTCGCTAAAATGAGGGAAAAGTATTCTTCTTTCTAATGAACAAAACTAGAACTTGATATCTCAACATTAAATAAAGTTATGATTTTTCTACTGAGGTACACTCGATGTTAAATGTCAAAGGACCGTCACTTTGACACGCGCGTACTCGAAAAATAAGAAGTTTCGTGAAAATTGGTAAAGGCTATTAGAAAGAGCACTGTTGATAGTACCTTGGACTCTTTAGAGCAAATTTGGTGAAAAAAAATTCTACCGCCGCACAGTGGTCGATTCTCTGGCGATTCCTCTCATATAGTGTTGAAGTTCGAAAGTGCGCACGAATAATGGTCCTGCCCACCATAGCACAGAAATAGAATTTGAAATTCGGGTAAATAATTGAATTAGATCTCTTTATTGCACACACTCTCTCACCAATCGACCGGTGAGAGAGTGTGTGAAATGAAGAGATCTAATTCAATTATTTACACGAATTTCAATTCCATTTGCAAATCATCACATACAATGATTATGACAAACTAAACAAGTGTACAAATTTGTTATCTCTGCTATGTTCTATTAACAAATATTTCTTTCCAAATGCTCTTCATTTGGCATCCCTCATGTTCCGTTGATATTTGACTCGTGAAAATATATCCGAATCGTCAAAAAAGTTAACTCCTTTTTTAACAACGCGGACAATTCCTCTGTCTTCTCCGAGCATCATACGATATATGAAGTTCAAATGTCATAATGAGCATAATAATATGTATCCCATATGTATTTATATCACTCTTAATTGAACTTGAAGATTCCTCGCACTTCGTGACGAATTAGCACTGCTGGGAACAATCTGTAATGTAAATGTGCATGTAATGTAAATGTGCATATTGTATTATATTTCTACGAAGATACACTACTCATGTTGCTGTGATCATTAAAAAATTATTTTTTGAAGTATACGATTGCAGTAGACTCACGTGTTTCTTCTTCTGTGCATGGAAGAACACTTTCATGTATTCATCCGTGTTTGTCAGGATAATGATAACGTTGTTTATAGGAAAGATGTGAATGATGATTTCGGTTATCTAAACTTCCGATATACATACTGCACACAAATAGCTCACCTTTTCAGGGATGTGCGAGTCTATTCCAGACAGGGATGCGACGAAAAGTATTACGAACGGTCCGTACAAAAATATTACAGGATTCAAAGTCTGATCAAAATTTCATATTCACATTTTTGTTGTTTTTTCCCACTTGCAGTAGAAGCACATGCATCGCTCTTGCGTGCATTAGACGAAGATTGAGGCTTATCGTACCTCGTTTTATTTCTTTGTTCACAGACCACCCACAGAATGCCTGCGTATTTATTACTTTAATGTAAATAGGTAAATATTCATTAACCCTCTGAATGAGCTCATACCATTATTAGAACAAGTGATGTTCCAACTATAAAAAGAATCGTTGTAGCTAATGAAAATGTTGGCGCAGAGAGAAATGTCTGAGAATAAAAATAAATCAATCGCACACTATTAAAATCTTGCCTTGAAATTCATGACCATCATGTTCTTGGTGCCGTAGTCAATGTTTAGTAATGGTGCCAAGGTGATATTCAACTCGGATCGAAGTTCTTTTCCCTCATCGAGTAGGGTAAAGTGGGCTAGGGCAATACCCAATGCAGATGCTACCTGGATTTGAATAAATACTAAGAATTGCTCTGTTTATAATTCTATATGGCTTTGTTGACTACACAACCAAAAAATTATGTTTGATGATAAGCGCGAGCGTTTCGTTGACTATATCTTTTTGCACACAACAATATTAACTCGATTGACTAACCGGAGAAAAAATAAAATTGAGTGTAATTCCGCATTCAGTGTCGAAAAAAGGACGGAGAAAGGATCTAGGACTTGATCTCTGTGAAGGCTCATTGATAGTGTCACTCACCTACATACTATCGCATATCGATAAACAAAACTCGAGGTGATTAAAATAGTTTCAACCAGAAGGACGATAAAGAGAACGTCGAGCAACCTCTATAAACTTTCAATAATTTCTTTGAAACAAATTTTGGCAGGGAAAGCAGTAGTGGCATATCGCCTCTGCTGGCATAATGATAGCATAAATCGCACAGACAATGAGTGCGAAGCCGGAACAATACAATAAATGATTATAATCAGGGTTCTCTTATTGGAAGTATTGGAAATGAATTCTCTTCTCTCTCCATTCTCTCTCGAACGCGTTGCGACCTGCGTTCCTTTGGTCTCCACATTTCCCATTTCCAGTAGTTTCCAATAAGAGGACCCTAATTATAATGCTAAAGATTGTACGGTATACGTGACGTGGTTATTTCATACCGCTTCGAAGTATGACGGCCAGCCGTGTAAAAGTGGTGATATTGAATATATTGCACATATTCCTTGAGTCTGATACCAGTACTACAAAAACTAAGTAAGTAAAATTGTTTAGGGTAAATAAAAACCGGTGTGCTGATAACGGCTACTATCGATATGGTCATTCCGACAACAACGAATGCCGCTGTGTACGCTCTGTCAAGTACGTTTTATTATTTGAGTGGCGCAACTATTGCCCTAGTGGCATCTAGAGTGGCATCATCTAGAGTGCGAATTGTGAGACCGCGGTCTCTTCATTTCGCACACTCTCTCGTTTATCGACCGGTATAGAGAGTGTGCGAAATGAGGAGATCATGGTCTCACATTTCGCACTCTAGTGTATGAATCACTACTAAAAACATCGTCTTATTGATAAAGCATTCGAAGCGGCCTCTAGTTAAATGATACATTTGCGCAATCGTGCCATCTTCAGCAGCGTAAACTCACAAATATCGTCCCGTTTTGTTAGGCACTATCCAAATAGCATAGCACAGAATACAGTGAAGAATCAATGATATAACAGCGCATAACCACACGTAGATAATATACAGTTCTGAAAACGTCTTCTCGAAGCTCATTCGAACCGGAACTAACGCCATTCTGTAATGGGGGTTGCCATGTTACTTGCCGGCAAGCAATAGACGTCAACCACTCGTTTCTACGCGTGTATCGTTATGGAGCGAGAACGATTACGACAAGGGCGAATACAAAACGAGATTTTCGTTTAACGATAATTTGGTTTAGCAATACATGTCCTTTGAAAGACCTCACGAAAATAGAAGTATAAATATTAAGCTCAAATATAACATATATAAATTCACATCACTGATCACATGACATCATAGTTAGGGATGCCAAATGAAGAGTGAAATGAAGATCTTCCTCTCCCCCAACAAAGGAATTCTGATTCCCTCCTCTCTTCAAGAAGAGAGGGAGCGGTCGTTCTACTCTTCATGAAGAGTGAGGCCCCTCTTCAAGAAGAACTAATAGTGTCAATCGACTGATATTTCAATCGAAATGATGCGTGAATCTCTAATTAGCAGATTAGTGTGGATGTCTGAAGTAAGTCCAAATTAGCATGCTGTGGCAGCCATGAGAAGCACAATGCCTCGTCACTGTTCCCTCTTCTTGAAGAGGAGGGAACGACCGCTCACCTCTTCTTGAAGAGTTAATCCCCCTCTCATTTCACCACTCTTCATTTCGCGAAAATCTCTTCATTTGGCATCCCTAATCATAGTTTATCCATTAGGCGTGCTACAATGAAATACAGGGTGGAATGAGAGATCATGCAAAGCATTTGGCTATTTTCAAATTCTGCGTGGGCAATCTTGAACAGTAAAACAATGTACTAAACAATATTTTATCATGTGCTTGCTCACAAACTCATGTTTTATAAATAAACAAATAAAAATTCATGTGAAGAAATAGGCTTTGCGTTATGAGCACATTTAAACGCATGGCCTACTCCAGTGAATCATTGTATAGTTCGTACGCTTGACTCATCGACTTACTCATGAATCATGTGTATCTATCTTATCAGCCGTCAGTCTGGCGTATAAAAGCGATGCAGAGAGCTATGTAAGGGCATAGTCGTTATCCGATTTCCCCTATATTTTGCGTTATTTAAACAAATGAAATTTGATCAAATTTGTTTAGTTTGAATAATGTCAATTGCGTACGCTATCGGTTGTGCGATCGGAAGCGCGCTTTTTCCGATTACTGAGGAAAAACTGATGGCGGCAGCAAAGAAAGGAGAAGAGAAACGACGACTCAAAGAGGCCAAGAAGAGGTAAATATTTTACTAAATACAATAAGTATATTTTAGAAAATATATACATTTAGACGCGTAGCGGTGAAGCCGGAAGATCTGCCTGACGGCCTGAGAGTATTCGAGTTCCGTGATGCCAAGGAAGTGCAGAAACTATGATCGTCTCTCCTTTTCTCGAACGTTTGCTTACTTTTTTTTGTGAGCGACTACTTCTCATGAACCTGTTGAATGCACGAATCCCGAGCCTTTCTTGGAACGGAACTTTTTTCACAAGACAGTATTTGAGCAATGTGTGAATTTTATCCGGCAGTACACGTCAGTCACAGAATCGTCGGTCGTTCTAAAACTGCCTCTTATGATTGATGGCGTAGGTTATGTGCAGAATGTACACGACTTGGAGCAATACTGCAAAGCGATAATTATCGATTGGTTGATTAGCTCAAATTAACGCAATGAAGTACGGATACCTTTTTCATCGTTGTGGCGTATTCTGGCATCGTGCAAAGCGCCTCTTTGCCAATGCAGTCAGGAGTGACATCGACACAGGCTGCGCGTTATGCACACATTAGAAAACAGAACTCTGACATTTCCTCGACAGGAGTTTCGAACACCTCTGATTATTTCCCAGTAGTATCCAAACGACATGAACCCCTGGGATACAATTGGCGACATATTCAGTGACTCCTTCAGCTGATCAATCTAACTATTGATACCTGTCGAATTGGGCGCCATGGTGAACGCTCCGCAGGGACGGGCGCACGTCTTCTGGCAGTACACGTCCGTGATCTTGTCGTAGTCGCTCAGGTCGCACAGATGCTTCTGCAGCACGCAACGCGCCGATAAATCGAAGCAGGCTGAACGAGAAAATTACACATGATTCCAAACCTGCAGACCTGGGTTAGAGCGAGAGAGTGTGCAAAAGTGAGAGAGTCCCTCTCGATTTCCACGCTCGTTCAGTCTTCTCAACTTGTAAGAAATATAGGGGGGAACATTTTTATGGGAAATGGGAAAAAGTAGGAGGCGGGATCAGAACATCCGCGTGATAAAGATTGCCCTCTCGAGCTCACCTTCAGTAGTGGTCGACGTGGCGACAGTTGTCGTCGGCGCTTCTGTCGATGTTGTCGGTACCTCCGGAAGAAGGAGATCGTTGAAGCCGCAGCAGGTAGTCTCCGCCCCGTTCCGCAGACACATCTCGCCCTCCGGACACATGTCCATGAAGCACACTGCACCGTAGGGATGCAAGTTCGGTTTTCGTATTACGACCCTCTCAGCGAGAGATCGGTAATACGGTTGATAAAGGGGAGAGAACTAGAGAAAAAGAGACGCCGTATTACCGAAACCGACGCCGAACGGGCAACCCTACTGCACCGAATGTGTTTTTCAAAGAGAATTGTCTATTCGACATCAAATTTACCGAACGTTGAAATGGGTTCAAACTTGTAGTGGAGCGTTACAAATACTTGATTTCGTTTTCCGAAATTCGGACATGCAATGCTCTAACGGCACGTAGTATGCGATAATGGCGAGAAGTGCACTCACTTTCTCTGAAGGCGGCACAGTGCATGCCCTCGATGACTTCCGCCGAAACTGGCCGAATAACAAGGAGCAAAACAGCAATCGACCAGCAAATCTCCCGCATTTTCGGGATATCGGAAGCTATCCTCAAGAGACGGGAAATATTTTCACACATAGTGAGCGCCGGAGTTCCCTTTGCGCACCTGCTCCTCTCTGATCAACAGTGGTGGTGCCATGCAAAGAGGAAAGTGAGAGAGGAATGCTAGAAGAAGAATCTGGTGGAGATTCCCTCTCTCCGCATAGTGCAAACGAACGTGAGCTTTTCAAAATATTATTTTTTATGCAAACAAAAATGTACATCCATCCTATTTTGCTTCAATGTCTCTTCGCGACTTTCGATGCTTCCTGTTCTTGATGTGCATAAACAGCGCCAGAAAGAGGTGGGGAACGAGGGACAGCAGCTCGACCTGAAATTATACTAATTATTAGAGAGCGAAATGTGAGACCACGCTCTCTTCATTTCATACACTCTCTCGACCGGTCGGTGGGTGAGAGAGTGTGCGAAATGAAGAGAGCGTGGTCTCACATTTCGCACTCTACTAACATTCCATTTATATCATTCTAATTACCATTTAAGATTCTAAAGATCACGGCTTATCGTCACAAAATTATGTTAGTTTTAATTGCTAAGTACGATGAAGATTTATTTTTTATTGGTATTCCTAGTTATTGCAGTTATGGGAATCATATCACGCCTCTCACGAGAGGTTCGACTCAGAATGATAAAAATGCGGCACAGACCAGAATTTTTTTTTGCAGTTTTGGATGCCAGTGGGTCTAACTAAGATCCCCGAGAACTATTATACCACACATGTCATTCTTCGCCGAAATGCTGCTACTGTTAGGTGCAGCCCTCGAACTTTTAGGCTGTTTTTCGATGCTTCAACGCAATTTCTATTAAAACTTGTTTCTTGGAGCTAGGGTCCGTTTTCAATGCTCTTTCAACCTTTTATTTGTTTTACGATACACATCTGTATTTGCATGCAATTAAATTTTGTTGATTTTTCGAAAATCCGCTCGAAAAGCAGAAAACCTTTCTTTTTAAAAAGCTTCACAATGTTATAAGGATTCGAATGATATACTGGAGCTCACATAACTCGGTGGCTCGGACGATTTTCATCGAAAAAACGTTTCATTTCCTCATTTAAACATCATTCTGAGCATTTGACACCGGTCATTTCAAGGTTTCGCGAGGAATGACTCGGCCTCTCTCATTGTTCTCAATCAATTCTCTCATTTTGTATTCTGAGAATGATGTTTAAATGAGGAAATTAAACGTTTTTTCGACGAAAATAATCCGAGCCACCGAGTTATGCGAGCTCCAGTATATCATTCGAATCCTTATAATGTATCGGAGCTGTCTAGAAAGAAAGGTTTTCTGTTTTTCGAGCGGATTTTTGAAAATTCAACAAAATTAATCAAAAAAATATCATGCAAATACAGATGTGTATCGTAAAACGAATAACATAGGTTGAAAGAGCATTGAAAACGGACCTTAGCTCCAAGAAAAAAGTTTTCATAGAAATTGCGTTGAAACATCGAAAAACAGCCTCAAAGTTCGAGGGCTGCACCTAACAGTAGCAGCATCTCGGCGAAGAATGACATGTGTGGTATAATAGTTCTCGGGGATCTTAGTTAGACCCATTGGCATCTAAAACTGCGAAAAACCGCATGTCGAAATTTCGGTCTGTGCCGGACATAGGCCGAGCCTCTCGTGAGTCGCGTGATAAGCTGTGCTAAACTGCCTTCCTTTGCCGCTACGCTATCATGTTGAGGAGAGTTTTCACTCGATTCTCGAGAGGATTTGTAAGTGGATTTCGCCAAAATTATAGAGCATCGACAATAAATGCATAAATGAGTCACGATTATGCTCATCAAGCAGATCATGCAGACACGTGAGTCGCACCTGCAGTTGATGAGAGGGATACCCGGCTGTCTTGTCAGCTATTCCAATCGAGCGCAGAGCCAACTTAGAGTATCGATCGGGCAAAGGACAAAAGAAGGATGGCTCGCCATTCTGAAACGATTAACCATTTTCATTAACGAATAACGTTGCATCCCGATGGTTGACTTTTCTGTTTTTTTTCAAGTCCCGTCGTTTTGTCTATATAAATATAATTCTCCCTCTCATGCTTCATAACAACAATCGTTTTAATAGTGAGTAATGTTTGTCCGTCGGACAATGTCCGAACAAACGGTTACCATTGTAGCAGCAACGTTTCCCCTAGTGATCGTTTGTATTACGACGCCTCGAGATACGTACTCTTCCCGTAGAACATCCGACAAGTGAATGACGTATTTCTGAAATCGAAGTAAGCTAATTTAAAAAAAAGATTTTATCCCCCTGACCGTTTTTCTCCTCTTTCCATTGTATTTATTGTGTGCGTGAGAATGACGTTGAGAGTTAGGACGGGTGCTAACAATTGGTTATAAACTTCGCAGATCTGCTATTTTACTTATTTTAGGACTAGTTAGGTTAGCGCAATATTGCTAGTTAAACCCTTTGTGGAAATATTTTTTAAACTTAAGTAATTTAGCAAATGATTACTTTGCTTGCTGATAACACGCTCCAGTAGGCCTTCTCCATAGTGCCAGCCATACTCGAAAAGTTAACGATCACGCCTGAATCGATTGATGTTATGATATTTATTCGGAAATTTTTTTTCCAGAGAGATGCATTTCACCCCTCTATTTTACCGATATTCTTCAAGTCATCTAGTATGCATTCCCGAATATTAATAAAACATCTCAAAATGGTCATAAGATAAGAGCTTTTTCTGGTGTCGAATACCTTTTTCGCGCGCTGACATCTGTTCGAGAACTGACGCTGATAGCTGAAAAATGAAGAAAAAAAGAATTTCTAATGTCCTATTTGAAAAAGGATAGAGATTTGAAGCTTCTTAATATAATATAAAATAATAATGACAAAAAAGACAAATCTTATTGAAACAGCGTGTGGCCACTGGCAATCACATAACAATATACAAGAAACTTACAAGCATCATCGGTAGGGTATTCACAGTCGACATTTTCGCCAATCCGTCCTTTCCCTCACTGTATTCGTGAAGCATCTGTATGTATTATAGTATTTTAGTAGTTATTGATTATAATTTTTTGAATATTCTCACCGCTGGGCCGCTGCTGAGCAGTTCGGTGTTGTTGACCAGAAAGCCAACCTAAAATTTACGAAATTCTGCGCGATACCGGGAGATACGATCAACATTTTCCCGTCTATAGCTAGAACAGACGAACCATTTTGAGCGCTTTCCGGGCTAGCCGGGGATTATCGGATCATTGGAGAGTGAAAGTGCGGGTAAATCGGCGAGTGAGTGCGCGATTCGTCCGTTTAGAGGGCACACTCACCTCTATCGTTCCCAACTCTTTGTACAATGAGCCGTAATCGTCGCGAGTAGCATCGGCAAAATCAAATACGAATGGTCGCAGTTCTACCTGCAAGTAGTCCATCTAGCTTCTAATTAGCTGACTAACTAGTTAACTAACTATCTAACTTCGGGATCCTTCGACTCGACGTCCACACGGATTTCGTCCAACTTTGCTTGCGAGTCGCCGATCAGAAAGACGTTGAAACCCTGCGGGGCAATGAGTTTTAGACAATTTGCAAGCGTTGATTCTTCTATCGCTTTTCAATTACTGATTCATGTATTGCGAATGCGAAGAATGAAAGGTAATTGAACGTGGGAGAACTGATGGGGAGCAATAATCCGGGCAAGATTTGAACCGGGCAAGATTTATGCTTGGTAAAAATTTAGACTTTAAGTTATCCGCATTTTTAGATTTCAGTTACCAGCTTTAGTTCTTGAGCTGATGTATGATGACGTCACGAAAGAAATAAGCTCACCATGCTAGCCAACTCGCGGACGTATGCTGCGCCAATGCCACTCGTCGCGTCAGTGACAACTGGAATGACGTTACTCTGAGATCGTTTGACACTGCGCCTCACCGGCCCAGTTGGCGCCCGCCAGCTGGCGCAAATCCTTCGCTGGCCAGATATAAAAGCTGAAAAAACGATTTTGTAAACTCGACCTGGAATAGCACACTCCGGTTGTTCTATAAACATCTTTCCCCTACTGCAACAAAACAATACGCCCTGCACAGAACGATGTACTTTATTTTCTTTCTGTACGCTATTTCATCTAATCACACCTTATTCCAGTGAGCATTTTGATAAAATATCTAATTGTATTGATATATGCTTACGGCACGACAACTTTGCCGATGATGAGGAGGATTTGCACAGCGAGTACGACGAGAAAGATGATCTCGACGATTTCGAAAAGCGCCGTCCAGACGCTCTCATAGTTCTCGATGCACTCCTTGATGGTGGGCGTGACGATGGAGGACACGGGCCACAGAATCAACTCGACGATGATGCCGATCCACATAAGGGCGCCCACAAACACGCACACATCGTCGAAAGTGAGCATCCTGATCGTGTGACTGATCCTGGACGAGTGAGCACCTCGCTCCTCACCGCTCGCCAACCGATTATAGATCCGCGGAGTGGTGTCCTCGCCCATTTTCCGGCGGAGCGCGCACGTCGATCGTTAACTGAGTGCAAACACGCACGCGCCGAGGCGGGTGCTATTGTGTGGGCATAATAGTCGAAAGGTGTAGTCGGATGCGATACTTTGTGCGCAGAACGGTCTGTCAGCAATTACTTTCACCGCTGCGCTGTTCTCGCAAATTGATCTAGATGAGCAGCGAAACAGCGCGAGAATAGTGCGATGATGCTATTATAATGCCGTATCAGTCACACGATGACGAGTAGTTCAGAGCGTAAACAACTACTTCGGGGAGATTAAGGAACATACCATTAATATCAAGTGTCTGAAAACGAAAAATCGCTAATGTTCCATCCTTCCGAAAAAATTGAAAATATTTTGGACGTTTAGCAGGGAGCTAGACATTTAGTAGGGAGCTTTTTAATCCATGTGAGAGAAAAAAAACGATTATACTATTGGTGACTAATTTCACGTTTTTGTGAAGTTTACAAAATCACAAGGTGAAATCTGTTCACTTACGTCTACGTGAAAAACTCTGCTATGGACATGCAGGTAAGCTAACTTTCACTTGATGTCCTGATCCGAGTAACTTTTTTGCAGAGCACGAGGAGACAAATATCAATTGTTCTTGTCGCCTTTTCAGTTTGTTGTTGACTTTCTTTGAGATGGTGCTCTTTAAATACAAGAAATCGCACAATTCAACTACGTTTTGATCCAAATTCAGCACAAATGAGATATTTGACCGCTCGCATAGGTCATTGTATCGAAGAAAGCGAAATAGAATATCGCAGGGAACATTCTATTATCCATTAAAAAAATTGAAGGGGTATTCTAGAGAAAATGAAAGATACTCACAATAGAGGAAATTAAGTATCTTTATTCGTGACCAGTAATGTGTGCTGAAAGGAATGATAGAAAGGACACACAATCGATATCCGTTCTGCTTTGAATGTAAAACGGCGAGGAGCTTTTATCGATTATCAATGATCGAGAAGCATCACTGTTTCTCTCCGGAGTTCTCGATAAGATGTTTGTAATGGAAGTAAAGAGCGAGCCGCTCTCGCCCGGACTCCTGCAAATTTCTCATTAGCAGAGTTTGAAATACGGGCGAATAACTGGATTAGACCTCTTCTGTGGATTTTTCAAGAACCATTTTTTTGGATAAAAAAGCGTACTGCGTATCCAAATCCTCCAGGCGGTGATTTTTCGGCTTGCAGCAGACCCCAAACGCCCCAGAAGAAATTTGCAATCGGCACGAAGGGAAGCGTTTCCTGAATAGGACTTGTTATTTTCGAGGAAATTGTGCTCTATTTGTAGGAAGGTGGGTGTGTGACTCAGTGTATCGCAACATCATCTGATATCTGCGTCAGAGAAAATTGTCGAATACTGTCACATGGCTGTAACGCTGGTTGAACTGATAGTGAGTAGTAGAGTTTGAGATTCGGGTAAATAACTAGATTAGCACTCTTTATTTTGCACGCTCTCTACACGATCGATTGGTGGGAGAGTATCTGAAATGGGGAATCCAATATATTTATCCCAATTTCAAACTCTAGTTAGTAGGGTTACGTTATTAGAAGCTATTAGAAATTGGGAAATGTGGAGAGCAAAGGAATCACTTCCAATAAGTAAAACCTAGAGCTGAGTGAATTTTATGCACCTCGTATAACTTTTCTGCCTCTCCGTTCAAATTACTGTGGCCTGGCTCTGTCTGACGAATGTAGCTGAAGAAGAAGTTACGCATCTCAAGTGGAAATGTACACCCTTGAGAAGATCACGGTACTAAACTGCGTAGATATTATATTCCGTTAGTGACGCTAAGTAAGCGAGAGTCGATTATTACTCAATAATTTTCACTTGCGTTGCCCAGTAGGGGCGCCAATTAAAAATACCTGGTCCTTCGACGGGAACTTTTCGGTGTTAACTTTGTAGAATGGATATTCGTCCACATCGTAATCGATGCTCCATTCAGTGAAATGATTGGCGAAATCGAATCCTCTGAGTGGCAAGAGGCATTAGTTGACAGATAAGATCCGATATATTTTTCATTTTCATTTTTTGCAATTTCTTTGGTGATGCAATTTCAAAAAGTTAGCGTGGGGCGTGGTCTGACAGAAACTATTTGAAAGTTAAGCACTTGAAAGACATGAGAGATAGTTGTGTCTTGTTCACTTACCGGTAGTTGTAGCTGGCGTACTCAAAGTCGATAAGAATGAGCCAGTAAACTATAGAATAGTATGTCGATCGATCGGAAAGTCCGTCGTCCTTCAGCGACGGTTGTTGCTCGCCGCCTGACCACATATGACGGACTTACAGAGAATAAACCTTTTTTTTACTGTGCCTACCCTTTCTTGGTTCTTACGCGAACGGCCTCATATTTGTATTATCGACAAGATAGATAAATATAATACTTTTTGAGCGTCGCTACACAATCATATGAATTATGGAGAAAAAGACAACAATGTAAATACTTTGTCCTATGTACATAAAAAATCCATTAAACAAGGAGAAAACCATTAATCAAAAATGTACCCATTGGTAATGTAAAATATATTTTTATATATACCCACCTGAACGAACTTCGTGTTTGAGGATGTTGCCCTCACTGAGATCATTGTGACAAAAACATACAGGATAAGAAGACGACGTGCTAATCTTGTTTCTGAAGAAGGCTAGAGGTCAGAAGATAGGGAAGAAATGGAAGGTTAGTTTGCAAGAAAATAATTTCAAATCTCCCATATAATGCTATCTACTTTGAAAATGTTTATGTTTTAATTACGTTATTCTCCTCACTTGAAATAGAATAGTTCCTTCTCAATGTCATCACAGGTGATTGTCGCGGGTACTGCCTCGCCATACTGCGTGGGCAGATCGAAGCATTTCTGCCCGCTCGCAGTGACTTTAAGTTGGTTCAGCCACCTGGAAAAACGAATGCGTAGAATCTTGCCTTTTGAATGGCTCTTGATATTTTAGTCAAATTCTTTGGTTGGGCGTACTAGTTGGTCTGCACATCTGCAGACTCGCACAGATTACTTTTTTTAAATTTCAAAATCATGCTATTGGATTCGTTCTCTTCTTCCACTGATACGGCAACGTAATATCATAAAGACACGAAAAAAATTTTTAATAGGCCGTCTCAATTTCCATTCAGTTATCGATTGCCGATCTTTCTCACCTACCGTTCTAGCTTATCGAACAAGAAATCCGGCTCCTTCGATATCGGCACTTCCAGTTGATGTATCTGAAAGATTGTACAGAAATTACATAAGCGTCTCCATGTGGAACGGTTGGCTTAAAATATCGTAAGCTAAATGCGTAAAATAGCAAGTCTTGGTTACATTCACGGGACAGCATGTTTGTACGTAGCACTAATTCTTTCTTCCGTTAGTGAGCCGTCGGTTATGCTTTCGACAATTAAAGGAAGCCTTGGGAGTGGGGGATATGCAGTCCTCGTACGCGGTTACCCTTCCGAGGAGCGGATAGTAACTTTATTCCAGGATCTTTAACGTTCGCCCCCTTTATGAAATGAGCTACCTTTGTCAGTTCAATTGCAATCTTCGCAGATTTTGCCGGGATTGAGATCTCCTCGCAAGTGAGCGAACGTGACTGAAATGCGTAGAATTGGTTGAACACGGCCGCCAAATAGGGATGCAAGTTTGGTTTTCGTATTACGACTCTCTCAGCGAGAGATCGGTAATACGGCTGACAAGGGAGAGAGAACTAGAGAAAAAGAGACGCCGAACGGGCAAGCCTACCGCCAACCATTCAAAACTTCAACGCGTTTCAAACGCTGGCATTCCTTCCATGAACAACTTTTTTTAACATTCGGTAGTCTACACAAGCGTTAATAAAATAATCTACCTCAATGTACTCCTCAAGTCTGCCTCCGTCGAAGTTGCCGTACAGCTTCGGGCCGAGTTTCCTCTCGGAGAGAATGGTAAAGATGGTTGTTTCGTCAACCAGATGCGACTCGATTTCGGGGTTGCAGTAGACTCGCAACAGCACCTTAGTTACAGCCATTCCTGATCGATTTTCTCATTAAATATTTGAGCAATATTTTCAAGTTAATCTTTAATCTTTAATCTTTAATCTTTATTCTCCAAGGGGCGATTTTGGGAGGGATTTGGATTTATCTTGACGTTATGATGGATTCTTCGGCTCTGGATCGAGCACTTTTTGTGGTGGCGGAATCAGGCAGTTTTCGTGTCACAATCACAACTTACGGATTCGCGAGGTGGTCATGACTAATTTTGGGGTCTTTCGAAGACCTACGGAGAAGGGGATTTTGGGGGCAGTTACTAGGCGGGAGGGGAGGTTATTCCAGAACGTTATGGATCGACTTGCACAAGTGGAAATAGAGCCCGTTCTGTAAGATTCTGTTGATGATCAATTTTAAAGGTACTACCGCTCAAATTATTCAAATGGGTACTACCGCTCAAATTATTCAAATGCGAACTTTTGCTGGCTCCTTCTCGACCGGCGGATGCTGTTCGTCGAGTGAGCACAAGAAGAGCATGTTACTCATGCCGCCCCTGCAATTCATTATTTCTTATAAGAATGAATTATGTTACAAGTGCACTACCAGTGAAATATGGTTAAAACTATAATAGACATGACTGTTTCGTTCCCTTAGCGTCAGACAGTCATACCCCTCCTGGGGGAAGCTCGTCAGTGAGGCCCCGTCCTACCCATTTTTTTCACTATCCAATTAGCGAACAAAGCGTTGTTTGCTGTTCTACAGAAGTCAACGCAATGCATAGTTATTCCACCAAATGTCAACCAATTAAAATATGTGGTTGGCGCTCGATTGCAAACTGACTTGATTCTCTGAATATGTATGTTCTCCACGCCGGCCGCCTTCCATGCTCCACCGAGGAATCTGGCGCAGAGTTGATGCGCTCGCTTCTTTAACTCAATAACTGAATCCACGTCCACAGAAGGGTCCAAAGTGGACAGCAACTCCTTCATCCCACTGCAAAGTATTAAATATCTTTGTTGTATATCATTGAAATTGACATTAACTTGATATAGACCACACTACAAGAGAGAGGATGCACAAAAAGCGATTTATGAATATTCGATTTCGTTTGAGTTTGTTGTTATCACTCGAAGCTGATTCCTGGAATAGATCGGGAGGAAGAAGGGATAATTTTTTAAAACGTTAACAAATTTGAATAACACTTGTTTCCCTAACAAATTTGAATAACAATAATGCACTGAACGCTAATGGTAAGGACGCGCTAAAGAAGAGTAGGCAGAGTTACAGATAGAGAGACGGAGTGTGTGAACATGAACGTTGCCCGCGCGCCTCGTCTCTCGCATGCCTATTTACTCTGGTATTTTTGCCCCAATGGATCCCTAGTTGATAGACCAATGGGGGAAAGATCAAAGGTGCCGACGGTTTCCCATTAGGGGAAACTGTGGGATCCCAATGGGAGAATTTCCCCCAACGGGGGACCGCCAATTCCCCCATTGGGAAACCGTCGGCACCTTTGATCTTCTCCCATTGGTCTATCAATTAGGGATCCATTGGGGCAAAAATACCAGAGTAGAGGCTCTGGTCCCGTTTGAGGTACTCTTTCTTCCACACATGGCGCCGGGCATCCATTCCTTGCCCATTAACCTTCTCTCCGAGCATTCATAATATCAGTCATAATAAATTATTATCAATCCTTGCATTACGTAATAATACATGAGCGCATGAACTCTGGAGAGGGTACATCAAAGAACCAGCGCAGATCGGTACGAGAGGATGGAAGAGGATTATCTCTAGGTTGAAAGACAAACCCGCGCAGTGAGAGTGGGAGCTGTGAAAGAGAAAACTCCCCCGCGGGGATATGCTGTACAACCCATCTCATGAGGTGTACCTGCATTGACCGCGTGAGGTTGTTTGTATTGGCCTGCTCTTTGTCAAACTTGTGATAGGGCCATTGGAATCCTATTTAATTGTGCTATTGTGAGAGCAGTCCGCAACGCGTGATAGAGAGGAATAGAAATCACGAAAGAAATTATGAGTGTTCCTCCAATGTGTTCCACGAAGGGAAACCTAGTTTTGGAATGAACTGGGGTGATGTGGCAAGTTGGTGAGTGCGTTTCACGTGGTATGTCACGTGGTATGTCACGTGGAAGAGGAATAGAGAGCGAAAAGAGAATACGAGAAGTGTGGAAAGAGCGCCAGATGGACACGTGGCTCAAGGGTAAGGGGAGAAGAGAGAGGGGCGCGCAGAGAGAGATAAAGAGAGGGAAAAGAAAAAGAGAAGCGAGAGAAAGAGATAGAGAGTATGACAGGGTTACAAAGAGACGCAGAGATATGAAGCGCCCTCTCATCTGGCTCTTATCTCTTCCTCATCCCTTCGTTTCTTATCAGTGAGTCACCGGGAGGAACGCATGAAGCATACATGCATCCATATTCATCTCTAGAATCGCCGATGGACGGTCTAGTAGCAAATGGTGGTCGGTTAGTAGCAAGTGCTGACCGGTTAGTGGGCGCCCACTAGCCGATCAGCACTTGCTACTAACCGATCAGCACTTGCTACTAGTCCGTCCACCACTTGCTACTAGACCGTCCACCACTTGCTACTAGACCGTCCACCACTTGCTACTAGTCCGTCCACCACTTGCTACTAGACCGTCCACCATTTGCTACTAGACCGTCCACCATTTGCTACTAACCCCTCCCCCCTTTCTCTTGTACTTCCTCCGGGATCCGTGACTCACGGTTTATTACAGCACAATGATATCGCGACAATCGAGTAATTTGAAAATTCACATACAATGTAAGATTGACAGACTAATCACAACATAATGAACGAGATCTGATGACAATTGGGGTAAAAAACAGATGAAACAACGACAAATTTAAATGCTTTAGAGATCAAAGAACACCAAGGAATATGGCATGGTGATTTTCACAGGAACGTTATGTTAAATTAAAACATTATATAAGCAAAGAAAATTATTAGAAATAGTAATATTGCGATCATTTAACAATACAGAGCAGAAACAACAATGCTACCGTAGTCCTCTCACTTATCTTCTTTGACCTTCCTCTTTTTCTTCTCATCTTTGTCTTCTTTTTAGCTGGTGAATCAGGGCGACTGCGAGGAGATTTGCCGGAAATTCTGAAATTTCTTATATTTAGTTCATAGTTTAAATTTTTAAGGAATAGGTAGGAATTAGTAAGTACTAAATAATAAATAGAAAAATATAATCAATACGTATGGCTCTGTTACTGCAGTAAATGATTAACTGTAAATCCTCGCAGATCATATAAGTATTGAATATTCTGCTTTATTTTTGCAGCCGCCCCGGGTTACCGTACCCACGTATGATGAATCATCATCGTGAGACACCCATTGCTCGAAAATTTCCAAATAAATCTAGCGAAATAATGCGGCTACCGTACCGTCAGTTTGCTGGTGCTTGCTCGACCGGCCGTAGCAGCATCGCGCGTAGTGCCGCATCACCATCGCCTCGACGGGAACGCCCGACAGACCTGATAAATAAATAATATAAATTATAGTCACAGGCAAGATGTTGAAACCGTACTCTAGATGACCGCTGATCGATATATTTACGGATACTGTACACCCACCGATCGGCAGAATCGGCTTATTCTCGTAGTAGACGTGCGGGCGCGTGCCAACGTCACTAAATTATTATATTGTTTTAAAAAAATCTACAGCCCATGAAAATCCTGCTTATAAATTGAAATAATTTCATCAAAACGCTGAAAATAAATTGACAAGGTAGTAGGAATACGGTCAATGAAACGTATTTCATGTATTATTCGGGCAACAACCAAACAATAGCACATATATTCAACGACTACCGTACCTTGTCGACCATCTGGGATAAGTTTCTGCTCATGAGTAGGTGTCGGGCGTGGATGAGGCCGTAGAGCATCTCCGCCGCTTCCTGCATAAAATCGGAAATGTTGAGATTTTTGTCGAGATCGTATCCGCGTGCTTTGATTACGGAAAACTAAATATGTGCGTGTGAATTACATATGCAATTGGTGGAAGACACTCATAACATCACCCCCATAGATCAAAAGGGTATGTACCAAACAGTCGAAAATGTTGCTTGAGTTTTCGATTTCCTACTGAAAAATATTAAAATGTGTGTTGATTTTTTCAAATTTTAGACCTTCATATCCTAACATGTTGTCTGATATTTCAAAATGTCACATCATACAATCAAATGCTGCCAGTCTATGTTCCCTGGAACATACCTTTTGGTCTATGATCAGCTCTGCACAGCGCACTACGAAAAACAAGCAATACACAAATATTTCGGCTAATGTACTAACATACATGGGCAGGTTTCTGGGAACTCAAAAGCGTTCTGTTTAATGTTCTGACATGTGCAGATTTCAGTTTAATTTCGATTAATTTCGGACAAAAGCGGGAGGGTCAGAGCAAAAAAAGCAAAGAGTAATGTTGCTAGCAAGACCCCCGCCCATGTATGTGTATCTTCAATTCCGCTATAGATGTTAGTGCGGTGACAGTTTCCTTATATGAGATTCGCACAAGGCTGAGATTTGAATCCCGAAATGTATATTTTGTCCTTATACAGGAATTTTGAACACAGCAGAATAGAAAAATTACGGAGATTCAAACTTCAGCCCTTTTCCAATTAAATCTCAGCAAATAAACACCACTTGAGGCACGACACACTAGAGTTCCGTAATAATACATGTACGCGCACAATACATTTTGCATAGAACGTGTATCAATTATCGGTGTATCATTATGATAGAGTACAATAATAGAATCAGTATCGATACCCTCATTGATACACCAAAGGTACATGGTAATAAGATGCCAGTGATGATAATCGAGTTATCGTGTATCGGCACGTGTACCGTTACGGAACCCTACGCCACATCATTAATCTGCGTATAAGCGTTAAGATGAATAGCATACTTACCGGGTTCGAGGTCGATGATCATGTCGAGTGCCGGGCGATACTTGGGTACTCGCTCATCCATGAGGTTGAAGCGGTCCTGTACTCCTAATCCACCTCAACCGGAATTATGAATACAGCAATTAAAAATAAGAATTGAGGTACCGTAATTATAACTACATCGATTTTATACTAGCAGACGGACACATACACCCACTACCGTATCGAATGAGTACCGCACCTGGCTGATCTTCTCATAGATGAGCTGAGCAATGTGATCGCCCTCCTTCACCTCGAAGTCCACGTCAGAGAAGTTGAAGAGGAGCACCTGCATGGCATTACGTTCTTGCTCTCACTACCACTGGTCTCCTCATCACCATGCTGAAATCACGTCTGCTCTCGAATGAACTCCCTTACTTATAGCAGTCCCGATATCAGAAGCATTGGAAATAATCTTTCGTCATTCATACGAAACAGGCACCGTGCCTAGCCCTTGGAGGCACTCTATAGTTACTCCCGTTAAGAAATCTCCTTTTTCTGACCCCTTAAACTACAGACCGATTTCGATTACATTGATTTTCTGTAGAGTATTTGAGCGCCTTTTATGCAAGTCTGTCATAGACCACTGCGAAAAGCTGAACATATTCCCCGATGAACAATACGGTTTCCGAAAGAGGAGGTCCCGCGAGTTACAAATGCTCGATGCGCTTGAATATTGAACATCATCAATTAGTAACGGAGAACCAGTGGACGTTATATATTTTGACTTTGCGAAAGCGTTCGATAGAGTCTCCCACCCCAAACTAAAACTAAAACTGGGAAATATTGGACTCTCCTCGAAAACAGTTAGTTGGATATCAGGATACTTAAATGATAGGACTTTCCAAGTTTGAGTGCGCGAAAAACTATCAAACCCCCATCCCGTCTCTAGTGGAGTCACACAAGGTTCTGTGCTTGGACCATTGCTTTTCCTAATATACACTTCCGAAATACCATCCCTCGTACAAAACAATGGTGTCATTGCACGAATGTATGCAGACGACATAAAAATATATCGAACTTTCAAAAAGGGTGATGCCTCTGTCCCACTACAAAATGCTATCGATAGTATATCAAATTGGTCTGCAGAGTGGCAGCTCCCCCTTGCGTCGCATAAATGCAGCTCACTTCACTTAGGTCGGGCCAATACCAAAAAGGTATACAGTATCGGCACCTCCAAATTAGCCCAGAACGTAGAAGTAAAAGATCTAGGGTTCATAATTGAGAAAACACTTACTTTCACTAAGCACTGTAGAACAACTGCAATGAAAGGTAAAACAGCCTGTCACATTATACTCAGAGCGCTCAGAACGAAAAATGTTGAAATCCTCGTGAAAGCCTACTCGATATACATAAGACCCATCCTAGAGAGTGCGTCCACTGTGTTTAACCCCTACATGATCCAAAACAAAAAGGTACTCGAAAAAGTCCAGAATTATTTTACTCGTCGACTTTTCATGCGTTGCTACAATATGACACGGGAAAACATCCCTAATGTAGCGGATAGGAATAGGAAATTAGGATTAGACAAATTAGAAAAGCGTAGAGAAGCGATAGACTTGAAGACAGCCATGAATCTTCTGATAGGTAAATACAAAATCTCTAAACTCAAACCACATCATTTCAGTTATTATTACACACGAAATGGAATAAATTTTGCAAATGCTGGCTCTCATGCGAACTATAGACACAATAGTTTCTTTCCCAGAGCGGCTCGGCTTTTCTCAAAATCCGGTAATCAAATCAGTTTCCCTGTATGAGCGACCCCCACACCCCGACCTTTCATGATCTCAATTTGTTATGCTGTATTCGTTTTCTCTTTCTATTTGTAACCGCGTTTCCATTGAACACGCATAAATATATATTACCCTGAGTTCTCCACGGTAGTCCGAGTCGATGACGCCCGCGCCGACGTCGATGAAGTGTTTCGCGGCGAGACCGGAGCGAGGAGCGACACGGTCATAGTGATCGGCCGGCTGTTTCATCGTCAGACCAGTCGTGATCAGAGCCTGGAAGAGGAAATATATGGTGACAAATACTCTATAAACAACCAAATTTAAAAAAAATAAATAACCAAAACTATTTACATTCAAGCCATACAAGGGTAATGCAAATGAGCGTTTGTTGAAAGAAACATAGTCGTTTCATTGAGAACCTGTGTGCTTCCGTTCCATTCTACCCAGACTGGCCACTACATTTCCCACTTCGTTTCTCCTACCTTGCCCTTGGCGGGAACGACGGTCGCGTCGACCGGGGCAGATCCGCGCCGGCCGCGTGAATAGAACCGTACGCGGGCATGCGAGCTTCTCGTGAATGCAGACGAAGCAGACGGAGATCTGCAATGAATATTATTTCGCGTTGGAGGCGATTACAAGAGAAGAAAGATAGAAATAGAACAGACGGCAACAAAACTTTTGAAATCATGTCATTCAGTGGCATACCTTTGACTCGGCGGGCTCGATGCGCGCCTTCTTGATTTCGAGCTGCTCGGCGTTCACGATGTTCTCCTCCTCGACGAGGGTAGACGACTGTAATTGCGAGAAGGAATATATTAAAAGTGAAAAGACGTAAAATAAGGAAGGAACAAGCATCACACAACCACAGCAGCCAATAACGGTACGATTCCGGAATCAATTTGAACCTTTTCTACACGATAACGAAAATAAACAAAACTTGGAGCGCAATGTTCCCAAATAAAACAGGAACTACGAAAGAAAATCAACGATGTGCAACTTACTTCAGCCATAACTACGCCACTCCTTGGCCGAATCGAGCCCGACCTCTCTCGAGAAAACAATCATAGAACCTGGCAAGAGACTGAGCATAAAATAAAAACGAAATAACACAAGGAAAGAGAAGAAAATCGATAAACCTTCGAACGATCAATTCGTAAATGAAAAGTCTTACAGTATACGGTAATAAAATTCACGGATATCGCGATGGGAGTTCATAAGTTTTGGCGCCTACAGTAATCCAGTGCTCATAAATATTTGTAGGTAGTTTATTTTTTTTATATAATTTTTTTTTATAAATTAATTTAGTTACAATATACAAGTAAGACGGATTCCGAATATATCATGATATGCTTGGCCCGGACGTCAAAAATAGGAATTCACACAAATAAAAGCAATTGTGCAACAATTGGTGCGGAAATGGTTGGCAAGAGTATCGTATATGACGCTGTCCGCGATAGATTCAACAAAAGCTCCGCACAGCTAAAAAATGAAATGTCTCGCAAACATGTCCCTAGGGGTAGTTTTCGATGCTCTACAACGTGGTGTCTTTCATTTTTCATGAATTTGACTTTTGGCGCCAAAATGGCGCCGCGCCAAAATACAGTGAAATCACTTTTTCCAATATTTCTCCTTCAGTGTTGCAGCTAGAGAGTCGAAATCGCACGTGTACGATCAGAATTTGATGGCGAATCTCGCTATGTATTTCATTTGTCGCTAATTATCTTAATTAGCCTGTAATTAAGCGTTTTTGACCCGTTAAAGTGTGAACGTCGTGACATAGCTCATTAGAACCGCCGTGAGACGCTGATTCCAGGGATATGTTTATGTGGTAAACGTACCTGAGCAACTATGTTTTTGAGATCATTTTAATGAAAAATAGTGGATAATATATGTTTTAACACTATTGACTTGAATATTTTAGCGCAAAATTAGTTTTCCACTATAGTATATGCATTTCCAACATAAAGTTTTCGGTTTTCTATTACCCGATTCACGTGGGTTCGGATCCCCTCCGTGACGGCTCATTTTGCCAAAAAATAAATTCTGAAAATATGCAATGAAAAAGTGTTCTGTGGTATTATTTTGTGATTAATAGCACTTTAAAATGTTATTTAATTTTTTCATGCACTAAAACACCCTATTCCAACTCTTTCATACAAAACATCGAACGAAAAACATAGTTGCGTAGGTACGCTTGCCACATAAACATATCCCTAGAATCAGCGTCTCACGGCGGTTCGAATGAGCTATGTCACGACGTTCACACTTTAACGGGTCAAAAACGCTTAATTACAGGCTAATTAAGATAATTAGCGACAAATGAAATACATAGCGAGATTCGCCATCAAATTCTGCTCGTACACGTGAGATTTCGACTCTCTAGCTGCAACACTGAAGGAGAAATATTGGAAAAAGTGATTTCACTGTATTTTGGCGCGGCGCCATTTTGGCGCCGAAAGTCAAATTCATGAAAAATGAAAGACGCCACGTTGTAGAGCATCGAAAACTACTCCTAGGGACATGTCTGGGATTTCATTTTTTAGCTGTGAGGAGCGCTGTTGGAGATTTGTTGAATCTATCGCGGACAGCGTCATATATTGCACCCATCCAACTATAGCACATTCTTTTTTTATTTTCTTTTTTCGTACAATACACTTAAGTAACTTCACGCTTAGTGTAGTTCAATAAGAAATCGTATCGTGTCATCGCCGGGTTACGGTTGGCTCATGCGGTATCGAAGCAACACAACGGTTGGTTACGGTAGGCCGAAAACTGATCGTGGTCAGACATCGGCCGGTTACGGTTGGATCATATGAAATCGTTTTTGACATATGCGGGTTACGGTAGTCGAATGAGTAACCGTTGTCAGACATCGGCCGGTTACGGTTGGATCATATGAAATCGTTTTTGACATATGCTAGTTACGGTAGTCGGATGAGTAACCGTTGTCAGACATCGGCCGGTTACGGTAGGATCATGTGGAATCGTTTTTGACATATGCTAGTTACGGTAGTCGGATGAGTAACCGTTGTCAGACATCGGCCGGTTACGGTAGGATCATGTGGAATCGTTTTTTTCACCGGAGAGTCATGGTTGGCCAAAGAGGAATCGTAATCTATCCTGGACGGGTTACGGTAGGTAATATGGTATCTTACCGTGTCATCTATTGGTTACGTTAGGTCAATAACGCATCGTATTTTTCATCGACAGATTATGGTAGATCTATACAATAGCCCACTAGTCCACTAGTCGGTGCATCAATAATGGATGCGGCTCACTTATTTGCTGGTCCTAGGTGGTTTCCTAAACGCCTGACCACCCTTAGCTACTAGTCTGTCCATCCGACCACTAGTCTGTCCATCCGACCACTAGTCCGCCCATCCGACCACTAGTCCGCCCATCCGACCACTAGTCCGTCCATCCGACCACTAGTCCGACCACCGTTTCCGCGTGTCCTAGTAGTTTGGCTACTAGACCGTCCACCATTTGCTACTAGTCCGACCATCCGTCTACTAGACCGTCCACCATTTGCTACTAGTCCGACCATCCGTCTACTAGTCCGGTCGCCATTTGCTACTAGACCGTCCATCGGCGATTCTAGAGATCATGACATCAAGGCAAAGGGTCTGCAGAAGACATCATTCCGGGGCCGGGGCGGTCAGGGTCTTCGAACTCGAGATCCTAGAAATAAGGTTAAAAATGTACATATAAATTTGGAAATAACGTATTACTCAATCGAAGAAAAGTTTTACGTCAATACATAATTTGTACTAATTAGTCGACTTCAACAAGTAAGCTGAAATATCATCATTTCCGACCCTTTTCAGACATCTCGAAAATCATCATAAACCCAGCAATGTGTTCGAAAATAATTCAGTTATTCAGTTAATCCCTATTCGGGTATTTTTTACTGAAGGAAATCAAGTTGAACTTAATAGGACCTCCCTCGCTCCTTCACTGCGGAGATAAAGAGATCGCTTCAGTGTTTCGATCACTTTCTCCATCATTTTGGCAACAATAGATATTGTTAGGAATTGCGGGAGGAGGGGCTGTAAATAGAGTACCAAGAAGCGGAAGATCGTTTGTGATCTTTCTTTCCCTCAATATCTAGACACCTCAACCAGCTAGGGATGCACGGTCCTAATCATTCGACCGCACGATTTTCTACTCGTGATTCCACAGGCAGCGAAATACTGCAGAAAGGGTTAGAAATAAGAGGGGCCACGATATATCGAGTAAAGTCACTCTCTCTCACTTTTGTACACTCGCTAATCCTGACCCCATTCAGTAGGTTTGTAATAATGCACACGCAATGAACACGTCATATTCTAAGCAAGGTTCAACCGTTGGTCGTGATTATAGTAATGAGGTTGTCTGCCTAGTTGTGATTCGTATTTCAGAGAATTAAATGAATCGTCGACTGGTTCTTCTCACGGCACTCTCCTGTATAAACTTCGCTTGTCTCAAGAAGATTTTTATGATTAGACTAGGACGTAGGAAGGAGAATTCTCATTAGACCTCTTACGATTCTCTCGCCTAGGATTGCTGTAACTGGAACAAATCGTCGATAAAGTCATGGTGAGACATTTATCTAGCCATGCCGTAGACTGCCCGACTCTGCCTGTCTTCTCGCGAGCCAAGTGCGACGATCTGCTTATGGGGCCCAAAATGATCGGATGCCACATCATTCCACACGCCGGTCAACCTTCCAGAAAGGCCTTTGGAGTGAGAGAGTATGTGAAATTGAGAGGGATTCTCTCACTTTTGCATACTCTCTCGCCCTAACCCTGGTCTGTACTTTTGGAATCATGTGATGCACACCGCCCGAGCAGTCATGATCCACCACTCGGACTTTTCAACGCGCGATGTGCGCCGGATTTTAGCTGCGCGCGATGCGCGTCGGATTTCACAACAACGGCCGTTGCAACGGCGCACATCGCGCGCAGCTAAAATCCGGCGCACATCGCGCGTTGAAAAGTCCAAGCATCAAGTGTTCCGATGACACGTTGCTCGTGGTGATCGAATTTATTAATTTATTTATGAAACGCACATCACGAGGTACAAAGTGTTAAATAATGGCCAACCACTCGGGAATGAGATAATATCAACCAATATGACAGAATAAGATACCAGGTTGACACATGCAAATGAGGTTTTTCTAGTGACGTTCCTTTTCAGGTGTTCACTTGGTATCCATATGATATGCGCACTGATGGATAGCTCTTGCGGTGGACAGGAGGATGTGAGACTACGGTCTCGTCAGTTCATATTTGTCGACCGGTGAAGAGGTATCCTGGCACTCTACAGGATAATTCGCGGAAAACATTTTGAAAAAAAGAAGACGGTGGACGCACATTTCGCACTCTGCAGAACACTTTTCAGACGATGGGCGAAAGTGCACATTTTCACGTTGCGTCCTGGTGAGTGGTGTACCTGGATTTCCACACAGTAATTTTGCACTATTATCACGTCTGCGCATGATCCGGTAACACATATAAAACCCCGATGCACAACATAAGTTTTATATTTGTTCCCGGTTCATGCGCAGACGCGATAATAAAACAGAGCGCAAAGCAGTTTGTTGCAGACTAGAGTGCGAAATGTGAGACCACGGCCTCTTCATTTTGCATACTATCTAGACCGATCGACAGACGAGAGAGTGTGTGAAATGAAGAGATTGTGGTCTCACATTTCGCACTCTACCATATCGGGTGCCTAACTACGTAGAGTTGACAGAAGGATCACAATCGGGTGCCTAACTACGTAGAGTTGACAGAAGGATCGAGCTATCTCTTATTTCTCACTTCTCTCATATTGTCGCAGAGAGAAAGGGATTCCATCGTTTGCTCTTGCTCGTTTTGTGGAACGAAATATTGAGCAAGGAGGTGCCAAAATAGAGAACCGCAAGGATGTGTATAAGATATCAGGTCGACAGAAAACATAATAAATACGGGAAAATTGTATTGATAACTGTGTGCAGAAGCTCAGGTAGCACTAGTTAAAGATTACGATCATTTATCCTTTGCTGCGGAAACGACAGGAGCAACTTTCGTCTTGTTTTGATTATTTCCTATCGAACAGACGGAATAGAATGGGGCGGGCCATCGTTTGCATATTATTCGATATATGCCAACTGCAGCGAAGGCGATCGCAATTAGGGCGCCGGGAATGACCAAACCTGGAATTGATTAGGCCACACTTTACTGTTTTAGAATAAATTACGGTGCGAAAGGATTGCAAAAACACAGAGCGCGAACTCTCTAACATGTCGTCATCTAGAGAATTCAACTCTCTTATAGAATGACGGTGCGTGTTTTCAAGAGCGTAGAGAGTAAACTATCTTGAATATAAGATAGATTGCAGTCTCTAGATGCCGATAAGTTAGACAGTTCGCGCTCTGTGTAGAGGTAAATCACTATTCATCACTGCTCGCACTCTCTCATGCCTGTCCATTTGCCTTTTACGCAACCCTTTGGAATTATTGTTTCTCGAAGTATTCCGCACGCTGAAAGACGTCTTTCAGATGAGCTGCTTCATATCTAGCTCAGTAATTAATATATTCTTACCAAGAATGAGCGCTAAATCTATCTCTTTGTTAGCCAGATTAACTGGTGGAGAGGGATCGAAACAGTTGCACGACTCGTTCACAGGCTTCTCCTCCAAATCGTTTCCCAAGCCGGTGTCCTGAACTGGTTTATTACAACAGCAAAAATGTTTGAAAAAATCAAAGTCACCAATCACGCTGTATTGACTTAATTGGCTATTATGGTGCTTTGTTTGTAAAGTAATTATAAACAAGTAAATTGCAAAGTCACCACGCCCGAATTGCACATGTCTTTTTCGCAAACGAATAGATTGCTCCCCAACATATCATGCGCTCCAACCTAAAAATTTTGTTGTTGTTTTGAAATGAGCCAAAATTGTAGATACCGGCAATTTCTTGTCCATATAGCGCTCATCATACGTAATGCAACCGACGACCTGGGGCAGTGTGCATTTGGGACACATATTACAAATTTATAATACTACGTTCCACTTCAACTACTACCTGTGGTGTGCTTACTGTCTGCTTCTCTCGCTTTTGCATGCTCTCTCGCCCTCGTTTCTGCAGTTTATCAGCGGAACGTTTTAATATTTCGGACGAGTGTTTGTAAATTTGTAATATCAATGAGAATAGATAAATAAACTAACACTGCTCGGCTGCCGCTTTTTCTTGATGAAGCACGCGTGGCCCTTGCACTTGCGAACTTTTCCAAGTACTGAAATGTATACGTATAGTACAAACTCACAATTTCTATTTTTATGAAATATGAGAAAACACATTTCTTGATTCCGTTGACGCTCTGAAAAAAAATATTTTAAGTGCATTTTACTGCTCGTTATTTACTCCGAGTACTCAGAGCACGAAGTCTCCATCTTCATTTACCCTAGAGTAACTGTCTCCTGCCAGGAGATCATGTAAAAGCGAGTGAGCGACCGAGAGATAATAAGAAAGGTTCCATTTTGCAAGTTCTTCCAGAAGGTAAGAACACCTCTTGAGTAGGGGAAGTAGGAAGACTTCACTCTCAATGGAGCAAAGTAAGTTGGGCTAAATTAAAGCGTTATGGAGATGCTCAAGATTTGCCAAAGAGCTTGAATTTTTAGAGCTTTAAAAGCTGATGGATCAAAATATGATAGATGAAATCATCGCAACTCATATGAGATGTATGTTTTCGTTGACTCATTTCCCAGTGTATGTTTAATGCTCTCTTCAGCGTCACATAAGGCACAACGACTATTCATCTCACCGACTCTCTCGTCCACCGATCGGTGGAGGAAGGGTGTTAGATGAAGAGAACACTGGCGTACATTGATGTACACTAGAGTTGACTCGAAACAAGAAGAAAGGAAGATTAACAACGAAACAAAGAATTGTTCCGGAACGGAGTCGAAACGCTTTCTTCGTTTCGACTTTTCGAGTGGTCATCTCTAAAGCACACTGAATGCCGCATAGCGGGGTTCACCCACGTGATGTTACAGCGCAAGTGATCATTCCGGCGGTTCTGGTGTCCTTCGGCAATCCCGAGTTGGCCGGGTAAAGAGAGGAAGTAGTGCAGTTGTCTCTCTAAAATAATATGCATTAGGGTTGGTCAAATCGGTTCCTGCTCTCTTCATTTCACACACTCTCTGCGCAAGGAAAAAGAGCAGGAACCGATTTGACCAACCCTAATATGCATGCGATCACGATGAAACGCTGTACAATAAAATGAATTAACAGAATGGCACGAATAATAACGAAGGTCACTTAGGCAAACGGCTAAATTATCCGGATTTTGAAAGTAGCCTTGTTGATCTGAGAAAGAATCTATTATGCCTATAGTTAGAGGTCGAAGAGGCATTTGTGAAATTTATTCTGTTCCAAGTGAAGTAATAGCAAAATCGATGCAGCTCTTATAAATCATAGCTCGAAGGAAAACCTTCCAGTGGTAAGACACGCTGTTTAAAGAGATGAATGCATTTAACTATATCACTTTTCTACAGTATGGAATATATGCAGTAGGGATGGCTTCTCAAGAAATCGCTCTCTTCATTTCGCACATTCTCTCACCGGTCCTACCGACGAGGTAGTGTGCAGAATGATGAGGGAATTTCTTGCGTCCCTAATAAAAAAGCCATCCCTAATCTGAAGAAACTGACGTAAGGACAGGCGCAGTCTTCGTTGATACTCAAATCGCTGGGCTGGTATTTGATGCAGGTGCCCGGCAGCATCATCTCAGAATTATCAACGAGAATGTCGAACTGCAACTGCCTCTTGATTATTTCATTTTAGAACTATGTACATACACACAATTTGTTCTCACCGAGTGTTGTGAGGGTTTTGTCTTGTTTTATCTGAATGTCGTTGAAAGTTTACTTATCTCACCCTCGCGAGCAAAGGGCCCGTCTGACACAGGAAATTGTGAGCAGCATTAATCGAATCTCCGCGCTGTTCCGTCTGATAGTGAAACTGTCAATGTTGAGCACACTTTTCTTTTTTTGTTGTTTATTATTGCACAAAAATGTCTAATACGTAAATCAGTAATTTGCTTTGTTTATTGTAATAATGTTTTTTTTAAAAACAGTCGAGACCGCATTAGAGACCGCACTGTTGACGGTGCACAAAACATTACACACGATTAGCAGGCTTCGGAGCGTTAAAAACTTGTATACTTTCGACTTCCTAAATAAATGGGAGTGCTTACTAGAGATGACCACTCGAAAAGTCGAAACGAAAAAGAACAAAGCGTTTCGAATCCGTTCCGGAACAGTTCTTTGTTTCGTCGTTAATCTTCCTTTGTGCTTGAACAACTTTGTTCTGTTCTTTAACTTTGTTCTTGAACGTTTTGAGAGGTCAACTCTAGTGCTTACGTTCGCATCCCTATGGGTGAGACAGTAGTTGGAGCGGCAAGTGATGCCGTCGTCTTCATCATCATTGTCTCCCGAGAACTCTTTGTGACAATTCTCGACCACGGGAAGGTCGACGATTGCTGCAGCTGCAGCACGGTTGCAGCCATCCCGGTCACTGGAGTGCGAAATGTGAGACCACGCTCTCTTCATTTCTCACACTCTCTAGACCGGTCGACGGACGAGAGAGTGTACGAAATGAGGAGACCGTGGTCTCACATTGCGCACTCTACCGGTCACTGCACAAAGCGCGATCTCTCTTACGCGTCGACATTGAGACACTCCAAACGTTTGCTATTTATTATCTACGCTCGTGAACAAACGCGCAATTTCGCTTTGAATTCCTTTTTTTTCATTTTGAATTCCCGCAATTATGGATTTTTTTTGCTCATATCTCGATTCACGTTGAAGCAACAGGTACAAGTAAAATACCTCGGATGTAGTTGATTTTACACGTTTCGAACTTGCAAAAAAATATTTCATGTGGCTAGTTTCACCGGGAGCCGAGATGTACGCACAAATCGATAATTGCGGGAATTCAAATTTTATATTACTCCTGTTTCCCACCCCAAGCCTTGGGGGAATGTTTCCCCGATGAGATTTGTACAGCATAAGAGAGTTGAGTTCTCTAGATATCGACAGGTTAGAGAATTTGCATTCTCTGTGCAGTCAGATATTTAACAGGAGTTACATAGTAAATTTAGTAGTTATTACAATTTGTCGTTAAGCCAATCGATTTGCACAATACCCAGGCTAATTCGGTAACGCTTTTAGCGGTGGAACTATTGTTGATATCTGTATATAAAAAGTACTAAGAGGCTATGCGTGGTTGCTCAACAATCTCAATTTGCTGCACTCAGAGAAATGTCTGTCATATATGGCTCCTGAACTGCGCTTGCATGTTATATATAGCATACAGTATGTTATATATAACATACAAGCGCAGATCAGGAACCATATGACAGGAATCGCGAGAGACTCGAGCTCATCGGCCATGGCCGGGACATAGAAATTTATGATTTTTGAATTGGCTGAAAATTTAACACAAGGTACTACAAACCTTCCTCTATCGAATAGCGTTTTCAGAATTTTTTTTAAAAATTTCATTTTCGCGTGAAACACAAATCAACCTGGTGGCTCGGAGATTTTTTTCAAGTAACAGCAAAGTTTAAAAAATCATAAATATCTACGAAGTGAAGATAGAATTCCGCTGTTTGCTGCGTTAGATAGACAAATGACTCGGCTTGTTTACCAACCGCTCGAAGTCATTCCTGGTTCGTGCGCCGGTGCGGGGTGGTTGTTTTTGCAAAAGTTGAGCTAACTTTCTTAAAAGTCAAAAGTACTGGTTCACTCTAAAAGATGTTCTGGTGAACATTGTTGGTACTTGCTCCAGTAAAAAAATGGGCCAAATCGGCCCATGCGTTGAAAAGATGGGATGAATTATGTAAAGTCCTCCAAGTGTAACTATTATTCGTGAATAATAATTCTTGATCTTTTTAGGTGAAAACAATGTAAAATTAGTAGAAAACAATATTCAGGTTGTTTTTGAAATTTTTTATTGACAATTTTTTTGAGGAAAAAAAATGAAAAATTGTCAACTTCGATTTTTGGATTTGCTGAATGTCTGAAATTTCGAAGTCGATATGAATCTTGAACATCTTCATAATATTAGATATACTCGCAGGAGGAAGATCTGTCCGTTATTTGCAGAGTATTGAACTTTTCCGCACTGAATTCACAACTTGCAAGCGAAATTTTCCTACAAATATTAGAAGCAGTCGAACTCCTTCCATACTTCATCATGGCATTCCTCATTATAGGTAGACCAATTTCCTTTTTGGAAGTGAAAGTTTATCTATTCGTAGAAAAGAGTTACAGCGCCTAGAAAATCGTTTAGAATGTGGAAAACGCTAAGCCTCTATGTTATATAAATTACGTAAAATCAGCCCACAAACCCTGGTGATGAATCAGAGGAGTACTGGCAAAAGATTTCTGCCCAGCTCGGGGTCCGAACCAAGGCGAGAGAGCGTGGGGAATTGAGAGAGTACAGAGAAGTCAGAGCACGCGCTTTCCACATTCTAAACGATTTTCTAGGCGCTGTAACTCTTTTCTACGAATAGATAAACTTTCACTTCCAAAAAGGAAATTGGTCTACCTATAATGAGGAATGCCATGATGAAGTATGGAAGGAGTTCGACTGCTTCTAATATTTGTAGGAAAATTTCGCTTGCAAGTTGTGAATTCAGTGCGGAAAAGTTCAATACTCTGCAAATAATGGACAGATCTTCCTCCTGCGAGTATATCTAATATTATGAAGATGTTCAAGATTCATATCGACTTCGAAATTTCAGACATTCAGCAAATCCAAAAATCGAAGTTGACAATTTTTCATTTTTTTTCCTCAAAAAAATTGTCAATAAAAAATTTCAAAAACAACCTGAATATTGTTTTCTACTAATTTTACATTGTTTTCACCTAAAAAGATCAAGAATTATTATTCACGAATAATAGTTACACTTGGAGGACTTTACATAATTCATCCCATCTTTTCAACGCATGGGCCGATTTGGCCCATTTTTTTACTGGAGCAAGTACCAACAATGTTCACCAGAACATCTTTTAGAGTGAACCAGTACTTTTGACTTTTAAGAAAGTTAGCTCAACTTTTGCAAAAACAACCACCCCGCACCGGCGCACGAACCAGGAATGACTTCGAGCGGTTGGTAAACAAGCCGAGTCATTTGTCTATCTAACGCAGCAAACAGCGGATTTCTATCTTCACTTTGAAGATATTTATGATTTTTCAAACTTTGCTGTTACTTGAAAAAATCTCCGAGTCACCAGGTTGATTTGTGTTTCACGCGAAAATGAAATTTTTTTTTAAAAAATCTGAAAACGCTATTCGATAGAGGGAGGTTTGTAGTACCTTGTGCTATGTTTTCAGCCAATTCAAAAATCATAAATTTTTATGTGCCGGCCATGCTCGAGTCTCTCGCGATTCCTGTCATATATGACAGACATTTTTCTCTGTGTGATACGAACTAGAGTGCGAAATGTGAGACCACTGTCTCTTCATTTCTCGCACTCTCTCGTCTATCGGCCGGTCTAGAGAGTGTACGAAATGAAGAGAGCGTGGTCTCACTTTTCGCACTCTAATACGAACCATACACAGAGCACAATTCCTTCGAAGTTACGACGACATCCCAGTGTGAGAGGTCCAATTGTGTACTCCATGCAGCCCTAAAACGGCGCCATCGATTTTTTTCTTCATTTTCATTTCTATTATTATTACCTTTATTGTGATTTAAAATTCACATATATTTATGAGCTAGCAATTTGATATCCAATATATTTTTTTTGATATCCAATATACGTTTTATTCGTTAAAGGGACCAGGCAACGTGCAAAAACAGATTTTTAATTTTCGTAATTTTTTAGTGAACTTTACTCACCATGATCTAATGAAAAACGAAGAAAAAACTAAATTTTTAGCATTTTTTTACAATCAGTTATTTTAATTTGAAAATAGCGTCAGGAACGGTGCGTCGCCTATTTCCGAAAAGACAGAAAGCTATTTCAATTAGTCGGATGATTAGATAATGCAACAAAAAAGGAACGCAGGGTTTTTTGCCACTCCCGGAATCATTGCGCACAACCAAAGTTGATGAAAATGTCTGGTTTTAGAGAAATGAATTGTGGTGTAGTCGCTACCGTAACCCGCTGTAGTGTAAAAGCGAAACTTTGAAAATTCATAACTAATTTTTAAAAAATCGCAAAAATATGCGGTTTTTAGCATTCTTTCGGGAACAGAATTTTCTTTTATTTAAAAAATAACTTATTTTTTCACTGCCTGGTCCCTTTAAACTCATATTCTGGATCAAACTTAGCGTCAGCACTGCAGTTGCATTTGGAGACCGAGCGTGATATTTCATAGCGTACTCGGCTCGGTAGCAGAATCCGCCCGTACAAGTTGCTTTGCATCTGGATGAATGATTACTTCATCGAAGTATGTCCAGTGAGCATGGGAAAGGATGTATTGTGTAGAAAATTCGAAGGAAAGTACACGGACCAAAACGTGAATGCATTTCACTATTGTGTTTGTTCAATTTAATAATAAGAGAATACAATTTATCGCTTTAGGGGTATATTAATAATTTACATAAGTATTAAAATGCAAATAATAAAATAAGCAAAAAGAATTATGTTGTCTTACTCATAGTCAGATGCGGTCGGAACGTTCGGGGAGTCGACGCATTTCGCGCATTCAATTGCTCGCAAAACGCGGAGAAGGAGCGATAGCAGGAAGAGGTGCAACCACATTTGTGTGCGTCGCTTTAGAGTTTTGTCTCGCCCGCGATAGTAGCAGGTGAAGTTGTCGGAATCGTGAGATACTTCTTACACACTCTCGCTAATGTAATTCTGCGAATGGAGCTCATTTTTGCACACTAAGAAAACTTGTTTGCCCTGTCCAGTTTTAGCACAAGACGCAAGGGGCGCATAGTTTCTGCATTCCTGGAGGTACGAAACCATTTGTGATTGCACCCGTTTCCCCCTAAAATATTAAAGGGACTATTCCAATTAGCTCAGAATTCATGAAAGCATCTCCTGCGGCAACCGTGAACACTTTGCACGAAATATCACCGATTCGACCGTTTACCATCCAATTTCGTGATGGCGCCGTTTCTTCTTACTTACATTGAAAGGCAGGTGGAACACTTTGCTCGTAGGTGAAAAGGTAAAAAAGCTCGTAGGAGACGCTTGAAAAGATTGCAACTTCACATCGACTCGCGAGCGATGGTTATTATCGTACATGGTTTGGTGCACTACGTATTTTTCACCATTTCTTCTTTGCACATAACCGCATAAAATAATATGAATATCACGAGTATTTCAATTTTAAAATGTTACGTTTCGTTCGCGGAAATTTGATTATTGTTGACGAGCGTTTGTGAATTTATAATAGCATCCGCAACCTTACAATCAAGGATGTATTGCACTCGCAATATATTAATGCAAAACAGCTTGAATTCGAAATGTCAGATGTATTAAACAACGATTTCGTCTTTGGCGGATTGATTAGGGAAGACGGTAGAGCAGCAAGAGCAGCAACATGTGCTCCCTTTTACAAGTGTGACGCGTTGCTCGCCGATAATTGGAGCAGGTGAAGTTGGCGAAATAGCGAGATATCTTACGACTACGACAAACTATCGCAATTCCCATTTTGTGAGACTCTCATTTGGAAAATAAACTCGCACAGTCACTGTCAATCCAATTTTGGCAGCACAAAAGGCAAGGGCATACATAGTTCAACACTTCCAGGAGTGCGTAATTGTGCGTAATCGCTCTAGATGGTTGTCTACAACAAAATATCGGTAAGGTCGTAATTCACTCGTGAGTGAAAATTTTGAAAATTTCACGACATCGCACAGACTCGACATCTTTCCATCCGGTTTCGTGACATGAGCAGGTGAAAATATTCGCTCGAAAAAGACGCTTGAATTTTGAGACTGCTGACTTCGCATCGACTCACGATGGTTTTTATCGTATCTGGTTTGTTGCATTTTTTTTATTATTAAAATAAGCGTAAGTTAGTCAAGTCGCATTCTACTTCTAGCCAAGGATGTAGGCGTACTCGTTATATTTAAAAACAAGACGGTTTAATGCCGAAATTTCAGAACTTCTCGACGGTTTCGACTTTGAATTGATTACAAGAGACACGGGCAAATACATCGTCCTTCTCATAATTGAATCGATCTTCGGACTGCTCGTCATTATCTCCAACATCGTCGTTGCGGTCGTGCTGGATATGGGATGGAAGAAACTGCTAACGGTGAGTAGGAATTTTTGTTGCTCGGCATTTCCTTATTTGCGGGGATGATATTGGAAAATCATCGAAATTGCAATGCTTCATCATCCTCCATTACCACTAGAAAGTCGCTTGATCGGAATAAGTTCCCAAACATTTTTATTTACTCCATTCAAAAACATGCTATGGACCATGCTTATTGAAAATTCATTCTGGGTTCTCAAGAGCGTAGCGAGCGGTCGGACATTCTTTCCCTCCGCTCGTGAGCCGCCCAGTGTCCCTCTACCAGAAGAGTTTGGCCCTCGGTAGTTGTAAGCCACCATGATGAGTCGCCACCTCTACATCGGCACCATCAACGCCCGGACGCTCGCCCCGAAGGACAAACACATCGAGATGGAGCTGGCCCTCGACAAGATCCAGTGGGACGTGATTGCTGTGCAGGAAGCCAGGATTGTGGGTTGTGCCTCGTTCAATCTTACATCCTCAGGCACAGTGATCTACCACTCGGGTGGCCCATCCGCGTCCCATGGCGTGGCCTTCCTCCTCCGACCGCACCTCGCGCGAGGAGCTGTGTTCCGTGGCCTCTCCGAACGTCTAGCGACTCTGCAGCTTCCCGACCAACGGCTCTTCCTCGTTTGCGCCTACGCTCCGACGTCTGCCTACCAGGACGACGAGTATGACGCATTCCTCGATCAGGTCGATGCCGCGCTGCAGAGTGCGCCCAGAGGCTTTATGCCAGTGTTGACGGGGGACTTCAACTGTAGAGTGTCGAGGGAGCCTGGCAATGAGATCCATGTCGGTGACTTCGCCTCTCAGACCCCGAACTCGCGCGGCCGCATTTTTACCGAGGCCTGCGTGAGAAACAACCTGCGCATATGGAACACTTTTCCCAAGAGACGACACGGTAGACTCTGGACTTGGCGGTCCCCAAACGGCTTGACCTTATCGCAAATTGACTTCATCGCTGCCCCTCCATCAGCGCGAGTTGTCGATTGCGGAGTCGTCGGTCCCTTCGAGTTCAACTCCGACCACCGCCTCGTCCGGATGTGTCTCTCTCTTACCCGCAAGATGAAGCAGAAAAGACGCAGGGAGCGTTACGATTTCGATCGGCGCGCTTATTCTGCCAACTCGAGTCTTCTCGGGTCACTGCACCTTGCACGCGCCCAGTCCGCCCCGGAAGCCTACCGTACCATCACCGCTTTCGCCAAGACCGCGGCTACCAACTGCTGGAGGAAGCGCCAAACCCCGCCCTGGATTTCGCCCACCACTCGTCGCCTACTCGCCTCCCGTCATTCCCTTCGCGCTGACCCTCGAACCACCGTGTCCTACTCCATTTCCTGCAAGACAGCCCGTGCCGCCCTTTGTGACGACATCCGCAGAAGGAAGGAGAATCAAGCGCACCTCGCGGCTGCCAAGGGAAGGAGCATCGTCAAAACGATGAAGGACTCGTCTCGGAAACGCCTACTCGTCCCTGACCCAATCTCTGGCGCGCTCTCTCAAGATGCAACCAAGCTTGCCGTCAAACGTTTCTACGAGACTCTCTACACTCCTGCAGTGGCGCTCCCTCTCGCTGCCGCCCCACCCTCTGAACCCTTTCCACCGTTCCTGGCTGATGAAACCCGACATGCTCTATCCCTCCTCAAGTGTGGTCATTCCCCCGGCTCCGATGGTGTCCTCCCTGATATGCTCCATCTATCAAGGGAGTACCTCGCTCAACCGCTAGCCGATCTACTGAACCACCTTGTTGCCGGTGACCCCGTCCCTGGAGCTCTGGTCGAAGCTGTCGTCTCCCTTCTTCACAAGAAGGGCGATCCCTCCAACATTGGCAACTTCCGCCCCATCTCACTACTGACAGTCACCCTGAAGAGCATTACCCGTGTCATCCTAAAGCGAGTCGAGACGTCTCTCGATGAGTCGGAGTCACTCACCCAGACCGGTTTCAGGAAAGGGTTCAGTACTCTCGACAATCTGCACGCCATTAAGCAGCTCGCTGAAAGGACTCACGAATATGGTATGCCTCTCTACCTCGGATGCGTCGACTTCAAGAAGGCCTTCGACTGCGTGGAATGGAATGCAGTGTGGCAAGCACTCTGCACGTTTAGAGTCCATCCCACCCTCGTCGATCTCTTACGTCGCCTCTACGAGTCCTCTTCCACCCTAATCCGAGTGAACGAGGACCTGGTCCCAGTGTGCGTGAAGAGAGGAGTCCGCCAGGGAGACACACTTTCTCCCCGTCTCTTCAACGCGGTACTGAGAAGCGCGATGGACGACATCGATTGGGAGACCTGCGGAATCCGGATCGACGGACGCCATCTTAGTCATCTGGAGTACGCGGACGACGTCGCCCTTGTCGCCAAGTCTCGACCGGAACTGGAGAAGATGCTGCGAAAGCTCATGGAAGCGTGTGCACGAGTCGGTCTCGAAGTCAATGCCTCCAAAACGGTTCTCCTTACATCCTGTAGCACGACTCGCGCTCCCATTACCATCGACGGTCAAGTATTCAAGTTCGTTGAGTTTACCACATATCTTGGCGGGAGAATTTCCCTTCCCCTGGACCCCTCCGAAGAAGTGGAATACAGGATTCGTCTGGGTTGGGCTGCCTGGAGCAAACTCCACCACTTGCTGGCGTCACGCATTCTTCCCATGAAGACTAAGAGGAGGCTCTTCGACAGCTGCATCTTGCCTACCGTACTCTATGGTAGCGAGGTGTAGGCTTTGAGATCGAGTGACAAAGAGCGCCTCGATGTCACCCTGAGGAAGATGGAACGTCGGATGATTGGAGTCACCCTTCTGGATCGAATGAGGAATGAACGATTACGAGAAATCACCCAAATTCGAGACTGGAATAAGGAGGCACTTAAACGGAAAGCGAAATGGGCCTTGAAGATAAGGCGAATGGAAATCAACCATTGGACGCGGGCAACTACGATGTGGACCCCCTACAACTGGAAACGCCTCCAAGGCCACCCCAATACCCGATGGAGAGATGACCTGAAACGAGCAATCGGGCCCCAATGGTGGAATGCAACTAACGAAGAATTCCGGCCCATCTTCATCTGAGCACTATTGCTTGACATGATAAATAATTGAATTGAATTGAATTGAATTGAAAATTACTCTGAACCAAACGTTATCAGCATTTCAGAATCCGTTTTATGTCGTTGTATCGAATTTAATCGTGCTTACGTCCCTGAAAGGAATAATTGAACTGGCATTCATTCTACCGTACTACATCCTTCAGAAAGATGCGAAGGAAGTCACTGACGATTTTGTCAGTTTTTTATGCTACTCCATTTGTTTGCATATTGATTGTCTTGATGAACTAATCTTACATTTCTTTTCAAGGAAACGGTGCGCACCATATTCTCCTCGCAATATGACTTACTCTTTTTTAACTTGTCAATACTGGCAGATTACGGTAACTTTCTACATTATTTTAGCCTATTTAAATCATCTCGAATTTGCCACATTAAACGTGCAAGCAGAGCTTAAAGGGGGCCCACCCTATTTATTCTGCATTCATGGCGTTACATTTATAGTTACTGAAGAAGTGTCAAATTTATCCATCAAGTTTGAAAGAAAAAATTTTTTGTTGAAAGAAAATCATGGTCAAAAATCTCAAAATTTTTTTGTCGCCTATCATTAATCCCATACTGCCACCATTATCTTACCCATGCATACATTCTGTATTCACACTTGAATGAGCCGTTAGTGCCTTCATCTCGTACCACGAACGAAAAACTATTTTGCAATTTTGGATCATGGTTCATGGATTTTTCTCCAAAATGTTTTCAAACTGTTGATTCCAAAAATCATCTTTTCGCCAGTAGATGGTGAAATGATAATTTATTTTAACCTTTTCAAAAATAATGTTATGTCAATTTTATGTCTTACCGTCAATGACCACAGGTACTCTATTCTTCTCAGTTCTAATTGCTATAAATCGGTACTTCGCTGTGATTGAGGCGTCAAGAATGCGAGAAGTTCGTACATCGAGGTATCAGCTATTACATTTATAAAATGATACGATCACACCAAAAAGTCAAATGACGGACTTTCGTTGTTTACCACACAGGCACGTACGCGACCCTCTCACTTTTGCCCGCTCTCTCGCTTTGGTAAACACAGGAAGTACCATTTTGACTTTTTGTGCGTTCGTATCTCTTTATAAATGTAATATGGGATTTCATATTCTTAATGGGAAAATAATTTTGAAAAGATGTTGAATTGAAGCCTGAAAACGATATTATCCTGTGCGATCACGTGGATCTTTGCTTTCATAATTCCAACATTCTTCTATTACTGTGAATGTCAGTACGTCTACAACGTAAAAGTGAGCGAAAATATTTCAATTCAATTATTTATCATGTCAGGCAATAGTGCTGGATGGGTCGATATTCTTCATTTGTTGCGTTCCACCATTGGGGCCCGATTGCTCGTTTCAGGTCGTCTCTCCATCGAGTATTGGGGTGGCCTTGGGAGCGCGTCCTGTTGTATGGGGTCCATAACGTAGTTGCCCTTTGCGAAACTATTTGTTAGGGAATAAATGTTTATATATGTATAATGTATTTCAGTTATATGTTTATATAAATGAATGTAATACTCAACATAGCATCCTTTTTCCATACCGAAGTAGTTCCTTTGAAAATCAATATCATTCAGATCAAGGTGTACTACAACCACTGTGAAAAGCAGAGTTCGCAAGTCGTAATGACAATTTTTAAAATATTCATCTACTTGAGCTATTCATGTGCTGTTTTCGTAATTGTCCTATACCTCCTCATCTTCATTCATATTGAGTGAGAAGAAGAGTTTGCAATTAATAAAAAAATTGGATGAGATATTTTCATTTCGAACACTTTCTCATAACCGACAGGTGTGGACAGTGTGTACATTAAGAGATCTCATCCAATGTGTTATCCGCATTTCACATCGATCAATTTATGGAGAAAAAAAACCAATGTTGTAGACGAAAGAAACGTCAGACATCCAGTAGCGAGATGGTACAAGTCGGTTCGATTGAATCTACCGTACAAATGAAGTTGCTGAAGCAAAGCATCACAGTTTTCCTACTTTACGCGGTTTGTCGAATTCTTGTATTTTTTGCGATATAGTGAATACTTGCAAGTCTTTAAATGTAATTTTCTATTTTTTGGTGATTAAAACAAGATAATTTAAACTCTTTTTCAGTGTTCAATTGGTGCCATCCTTGCGCTGTCGTTTTTAGACCGCCAACAAGCAGGGTACTTTCAAGTGGCATACGTGGAAAATTTGATGAATCTGTCGATAGCAGCTGCTTATCCTGTCTGCTTTCTCGTAATGTCTGGTGAAATGAGGAGGTGAATTTTGCCGAGTCGCGAATTTATGGGAGCTACGTAAGACCTCATATTTTGTTCAGCGACGCACATCATTAAAAGGAAGACGCAATTTTCTCTGTCAAACATGACAGTACAATAAATTTGGCTATTTGCAGCATTCTCATCTCTGGAATCAAGCCTTCAATGCCCAGAAACGCCCGAGTTGTCAGTATTAGCTCTAATCATGTGCGTCAGGAATAATTGTGCAAAATTACGAATAAATGATTTAAATTTGAATTTTCGGAAAATGTTGACATGCATGCCTAATCACATCACTTCCGACGGGGGGGGGAGATATTTAATTCCTCGGAATGCATTTTCATGTCGCTCTGTTCTTCATGCAATCCAAGATACGCGTCTTTTTACCACTCCTCTCATAGTCTCAGTTACATTTGCTTGTGCCCCGAGCACTCCTAAACCACCACGACCACCACCTGGTAAACCGAATTGTATTCCTAGTCCTCATTTGTCTGAGACCGTGTGTCTTTCCGCATAATGCTCGCCGTTCGATAATTGGCGTTCGGAGCATAACGAGGTGCGAGAAAGTGCTAGTCATTACACGTATTTTAAAAGCTATAGTTAAGTGACGAGGCAGTATGCACTAGTCTTGTTGAATCGAATAATTCTTTTCGCGAGTAACCTTTGCTATTCATAGAAGATAGGATTATTCGATCTAACAATACTAGTATGCACTAGGGATGATCAGTCGAAAACTGTCTTTGTCTGAAATAATGGAGAACAAAGGTTCCGTTCCGGTTCGTTCCGGTTCGTTCCGGTTCAATCTTTTGTTCTCCTTTGTTCTCCCTCTCATTCCGGCTTTCCGACTGATCATCTCTAGTATGCACTCTCGCTCTAAAGCCATTCTGAAGGTTCGGATCATGTGCTCCTCTTACAGCCTCTGCCAGTGTACTCACAATCACAGACGCAATGTAAAACACGGCGGTTTGGCTTGCTGTGTTCCCACGTAAACTGACGCTGCGCTAATTTCTTCGGGGAAATTTCCCCATCAAAGGGTGGAAAACTCGTGTAACTCAGCTCAAACCAAACGAAATCTCTCCAATCAAAAAGGAAAATGTTCAGATCGTGGCGTGCATGAGACAACGATTGGCTGCCCGTTCACGCCATTCTTCGGCGTCTTTGCTGCGGTATTGTTACAAATTCACGGAAACCGAGCGGTCATCCCTAGTGTAAAGGTAACGGTAAAGTTGCTACCGGAATCAAGAGGACTACGTCGACAAGCGACCACTCTGCCGGGGCCGACCGGTAAGGCCGGTTGCTGCACAGATCTACGTATCCCCTGCTGATCAGGCTTCTGGGGCACGTTACCTTTCGCAATCAAAGTTGCTACCAATTTTACCGACAACGAGGGGATGGAAGGCTTGGTGAACCTGGGCGGGAAAAAACAACCCTAGTGTGTCTTTTTACTGTAGACAAAAAATGAAAAGGAGGCTAATGGGTACGCATTGAGTACGTACTGGTTTCCAATAGATAACTAACCCTATTATTGAACAAGTATTGTATCACAGATTGTTTACATACTCCACTTTACCGCCTCTATCTCTACTGAGGTTATTATTGTTTCAAAAGGTCTCCCCGTGTCATCCTCTCATAGCTAGACATCGATATTTTTAAAACTCTCCATATTGTATTCTTCTGCAATAGCAAGTAGTGTATGATGAGATTTGTTTTTTCCCGATAGGTTACGCACCGCATATTCAGCCAATATTGTACATTGCTTACTTACTACGCTCTCACGGAACATTTACAACGTCACGTAGCCGTATCATCATAATTACCTTCTTATTCGCTAAGGTGGTCAAATTATTTATTTATTTATTTATTTATTTGATACACCCGCGAAGGGTGTGACGGCAATTAAAGAAACGATGAAGAAAAAAGAAATATCTAAATACGAATGAATACGGATGGGGAAGGTGAGGGGCAAATAAAAAAAATAACCAAAAAAGTAGTTTTCGCTTCTGAAGATTATACTGCCATTCGAAGTATTTGCCATGCTAATTTATTGCTTGCTTGAATTTGGAGATCTCAAAAAATTTTCTCACGAGGCCAACCTACCGTAGTCGCCTGTGATTCTTCGTTTCCAACACTGCATATTCATGGAGCGTACATTCTCTAAATAGATTTGTATGGTGATTATCAGCTCTCCGCCTTATTATGCTACGTGTTATGAATAACATCACCATAGCATGCTCATGCCATAAGTTCTGTTGCTAATGAACTTTACAATTGTTATGAGCCCGTTTGTGTAAGAGTCGGACAATTATCTGTGATAAGGCAAACATATTAAAAAATAATAATTAAGAATCATTAGAAATATTTTTCTTCTCCCTTATTTCATATTTTGCCAAATTTCGCAAAATCGCAAAGGGACGGCGCGAACCGTGGGTTATGTTCGCTTTTTCGCTGTTGGAATGAATATATTCATTGTCATCGACATTTTGTTTCACATGCATGTATTGGTCAATTTCCGATCACTCGTCACAGCTTTATTTCTCAAATCACTCTTCTAATATTTAATTCTCGCAACCTTTCTTTTCACGATCCGCTCGGAAAGGAATGTTCTTGATATAACCCTCGCATTCCATCCGGATTTTGATCCCTAGACAATGGGCTGATTTTCATTTTCATTAGTTGACGAGAGATTTGGATGAGAGTAGGCGTTGATCTGCAAACAAAGATCACTTTTAAGTTAAAAGGTATATAAAAAAGGATTATATACCTTAAAAGGGGTATAAAATATCCATGATTGTCATCCAAGATGTGCGCTCTTTTTATAGCTCTTCTTATTGTTTCAATTGTGTTCGCCTGTGCCATCCTAAACCACCACAACCATTTCATTGATTAAAGGGACCCGGCAGACATTGACAACTTGATCTCTATTAGCAAATATGATATGCTGATAAAATTATGCCAACTAGAGAGATCAGGTCATGAGACAAACATAAATCGAGAGCACACGGCTATCAGAGTATATGAAAAACTGGTGGAGTCACTTTTTGCAGTACGGAATTTTCGTATTTTCTGCGCTCCTTACGCGAACGCACTGATAAAGTGTCAATACGGAAAAACATACTCTCCGGACGAACGATATTTATAAAAACAAGAATTGTAAAATGTGATGATAATCATTATAACGAGAAAATTTGCCAAATGAAGCCGGATGAGTTTTGAAAGGCAATAATACGTATGAGAGAAAAGAATTTGCAGTGGCCCTCGTTTGCACATATGAGAGGAATCGGGAGAAACTCGAGGATGGCAGGTCACTAGGAAAATTTATGATTTTTGAATTTTCTGAAAAACTAATGCAAAGTACTACAACATCTCCTCTATCGAATAGCGTTTCCAGAATATTTTTAAAATTTTTAGTTTTGGCGTGAAACACAAACAAACCTGGTGACTTTGCAATTTTTTTCCAAAAAGTCAAAATTTGAAAAATCATATCTCTCTTCAAAATAAAGAGACGGATTTGTGGTTTCGTTCATTAGATAGAGAAATACCTCGTCTACAAATAAAATGTGATTTCGTCATTCGCGGCTCATGCGGCGATGCGGGGCGGTCGTTTTTGTAAATGCTTTTGTAATTTTCTTAAAAGTTAAAACTAAGAACCCCCTCCTAGCACATCATTGTGGTATGTATGGACACTTATTCCAACCGGAATATGGGCTTCGGGATAGGCTGTATTGTAAAGAGGGCGAAAATAATGTGGTGTAGCGCTAAAACAACAAATCGAAAACTAGAGCCGGCTAGTCTCCTTTCTGTGTTAAATCGATGAAAATAATTTATTATAATTATATAAATTTAATTAGCGACATTCCATTGGCTATTTTGTTGATTAAAAATTTTTGAAAATTTTTTAGACATGAATTTTTGTGTATTTTTAATTTCACTCGTTCCACGTTCAAATAAATTCAGATCATCTTCAAATTGTTGGAATATATTTATGAACACAATTTTTTACGTATATTAGGCTCTAGTCAACAGTTTTCGAGTTTTACATTCGGAAGGAGTTAAATTTTTCCACATAAATTCAAACCCCATTTTCTTTTTCAATACTTCTTCAGTTGTTTCCTCAGCATGTATACAACATTTGCCTTTTTGAAAGTGAGTGTCTATCTATTCGCAGAAACGAGTTATAAGCTCAAGTAAGCCTTGTGTCTGGCGAACGGCGACACGCTCTGCTATCTCTAGCACTCTCTCAGTTCCGCCCGCTCTCTGGCCTGGTTCGAATCCCGAGCCGGGCACGAGTCTTTTGCCAGCGCTTTGTGAAATCGGAAACAGTTGAATATTCAAGGGATATGATTAAAATGTCTTTGTTGAGTACTGGCAAAAGATTCGTGCCCGGCTCGGGGTTCGAACCAGGCCAGAGAGCGGGCGGAACTGAGAGAGTGCTATAGAAAGCAGAGCGTGTCGCCGTTCGCCAGACACATGGCTTTCTTGAGCTTATAACTCGTTTCTGCGAATAGATAGACACTCACTTTCAAAAAGGTAAATGTTGTATACATGCTGAGGAAACAGCCGAAGAAGTATTGACAAAGAATATGGGGTTTGAATTGATGTAGAAAATTTAAACTCCTTCAAAATGTAAAATTCGAAAACAGTTGACTAGAGTCTAATATACGTAAAAAAAATTGTGTTCATTAATATATTCCAACAATTTGAAGATGATCTGAATTTATTTGGACGTGGAACAAGTGAAATTAAAAATACACAAAAATTCATGTCTAAAAAATTTTCAAAAATTTTTTATCATAAAAATAGCTAATGGAATGTCGCTTATTAAATTTATTTATTTTTAATAAATTATTTTTATCGATTTAACAAAGAAATAAGACTGGCCGGCTCTAGTTTTCGATTTGTTGTTTTAGCGCTACACCACATTATTTTCGCCCTCTTTACAATACAGCCTATCCCGAAGCCCATATTCCGGTTGGAATAAGTGTCCATACATACCACAATGATGTAATAGGAGGGGGTTCTTAGTTTTAACTTTTAAGAAAATTACAACAACATTTGCAAAAGCGACCGCCCCGCATCGGCGCATGAGCCGCGAATGATGAAATCACATGTCAAATGTAGCCGAGGTATTTTTCTATCTAATGAACAAAACCGCAAATCCGTATCTTTGTTTTGAAGAGAGTTATGATTTTTCAAACTTTGACTTTTTGCCAAAAAATTGCTAAGTCACCAGGTTTGTTTGTGTTTCACGTCAAAGCGAATTTTTTAAAAAATATTCTGGAAACGCTATTTGATAGAGGAGATGTTGTAGTACTTTGCATTAGTTTTTCAGAAAATTCAAAAATCATAAATTTTCCTAGTGACCTGCCATCCCAAAAATGCTCGATTCTCTCCCGATTCCTCTCATATGTTTTTATTAAATTTCCTATAAGTCGACTCAATTTTATCTCCCGCACTCTTTTGCAGCATGCTGCGGGCGATAATGAATGATCTCGCTATTATCCCCGCACTCAATCCTCATTTTGCTCCCAAGACAATGGCCTACTTTCAGTTTCATTAATTAAAGCGGGATATGGGTGCAAGCTAAGGAAGTTGGGATGGATCAACAATGAGAGATCACTTTCAAGACGGGCTATATAATGTTTTTCCGGGTTGCGCGCTGCGACATCTCATCTCTTTACGCAGCCCAAGATTTGCATCTCTTTTATCGCTATTATCATAGTCTCAATGGCATTCGCGTGCGCTCCGAGCACTCCAAAGCCACCACCACCACCACCACCTCGTAAGCGGAATTTATAAATTTGTTGCCTTTAACCCCTGAGGAACATGCGAAAAAGTGAAGCGTTACTCGTATGAGTCGTTTGGCAATAATCCTTTTTTGAACTGAGAATATTGGAGGGTAACTGAATAACGGAGCAAAAAGATGAGCACGCAAAATGCATAGATATTTCGGGTAGACAAAGAGCGCGGGAGTCTCACTCACTTCTCCCATCCCTTTCTCAAGAATTGACATTGATGTGTTCCTCTTACAGCTTGCGCCCCTCTGCCAGTGTACACACAGGCGCAATGCGATGCCAAACCGGGCGGTTTGGCTTGCTCAGTGCCCACGCAAACTGAGACGACGATCAGCTGCCCGTCCACCCCATTCTTCGGCGTCTTCGCTGCGGTATTAATGTTGCATTCATAGTCCATCATCCCTCAGGAGGTGTTATTTATGCTGTCATAAACACCATTCGTAGTCCCCTGCAATCTGAACCCTCCCAATTTGATCCATCACTTTTGTTGACTATGAATAGGGTTTTTCACAGCAAATTGACACCTCAAAAAAGGGATGATGGATTATGAAGGCATAATGGAGGATTCAGTGTCGATCATTCATCATTTTCATTGGTCAAAACCGGTGCCCCATGTACTTCAGTGTCACATCATTGTACTCCACCTTCACCTCTTTCGCCCATCTCATTTTGCCATTTTCTTCAGGAATTCAACGGTTTACCACTCGAACGCCGAGAGAAAGAAGGGAAATGAGAGGGGTGAGGAAGGTGATGAGGGAAGTACATTGATGTGACACTGAAGTGCATAGGGCACCGGTTTTGATCAATGCAAATGATGAATGATCGACACTGAATTCAGCATAAGTGTTGAATGCATTGTTGATACCCTAGCATTTTGCCGATAGTCAAAACTCTCCTCACTCGGCACACTAGCTCGTGAATCGACCGGCCGACAGAATGTGCAAACTGGGCAGAGCTTTGAGGCATCAAAGTGACAGGGAATCGGCAAAGAATGCAACAGTAAAACATTGAAATCAGATGTAGGCAAGATTTTAATTAATTAATTAATTAATTTTAATTAAAATTACTGTTTTGTGTCGCTCGCTCTCTTTCTGAACCTCGTGTTGACATGCTTCCCTGTGAGTAATTAGAAGCGGATCGTGTTATTTAGGGATGACAAAACGAAAACGGAAAGCGGAATCCGCCATGCAAATCGGCTAGAAGTGGCTCTTGCCGGCATCAGCGCTAATCTAATCAAATTTCCGCTTTGATGCCGGCGGTAAAGCGGAAAGATTCCAGAACGGAAAAATCATTTTTTCTTATTATTTTTTCACCGAATCTTGGCAAATCGGACTCTGCGGAGACGGTGGATAGTATTAAAAATATCAAACAAATTTCTAAAGTCTACAAACATTCATTTTTGTGGCATAAATCAACCAAATTGATGAGCTGCGATGGATTTGCATACGATGATACGAGAGAGAGGGCTTTCCGCTTTGATTCCGCCTAGGTAATGAGCTCATGCCGGCAAGGAGGGCGAATCAATTTGCATTCCGCCTTCATTCCACTTTCCGTTTTGCCATCCCTAGTGTTATTATGCGCCATCCAAGCGACAATCCATAGATTGGCGCTTTATTCCATTCCTCATAACGGAGTTACAGCGGGAAACTATTGAAAGTGAAAGGACCAATTAATTCCGAACATAAAATAAACATTAGGCTAATATGGTTTCTATAGTTTCATAAAAGTAATACGACTGTTCATTAGAGAAAACAAGTGAAATTATATGGCATAATTTCAGTCCGGACTTTCGGCATCTCTCAAGACCGCCGTATGTGACAAAGCGAAGCGACAATGGACCTTCACGGATGTCATAAATCATCAGAATACCCAGTCCGACTTAGAGGCCACACAAGGCAAACTGTATGTAGCTTGCTTCAAATATGTCTAGTACAATCGAGTATAAATTCGTTCGCTTTTCATGCATTCGTGAGGGATGGAATAAATGACGGAAAAACGGATCCACGGCCAGCGTGCTACTCCACCGCATCGGAAATAGTTCGGCATAGTGGATAAAAACATAGAAAACAAAGTTTCGTTAAGACTATCTCTGTGTAAGAACTATGCCATTCTGAGCGGAGTCTCTTATGAGAGGTACGATGTGTATCCCATTTTTATACCTACTGCGTTTCCTATGACTCATCCCAGTTTTGCATCCCGCACCTTCTCACATCAATCTGTGCTCGATGTGGAACTTTCGCCAATATCCTCGCACTCTATCCGGATTTTGCTCCCAAGACAATGGGCAGCTCTCAATTTCATCAATTAAAACGGGATTTGGGTGCATTCTCAAGAGGAGGGACAGATCAACGATTCATTATCTTTTTTGTATTTTCTAACATCTCGGCTCTTCCAAGATGCGCGTCTCTTCTCACCGGCTCAGTGGTGTTTTCCTGTGCACCGAGCACTTCAAAACCACCACCTGGTAAGCGGAATTTCATACCTAGACATTAGATATATTTGGTTTTTTGTTTGTTTCCCGAGCACTCCAAGATCTCCTTGTAAGTGGAAGCACATCATTGGATACCAGTCATCGCTAGGGTCCTATTATTGGAATGAACTGGAATTGTGAAATTGGGAGAACAAAGGAATGCAGACCGCGACGCGAGCGAGAGAGTGCGGCAAACTGAGAGGGGAGCGAAACGTTCAATTCCAATAAGTTCCAGTAAGGGAACCCTAGTCATCGCTCATTTGACAATAACGCGGCGGACAGGCGACCGAATCTCTGTGTAGAATGACGCAAGACCACAGCACTCTCCGGTCTCTGAATGCATCGTGCATGCACGCCCCACGCCTGAGCAGTGCACGTCAATCGCACGTTTAGTGTACTGACTCTCTAACATTTCTTCCCTCTCTCGGTTGAGTATTGGCGCGACGAGAAAGAGAAGAACCGTAAGAGAGACGTGCGCGCAGCGTGCATTCAAAACAGGAGCTTTTCCGAACACTTCAGGTTCCTCTTACAGCGTGCTCCGCTCTGCCCCCCTATTACCATTATTGTACATTGGTTACTTACAACATTTCTCTTACTGCCACATTTTCTTTGTCACGTAGCCGTGACATTGTAAATATCATATTACTTAGAAACACTACATTTTCGAGTTTTAGGCATGCTACATGATTGATTGAGTTTCGAGATCTCGAAACTCTTTCTCTCACGAGGGCAACCGAACTAGAGTCGATTATTTGAACGAATATATTTGCTTCCAACACTGAGTATCCATGGAACGTACATTCTTTCATTAAAGTTGTATTGTGGTTTTCTGCTCGCCGCCTTATTATGCTACGTGCGTTTTCATCGAAAATATAGTATGATCATTTCCTAGCTCTGTTGTTATTAGTCATTCCACTGCTAATTAAAGGCAGTAGACGTATTTCTCTTCCTTAATGGTGTATTCATTGTCGATGTCATATTATTTTGAAGTGTCAAATCTCTTCTCACAGTGTAAAGTGAGGAGAGCTTTGTCACCTTTATATGATAGGGCTTCGACAACGAATGCAGCATTATAGTGCACTTCACGGTATATACATAAAATGTATTAATGTCAACGAAACGAAAATGAATGTGATTGGTTGTATTTGCTTTCGATTTGTTTATGTTGAAAAACAATCCTTTAGTTTGTCAATGACATATTTTCTACTATTACTACAATAACATTCCCTAACACCACCGTAACCCCATTTTCTTACATCAATTTGACTTAACACAATTTTACTGTTATAAATATTGAATTATTATATTTCAGTTTTTGTATCTAACTTTGTAGCATATTTCTCGTAGGTGGTGTTAGATCTGATTTTGTATGTAGAAGTGTACATGTTGTATGACGGTACACTTGAACGAACTTTCTTGAATATAAAAGTTAAGCTGTCACGTAGACTGAAGTCTGTATAATTCGACTGTTGTCCAACCTTTTTTTGCATTGAAAATGCATTTTCGCTTTTTTTTCCTCAAAATATGACATAGTATATCCTTTTACATTTCAAAATGTAAATTATCATACACTTCATTTCAAAAAGATATGTATTTCCACAAAAAAACCACCCAATCATCATAGTAGTCGTGACTAACAACTCGCTAGATTTTTCGCTGAGGTTTTGACACATTCAGGCGTCATTAAAAATAATAAGTATGTATATTTTTGTTCGAATTTCGATTTATAAATGTTTATAATTATTCTAATTTCGTTTTATAATTGTTTATAATTACTCTAATTTCGATTTATAATTATTTATAATTTTTAACTTACGATTTTAATTTCAGATTTCTGACCAATTTACGAGAAACCCGCTTCAATGCACGATCATGTTTACGTCAACCCAATTGTTGATGTGAGATATGTAATTCTTTCAACAAAATATATAATATTATTAAAGGAGATTGCTTACGTTTCGATACTAACCATCGCTCTTCTTGCGTATATCTTCAATGTTGTACTCATTTATATCGCTCAAACGTGTTCCACCTACGAAATCGGGAAGTATCGCATACTGATTACTTATTTTGCAATTTCGGATCTGTACTACAACACAATGCACTTTGTTGTGTATCCAGTGAGTAGTGATGATAAAAACGAAATTTTGAAGTATTTTTACAGATTCCCGAGATGTACGGTAACGCATATTTGATGAGTGGCCGAGGGATCTTCAATGATTTGTTCGGCTTGGGACTGTATCTGGGGTCGTATGGTCATGCTTTTCCGATACTCATCTTCCACTTCGCATACAGATTGCTCATCTTGAAACAGTGAGATATCATTAACCTAGAGTTTTAAATTCGGGTGAATAATTAGCTTAGATTTCTTCACTTCGCACACTCTGTACGCCGATCGATGGGAGAGAGAGTGTGCAAAATGAGGGGGTGATCCAATTATTTTCCCGAATTTCAAACTTTACACTAACCCCGTGATAAAGCATAATATCAGTAATTCAGTCCGACGTTCCTCGCTTATTTCAAATACTTCTTCCTCGCGCTAGTGGCGGCAACGTTGGCAAGCAACGGATTGTGGTTTGGCTTCCGTTCTTCTCTTTCATGATGACTAGTTTTGACCACTCGAAATAACCTTTGTTCGAGAACAAAGGAAGATTAGCAACGAAACAAAGAAGTGTTCCGAAACGGAGTCGAAACGCGTTTGTTATTTTTCGTTTCGACGTTTCGAGTGGGCAACACTAATGATTACCAAACCCGTTATGCCAAATTCTGAAGCAAATGAGTGCTCGCTAGTGTTCGAGTGAACAGGAAGAAAGCTAGGCGATTCGTGCAGAGATTTGTTGCTATTTGTATTAGTTTGAGAACTTCAGGTTTTCCGTCTACTACCACTTGTTCCAACCGGATGAAGAATGTGTCCAAGCGCTCACTCCAATTCTCAACGGGACGATCCCACTTCCAGTCGTTCATACAATGGACACAGCACGACAACACTCACTCGCCTTCTTCTGGGTACTTAAATCGGGAATTCCGAAATTCCCATACTCTTAATTACTGTCCCCTGCTGAGAGCATGCTAAATTGAGAGTGTGGTCGAGAGACAATGAAAGATGATCTCTCGAATTTGCAAGCTCTCTCAGCAAGAGACACCATATCCAGACTAAGGGAGGTTAGAGACTTCCCGTTCTGAGTATCGACAACTAGAGATAACAACTCATAAAGTCGAAAAACGTTTGCGAATCGCATTTCTTTTTCGCTGTTTTTCTTCATGTTTCGAACAATGGCCATTTCTATTTGGCAAAACTACCGACAAGAAGCTCTCATGTCCAAACAGATGTCAATTGCAGACTGTGAAAACTTTGGAAGGCCCTCGGTATCGGAATCTGCTCGGCGCGGGGCTGCTGCTCTCATCGATGATTTCAACCTATTCAATCATCGTAACCTGTTGCTTCCTCATCGTAAACATCAGGTTATTTCAATTGCTTTTTTAGCAATCCTCAAGGGAAAGTCTGTTTCAGAAAGCACACCATGAGCCCGGTTACCGCCAGTCTTCACAGGCAACTCTTCCGCACGCTCGTTTATCAGGTGCGACGACTATGGATCTCCTATCACGCCTCTCACGAGAGGCTCGGACTGGGCTTGGCACAGAGCCCATTTTTCGACAGTAGTTTTTTTCACGTTTTTGGGTGCCACTAGGTCCCACTAAGATCCTCGTGTGTTATTATGTCACGGAAATCATTTTCCGCTTAGATACAGCTACTGTAAGCTGCCACCCTTGAACTTTGGGGCAGTTTTTCGATGTTTAAATGAAGTTTCTGAGAAAACTTGTCTCTTACTTCTTTTCTTTTTTTTCTTTTCTTCTTTCTTTTCTCCTTTTTTTTCTTCTCTTCTTTTCTTTTCTTCTTTTGCTTCTTTCTTCTTTTCCATGCTCTTTCGATCTGTCTCGTTGGTTTTTCGATAGGTCTGTGAATTAGCATAATAATTAACTTTTGTAAATTTACATAAATCTGTTCGAAAAACCCGCATTATTATTTCACTATCGTCTCCGGAATGTCGCAAGGATTCGAATGATATGTCTGAGCTCCCCCAACTCGGGAGATGATGCCATATTTCATATGAAAAGGTGTAAATCTCGTTGATTCTCGACGTTTCACACCGAGCAACTTTCAAGTGAAGAATGACTCGTCCTTCCATTGTTCGCACAAACTCTGAACACTCATTTCGCGCGAATGAAGCGGTGCGAGAGGCAACTAATGAGCGAAAACTCCATAAATGACCTATTTTCAGATGAAATATGGCATCATCTCCCGAGTTGGGGGAGCTCAGACATATCATTCGAATCCTTGCGACATTCCGGAGACGATAGTGCAATAATAATGCGGGTTTTTCGAACAGATTTATGTAAATTTACAAAAGTTAATTATTATGCAAATTCACAGACCTATCGAAAAACCAACGAGACAGATCGAAAGAGCATGGAAAAGAAGCCCTAGCTCTAAGAGACAAGTTTTCTCAGGAACTTCATTTAAACATCGAAAAACTGCCCCAAAGTTCAAGGGTGGCAGCTTACAGTAGCTGTATCTAAGCGGGAAATGATTTCCGTGACATAATAACACACGAGGATCTTAGTGGGACCTAGTGGCACCAGGGCTGTGCGTAAAATATTTTTCGTAAAATTTTCGTAAAACGTAAATTTTACGAAAATTTTTTTCGTAAATTGCTCCACAACGTCTTGATTTTGCTTTTTGAACAAAGTTTTAACTAGATCGAACGTTGGGATTCGAAATTCGATTATTTGAAATGATACAAGACTAGTGCATCTAAAAAAAGTACCAAAGTCTGTCAACTGAACACAGCTACTTCTATTTATGGCATAATCTTTCATTTTTCTCAAATATATCAGGAAGGATCATTTTTAGACACTCATTTTGGCAATGTTGAAATGAACATGACAATTGACAATTACAGTAGATCCAACTACTTATTATTTATTGCGATATCTACCTTTTTTTTGGATTGCTGAATATTTCACGTTCCGACATTTTTCAGCGCTGAATTTTGGCAGATCCCGCCATTTTTCAGCGCTGAATTTTGGCAGATCGCGCCATTTTTTCAGCGCTGAATTTTGGCAAATCTCGCCATTTTTCAGCGCTGAATTTTGGCAGATCCCGCCATTTTTCAGCGCTGAATTTTGGCAGATCTCGCCATTTTTCAGCGCTGAATTTTGGCAGATCTCGCCATTTTTCAGCGCTGAATTTTGGCAGATCCCGCCATTTTTCAGCGCTGAATTTTGGCAGATCTCGCCATTTTTCAGCGCTGAATTTTGGCAGATCCCGCCATTTTTCAGCGCTGAATTTTGGCAGATCCCGCCATTTTTCAGCGCTGAATTTTGGCAGATCCCGCCATTTTTCAGCGCTGAATTTTGGCAGATCCCGCCATTTTTCAGCGCTGAATTTTGGCAGACACAAACTACAATCTGCCATTTTTCAGCGCTGAATTTTGGCAGATCCCGCCATTTTTCAGCGCTGAATTTTGGCAGATCGCGCCATTTTTCAGCGCTGAATTTTGGCAGATCCCGCCATTTTTCAGCGCTGAATTTTGGCAGATCCCGCCATTTTTCAGCGCTGAATTTTGGCAGATCCCGCCATTTTTCAGCGCTGAATTTTGGCAGATCCCGTCATTTTTCAGCGCTGAATTTTGGCAGATCTCGCCATTTTTCAGCGCTGAATTTTGGCAGATCCCGCCATTTTTCAGCGCTGAACTTTGGCAAATCAAACTAACATCAAATATACAGGACATGCATATTTATTCAAATTTACAGTATGATGAGATAGCATTGGGGCAAACAGAGTTAAAAAGTTCATATTTTTAGAGAAAATCTTATCAGCCAAATTAGCAAAATTACTTTGGTTTGATATTATACTAGTGATAAATGGCCAAAGAAACTGTAATAAGCGTATACAGAGCAAAGGACATCGTTTTTCGGCTTATAAAAATAAACTGTCGCATGGAACTACGCGGAAATCATTAATGGAAATCATTAGAATGTCTTCGTGTCGTCGCCATCGAAGTAAAATAATTATTCTTCTCTTCTTCAACATCCGGGCGATGCACTTGACGGAATCTGAATAGATTTTTTTCATAATCGTGAGCGACCATGGGAATACACGGGAGGAAAGGTGGTGAAAACTCTGTACTATCGTAAGAAAAGTTCTCATTTTGAGACGCCCGATGTATACTCTCTACTGGTCTCAATGTCCACGTTTGTGCTAACACGGTTTAAGAGAGCATCCATGAGAGGACGGGTCTCTGGGCGGATATCCACGGATGGCTTTTTAGTAACCTATATCTTGGGGGTAGAGTCGGTATCACGAATGGTGATATTTAGCCAAGTAGCTAAGGTTCTGGGTGTGCTTTTCAAAATTGTAAAGAATCGATATCGGGAAGTGGGGTTACTGTAACTCCCCCCCCAGAACCTTAGTTACTTTGCAGACCCAGAACCTTAGTTACTTTGCTAAATATCATTCGTGATTCCGACCCAAGATATTGGGATAGGTTGCTAAAAGCCATCCAAGGGTACCCCCGCCCTCTCGTTGATGCTAACCATGTTTACATACCTCTCAGTGTCCGGGCCAGAACGGGAAGAAGAAGAATAATCGAAGAGAAGGTGTGGAGTCGACCTCTCAGAATGAAAGCGGGGAGTCAGTATGAAGAGGACGATTGAAATGAGAATAGAATTAACGATTGGGCATATTAAAATTGCAAAGTGTAGACAAATGGTTATGCAGAATCGTTAATTCTATTCTCATTTCAATCGTCCTCTTCATACTGATCCCGTGCACTCATTCTGAGCGGTCGACTCCACACCTACTCCTCCATTTTCCTTCTCTTTCCCGTTCTGGCCAGGACTCTAGAGGTATGTTAGTCCTTCAAACATTCTTTAAACCCTGCTAGCGCAAACGTGGACATTGAGACCAGTAGAGAGTATACACCGGGCGTCTCAAAATGAGAACTTTTCTTACGATAGTACAGAGTTTTCACCACCTTTCCTCCCGTGTATTCCCATGGTCGCTCACGATTATGAAAAAAATCTATTCAGATTCCGTCAAGTGCATCGCCCGGATGTTGAAGAAGAGAAGAATAATTATTTTACTTCGATGGCGACGACACGAAGACATTCTAATGATTTCCATTAATGATTTCCGCGTAGTTCCATGCGACAGTTTATTTTTATAAGCCGAAAAACGATGTCCTTTGCTCTGTATACGCTTATTAAAGTTTCTTTGGCCAATATGATTGTCTGTTGGGCCAATCTGTTTGCCCCAATGTTATCTCATCATATTGTAAATTTGAATAAATAATCATGTCCTGTATATTTGATGTTAGTTTGATCTGCCAAAATTCAGCGCTGAGAAATGGCGCGATCTGCCAAAATTCAGTGCTGAGAAATGGCGCGATCTGAAAAAATTCAGCGCTGAAAAATGGCGGGATCTGCCAAAATTCAGCGCTGAAAAATGGCGGGATCTGCCAAAATTCAGCGCTAAAAAATGGCGGGATCTGCCAAAATTCAGCGCTGAGAAATGGCGCGATCTGCCAAAATTCAGCGCTGAGAAATGGCGCGATCTGCCAAAATTCAGCGCTGAGAAATGGCGCGATCTGCCAAAATTCAGCGCTGAAAAATGGCAGATTAGTAAAATTCTCCAGTAATGGGGAGGATAAATAGCAGCATAGCCAGCTGCAATTTGCTTGTTTTTTTTGGCAATATCGTTGACTGATCTATGGAAAAGACTAGGTAGTATACAACCTAATTGCCCGACTACGTGGAAATATGGAAGAGTAACTTTCACAATAAATGTGGGAGACGAAAGTGGTGAGAGTACTCGAATGATCGATTTTGGTACTATTTTTAGATGCACTAGTCTTATACGCAATACCTAATCACATATTCGCAGCCTGTGTTGTTGCGGGGAAAAATAGTAATTAGGAAAAAACAACTAAAAACCTGCACTTTTTCACTGAGATTTTAAAGAATGAATTATTTTTGTTGAGAAAATACCAAGTAAAGTGCGCTATTAGCCAATAAAGTAACCTTTTTTCTCAGGAAACTTTTGCGAATTTTACGAAAATATTTCGTAAAATTTTACGTCGTAAAATTTTTACGAAAAAAGTCGTAAAATCGTAAAACGTAAAATGCACAGCCCTGAGTGGCACCCAAAAACGTGAAAAAACTACTATCGAAAAATGGGCTCTGTGCCGGAATAATGTCATTCTGAGCCGAGCCTCTCGTGATAGGCGTGCTATACTGCCTTCATAGCCAATCATTCCTCATTTTGAGGACTCAATTTGCTGCATCATTCATTTTCAAAAAAGTAGACCCCTTCCCCAATTGGTCCCTTCAAATTTTACATGCAGACTATTAATAGTGTTTTGTCACGTCGAATAAAGGACGTGACAAAACAATTTTCGACCCTTTTCCGCATATAAACGAAATTTTGAGTCAATTGCTCTACGGAGAACTGAGATAGGAAATTGCGGGAATTCAAATCTTGGTTTTTTTCCAAGAAACTAACACCACATTAGAGACACCCAATGACCAAACCGGAACGAGAGATTACAGGCCTTTATTCCGCTATTCACAGCCTATTCTCCAGCGTGGATTTGTCTACTGTTCCCACTGATCGGTGCGTTCAGTCAAGTCTGCTATTGCAAATTCCCAAAAATCCGCCCAAAATAATATAATGTTCAGCACACGTTGTGCTAGCGAAAGAGTATGCCAAAGAAAGGGACACATCGAGTAATAAAGATAAGACACATCAATAGACAGTTTCATGCACGTATAATTTTAATGCTGTACGTGGTTGACGAAAATATGTACGAGAGACCAGAAGCCGACGGCGTAGTCTTGACCGCGCAACCGCGGAATATAATGTGATGCTCCTCACAGGTCTATCCTTCGTCAACATCTCAATAATCTGCCCGTATGCATGTGCGACTCATCCGCTCGTCGACCCTCTCCTACTTATATTCACAATCCCAAGCTATAGGTATATAATTTGTTTCAATCAAAGGGCTTTATGGGGGGGCTATTAGTCATTATTTCACGAGAGTCGACGTCTAGATAATCATTGTCAACTAGATGACTACACCTAAGATAGTTCATGTTCTGAGCACCAGCTCAAGATACTTTACTAAAAAAAAGGTAAAGTTGTTCCATGTCAAGCGATTTTACAGGTTTTACAGGTATACAAAAGAAGTGAAGACTAAAAAAAGTGAAGAGAAGTGACCAAGGAAAAAAGAGTGAAAAAGAAGACCATTCTACTTCTCTTATTTCTATGATAACTATTACACACTAAATGCAGGCGACAATTTCTCAAAATAATTGGATTTGGCCACATTTTTTGCAACTCAAGAACAGCGCCAATGAAGTCCAGTACAACGTTCAACAGCTCCATCACAGCACGATATATTGTATAAAAATATGTTCAGCGTGCGACATTAATGATAAAATTGAACTTTTATATCAACGGGAGTTTTGGTTCAGATCTTAGAAAATGAATTTTCCATGAGTCGCGTATGATTCTCATCGAGTCGGCGTTTTAACAAAACTTCGGCTCGGTTCGGATCACAAAGAATCGAATCGCTGTAGATGCGTTTTCTCCATAGAGGCAACTTTCGACTTAATTTATGTTCTCTACCATTTATAAATGTTCTCTAGCTGCAGAACACGTGCGGAATTGGGAACTTTTGACAACATAATTTTTATATCGTCGATATGATTCCATAGCAGTATTATCTAACAATACGGCAATATTATCGAAACGAGAAATGTGCTGTAGAGATAATCTTAGTCGTGGTTGAACTTCTGATGTACCGTTGTAGAAATCTGAATGAGTCATGATGAATCTGCATTTTTGTTGGGGTGAATCTGCATTTTTCGAAGATAATTTGGAAATTCGTGCTGACAAACCATCGTTATCCAACGAGACCGTAAAATTGTAGCTAGGCAATAATTATTCAAAAAAAAAATATTAGCATTGGAGGAAGGAGAAAATAATTGATCGAAATGTATTGAGGTTTCGAAGCAAATTAATTTTGGTTATTGACGGTATGATGGGGCAAAAAATGAAGATTTTGCGGTCCTCAGGTGATAGGACTTAATTTTTATCGCATCCGATATTCCTAATTATCCTTAATTTACTATTGCCCATTGTATAAAATAAATCTCACTGGCGATATGGCTGCACGTAGTAGAGAGTGAGCAGAGGACTCGCGGCAAGCAGGATTTCTCCCGACTGTAAACATTTTATATTATTTGGAGCACGTAAAATTTCCCCACACTGTAATAGTATTCTACATAACATTTTTTTTCAATTTTAATTATTTTTAAAATCAAAATAGTGTTCTCACAACATGCGTCGTGTACTCTAGAACGGCGAGATTGACGATTTGCAACTGTCCGATGACGTATGTAGCGACAGAAAAGATGTAGAGAACAGGAAGACAGGCTTGTAGAATCAGTCCCTACGAGATAATCATCATCATAGGCCCTTGAGAGAAGATTGCTTTGAAAGCTTGTGTTGTATTAGCTGCCCCGCCACCACACTATAGTCGTCTTATTGATACGTTCTTGAAACATCCAACCGCGCACTGAGAAACACGATATATTTCAATAACGTATCAAGAACAAATTAACCAAGGTAGTTAATTCTTTCAGCTCTATTGAACGTCGTTTCACCTTTCCAATTTCCCTGTGTGACGCGCGCGTTTTCTCACTCATGTGCACGACATTTGCGGCGAGCTTACGGTAGAGCAACAGCCCGCAGGTGACAATGACCTGCGCACATATCGATTGAATGCGGCTCGATTTGGCCCGGTACCGTATACGCCGGCAAGCATGGCAGACTCGCCCATGCAATGCCAACCACTACTCGCGGTTGGTAGACATATGAGATGCATGATACTGAAAGAGCGAATATAATAAGGTAATAACAAGACGGTACTATGGTTGAAAATAACATATTTTATGGCGGCAAAGCAAAAAAGTAAAGATAATATAAATGCACTCGGTGTGGAATTTGACTAGGCATAATCACAATTAACATCACACAGATTTGCTGAGAACTATATGAAATTGCATTTGGGAACAATATGTTCCATTTGGATGCAACTTGAATGCGGTATTCCTGCTGTTCTAGTTTAGTATTTTTAGATAAATATTTCAAGGTCTGTTTTTTCTCTATTCAATTCATAAATTCGCAGATTCCTACAACTTTTCTTTCCGTCACAAACGCATATTTACGTGGTTGTTTGCTTCCAGTATTTCGTTGCTCCGCATATGAACCACAGGAACATAACTTTCGCTGTTATTTATTTGAATTTTGGTTTTTTCATCGTATCTCGTCACAAATTGTGTCTATGACAAATCCAAAGCAGAATAAAAAATCGAGAGCACAACAGGCTAAAAAATGATCTCAGATGAAGATTGGACGCATAAAAATGGAATTAATGATAGTTTTTCGCCTCCTTTTGTCGTTGTATGCTCGCCTGCCAGAGGCAAAATCACTGTTTTCGCTTGGTAAGTGGGGGAATTTATCTAAGCAAGGAATCAATCTAAGCAGATGGAATTCACCGTTTTTCGACAAAATTTTAAAAAAATAAATAAATAAAGGAACAATCAAGGAACCGATTATCTGGGCACCTTTTTAAATTCTGAAACACATCTATGTAATACAAATATTCTAAATATATTAGCTTGTCAATAAACACAATGAGGAATCGTCACAATTAGATATTTAAATTGCCATATTGCTGTGTTTGATTTGTTGTATCTCTCTTGCATTGTTTTGCATTAAAAAATGTGTATGAACACCGACTTTTTTGCTGCGCACAATTTCTCACGCAAAAAAACAGGGGAAAACAGTAAGCTGTGCGAACTTTCGCAAATTTCATATCGGCCACTTGCGACATCATGAAAATTTCAAACAAATATTAATCAAGGTAGGAGAAACTTATCAGGACGATGTTCCCGATTTTTCCGCTTCGCTGAAGCTTGAATAACTATGATAAAAAAGGCGATTCCCAAGCACTCAAAGATCCACATCATTTACCCAAATCGTGCTCTCCAAATGAGTACAACTCTCCTCGTTCTGCTATAATTCGCTTAGCCGTTTGTTGATCCAATAGGGGAATTTGCGCACTCTCCCACTGTAAACATACCTTTCTGAATGAAATACTGAGACCTGTTTTCTTACATACTAAATACATACTCTTACATACTAAATACATTTTACATACTAAATAAAAGAAGACAACAAGCTCACATAGACTAATAGCGTTGGAAGATACGTCAAGAGGGATTGGTATATCACAGTGGAGAACTGAGGAGTCGGCCGGAGAACGATGTAGTATCTGTTTCACTTTTTATAAAATAAATTTATGTATTCTTATTTTTTAACACACACTAAATATTTTAACGACCTGTAAATAAAGCAGAGTGTGAGCACAATAATATAGTGAGCATATCCATGCAGCATAATCATGTATATGTAATATCCGAGCTGAGCGGACCTGAGGATTCATTCTAATTGTTTTTTTTTTGCGGAAAATTGGCAGCTTGTGGATGTCTCGTTCAATATTACACATTACTTGAGCTGCATAAACGAGTGTGAAGTTTTGATTCAAAAGAGATAACCCACTCGGTATAACTCACGGGACCACTCATAACCATGTACACGGAAGGATCGTTCGGAATAAGTCTGCAATATCATTTCTGATTTTTACATGCTACAGTTTGCTCGGAGATCAACCTCATGAATAAGAGAGTGGAAGCAATAATTGTAACTGTTTGAATCAGCGTTTGTGAGAAGAGAAGGACTGAATAGCATCTGAACATAATTAATTTTTGCAAATTAAATTTTCTTTGTTTCCCTAAATTAATGTCTGAACAATTTACACTGTTCTAGGCTGTCATACAAGCAAACATATTGTATCAACACAAACTTAAGATTGTTCGTCGTTTGGTTGAAGATGATGGTCAATAGAAGAATATTGAAGAATATCCCGAAGGTACAGCAGAAATAGTGTACGGACGCGATAATCAGTGGAGGGGGCATTGAAAATGAATCCCTAGACTACCCTGATTCCATTGGTGCATGTCAAGTGAATGAGCTGATAATTAAGGGCATTTCTTTTATATAGGTTCTGTTGTCGCACTATATAAAAAAAACTATGCAGAGAACCTTACTTTTCGTATAATTGAAGGTACGACAACAAGCCCAAAATCAAAATGAACATTCTGCAATTACTTACTCTCTTACAACAGGTACCGACCAAGTTTCACTGCTTGGTCGTAGTACCGACTTGAAAACAAAAGGCAGAAAACGACCAAAGAAAACGACCAATTTCCCTAGATACGTAGTCGCACCGCCCCTTCGCAGCTAACAATAAGCGAGTAGAGGATAACATCTCGCTCTTTTTTGTGTAATGACTGATTGCGGTAAATATGTTGGAATATAATTATCGAAAATTTTTTGACAAACGTATAGCGACCGCATCTCATGCGCCCTGCTGAATTTGCCAAGATTTGGTGGTCTCTACAAAATGCGCATGAAGGGAAATTGAAGTTTTTCCGATTGCACTTTTTACGGCACTTTTCACCCTATAAAATACTGCAAAATCGAAAAATATTAAAATGTCACGTGAAAATATATTAATTGTGAAAAATCCAGTTCTCTATTTAATGAAAAAAATTAGAACTCTATATCTTAATTTTAAAGCGAGTTATGAAATTTCTACGGAAGCACACTCGGGTGCGAAATCCAAAGGGTCGTCACTTTGTTACTCGCGTACTCGAAAAATAAGGCCTATCTCGAAAAACGGGAAACGCTATCAACTTGAGCACGGTTGAAAGTACCTTGAGCTCTTTTTACAGAGAAATCGAAGGTTAAAGTTTTCTAGTTAGTTCCGCGCTCTGGTCAATTTTCTCGCGAGTCCTCTCATATAACACTTGCAGGTTTAAGCCCTGCGTCGAAAATTATTTAAGTTTTTCTATTTTTCGCTGGTTTGATTCCAATTGATTGCAAAAGTTTTTGCGAAATTTTTTTTCATCGAAAAAATCACTTTTTCAAGATTTCAAAAAAAGTGCCAATGGGGGGGCAGGGGCTGAAATTTCGATGAAAATAGACCTTGTTGATCCTAACGTAAACAGCGTCATATTCTCCTGCTCTCTTACCTGCCTGCCCTTCTGAGATTGGCACGGTTGATTCCCATCTCATTAAACTCGCTATTCAACAAGAAATCTGATAGTGCTCACTCACTCGCCTTCATCCTTGGTGATAGAGTGCTAAACATGAGACCACGTTCTCATTTCACACACACTCTCTCATCCAACGACCGCTGAAGAGAGTGCACGAAATGAAGAGAGCGTGCTCTCACTTTTCGCACTCTAGTTGTGGTTAAAGCAGTCTCCTGAAAACTTCCCTATCAGACAGTTCACTCAGCTTCTACCGAAAGGTCTACAGGCGAGTCTCTCGGCGATTCTCATATTCCTTTACTTTAGTGATCTTGCATTTGTTTGCAACTCAATTATGAGACAAATGAATTATTCGAACCATACGAAAGTAACGCAATTTGAGTATTAAAAAAAACGCTTTTGAACTCGCCTAGTGTGATTTTCGTCGTGGAATCTAATGAAACATTCAAAACCCTTAACTGTGGACGTTCCTGAATGACGACAGAGGACTATCGTAGAGTTGGTCAAATCGGTTCCTGCGCTCTTCATTTCACACACTCTCTGCGCTAGGCGTCGGGCGAGAGAGTGTGTGAAATGAAGAGAGCAGGAACCGATTTGACCAACCCTAGTCTATCGAGGCGGCCCGGCGGGTCTAGACGGAGTAATGACGGCTCTACGGCCCATACTTAAAAACTTTCATTTCAACTGTCTCTGTGACACTTGCCTAGCAGTGTTCTCCCGCGAGTCCAGTTCGAAGACGGGAAGTAACTTTACCTTCACCTTTATCTTTTGTGGCGGTATATTTTTCACTGAATCGACAACGACTGTGGGGTCCTAATTTTATTGTTGCTATTCGTGGTATGATTCCTTTAAGCGTATATGGTTTAATATATTGTTAATATTAGAATGCGTGGTACGTGATATATGATAACATATCTCCAGAAAAGGGTGTGAAGGGAAAATGCGGGAATTTGAGGGGGTAGTGTGTGAAATGATACAGGGAACAGAGGTGAGGAAAATGGCCTCTGAGGAAATGATATGGGAAATGGCACGTACTTTTGATCTAAGACAGTATAAATGCAGAGTATCAGTCATACACTTTATCATTTTGATGTAACATTTGAACCAGATCAGCAATAAGCCTTACACGTTGACTGGACCTATCGCGAACCATAGAGACGGACTTTCCGATTGTTTCGTCGCGTTTTAGTTTATTTTATAGTGACCTCACAACATCCGAGTAGTTTTTCAGCCTTTTCTAGTGTACCTGGTCTTGTACCTCCTGGTCTTGTTCCGCCTGGATCTATTTTAAAATATATCTATAACTAGACCGGTAACAAAAGGATTTCAATATTACTCCAGGCGTGCGACGTGGTATTAGCAATAACATGTTATTAACACACATTGATTCACAAAGGGATCTTACTTTGCGCTGTTTGTTTGTTTTTTTGTACCTGATCGTGTGCGTTTTGTACAGGGGGTAAGAAATTCTTGAGAGAGGCAATCTTTGTACCACATGTTGTGTGCCGCACCTCTTGTACCTCCTAAATCTATTTTGAACTGTACACTAACAAGAGCAAGAATGACAATATTCGTTCGTTGATTCATTATTTCTTCCCAATAGTGGGAATATCTGATTGTGAGAGACAATTGCCTTGGGTGATCAGCATGTGCGGTCATGCGATTCCAACATTTCAAAAAAAAATCATATGAACACCGTATCATTTACGACATATATCTTACCTCCTGTACCCGGGTACAAAAAACAAACAAACAGCACAAAGTAAGATCACAATGAGTGATAATAACACGTGATGTAACACGCTTTGAGTAATATTGAAATCCTTTAGTTACCGGTTTAGTTATTGATGAAATTCTAAACAGATCTAGGAGCTACAAGCCCAGGCAAATCGCAAGATCTATTCTCTTATCTTTTTTGGCATGGCACATGTAGTATTACTTTCAAAACTGATTAGTATGGTTGTAATGCTGCCAATTTCGATTAATTTATTTCAGATTGCCGACCACTTTTCTCTTCTCTCGCTGCAATGCACACTCGAGTGTACGTCAACCCGACTGTTGATGTGAGCTTTTTTTTATTGTTACACAATCAACTTTTTTAACAGAACATTGTATACTATTCCATCTTTACCATCACCCTTCTTGCGTATATCTTCAATATTGTTCTCATTTACATCGCTCAAACGTGTTCGACAAATAAAATCGGGAAGTATCGCATACTGATTACTTATTTCGCAATTTCGGATCTGTACTACAATACACTACACTTTGTTGTGTATCCAGTAAGTAGTGATGAGATAAACGGAACAGTTAAATGATTTTTTTACAGATTCCCGAAATGTACGGTAACGTTTATTTGATGAGTGGTCGCGGAATGTACAAAGATCTGTTCGGGTTGGGACTTTATTTGGGGTCGTATGGCCACGCATTCCCTATTCTCATCTTCCATTTCGCATACAGATTGTCAATCTTGAAACGGTGAGTTCTTATGATAGACTATCTCACTCTGTCGAATTACTCTTGGCACAACAGGAAAAGCGAGCTGCTGAGATAAATATGCCACGTTGCCGTATGGCCGAGGCGGAATTGAGGCGTGATATGGAAAAGTTGCGAAAACGCTTCTACGCCTCTGGGCAGTACGTCAAAGAAATTTCCAGTTTTTCAAAAACTTTATCGAATGGCGTAATGAGTGGCACCAATCGATTCCTCAAAAAATTCTAAGACTTTTTCTATTCCATAATTTTTTCGCTAATGTTTTAAGATTGGAAAATTCAACAATATATTTTGAAATTTTAATTAAAATATTTATGTGTAATTTCCCTGAGGAATTGGCAAAGTTTTATTCGCGTAATAAAATACTATAACAATTATGGTTCAACCATGTAAAGGTGTTAACGAGACCATTAAGGGCGTTCAGTAAGTTGAAACCGTCGTCCCCAGGGAATTATTGTGTGCCTACAGTAACCCCGAGTATTTTCCAAAACCTTAGCCTTAGTATCCGTTGTATCATGCATGAGTAACTTCAGGCCACAAGGTGTATAGCCGACACGTCCAGATCCCATCCAGAGATTCCCAAACAATACATGGAAATTACTACGGGTCACTGTGGGCCCACCATAATTCCAAGGCGACGACGGTTTTCAACCGACTGAACATCCTTAATGGCCTCATTTCATGCATACCTTTACAAAGTTGAACCATCATTGATATAGTTTCGTATTACGCAAATAAAACTAGGGAAACTACACATAAATATTTTAAATTACGATTCATTGAGTCGAAAAAGACTTAGAATTTTATTAGGAATCGATTGGTACCACTCAGTAGGCCATTCGATGAAGTTTGTGAAAAACCGTAATTTCTTAAGACGTAGTGCCCTTAGACGTAGAATCGGTTCCACACTTTTTCCGTATTATGCCACAACTCAGCCTCGACCACGATACAACGTGGCATGTTTATCTCATCAGCTCACTTTTCCTGCTGTGCCAAGCCTCTGAAGGAACATGTTGATCGAGTCAGATAGTATCTCTTATTCTCATTATAAACAAGGAAAAATAATTATTCAGACCGCAGTTTCTCGCATCTTTCAATTACTTTTTGCTGGCACAAGTGGCGGCAACGGCGGCCAGCAATGGATTATGGTGGATTATGCATGCTTCCCTCATGTTTAACCTATAGTGTTTTCGCCCAGTGTAAATCTTCTAAAGAACTGAACACAGAATCTGGAAAGACTTTATTTCATCAATTTTAACACTTCCAGGTTTTCCGTCTACTACAAATTAAAAAAACCCAGATGAGGAGAGTTTGACCGCATTGGCTCCGGTTCTCAACGGGACCATTCCACTTCCCGTCGTTCATACAATGGACTCGGCTCGACAACATTCACTGGCTTTCTTTTGGGTACCGACAGTCACTCAAAAAACGAAAGCATAAAAATGAAAGCCATTTTGCTGTTTCTTTCGAACATAATCCAATTCGACTGGTTAACACTACCGACAACTCTCAGTCATCTTTAACCAGACTCCAATTCCAGACAGTGAAAACGTTCGAGGGAGCTCGGTTTCGGAATCTGCTCGGCGCAGGACTGTTGCTATCGTGCATGGTTTTGGTGTATTCGACGATTATAACCTTCATCTGGCTCATTGCCAAGATTAGGTAATTTTAGTTTTTAACAATGTCATTTTGAGCAGAGTTCATATCAGAAGTCACAACATGAGCGCGGTTACCGCTACTCTTCACAAGCAACTCTTCCGCACGCTCGTTTATCAAGTGATATCGGCCCGATAATTCACACCGAAACTTTGCTATTGCAGGCGTTCATTCCACTATTCACAGCATATTTTCCGGCCGGTACTTGCCTACTCTTTCCTCTGATCGGTACGTTTACTGATGCCAGGTTGATGAAAATAATGTACGAGGAAATAGACATAGTGACTCCAAACTAGTGTAATAATAAAATAGTTATCGAGTTATGTGCTAATCGATAATGAGTACAATGAGGATAGACTAAAGGTACTACTGCAAATACGAAATACGATTTCGCATGGAGTGAAAAAGAGAGCGTTAGCATGCGGAAAAGTTACGACGAGAAGAGACGAGATGTGATGCTCCTCACAGGTCTATCCTTCGTTAACATCGCAATAATCTGCCCTTATGCATGCGCGACTCATCCCCTCGTCGACCCTCTCCTACTTATATTCACAATCACCAACTATCGGTATATTTTTAAACAACAGATTGTTCTTCATCTTACGAAAGAAACGCTCCCGCGAGCTTCAAATGCTAGACGCTTTGGAAAATTGGACAGCATCTATTAGTGATGGCGAACCTGTAGATGTAATATATTTCGACTTCGCGAAGGCTTTTGATAGAGTATCACACCCTAAACTAAAACACAAACTAGGAAAAATCGGGCTTTCACATAAAACTATTGACTGGATTACTTGTTATCTTGCGAACAGAACTTTCCAAGTTAGAAACTGTCGTCATCATTCCCAGTTACAAGTGGCGTTCCGCAAGGATCGGTATTAGGTCCACTGCTATTTTTGATTTACACGTCTGAAATCCCCTTACTAGTCCAGAAAAATGGTGTCGTTGCACGAATGTATGCAGATGACATCAAAATTTACCGCCCGTTTAAAAGAACGGAAACCACTATTCCATTACAAAGCGCAATTGATACCATAGTCAATTGGTCTGAAGAGTGGCAGCTACCATTAGCTGCACATAAATGCAACTCATTACATTTAGGTAGAGCAAATGCGAAGAATAAATACAAAATAGGCAATACTATACTAGAACAGAAATTAGTCATGAGAGATCTCGGTTTCATATTAGAAAAATCGCTCACTTTTTCCGACCATTGCAAGACAATTGCTCAGAAAGGTGTATCCGCGTGCCACATTATTCTCAGAGCTCTTCGCACCAATAACGCTGAAGTACTCCTCAAAGCCTACTCTATTTACATTCGACCCATACTAGAGAGCGCTTCTATGGTTTTCAACCCCTACTTAATACGTGACAAAGAAATCCTTGAAAATGTTCAGAACTATTTCACTAGACGACTATTTATGAGATGCCACAAATCAACCTGGCAAACAATGCCGAATTTCCCTAATAGAAATATGCAGTTAGGTCTAGTCTCATTAGAAAAGCGTAGAGAGGAAATTGACCTGAAGACAGCCAGTAATCTCCTGAGAGGCAAATACAAAATATCTAAAAAGACACCACATCACTTTAGCTATTACTTCACTCGACATGGGATAAATTTCACTAACGCTAGTTCCACTTCAAACTACCGACATCATAGTTTCTTCCCCAGAGCGGCAAGGCTATTAGTGAAGTCCAGAGAATTGATCAGTTTCTCTGAGTGACTCGTTATTAGATTGTCATTGTCTTCCAACTGAATTCGTTTTTAATCTAACTTAATTTTGTACCGCGTTTCTTGTGATCGCATAAATATATATATATATATATGTTTCTTGAGGAGAGAATGTCGCCACCATGCAAATACGCAAAATGAAAATACCAATAGTCGATTTATTTTTCTCATTTAAATACATAATACATTTATTTAGGCGAAAATTTCTCGGACTGTTTGGATTCGTCCCACTTCATGGCAAATCAACGACGTTGAGGTCCAGTGCGCTGTTCCACAGCTCCGTCACGGCCCAATAAAGGGCGACAATTCAATACGAGTTTTGTTGTTCCTGGTTATGTCCTCCTAGACGGAACACGACCAGGAACATGCAATGTAGAAGTTGACACTATATATATTTTCAATACATTTTATTTGTACTTCTATTATTTTTTTGTTGTTCCTGGTAATGTTCCGATTGTTCCCGCTCGCAGCTAAGAATAAGTGCGCAGGGTCAACCTCTCGCCCTTTTTGTACGTGACTGATTGTTTTAAATACTTTTATAACTGAATTATTTTTTATTTGTACTACTATTTTGAGGTTTTGTGCAGTGATAACAATCTGCAAAATTGTGTGTGGAGCTATATTTTAAGTCCCCCTTTCTCCTGGTCATGTTCCGAATGTTCCCGCCCGCTCAAGAGTGAACAGGAACATCAGGAACAATCAGAACAAAAATTTCTTGAGGGAAGTACAAATGTTATCATGATAAACATGCAAATCAGATCATAATATTCCAAATCAACATGCAAATGTGCAGAAAATCGAATTTATTCTCCCCTGTAGAACATAATGAAGTTATTGTTTCTCTATTCATAAATACTCTGTAGAAGCAGAAAACGAGCAGTATTGAATACATTCTGAAATAAATTTTCATATCATCGGTAGACTTCAATAGCATTATTACCTAACAATACGGCAATATCTGCGGAACGAATGAACTGTAGAGACAGGTTTCATCGAAGATATTCTTCTGATTGACCGTTGTAGATGCCTGAAGAAATCATTCTGAATCCACAAAAAACATTTTTTTTAAATCTGATCAATAATTTTAAGAAAATCTTACCGTATGCGTTGTGTACTCAAGAACGACGAGATTGAGAACTGTCCGACGGAGAAGACGAAGAGAACGGGCAGGCAGGCTTGAAGTATCAGACCCTACTCAGAGCGCGAAGTCTCCAACTTTCCTTACTCTGGAGACATTGTCTCCAGCTGAGAGAGCATGCGAAATTGAGAGATGGAGACATCAAGTCTCCCATTATTAGGAGAAGTGAACACCCCAGAGTAAGGAAAGCTGGAGACTTCGCGCTCTGAGTACGGAACGACCGTCATTGCGGAATGGTTCGAGAAGGAAATCTTTTTTCCGTGAGATACAGCCACGTAAACTTTCTCTTTTAACAAAAATTGTGAATTCTTGCAGCGATTTTAAACATCGTCCACCTTTTCACTTTCCCATTGTGACTAGGGTTGTCTATACGGAATTCATTCCGCAATAACATCAATTCCGCATCGATTTCCCCTCCCATTCCTTATTCCGCAATCAAGAAAGCCCGGTCATTTTTTGAATCGGTTTTCCGTATCATTGCGGAATTCCGCAATGAAAATAGTTGTTTTATGAGTATTTGGGCGTGAGTTAGCGAGAAATCAACTGTTTAATATTACTTTTAATAAAAACAAACCGGCCCCTATTGTCTGTCTGTTTCTCGAGATGCATGGCAGCGATGCATGGCACTAGAGTTAAATACTAGACACATCATTCCACAGGCCGGTCAACCTTCCAGAAAGGCCTTTGGAGTGAGAGAGCGTGTAAAATCGAGAGGGACTCTCTCACTTTTGCGTGCTCTCTCGTACCAACCCTGATCTGTAGGTTTGGAATCATGTGTAGAGTGTTACAGTTACTGAGTGGAATGTCAAAAGGAAGGAAAGCGATGGGGTTTTTTTAAATGAATTTGCCGCGGTGCTTGCGAAATTCGGTGACTATTTGGATATTCATATCCAGTTCCCGAGATCAGTGCATGCATAATTCACTAATTCTTACTGCGACATTAAATAGAAAAAAAAAGAGCAAACAATTGTTGCAAATCGTGAGAATCGAACTCTTGGCCACCCAATTTGTAGGCTGAAGCCTTACCTGCTGCGCCACAACGGTAATTGGTAAAAGAGCGACTCAAATCACTGACCCTAATTCGTTTCCGCAATTTTGCTTTTGGGTTACTGTAGCTCAGCTATTGTAGTCCGTGTTACTGTACTAGTGGTACGGTATACCTTTTAACGTTCATCATACGATATCCTATTGATCAAGCATATTCTGATATTATTTTCGCTGTTAAAGGTTACCGGAATGATTAAGCCGGGCCAATGCGGAATAATGAGTATTGCGGAATTCCGCAATCCTCATTCATTCCGCATACTTAATGAGGGCGATCGGCCGCTATGCGGAATGGCGCAAGGAATGGAATGAAATGGAGCCATTCCGTATTCCGTTTTGACATCCCTAATTGTGACGCACGGGTTTTGTCGCTCATGTCTACCACATTTGCGGCAAGATTTCTGTACAGCAGCAAGCCGCAGACAACGATGACCTGCGCATTTATCGATTCATTATGGGTGTATATCACGCCTCTCATGAGAGCCTCGATGGGACTGGACTTGGCATAGTTCCAATTTTCATATTTTTCACGTGCTTAGAGTAGATCCGATAAAGGTCACGGGCTATTATGCCATACCATTGAAGCCTGATGCTACATCTTCAGTAATGAGGAATCCGCGGACTTCGGGACCGGTTTTCGATATTTCATACTGGTTTGACAACAAAGGTTTTTTTCCTTTAATTGTTCACAAGGATCATAGTTGGCCCTGTTGAACCCAATATGACGATGTTTGCGTTAGGATCAACAAGGGCTGAGAGCAGCAAGAATGGATCACCGCTCCGCGCTGTTTTTAGCCCTTTCTAGCGCAGAGCGCGGTGGGGGGAGGTTGTAAATGCCTCTCTCTCTCTCGCAGGGAGCGCTAAAAAGGGAAATAGCGCTCTGGGAGCGCTGTTCTAGCGCTCCTTGAGCGCTCTTTCCCGGGAAATGAGTAGAGCTAGTCATTTATTTATTTCTTTTTTATTAATATTCTTTTCCTACTCTTATATATTTTAAATTATTTATTTCTTTCCTCCATTTTTTACATGATTTTAGATGGAAATGTTGAGAAAAGTCACGAAAAGGGCGAAAATCACGATAGGCTCATTTGAAAGATCTCGTCGCGCTGATTCCAAATCACATCATTCCACAGGCCGGTCAAACATCCAGAAAGGCCTTTGGAGTGAGAGAGCGTGTGAAATCGAGAGGGACTCTCTCACTTTTGTACACTCTCTTGCTCTAACCCTCGTATGTACAGTAGCGGACAAAAGTCTTCGGGCACTTTTTATATCTGATACAACTTTTTAGCCCAAAGGGGCTTTGATACGATAAGGTAAGACCATATACCAAATCTATTGGAGATTACGATGCAACTATTGGGGGATTGCGAAATCGTTCAGTAATTGGTCTAACTTTCAGGATGTTGAGACCTGGCCACGACCTACCTAGAAACTTTTTTTCAAGTTGCTGCGGTACCGCTAGTTGGCCGCAGCCAAGCTGCAAAATGGAGACCTGAAAATCATATCTCGCCGTTCAGACATCGCCCAGACCCGATCAATGCACCAAAATGATCGCCATTATGACTACCGATGATCCTGAGAATATGGTCGCGGTAGGTCACCAATTGCCCTCGGGGCACGAAAAAATCACTTTTTCGCATTATTGTGGTCTGACGAAGGAGAAGTCTATAGGACGTGCTCGAGAGATCTGGTTTGGGCGTGGATTCGGTTGAGAGTCTATGAGAGTACCGATTCCTAGCTGCAATAAGCGTTTCGATTGGACTCCTGCCCGTGACGATCGATTTCCGAAAGGACACTGGTTTGGCCACGCCCATTTTCTGCCCGTTGACAAGGTTCTGACTTTTGAGTGTATCTCGGTACTGAGTTAACGGAGAAGGCTGGCAGACCCATCAATGGAATCAGCGTGGCTGGCTCTATAATCTCATTCACAAAATTTCATCATCACTATGCAATATTGCATCATTCTTAGGCAATAATCCTCAGAATTATAAAATATTGCATATTAATGACGTAATGTGTGCTCTAGGGTGGCGGAAATATCAAATTTATTTGATTGGAATTTATTCCACCATTATTCCTTGACTAACCGCTAAGAAAACGCAAAAAATAGGAATATTGCATAAGGATGATGCAATATTGCATAGTGATGATGAAATTTTGTGAATGAGAATATAGAGCCAGCCACGCTGATTCCATTGATGGGTCTGCCAGCCTTTTCCGTTAACTCAGTACCGAAATAAACTCAAAAGTCAGAACCTTGTCAACGGGCATAAAATGGGCGTGGCCAAACCAGTGTCCTTTCGGAAATCGATCGTCGCGGGCAGGAGTCCAATCGAAACGCTTATTGCCCCTAGTAATCGGTTCTCCAATAGATTCTCTACCGGATCCACGTCCGAACCAGATCTCTAGTGCAAGTCCTATAGGGGGGCCCTCGGTCAGAGCACAATAATGCGAAAAAGTGACTTTTAGGTGCCCTGAGGGCACATGGAGGGCTACCGCGACCATATTCTCAGGATCATCGGTAGTCATAATGGCGATCATTTTGGTGCATTGATCGGGTCTGGGCGATGTCTAAACGGCGAGATATGATTTTCAGGTCTCCATTTTGCAGCTTGGCTGCAGCCAACTAGCGGCACCGCAGCAACTTGAAAAAAAGTTTCTAGGTAGGTCGTGGCCAGGTCTCAACCTCCTGAAAGTTAGACGAGCGGGAAAAAATCCATGTAAGAATAATGGCACTTCAAAAAAGTGTACATCGATTGCGTCATCACGACGCAATTACTGATCGATTTCGCAATCCCCCAATAGTTGCATCGTAATCTCCAATAGATTTGGTATATGGTCTTACCATATCGTATCAAAGCCCCTTTGGGTTAAAAAAGTTGTATCAGATATAAAAAGTGCCCGAAGATTTTTGTCCGCTACTGTAGGTTTGGAATCATGTGAATATCACGCCTGTCACGTAAGGATCGGATCAAATCGGGCGGTAGTTGGAACATTTTCTAACCCCCTGATATTTCTATGTTATTCGATAGCCCTCAGGGTCCCTCACAAGATAGCGCGGGCTTTTGTCCCATAGATCGATTTTCTCGACGATACACGACGCCGAACTTTGAGATGATGAAAAGTAGTGCCTGTTTGGAGCTGTGTAGCTCGCTCCAGAGTGAGAATCCCGGAAAATGTCCAACAGACAATCTGTGCGTAATAACCTGGAGAACAACAATATGCAATTGGGCCCACGATATTATCAAAACTAATTAGCCAGACTAATTAAAACTTTTAATTTTCACTGCAATTTCGGGCCCAGGATAATCTCGACGTCATCATCTGGAGCTCGTTGAGACGAATCGAATGATATGCTGAACCATAGGGTTTCATTTATACCCCGCTATGCCAGGGGCGAACAACGAACTCGCGATTTCCCTCCCTGTGACCTTTCGTGGTGAGGGAGAGAGGGAGAGACGCCTGGCCCTACATTTGGGGAGGCTGCCGGCTCCCTCCTTCATCGTTCCCGCATAGCTCAGTCGGTAACGCGATAGGCAATCGTTTTGAAAGTGGTAGGTTCAATTCCAAATAACGTTTATCATTTTTGCACATTTTTCGCATAGTATTCACAGCAAATAGAGTATTAATTCGGTCTGGGTATACAGTTCTTTGGCTAATCACGTTGAGCCAATCCATTATCCATAGTTGAAAATTGATTCACTATCCGACATCTTTTATTACTAATTTCAAAGGGAGTTCAATTATATTGCTTTTTCAGTAATACAAAATTTTTGGGTCACGGTTGGGTCACTTTCAAACCTCTAATGAAGCTGGAACACCTGAACAAGAGGAGGGCCGGTGGCCTCTTCAAATGTAGAGTCAGGCGTTTCTCCCTCTCTCCTTCACCACGAAAGGTCACAGGGTAGGAATCGCTAGTTAGTTTTTCGCCCCTGGCATAGCGGGGTATAAATGAAACCCTATGGTTCAGCATATCATTCGATTCGTCTCAACGAGCTCCAGATGATGACGTCGAGATTATTCTGGGCCCGAAATTGCAGTGAAAATTAAAAGTTTTAATTAGTCTGACTAATTAGTTTTGATAATATCGTGGGCCCAATTGCATATTGTTGTTCTCCAGGTTATTACGCACAGATTGTCTGTTGGACATTTTCCGGGATTCTCACTCTGGAGCGAGCTGCACAGCTCCAAACAGGCACTACTTTTCATCATCTCAAAGTTCGACGTCGTGTATCGTCCAGAAAATCGATCTATGGGACAAAAGCCCGCGCTATCTTGTGAGGGACCCTGAGGGCTGTCCAAAAATGGCTTAATCTCATTTTCGCCCTTTTGGTGTTCCAAAGTTGTTCCGACCCTTACGTAACAGGCGTGATATATACGTTTCAGAACATAGCGTTGTGATTTCGTTGAGAAAAGCGGTTGGGAGCGCGATGGGAGTGCGTTTCTTGAAGGGGGAAGAGAAATGATACAGGGAACAGCGGTGGTTAAAATATAAACAATAACATCAACTTCTAAATTTCATTTCCTGGTCATGTTCCGATTGTTCCTGGTCATGTTCCTGCTAGGAGGAACACTATTGCAGGCATTCATTCCACTATTCACAGCATATTTTCCGGCCGGTACTTGTCTACTCTTTCCTCTGATCGGTGCGTTCAATGATGTCAACCACGAGGTTGACGAAAATCATGAACGATGCACGAGACACAGTGACCCCATAACCGGCTTATATGTTTATATTTACTGATACGAATATAACGAGAAATATAAGTTAGTCTAGAATACAAGCGACCAACATGAGATACGATGTCACCGAATTGTGACAAAGAATTCAATATGTATTGATCAGAGTAAAACAACAAATGCATGCAAGTCTCTCTTTCGTCAACATCTCAATAATCTGTCCTTATGCATGTGCAACTCACCCACTCGTCGACCCGCTCCTTCTTATATTCACAATACCCAACTATCGGTAGATTTTTTAAAACTAATCGGAATATTTTTTTTAAATTCTTCGCATTACGCAGTATCTTGAAGAGGGAATGTCGCCATTCAGAAAATACGCAAAATGGAAAAAAACCACACTACTCTCTTTTCAAATTAATTCATTTAGGCGAGCATTTCTCAAAATGATTGGATTCGTCCCACTTAATGGCAAATCAACGACGGGGTCGACGAGGTCCAGTGCACTGTTCCACAGCTCCGTCACGGCACAATAAAGATCGATATTGTTCACAAGCAATTTGCGTTGTTCCTGGGAGCAGGAAAATGACCAGGAACAATCGGAACACATTACTTTATTTGTAACTACTATAATGATTTTGTACAGTGCTAAATGTTAGCAAAATTGTGAGGAAAGCTATATTTTTAACATGTTCCGATCGTTCCCGCTCGCAGCAGATAATTGCGAAGGGCAACCTCTCGCCCTTTTTGTACGTGACTGATTGTGGTAAATACGTTAATTACTGAATAGCGTATTCATTTTCGAAATGTGTTCGTCTCATGTGCCCTGCTGCACTATCACGTTGAGTTCGAAGAATTTTATCAGTTTAATTAACTTGTAGTAACAACAACAACAGATTCGGGTGAGGCAATGATAAATTATTGTTTTCTGGGCGCACTTTTCGGGGGTAAATTCGCACTAAATGTGCAATTTGGCCGACTCCGCGCGTTTCCTGTGGATGCCGGCGCGAATGTGTAGATTGAGCGCCGCCATAACCTTGTTTGCCAGCCATGCGGGCATCAAACCGAACATCTCTGCCTGAAAATCAATCCTACTTCTCAACGTAACTCCTTCAAGATTCCTCCCTGCGTTTGCTGAAAGCTGATCAATATTATCTGATATAGAGTGAAATATGCGACCACGATCTTTTCATTTTGGACACTGTATCATCCAACGAAACGTGAAGAGAGAATGCGAAATACAGAGACGCTCTTGTCACAGGAAGTGACAAATTGCTTGTCGTCGTACCTGGATCTGGTGCGAAATGTAGCCGGTGGTCTCGCTGACGACGCCGACAGTTCGCAGCGCCGATCGCACATATTTCTCCGGCGACGGCTCGAGGAACGACATCGTTTCGACCTGCATGGGCCCGAATATGTGCAATGTCCCTACATATCCTTTTAAGTGCTGCAAATACGACTTCGGCGTTGTCCGTTTCCTACACTGAGATTGGGTCGTCTCGCATCTCAGTTTATTCGTCCTCTGTGTATTATTGGTACGTTCCACTCACGATCTTGATCTTCGTCGAGACAGCCATTGGCGTTAAGGACTGGACGGTGATGCCTCTCGACGCGTACTCTTGTCGCAGAATATTGCAGAGGTGCAGCATGAAGCGCTTAACGGACAGCTTATTGGTATCACATCTGTGAGCACCCACCTCTGCGCGTACTGTGTGCTAAAGATGCCCAGAAAATATATGGGTGCTTCATTATTTTCTATTCGAACAGTCTACATGTTTTCATTTCCGAATCTGTCCCCACCACTGAGATGCAGGATTTCTGCTCGATCCATGTCTATTCTTACCTTTCCGGCCGAGTAGACGTTCCAGTAGGCCATCTCGTTGAGAGCGGTACCGGAAGTGACGTTGATGATGACGCCCTTCTTGCGAGTCACCATCTGTTCGAGTACGGCAGAAGACATCTGATCAACAAGATCAAGTTCACACTTTGTATATTCTACACGTTAATTTGTCCCCTTTATTTACGTAGCACGCGTTATATACCAAACACATATCTGTTAACATTGCACTCCACAATTGACCAAGTCTACTCCAATCTAGCTGGTATTGCGCTCAACCACAAAAACACGAATGTCGTCTATTGCATGGACCCCGCGAACGAATGTAATTAGGATATACTGTATCGATTCTAAAGTACAAAATGAGTCTCACCATCAGAACGGGCAACGTATTGACAGTCGAGATTCGAGCGAGTGCTGGCCGTCCACCCTCTACTTCGTGCAGCACCTGCAGCATGCATGTTTGCAGTAGGATTCGCATCGGGAGAAATATTATATGACATTCTTGCTAGGCGAACTCAGGGAGAACTTGTGGCAAGGATCAGCTTTCATTCGCTAATAATTTAAAATGATAGTCTGTCCTAGCGCGTGACGCGGAGTGAGACTAAAATTGATTTACCTCAGGACAATCGAGGGCCATTCCCACGTTGTTCACGAGAATTCCGACCTCAAATGACACATTCATTTGCATAGCCTGTTTTCATGGCGAACCTTAATGGTGGACAGCTCGTTGATCAGCGGCTGGTAGTCTTCGTACGTGGGAGCAGTGAAGTCGAAAGCACGCGTCATTATCTTGACCTTTAAAAGGAAAGCCATATTGCTTTGCAGTAAGCAGCACGGCAAGATGTCAATGCACTTGACATGCACGTGACGACAGAAACAGCTACACTGAGAGAAAAATTACTTCGCCATGCATGCGAGTTAGTAAATAAATTACTTTCGTTCTCCTCATTTCCCATGCTCTCTATGCTGAAAAAGTAATTAATTCATTTGCTAACTCCCATGTTTTTTCTCTGAGTGTATCTTGTCGACGAAATAACATAACCCAGTGCATAATTTATAATAAATGTCAGTGTGAAAAATGTCGATGAACTATCATAATAACGATGAACAAATAAAAAGTTGATGAAATATTACAATACCGATGGAAAACGCGTTGATATCTCTTTCATCGTGTCATTCAGCTTCGATTGCGTCCGTGAGATGAGGAACACGTTGAAGTTCTGAATTTAAAAAAAAATAAAACCTACATATTCAATCAATAAATCTTTCTTTAGTGATTGTTCTCGTGCTCTGAAGTAGGATCAATGTGCATGCCGATTCGATGGATCTTTTCCGATTGTATAATTGAGCTATTTGTCCAAATAATGGTCTTACACCAAACATGCATACCTGTTCCGCCAGCTGCATCGCGTACGCTTTGCCGATGCCATCGGTAGCGCCAGTGATAACTGCAAGGAAGCGACGTTATGTAGATAATAAATCTAGTAACAGGATAATTTTACACAGACAACAAGAAATTTGCAATGAATCCAACTCAACAATGTGTATGTTATGAAAGAGGAAAGGAGCGATTGATATTCTGGGGGACCACTCTCACCTGCCCATTTCGCGCCAGCTCTTGCGTGCAGATCGCGCCGGCATCCGCACAAAACGTACCTACAAGTACACGATGTGAATTAACATTATAAAATGACACGTTAATGAAATGGGCTCATTGTTTATACTTTCCCACTATTCCTATGCGTTCCTCTTCTTTACACACACTCTCTTGAATACCGTACTGAGCGATATGAGCGTTTCATTGTTTCCAACGAGTACTCGTGCATTTATAACAATGTATGTCTGGAATCGCCCCCAATCTGAATCTAAATAAAACCCAGATATCGACTAGACCAATGAAGCCAACAGCGGCATTACAAATAGGGATGCCAAAGAAAGAGTACAATGGTCTGTTTTTTTTTGTTTTTTTGTTTTTTTATTTTTTTTATGCAAATGAGACTGACAAGACGTCCAATTTTGATCAGGTCGATTCAAATGTATCTGATAACCATATTTGGTGTGTTATCAGGCCAAGAATTATTAAAAAAACTCTTCATATTCATTTTAGATTCACAGTAAATCGTTGAAAATAAGGTGAAAATTTGCATACAGTGAGCGATAAATCGTGAGTTAAAACAGACCATTTTACTCTTTGTTTGGCATCCCTAATTGCAAAACGACAAAGTGGAGAAGGGAACTCACGGAACGAAGATGTTGTAGAGTACACAGAGAATGCGTAGAGCAACGAGAGCGAGTAGCAAATAACCGAGCACGAAGAGGATGATACTCCACGCGTCCATTGTCTTCTCCCTTTTTCTCTGTTAATATCTGCAAACGAGAGAGAGATAACGGTCGAGGAAAGCGCGAAATGCACGGGGTCAAAGTGTGAAATGGAATCTTTGACAGTGGTCTTCGCTGTTTTGCCGCTTCGGCTAGGATAGAAAGAGAGAAGAATAGCGGACTCAGAGTCACTCAATAACAAAATGAGCGGTCCCCTCTCTCCCATGCACTCTCTGCACAGAGGGCGGGCTATTTGAGTTGAGTACGCGTGCCCCCACCCTCTCTCTCTCTCTTTCTTTCTCTGTCTCTGCGTCTCTCTCTTTGACCCTCTCTCTATTTCTCTGACATTCTTCCTTTCGCATCAACACACTCTGCTTTGTGGGAAACGTGTAGTTTGTGCGCAGCGCGGTCTAACAATCTAGCGAGGGGGGTGTCCGCTTTGTGCTTTTATTGGGTGAAGCAACCGAGAGAGGAGTTCGTTTTCACTGCGGATAATCGTGAGAACAGGGAGCACCTCCGAGGCGAGAGCCAAATTAAGGCAAAGGTCATGAATGTCAAGCGATTTTGCAAAAGCGAACACCACAGGGCCGAGCACAAGACACAGAAAGAAATCCTACTAGCACAGGCAGTCAAGTTGGCTCGACTAGTAATATGAAAGTTATATATTAGTAGGTTCCAGTATGTTATTAGTTGAGCTGAGTTGAGATTAGTGCATGTTCCTAGAGAGATTTCTCTCAGGGTGGCACACTCGTATCTCGCACTTTGGCCCCTGTTTTCGCCCTCTGATCACCAGCTCGACGATTATTACAGGGGAACACCCTCGACCTTGCCAGTTTGTGATATATCGTTGCGCCATAGACTAGAAAGTTTCGGTTATGTGCTCATCTAGAAGACAGGATGGTTTGATCGAAATTAATTATATTTATCATATCAATGAATGATGCTCAAATTAGGATGAGTAGGTGTTCTTCGTTTGTTGAATTTCACCATTGGGCCCTATTTCCTGTTTGAGTTCATATCCCCAACGAGATTGGGGTGACCTTGGGGCGTTTCCAGTTGATGGGAGTCGACATCGTAGTTGCCCTGGTTGACATATTCATTTTATCCGCATTATTCCATACGCCCTATTCGAAAACGATCATTATATACAATTCCTCCTGTCAGTGAGAATTGTTGTGTGTGCAGTTCATACGAAGAGCACATCAGCTATGTTTAAGACGAGTTTTGATGGGTAACGCATCTCGTGTTTGCTCGGTAACCGCTCTCACTTGAACATTCGATATCTCGCGAGTAGGGTTCTCTTATTGGAATCAAATGGAATTGTGAAATTTGGGGAACAAAGGAACGCAGACCGCAACGCGTGCTAGAGAGTGTGTGAAATCGAGAGGGTCGTGATCAGTTCAATTCCAATAAGTTCCAATAAGGGAACCCTACTCGCGAGTTATCTTCATCGTCTTCCCACTAGCACGTAGTACATCATGGCGTCAAACTAATAGATTGCAGTGTCGATGTTATACATATCAGTGCGTTCGCGTAAGAACCGCAAAAAACGTTCACAAATCCGTACACCAAAAAGTGACAACTTGAGTTTTTCACAGATTCTGATAGCCCTTGGTGTGCTCTATCGATTTCTGTTTTATTCATGACTTTGATTTTCGAATTTGCATAATTATGAGTGTTCAAAGTTCGAATAGATTCAAGGTATTTCAAGTACATCTCTTCAGGGAGAAGAGCTAGAAGTTTTGTCTAAAGAACACAAATGACCGCCATGATGAGTTGCATCTACCTATGTCATTTGTTGATTCAAATTTTATATTTTGAAAAATACCTAAAAATTTGATGACGATTTTCTCGAAAACAAGGCCGAGTCCAGTCACCAGTTTTCGATATGTTGTTGCCCTGGGTATAATCTATCGAATCCACACAATTACATGATGTATCGAGGGCGGGATAAGGTTGATATTTTCAATACAAATTTATATAAAACGCAAGAAAGCCCCTCATTTCACCCTTATTTCACATGTTAGACACGAAGTGAGCGGTCTAAAATTCACGTAGTTCTCATTTCACACAGCGCAGCTCGCGCCAAATGAGGAGAATGATGGTATACATCACGTAATTGTATGGATTCGATAGATTATACCCAGGGCAACAACATATCGAAAACTGGTGACTGGACTCGGACTGGTTTTCGAGAAAATCGTCGTCAAGGTTTTAGGTATTTTTCAAAATATAAAATGTGAATAAACAAATGGCATAGGTAGATGCAGCTCATCATGGCGGTCATTTTTGTTCTCTAGACAAAACTTCTAGCTCTTCTCCCTGAAGAGATATACTTGAAATACCTTGAATCTATTCGACCTTTGAACACTCATAATTATGCAAATTCGAAACTTGAAGTCATGAAAAAAACAGAAATCGATAGAGCACACCAAGGGCTATCAGAATCTGTGAAAAACTCAAGTTGTCACTTTTTGCTGTACGACCATGGTTGTGATTCTTACGCGAACGCACTGATATATCTTACCTCCTGTACCCGGGTACAAAAAACAAACAAAACAAAAATAGGCAATCGGCCTCATATACCTGGTGTTGTTCCGAGTATTGTTTGTGGGTGATAAGACATTTCGGAGAAATCATTTCGGAAAAGCACACTTGGGAAAGACATTTCGGAAAAGACAATTGGGAAAAAGACGTTTCGGAAAATTCATTTCGGAAAAAGACGTTTCAGAAAAGGACATTTGGGAAAAGGAGATTCCGGAAAAAGATGTTTCGGAAAATGACATATCGGAAAACGACACTTCGGAAATGTTCCTCGTGTTATACATCAAAACTTATTTTCGAATCATTTTCTTGCTATCTTCATATTATTTGAGGCGAATGGAATCGGAATATGTAAAAGACAAAATAAAATAGTTGATATTTATAACGAAATCAGCTTTTCAAGTGATGTGCGCGCTCACGCGTTGCGGTCGCGTTGCGGTTCACAATTTCCGGAACGTCTTTTTCCGAAACGTCCTTTTCCGAATCGTTTTTTTCGAAGCGTCTCTTTCCGAAATTAATTTTCCGAAACGTCCTTTTCCGAAGTGTCCTTTTCCGAAATGATTTTTCCGAAATGTCTTATCACCTTGTTTGTGCCGATGCTAACTGTAGTAAGAACAACTTTTTGATTAATCAATTACAGATCCGAAATGTGTTTTATTCCATAGAGCAAGAAGATCTCACGAATTCATTGCGGATAAGAACACGAAACCAATCCGCCTGCACGATGTGTAAATTCAAATAATCTTGTTGTGCATTTAGACGGGAATCGTACTCTTCCACGTTCTTCCATATACATAAATATATTGTATATTATATTATATATAAATATAAATGTCGTGCACTGAACGCGAATATGCTCACCATTGAACCGACAAACAACACATTAAATATTGAGTATATTCTTATGATGAATTGTGATTATGAATGTATTGTCATAATCACTTTGAGGGGTCAAAACACTCTCCATATCACACACTCTCTCGGCTGGCCGATTCGCGAGAGATACAAAGTAAAGAGACTGTCCCTTCAGCTTTTTTACACTGAAACCAGCATAAAATGAGGACGAATCGTGCGAGAGAGCGCCGGTAAAACTGACGCTGACGGCGGGGGTTAAACCTGCTGCCATTTGAAAAAAAAATCTTATTGGACGTTGCTCGACTCTTACGCAATTCGAGTTGCGCAACTTTCGCGCCAAATGTGAGCCGGGTTTGAGCCTCATGGTACATATTCGATTTTTCTGTGAATAGGCTTTTTTTTCTATGTTCCAATGATATGAGCATGACGGGCAAATCGAAAGTCGTCAGATGGATGTCCTGGAAAGCTCATATCTTTCCAAGCCTGTCTCTGAAGTAAAACCTCAATGCAAGAACAAAGAACGCACAGTGTTACACACAGATGCGGTTGGAAAGATTTTCTTCGCGTAATCAGTGATTATGATTGCTTCACTTTCAGAAAGATTACCGATAATCTTTCTCCGGTCATAATCACCTGCACCACACTGATCAAAATGATGGCGGTACAACGTGATTCTTGTGAACGTGAACGTGATTCTTCACTATCTTCGCATATTTCAACCAATAGTTTCAAATGAAGTCTAGAGAAAGCGTATTTAAAGCAAAGAAAAAACTATTTTTTGCATTCTTAAATTACCAATTTTTTTGCCATATTTTGCAGCCGGACAGAGAATGAATACCCTGAGTGCAAAAACGAGAGTTTTGTACGAGCATCATACATTTGTTGTCTCATCTCTGTGTAGGCAGCACTAGTAAGTGTATTCATTCTGGGTGTGCCTGATTGGTAATTAATATAAAAATAGAGTATACTTCGGTACAGTCAGTGATTCGTCGTGGGAGTGGTTGCAGGAAACAGAGAACCGTCCATCACCCGAGAGACCGCGAGTCCAACAATGAGAAGCAGCTCTGGATTCCCTCGTAATAAGTAATACCTTTCTTTTGTCTGCATAATATGAGGCCGTTTGCCATAGCGAAGGTCGGATGGTCCAAAAATTGAAGTCGCAGGAGAACATTGCATTAGAGACTCTCCAGGGTTTTCGGAATAACATGGAGAATTTGAAAGTTGACACGTGAAGAACACGGAAATTTGCAATTCTAAGACTTCCATTACATTCATGCAAATTCTTCCTACTTGAGTATTTAAACGACATGGTTTGAAGACTTGTTCTATTGGAAAATAAAAATGCGGAATCATACAAATTGTGCACATAAAATGACAGTTCGGAGATATATTTTCATATCGCAGTATATCGGAGGTATACTTGCCATCGTGATCGGTAATTGTCTAGGAAACCAGCTTCAAATGAGATTTTGTATTTCCACCTGTCCCATCTCTGGTATCTTATTGTTGTATTCTCTCGCAAACGGTCTCATATATGACGCTGTTTGCGTTAGGATTTTTGACCTGTTCCAGATTCCTGTTGACGCCTTGTTGATCATAACGCAAACAGCGCCATATACATTTATTTGCTTGTCAATATAGTATCAACTCTCGTTAAATATCTAGCAGCTCTAGTGGGGTTAAGCAAACCAAACCGCAAGTGATCCTATCACCTCCTAACAATAAGTAGGGATGGCGTAGGAAGAGTGAAATGGGGTGTTTTGACTCGCATTATCGCTAATCCTATGCAAATGAGAAGAGCGGGCAATTCATAATTGAGCTAGATGGATCGCAAATCTATCAGGGATCACTTACTGGTATAGCATACTACGATATGTTCACAACCCGCCGAGTTATTCCAAAACTCTTCCGGAAGAGTGAGCGTTTTTCGCAAAAACGTCGACTTTCGTCAATATTGCAATACTACACTTCAAGATACTTCATTCTTGAAGTACAAGTCAACCCAAATATGGCCGCGAATATAATAATTGGTAATTGGATATCACAACTATTTTACTAAATAATGCCGAAAAGGGGCTAAAAATCGACGATTTTGAGAAAACGCTCACTCTTCCGGAAGATTTTTGGAATAACTACGTGCATTGTGAAAATATCGGAGTATGGTATACCAGAAAGTGTTCCCTGATAGATTTGCGATCCATCTAGCTCAATTATTAATTGCTCGCTCTTCTCATTTGCATATGATTAGCGGTAATGCACGAGTCAAAACACCTCATTTTACTCTTCCTTCGCCATCCCTACTCCTAAGGCGGCCTAGTCTAACTTAATTGAACACAAACGACCGTAATCCGTTCTACCGTTCTGTCATGATCGATCGCGGATGCGTTGTATTTTTTTGCATCAACCCAGCGGGAAACATATATGGGTTAAGAAAACTGACGAAAATCTATGAAAATACGCGAGTACATGATTATACTGTCAATGATAAAGCGAATGTACTGATATAATATTGATGTTGCAATTGCTGTGCCCGATGTGAACCCGCCTACCATTTAGAACGGAATCTATTTCGAGGGAGTAATTAAACCTCGATTTAATTGCTTCTCTGGAGACCATGACGCAAGGTAACGGAGCTTTAGCAATCTACTCGTAATGAATCATCCCAGAGCGAACTTTTCATCCTCGTTTGCATTCCCTGTAGACAGTTTAGGAAAGACGTATCAGTTTTCTCATTAACCTGTTTCACCATGGAGCGAGCGCTTCTCGCATTGGTTCTGGTCCATATGGTATGAATTTCTTCCTAGGAATTTTTTTTTCCACAATATGATTTCGAAATAGAATTTTGAAGGCATCTGTATTCGGAATCATAACCAACCTGGTAGCAGTGCTAACTATTCGAAAATGCGTCAATCTACATTCATCGTAAGTCGTCCACTAAATGACACTCATAATATCTAACGAACCGGCAAATATGGTTTCATGTTAAAAGTAAATTTCCATTGTAGAATGTAATTAGTGTGCTGCTGAAAGTATGTAAATTTTCAAATAAAAAGAACTATTCAGGTTCGGAATTCTGTGTGCATGCCTCGCAGCTAACAACAGTTTCGTGCTACTGCTAAATTCTTCTTGGTTAGTTAGCGAAGACCGTACTCACAGCATTCGATGATTAGGTACACGATGCCTAATACGGACTTCTACCGTGCTGGCGCGACGCTTAGTCGATACACGGGAATGGTGTGTTTTCTTTACCCTAAGAAAACAACCGAACAAAATTGAAAAGCAATGGTTTATCAAAAATAGTTACCTTCTCTCAATTTTTTAAATGTTATTGCTTTTCCACATGCACACTTCACAGCTCGGCTTTATCTCGTGGATTTTTGGCATTCGCATTCACATGCTCATTTCGATCAATCGACTTGTCTCTATCATATTTCCATTCGTCAGTCAGAGGCACATAACTGCCCGCAACACATGGATAGCAGTGATAATTGCTATGCTAGCAACGATTGCGCACTGCGCTCCCTTGGTGCTCGGTAAGCGCATTGTCGAGATGAGGCCGCCCACTCAGAATGAAATTATCCCTAATTTTGAGGATTGACGAGATTGCATTTTCAGAGACCTGCCTCTTGAGTGACACTAGATGCACCATTAATCATGCCAGTGCCTAGCGATGACCAACTGTATCTAGAACTTGAAATTCGGGTAAATACTTGGATTAGATCTCTCTCTTTCGCACGCTCTCTGAACAATCGACATGTGTAGAGAGTATGAGAAATGAATAGATCTATTCTTACCCGAATTTCGAACTGTAATTGGCACTGAGATAAAATGCACGCCCATAAGGGCTACGGTTTATTTTTCGAAAAAATAATTTAAAAATCAAAAAAATATTTTTAAAAATCAGTTGATGATACTTGGTTCTGCTACGATCCATCCACGATGCGTTGGCTGTTCGCACCGACTGAACGAGGAAGGTTCTACGAATTGTAAGAGTCCCAAAAACAAAATGTTTTTGATTTCCCCTGATGTTCAGCAATTTATCCTACAAATCTCATGCTTTCGACTTCACTGTGGTATTCTTGCTGGACACTATCACCCTCTTGTATCTTCGCTTCGTATACAACAAGGTTTCATTTTTTGTTTCTGCACGTATACGCTTTATATGTTATTGTGGCTTTTGCAGAGCAAAAACAAGATCAGTTTCGCGACGAACAAAGAGACTCGAACCAGAGAGATTCGCTTGTTCCGACAGGTAAATGTTTCATGGTTCTACATTTTGTCATTCACGGACAAGATCCCCCGTGTCGGGTATGTCTGCCGGACACTGTGACAGAAAAACAGTCATGCTTATATTTTCTTCCCTCATAATTCACTTTAGTACACTTGAAATTGCTATATACATATTATAACCAAATTCAATTTGATAAATGTATTTCGCAGGCATTCAGTCAGAGTGTGCCGCTCATTCTAACGTACTGTTCATTCGCCTACGTCACTCCCCTCTCCGATGACCACTTTCGTTCGTAATTCTATTCGTACTCCAAAATTTTTAAAATAAAAATCATGTATTTCAGACAAGTTTGTGTCTACTACTCTCGTCTGGCACATTGCTCACGGACTCGACGGGTAATCCCAGTGAGAGAAATAAATCTAAGCTGTGAGAACGAGGGTTTGAAAAAAAAAGATAGAAAGTGTGCGAAAATACGAGAGCTGATCTCATATTTTCGTGAACTCTTGAGTTTTTAACCACTAAAGTCTTTTTCGTGAGTATTTGCACTGGGCGACTTGGACAATTCCAGACTGATCATCAACATTTACCACTTTCGCCTGGATCTCTTCAAAAAGAAGAAAGGAATTGCACTGCCGGCGTCAAAACTCGGAGGAAATTCCTATATAACGTTTGCTTCAACGCAAATGAGAAACGTAAACGAGCACAATTTTGCCGGCCGATAAAAAGAAAAAGATTGTTCTTGTGTTGTATGATGAACAGCAGCGAGACTTTTTTTCGTTTCTGAAAGCTCCCCCTCTTTATTCCATTTTTTTATCGCAAATTAGCCGCGCCCTTGTGGTGCACGATAAACAAATAAATAAACTTTCCACGCAAATAACGGGTTTTCTGGGTTCGATTCGGGTGAATTCAAGAGAGAAGAGCGTATGCTCAAGGTCCTCCGTTATCTCAAATTGAAATTCGGAGAGCCTACCCCGCCTGTTCCTCATGTTTCTTGGAAATTTTCTAATCATGTTTTGCCTCGGGTGTACTATTATTATGCAGAAAAGTTGTGCAATGGCGGCATGGAGTGGCTTTGATCTCTTGTTTCGCTGCCCCCCCCCCGTCATCTACTTTGCTCAACACCGATTTCCCTACACATAAAACGACGCAGGACGCATGCTAGCAGGAGTTCAACGAACCAGGTTCGGCTGACTCACTGTCTCTCTCTCTCTCTCTCTCTCTCTCTCTTTCTCCCTTTGCTCCGTGTGATCTACGATTCGTACGCGCAAGAGAGAGCGACCAAAGGAGCCAGCCAGAGATCACGCGCAACGCGGAGATTTGGCAGAGAAAGAAAGTCGCTGAAAAGGCACAGACGCCGAGAGAGAGAGAGAGAGAGAGAGAGACAGAGCCCTCCTCTCCCTTCCACCTGTGCAAGGCACACTCATAACCCCGCTCTCACTTCTCTATCCACATTGCACTCTTCATTCCTCGTTAGTGTCGACACTGCTTTCCCGCCAATGAGCAGGCCGAGAGAGAACCGCATGAACGTCCAGGTCTGCATCTACATACTTTAACGCGATTTCCCCTATTTGTGCAAAATGGGGTGTGTTTTGCACTGATCGTTTTACGTAGAAGGTAGGAAAAGCTGCGACTAAAGGTTTAAAAAGTAGTTTATTGTAGTTGCGGCACTGTCTCATCTGCGGAGTGCCCATCAAGGAGTGTCATCTGGGCATCGACTCCTGCCGAGCATGCTCCGTCTTTTACAAGTTTGTTATTTTTATATTTAAATTAACCGCATACCACAAGGGTGCGACATCATCCACACAACAAATGTTGTTGAGCAAAATAGATTTTTAATATATAAAAAATACAATTTTAGAAGAACGCTGAATCTTGACAAGGAGCTGCTCAAGTGCAAGAAGGGCACGGGCGATTGCATACTGACTGGTAAGCTGCCCTTTTTTTATGTTTTACGCCATTTTGTTTGAAAATCTACCGATACGATTTCTCGTCTATAGTATCCATGGATTGCATGATGCTTATACCTTTCACAGAGCCAACAACCTCGTGTCGGCGGTGTCGCTTTCAAAAGTTCAGCGACGTACTGTCAAATGCGCTCTCGAGAAAAACCAAAGAAGAGAGCATGGAAACTGTACGTTTCTTTTTAAAATAATAAAAAAAAATTTTAATTTTAAAAATCATTTAATTGAAGGATCGCGAATCTGATGAGGATAGTAGAGAGACGCCAGCGCCATCGACTTCGTTCATCGACTACAACAGGTATTGCAAAATCACAAACACTTCGTCAACATAATACAACTTTCCGCTGCTAAACATACGGTATGCGATAGATAGCATGACAGAGCAAGAGACACGTTGAGGCATAGACTTTTTTGCAAATTGTAATATTTGTTTGTTCGACGTTTACAGAGGATTCGACAATGAGATGCACTTTAGCAAACTATGAATAGTCGCCGCTTTCTGGTTGTTGCATAGCAATTGAAGCCTTTGAAAGTCAACTACCTCTTTTCAGTTTCTCCCTCTATCCCTCCATTTCAAAGGACACTCCTCTGATGAGTAGAATTCGGCACGGATACAGGTGATTTGTGTATTTATTTTTCGAAATCATCGAATAATTTGTTGAAGTTTGTTGTGTCTCGTGCGCAAATCTGGCGAACTCCAGGCGATTCCTCCACATTTCGTTCCATCGCAGGAGGAGATTGATCAGAATAAAATAGTAAGTGAATTGGATTCTTAGTGCGCTGTAGATTAGAGTGTTAGTTGTGCGAAAACAAATTCATAATTTCGACCATTTTTGGAAGAGATAGTGACCTCGCATCTCACACTCCACTGTAGATTCTTTTAAAAACAAAACATCACATTTTGCAGCATTTCTTCCCTCTTACGTACTCTCTCACTATGCCGCTGGGCAAGATCTTTCTCGCGGCGCTCTTCGACTTTGGGAACGCTACATTCGACGATTTCCGGAGGCTGACGACAGAAGAAAAGGTTAGCATTATTATTATTATTTATCCTCGTCTAATTATTGATAAAATATCCACTCGTTGTTGATTGTTTTTGTTGAGTTTTGAACGTTTTCAGGGAATTATCATAATGACCTCCTTCAAGATAGTGAATATGCTCGAGTCGACGTATAGATCGGTGCACTACTTCCCGAATTGCGACACAGGGTAGGACAATATTTTTTTAAATATCTCAATTTATTTTGCTGTAATATCCGTGGACTGCTTCAGATTGCCCGGGTACATGTTCCAATTGAACGGCCATCTAATGGAAACATTCTTTGACGACTGCACTCATCCAATCAATAAAGAAGAAGCGATAGAGTAAATCACTTCCTCAAATAACTCAATCACAGCCATCGAATCTCAGTTAAAAAATTCAATTGCATTGCGTTCATTACATTTAATGGTGCGGGCATTATCTCTCCCTAGTCGTCACTTCTGGACGATCTATCTAATCAGCTCCCTCTCATTCTCCACAACAGATCTCATTTCGGATTAGACCGACTCGTCTACTCGCCTTTTCATCTAGAAGTGAACACTAGGGAGAGACATTGTCGGCACCATAATAATCGTGGCCGAATTATTGTTTTTTTAATTAAAAAAACAATTCAGTGCCTGTCGACGGAATATGAGCGCGCTCAATCGTTTGAGCAAGGATCACTACAGGAGAGTCGCACCTACGGACGCAGAGTTCGTGCTTCTGTTGGGATTGGCGTTCTGGAGCCATGGTGAGAGATGGATAACGAGCAGAAAAAGATTAACTAAAAAGGGGGTTTCCACTCAAAATGGGTACAATGAGCATGCACGATCTTTTTGGTTGCAGCTTGATCGGCTCGCAAAGATTCGAATAGGAAGGTGATATGAAATTACAGTGCGATAGTTCCTTGACCGCAATCAATTCTTCGACGTAGCTTGAATGTATTGCTGATAGTGAGATAAGTTAATGGTAATGTGAACTGCAGAGATCACTTCTGTCTGCGAGCCACTCACTGATATCGTGGAGCGCAATCGGAACGACATAATGAAGGAGCTGCACGTGCTGTACAAGCTGCAGGGTCGGGCGGACTACGCGACACGACTGGGCGAGCTGTACTGTCTTCTCGCTAATCTGGAGGTAAATAGAACATGAATTTGGACTGGAAACGGAGAAATATAATCGCAACTGATCAGCATTGTATTAGGGACCAGCCGTGATTTGTATGTACTTGTTTGCTGTGCAATATATTTATCCTGCAAAATTATTTGGTTCGAAATTGAGTGTTGCCAGGAATATATTTTGGACAATGCTCATTTAGGAAGTATGCACACTTGCTGAGGAGGATGCGGAGCTGTATCGATTGATGAACTTCTTCACCGAGGATCGACCATGTTTATAATTCAAGTTTCTTTCAAAACAACGATCTCACATGACGCATTTTTTTATGAAATGAATTGCTGTTTATGTAACGTTGACACATTTATTTGTTCGACAAAGATCTTTCCGGCTTGATCTGTATGGTTTCTTGCTGGCTGCATGAAGAGCCTAAAGTGGCAGTCTGCTAGCTAGTTTTCCATGAGCGAAATCTGTCTAGGCGGACTAGAGGGGCTTGCGTCACCATGGTTTCTTTCTGCTAATATAGCTGACGGGAGAGCTGAAAGACCAAGAGAACGAGCGAACCCACTGAGCGGAGTGACTCATTGTCAGCATTTATGTGTGAGCAATCTGCTTTGTGCTCGAGATCTTTGAGGTGTACGAGGAACCAACGTGGAAACAGAGCAGGAGAGAGAGATCGAACTGGAGAGAGAGAGAAAGAGAGCTATGAAGAGTAGGGTTCACTGAACCACCCAGCTAAACACGCGGAGCGAGGGGCATTGAGTGCCAGGCGTTAGTTGGGAAAGCACGTATGCTGCTCTGCCTAACTAACACATCGAATTATTCGCCCTATGGGTAATAGGGTGGTGTACTTGCAAGAATATGTAGAATGCCAACTAGTGGGGTTGTATTGAGGTTAAATGCACTACGCTCTATGCGCACACTACGCTCTATGCATAGTTCTGGGTGCGGGTTCGGTCCAGGGGGAGCTCGGTAGGTGGCTCCAGTTTCGGTTCAGAGGGACTCGGTGGCCGGCTCCAGGTTGGGTCCAGGGCATACATGTCGGCGCCGACAGAAAGTGGGCGGAGTCCCCCCCTGCCCACCACAAAAAGCATGTATAGGGGTTCATGGGTGGTTCATGGGTATCGTCCAAAATGGGTCCCAGGTCGACTTCATCAAACACAAAGTGGCATATGGTAACTTAACGGCCGGGGTCCCGCAACGAAAACAAAATACCGTAACCCGGTCTACCGTAATCCGGAAATACGAAATTGAGAATTTGGACCTGCTGTATATCACATGAGGTTGGCCTCGAGTAGTAATTAATCTAACAACATTCGGTGGTCTCGGCACGACATTGCCGTTACCGTAACCGAGTCTACAGTATGCTGAAATTTCAAATTGATCTAATCGGCTCGGGATTTGTTGCATAAGCTTGCCTCGAGTAGTAATTAATCTAACAACATACGGTGGTCTCGGCACGACATTGCCGTTACCGTAACCGAGTCTACAGTATGCTGAAATTTCAAATTGATCTAATCGGCTCGGGATTTGTTGCATAAGCTAGGCCTCGAGTAGTACTTAATCTAAAAACATACGGTGGTCTCGGCACGACATTGCCGTTACCGTAACCGAGTCTACAGTATGCTGAAATTTCAAATTGACCTAATCGGCTCGGGATTTGTTGCATAAGCTAGGCCTCGAGTAGTAATAAATCGGACAACATACGGTGGTCTCGGCACGACATTGCCGTTACCGTAACCGAGTCTACAGTATGCTGAAATTTCAAATTGATCTAATCGGCTCGGGATTTGTTGCATAAGCTAGGCCTCGAGTAGTACTTAATCTAAAAACATACGGTGGTCTCGGCACGACATTGCCGTTACCGTAACCGAGTCTACAGTATGCTGAAATTTCAAATTGACCTAATCGGCTCGGGATTTGTTGCATAAGCTAGGCCTCGAGTAGTAATAAATCGGACAACATACGGTGGTCTCGGCACGACATTGCCGTTACCGTAACCGAGTCTACAGTATGCTGAAATTTCAAATTGATCTATTCGGCTCAGGATTTTAACGAGAGGTGGACCTCGAGTAGCCATTGCTTGGAGGGCATGCCGCTTCTCCCCTACATCAACCAGGGCTACTGTAGCGGATTACAGTATGCTGAAATTTTAAATTGATCAAATCGACTCGGGATTTTTACAGGAAGTGGATGTCGAATGGCCATTGCTCGGAGGGTATACCGTTTCTCCCTACCGTACGCAGGGTTACTGTAGCGAAGTTACACTACGACGAATTTTTGGAATTGATCTAATCGAGTCGCATTTTTTTCACGAGCTGGACCTCGAGCAAGCAATGCCAGAGAGATATACCGTATCGTTTCCATCATGCTCAGGGCTGCTGTAGCTGGATTACAACATTATTAATTTATGAAATGAGTTAATTGGGATTTTTGCAGGAGGTACACGTCGAGTAGTTATTTTCTACGATGCATTCCGGGTTGATTCTACAGCGCTGTTCCGGAATAGAGGTTCTTAGAAAATAGAAAGGTCCCAAAAAAAGAAAGGCCCCATGAATATTGAAAGGTCCCTAGAAAATAGAAAGGTCCCTTGAAAATAGAAAGGTCCCAAGCATTGGAAAGAGGTCTCTCAAAAAAACAGGTCCCATAAAATATAAAGCTCCCAAAAAAGTCTAAAAGTTGTGCTGCAAAATAGAAAGGTCCCAAGATCACGCAAAAATGCTCCGAAAAAATAGAAAGGTCCCATCAAATAGAATGGTCCAAATAAATAGAAAGGTCCCATTACATGGTGAAATGGATTTCAAAAAAATAGAAAGTCCCAAGAAAGTTTTTAAAAATAATATAAAAAAGATCCCAATACCGTTTTAAAATGTTCGCCAAAAGTAGAAAGCTCTCATGGAAAATCGAATGGCCATATGAATTTGAAAATGTTCAAAATATAATAAGTAAAATAAAGGTAAAGTTGCTACCGGAATCAAGAGGACTTTACGTCGACAAGCGACTACTCTGCCGGGGCCGACCGGTAAGGCCGGTTGCTGCACAGATCTACGTATCCCAGGCTGATCAGTCTTCTGGGGCACGTTACTTTTCGCAATCAAAGTTGCTACCAATTTTACCGACAACGAGGCGATGGAAGGCTTGGTGAACCTGGGCGGGGGTCGAACTAGTGACCCTTCGTCTGACAAGCAGTGCCTTACACCACTAGGCCATCCGCCCATAAGTAAAATAAAATATAATAAATAATAGTAAAATAGTAAAACGTAAGACCGCTACGATTACCCCGGATGCGGCAGAAGCACAAAGGTAAGCCTCGCAGACAATTCTTCTAAATTTCCGACTCGGTACGATCGATTTCAAATATTCGGTATGCCGTCAATGCACTACAGTATCCCCTGATAGCTAGGAGTTATACGGTACACCTCAATAATTTGCATGTTCGGAGTCAATCTCGTACTAAAATCCCGAGCAGATATTATTAATTTCTTGAATTCGTCATACCGTAATCCGCTACAGTATCCTCGGGACAAGATATAATCAATGCAGTATTTCCCTCTGGCATTGTCTGCTCAAGGTCCACCTCCTGCAAAAATCACGACCCGAATAGATCAATTTCAGAAAGTAGTCATACTGTAACCCCGCTACGGTATCCCTGGCTGATGTAGGGGAGAAGCGGCATCCCCTCCAAGCAATCGCAATTCGAGGTCCACCTCTCGTTAAAATCCTGAGCCGATTAGGTCAATTTGAAATTTCAGCATACTGTAGACTTGATTACGGTATCGGCAATGTCGTGCCGAGACCACCGTATGTTGTCTGATTTATTACTACTCGAGTCCTAGCTTATGCAACAAATCTCGAGCCGATTAGATTAATATGAAATTTCAGCATACTGTAGACTCGGTTACGGAAACGGCAATGTCGTGCCGAGACCACCGTATGTTTTTTAGATTAATTACTACTCGAGGCCTAGCTTATGCAACAAATCCCGAGCCGATTAGATCAATTTGAAATTTCAGCATACTGTAGACTCGGTTACGGAAACGGCAATGTCGTGCCGAGACCACCGTATGGTGTCCGATTTATTACTACTCGAGGCCTAGCTTATGCAACAAATCCCGAGCCGATTAGATCAATTTGAAATTTCAGCATACTGTAGACTCGGTTACGGTAACGGCAATGTCGTGCCGAGACCACCGTATGTTGTTAGATTAATTACTACTCGAGGCCAACCTCATGTGATATACAGCAGGTCCAAATTCTCAATTTCGTATTTCCGGATTACGGTAGACCGGGTTACGGTACTTTGTTTTCGTTGTGGGACCCCGGCCGTTAAGTTACCATATGCCACTTTGTGTTTGACGAATTCGACCTGGGACCCATTTTGGACGATGACCCCTTATACATGGTCCCCCCTGCCCACCACCCCTTTTCGACCACCCATGAACCCCTATACATGCTTTTTGTGGTGGGCAGGGGGGGACTCCGCCCACTGTCCTACAGAGCTCGACATGTATGGTCCAGGGGGAGCTTGGTTGCCGGCTCCAGGTTCGCTCCATGTTCGGTACAGGGGACCGAACCTGGAGCCTTCTTTTTTATTGCAAAACATTTTTTCCTGTTACCCCGAGACTTCCCGATGTGTTTTGCAAACATTCGAAAAGTTCGATATTTCAAGTTAAAACAAGTTGGAACACGTTCAGACACGTTTCTGACATCGCAAAACCCTTTTCCTGTGATCCCTCACGCTCTGCGAACCAATTGGGAACTTTTCGAAATTTTCGATTTTTCACGTTAAATCGCGTTCGAACACGCTCAGACACGTTTCTGACATCGCAAAACCCTTTTCCTGTGATCCCCTACGCTCTCTGAATCATTTTGGAAGTTTTCGAAATTTTCGATTTTTCAAGTTAAAATTCGGCAAAACAGGTGAAAACGTGTTTCACGGTACTCAAAAACGTGTTAGAACGGTTTCTGACACTCGCGAAAAATGCGGCAAAATGTTTGCCCGCGGCGGGGGTCGAACCTGCGTCGCTCGGATTGCTAGTCAAGCGCATAGCCCACTTGGCCAAGGATTTGGTGATTTAAATTTTGTAAAATTTTAAAGCAATTCTGATCAGTTATCATATGCAAAAGGTTCTGAGAAGATTGCGCAATTTTGAAGCAATTTATAGCGAAAAATGAAAAAAATTGCAACTGAAGGAATAACAAATAAAAAAACAGACAGACAGACAGACAGACAGACGTTAGCATTTTCTAATATTAGTAATATGCATTTCCTATTATTCTTTTTTATGTCTCTCCCATTTCATGGCGGACATGATGCTCTCATTCATCTGAAAGCTAAAAGATCAAGAGAACGGGAGAACTTGACTTGCGAAGAGTGGCTCTATGAGTGTGTGAGCAATCTGCTTCGTGTTCTTGATCTTTGGGGGAGGGGACCAACGTGGAAACTGAGCCGCAACTGTAAATTGGCTTGGTATCAAACAACTTGCTTTCAAGGCGTACCATGCCAGAGAACACGTGTTAAGTTTTCGCGTAATTATTCTTTCATTAAAAAAACATCAGTGGTGTAATTTCGTCAAGTGTACAATCAGGAATGACATGAAACGAGCAAGAACAATGTGGCACTTGAAATATTGAATGAGCATGTCAAATAATTCAAACTAATCAATGAATTTCAGGTAAAATATATACATAATATATTTTTCAGCAATCTCTACAATGCTAAATATATTAGAAATTACGGAGCTTAGAACTCCTCTTTGATTCTGTCGGCATGTATCACACTTAGGAGATCTAGGGTACCTGAAACACAAAAAAATATAGCTATCAATATTATTTTGTGTAATTGCACTGATTTGAAAGAGATCACAGTCAGTGTTAGAAAAGGCTTCACCTTGTACTCGATAGTTCTCGATAGATATAAGTACTTGAAAGAAGAGACCTCAAATCCGCCTCTCGTGGTAGTCTTTAGCCAGCATGGTTTCGGTTTCCTTGCCACTTCCTGATGTAAATGTGTTCCTTGATTGAATATATTATGCCATACTTACTTATGTAGTTGTTTAGCCAACATCATTTAGGCTCACAATAAGCATTTTGATTGATTTTCGGAATTGTGCAATTTTTTTAAAAATTATTTTACCTTAATAAGTGCGTACGTTTCGTCGAGCGAATTGATGTGGCTGTACCACGAATTATCGATTTTGATCTTCGAGACTCGATTGTTGAACATCTCACTGATCAGTCGCACCCAGTCGTGATTTCGGAGTCCGAACAGGTATCTGTACGATTTGTTGGGGCCCGTGTGATTGTCTTGAACGATTTGCAGCGCGTCCACCGAATCCGCAAGCTGCAGCAGAAATGACCCTTAAAAGCAAAATATAAATTAATTACATAACTAGCCGGGATGTGTTGAGGTTAAATACACTACGCTCTATGCGTACACTACGCTCTATGCGTACACTACACTCTATGCACAGTTCTGGGTGCAGGTTGGGTCCAGGGGAGATCGGTAGCTGGCTCCAGGTTCGGTCCAGTGGGAAATCGGTAACTTGCTCCATGTTCGGTCCAGGGGGAGATCGGTAGCTGGCCCCAGGTTCTGTACAGGGGGAGATCGGTAGCTGGCTCCAGGTTCGGTCCAGGGGGCCTCAGTAGCCTTCTTCAGGTACGGTTCAGGGGGAACTCGGTAGCTTGCTTGAGGCTCAGTCCAGGGAGGACTCGGTAGCCGGCTCCAAGTACGGTCCAGGGGGAGTTTAGTATCACTACGCCACTTCGTGGCTCCGTGGCAACTTTTTTCGATCGCTCTCAGCCTCACGAGCCACTTCGTGGCTCCGTGTCAACTTTTTTCGATCGCTCTCAGCCTCACGAGCCTTTCTCAACGGAAACGCAGGATAGTGTTGATTTCCCTGGCGTGTTCGAACACGTTTCCGACATAGCAAAACACTTTACCTGTGATCCCCCACGCTCCGCGAATCAATTGGAATCTTTTAGAAAATTTCGGGTTTTTTTCATTTTAAAACGTGTTAGAACACGTTCAGACACATTTCCGACACCGCAAATCACTTTTCCTATGATCCCCCACGTTCTGCGAATCAATTAGCAACTTTTCGAAATTTTCGATTTTCATGTTAAAACTCGGCAAAACAGGTGTAAATGTATTTCACGTTACTCAAGAACGTGCTAGAAGGGCTTCTGACACTTGCGAATAATGCGGAAAACGTTTTGCCCGCGGCGGGGTTCGAACCTGGGGGTGTCGGATTGAAAGTCAAGCGCGTAACCCACTTGGCTATGGATTTGGTCAAATAAATTTTGTAAAATTTGAAAGATATTTTGGTCTGTTATCATTCGCAAAAAGATCTGAGAAGATATAGCGATTTTGAAGCGATTTATTTGGAAGCTTCCGGATGCATGATTCGGACCCTCCAGAAAGGGGTCAGGGGCGAGAGAGAGAGAGAGGGAGCAGAAATGAGAGTGATTCTCTCGATTTCACTCTTACTCTCATTCCAAACCCCTTCCTGTAGAGTTTGCCGGCCTCTGGAAAGATTTGCAACTAAATTTACGAAAATTTCTTGAAAAATCGCGTGAAATCAATCGATAATTCACTTTGAAACTCAGCAAAAGATGCTCAAATATGTTTCTCGTTACTCAAAAATGGGTTTGGACCACTTGTTACACTTGCAAAAAATGCGGCAAAAGACTATGCACCGGCGGGGATCGAACCTGAGACGCTCGGATTTGAATTCGAGCTCGCTACCGACTTGGCCATGAAATTATCGATTTTTCAAATATAAAGTTCGATGTGTTTCGTGATGGGCTATCATATACAAAAGGATCTGGGAAGATTTTTGAAGCGATTTATAAGGAAAATGCGTAAAAAAATGTCCGTCACGCGACGGAAAAATAACCAACACACAGACAAACAGACAGACATTTTGATTTCCTATAAGTGGAGGAATATAAATTAATTATATTAATTATATAAAAAATTAATAATATAATTATAAGCAAAATATTATATAATACAGCTCATTTTCTCCATTTTCAGTTATGGAAACTTTCAGTTACACCCAATTATATAAACGTAGCCATAAACAAACAAACGCGGATCGTTCACGTAGTCAACGCGAACTCTTATTGTGGTCTTTTCTACATGATGTGTTCGGATATCGTAGAGAATTCTCTCGCTGCAATCCTTTTGTTTAGTACTTTGAAAAGAAATTATATATTTTTATTACAATTTTAAAATGATACGTTCATGAAATGGACTACTGGTGGTGTACTCTCTTTCTATACCTCGACCTGTCTCTCACTTTGCCATGCTCTCTCGCAGCCGTATCTGTTGTTTAGAACGGATTATCAACGGAACGTTTTATTATTTCGGACGAGTCCTCGTAAATTTGTAATAGTTGAACTTCTCTTTCGCATTAGCGTACCTCTCAATCTGGGTCATCTTCTCACATCGGAAGGCGAGATGGTAAATTGTCACTTCGTCCAGGACTGATCTCACTATTCCAATGGGATCAGAGTAGTCGAGGTCAATCAACTCAACGTGGCCAATCGACGTTCCTTTTATCATCTCTGCGAGTGAGCGGAAAAACGCGCCATCATTGACATTCAATCCAAACAAGTACGAGGTGGGCTGCAAAGAATTACTCTTACTTGAAGGTTGTAATCAGCTAATTCGGTGGGTGTGATATAGAGTAGGGATGGCTGCGCAAGAAATGCCCACCTCATTCTGCACACTATCTCGTCGGTCAGACCGGTGAGAGAGTGTGCGAAATGAAGAGAGCGATTTCTTGCGAAGCCATCCCTAATATAGAGTGCGAAATGTGAGACAACGGTCTCTTCATTTCGCACACTCTCTTTTCACCGATCGGTTTATGAGATTGTGTGTGCGAAATGAAGAGGCAGTCTCACATTTCGGATTTTCTTATGATACACTGCACACATACCGCAGCCGCGCTGTCCTGTGGGTTGTAGCAATGAACAAGCCGGTCGGCACAATTTAAATTTCTCATCCGTCTAAAGAGATGAGCTGCCGGATGAAGCATTTCCAAGTGAACGTGGAATGTTATCCTCCCGGAAGAAGGCCGGTCGAATAAATTTGTTTGGTTATTCTGTAACACAGGAACGCATGAACTGGTTTTGAAAGGTTCGAAATTCAGGTTATTAATTACTTCATTTCTCCCACTATCTCACTTATCTACCGGCATAACAATTACATTTCACTTTCATAGCAGTTTTAACGCTGCCAAATGAAGAAAAAACGAATTCGAGAATTAATACGCTTGTATCGCGAATAATTCTTATAGAAAACAGACCTTTTTCGTTTCCTTTCGGTCTTTTATGTTATCCGGAAGCCTCTGGATGCTCAAGAACGTGATAGTCGGTGAAATGCTTTCATTTTCTAGCTGAGGTCGAACGATGAGATTCCAATTACGCGAAATCTGAAAGAAGAGGCTGACTAACATCTTCTTCTCTCGCTTGCATATCGTACATGTCAGAGAAATCGGAACAAGTACCGAGTCTTACCGTACAATTTGCTACAATTGAAACATTGCGAATACAAGGTTTTAAATGTTGATTTTATGTTCATTCGATTTCCCTTCCCCGATTTGCCGGAAACGGCTCGGATTGTTTCGGTGAAATATCGCTAAAAATCGATAAATCAGAGTCGTGCGTGTGCCAGTGCGCACACGCGTTTTGTGTAGTCCGCAAATTGCCACTGCCGGCGCGTATTCAGTTCGCGATTCTCGGCAACTTTTTAGCTCACGTTTTATCGATTTCTAGCGATAGTTCACCGAGACAATCCGAGCCTTTTCCGGCAAATCGGGGAAGGGAAACCGAATGAGCATAAAATCAAAATTTAAAACCCTGTATTCGCAAATGTTTCAATTGTAGCCAATTGTTCGGTACTGCTCGGTACTTGTTCCGATTTCTCTGACATGTACGATACTATTACAAATTTATAATACTACGTTCCACTTCAACTACTACCTGTGGTGTGCTTACTGTCTGCTTCTCTCGCTTTTGCATGCTCTCTCGCCCTCGTTTCTGCAGTTTATCAGCGGAACGTTTTAATATTTCGGACGAGTGTTTGTAAATTTGTAATACATGGCGCATCTTTTCAACCTATTCATTGTCTGAATATTACTGTCTCTTTCTGTCTGAGCACCAACTATAATGGATCTTTCTTAATTATAATGATCAAACGAGAATCATACCATTCTGTGAGTCGCAATTGAGTCTGGTTCACAATAGGAAAGGATGTGACGAATGACATCTGGAGGCAATTGGGGAGTTGAAGAGTACTTATTATCCTCGTGCGAAGTCACATTTTCTCGGCTGGACGAACCAGTTCCGAAACCGGAATCCAGCGTTTTCTTGCGCCGCAAATACTTGCGTACTCGATCGTAAAATGTTCGCATGCCTGGTAAAAGCGGGTTTCGAAATAATTCGGTGGAAAGTCTTGGCAAAAGTTAGAAATTTGTGTGTAAATGAAGCACGTGAAACAATGGTGGTGCAGAAATACAGGGATAAATACGATGGATGGAAGCATAATGAAGCGAGAGCGCGTTTGAGAACTGCCATCAATGGCATCGCTGCTGACTCATCGTAGTCGTAAGTTTGTCCCCAATGCGCAAATATGAGCGGAAGATGAGAGAGAGAGAGAGTGATGGCGAGAGGCAAACAATACGCTGCGCAGGGAGCGAGGAAGAGGGAGAGTGAGAGAGCAATCAAACAACAAAAGCACGATTACAGTGTGTACAAGGATATTGACTAATTGGCATTGAGAAATTTCGAAATTCAGTAATTGGGTTGTTGATATTACGAAATTTCTCTCACACGACTCTCCGATCGTCTTTGCTTGGAAACATTTTCGATAATCTATTTTTGCTGTTAAAAAATCTGGGAGTTTCAGATCATTTTTTATATTAAAAAAATGATGCGAAGTCAGGGTCTTCCGAATCCTCGGACGTTTCCACCTTTATTCTTACAATTGGTCCTATGCTCTGCTAGTAAAAACAATATCTACTTGCTTTGTGAAAACGCGCCATATTGTGTGTTTCCATTATTTGCAGAGCAGAAAACACTTTGTGTCGAGGGGAAGTGTAGTCTAATAATTGTATTTACTCTTTGTTATTTATTATTAACTCGTACAAAAGTATAAAAGCACATTTCGAGAAAGATACGTTAATTTGAGGTCGCTATTTCGGCAAATGTTCGTATTGTAAGTGCAAACTAGAATTCCTCATGTGCCCTGTCCACATGTCGCATGCTGAGATGGTCTCTGATCGCTGAAAAAAGTGTAATTACGAATAAATAGCGATTGACCAAGGAAGACAGGCAAGGTCCACTCCCTTGACCCTGTTGCTGATCGAAGATCCTGACCACTAGAGTGCGAAATGTGAGACCACGGTCTCTTCATTTCGCACACTCTCTCGCCTATCGACCGTGCTAGAGAGTGTCTCACATTTCGCACTCTACTGACCACCTCTGCCCCCGAATGACACCTCCTACAGGCCCTTGATGTCAGGATAAATAGGAAAAGGGGCTATGAATAATGCTAAAAGTGAGTTACATTCCACGATGTAGTCCGGAAAGTGGGAAGGATCAACTTCGAATCCGCCTCTTGTGGTAGTGTGCAGCCAACACGCCTTTGGCTTGGACAACTCTTCCTGAAAAACACTAATGAAAACACTAAAAACACTAATTAATTCAAATTTACAATATTATTTTCAGTTAAAATATGTAAATAGTTTAAGGTACCATAGCTAGAGTGTGGGCTTCATTACTTGAGTTGATGTGGCTGTACCAGGAATTATCGATTTTGATCTTGGACACTCGTCGGTTGAGCATCTCACTGATCAGGTTTACCTGTGTCATTAGAAATGAATTCAAAGAACGCTGTCAATTCTGCGCATATTTTTTTTAAACATTATGACACTTCCAATGATCAAGTAGAGTCTCACCCAATCGTGGTTTTTCAGTCCGAACAGGTATCGGTACGATCTATTCGGGCCACCAATGTTTTCTTGCTCGAGATGCACCGCGTCTACCAAGTTGGCTACTTGCAGCAGGAAATAACCTCAAATAATTATTTGAACAAATATAATTTTGTAAAAAATATAAATTGAAATAGTTTTAAAAACCAACGTGGGTTATCGATGTAGTCCACGCGGATTTTGATCGTGGCTTTATGAATTTCACGCAAGCGAAGATCGTAAACAATTCTCTCACTGTAAAGCCTGGGTTATGTATGTCTGAAACTCAATCTCTAATCAAAATTGAAAAAAATAAAAGCATGCACCTCTCATCCTGAGTCAGTTTCTCGTATCGGAACGAGAAATGTGACACTTTCACTCCATTCAAAGCACTTCTAGCATAGCCACTAGTGTGGTCCAGATCGATAAATTCGACGTGAACCAGGAACGTGTGAACAATTTGCTTGAGAAGCGCGAAAAAATCAAAGTCGTCCGGAGCCACTTCGAAGTAGTAGGAGGTGGGCTGAAATTAAATGGTTTCACAACTAGAAGAACTAGAAAAAATAGAATTTGCAAAATGCAGTATACACAGCTCACCGCTGCCTCGGCATTATGGGGATTCATGCAGAGACATAGTCGTCCATTGCTGTTTAACTTCCTCATTCGAACATAGAGATGAGCACCTGGGTGACGCATTTCCAAGTGCACATGCAACGTTCGCTTCGTTGCCGGAGGTCGGCCAAAGTTTCGCAAACTCGAATCGCCATCCTGTAAAAATATAAAATCCGGAAAGTACACGCGTAAACTGCTACTGGCTCAAGTAATTAAAACATCCTAAAGTACGTATATGTACGTTAGCATGGCGTCGAAAAAGTCAAAAAGTAACATGTTTGCACCTTTTTGCGGTTGGTGTCGACGTTCTTGACCCTCCTAAAGCTGAGTAGCTGCACCGCGGGCGACGTACGGTAGTCGTCCAATAGAGTCTGCACAACGCGGTGCCAGATTTGCGAAACCTACAAAGACAAAATGATTTTTTTGTTTTAGACATTGATATAATCAAAGAGAAAGAGGCATATTTTCGGCGTGGTCCAAAACTGGGGAAATGACGTCAAAAGGGCTGAAAAAAGTGAAAATGTAATTTAATTAGCCGGCTCATTTGGGGGTGAGTTAGAAGATTCAGTACTGGAAAATGGGGGAAACATTAAAGGGAGTACCAGTCTGAGATTCGCGACCGAATCTGCGCAGTAGCTCAGAATGTGCCGCATGACGTCCACAGGCAGTTCGGAAGAGGCGTCCTCCTCAGTTGCTGCAATATTCTGCGTTTATTGTCGCGGAGGGGTCAGAAATGATTGCCTCATTCCGTACATTCCCTCCCTCGTGGATCTAGATAGTGTGTGTTGTGAAATGACGAGACATATTCGGACTCCTCAGCGACAAAAAAACGCACCATTAGTTTCGGTGGCGAGCACTCTGCGGATATCCTCTTCATTGTCGTTATTAGCCGCGTCGTCACGAGCGGACGCAAGAGAACCAAGGCCGGAATCGACTGCTCTATTGTGCCCAAAATATTTGAGAACACGGCTGTACACTTTTCGCATTCCTGAAAATGATAACAATATTACACATGAAACACTTTTCAACAATTACTGGTAAAGCTATACACGCGAAAGAAACAGGAGGAACTAATTCTGGAAAAAGAGACGCGCAACAGCCGCTACGCGAGTTTTGCCAATGACAGCGTCATTTGTAAGGAATAAGCGCGTGTGCGATGCACTAACCATCGTAAGTCTGATCTAACTTGAATTCCCTGCAGTTTTCATGACACTTTCTGCAACCATTTATGCTTTGATTTGTCCAATTCTTTGTTTGTCCTCTTCGAAAATTGTACCGAATTGAGAACATCCTCGTTTGTTTGCTGAAAGAACTTTAACAGTCCAACACGACGTTTTTTTCATTAATTACGAAAATAGTAGTTGAGGAGGTTCTGAACCTGGATTGGACGGGCAATTCCACAACTTGCCATTTTATTTTCTAATGCAAATTTGGTGTATTTGGCTTCCGAATATACGATAATATGGGATTGCGAGGACACCTAGCAGATTCCCCCATTCAAGGTCTTTCAAGAAATGAGAGAGTGCTCTGTCTGCGGAGCGGGCGAGAGACGGAGAGTATGGAAAGATCCAGCGGGGCACCACAGAGTGAGCACATTTCCCGTCCCTTTTGTCGCTCACACTCACCACCCCTCCCTTCTCTCTTCACGTGAGTGTTTCCCATCAAATCGCATCGTCATAACACTATCGATCAACTACCGCGCGCAATAATGGAGAAAGAGATTGCTCCAGTGGTTGAACAGGTAAGATTCCTCAGCCGCCGTACCAATTGCCCTCGAAAAGCCCTCCAATTCGACCTCGAACTCTATTGTTAGAGCGGTCGAATCCTTTCATTCGAATTCACTCGCATCTGGCGGTCGTTTCTAGACCGACGAGAGAAGAGATCATGCATTTTCGTCATTCATTTGTTCTCGTCCATGTAAATTCTTTTAGAATACGCGTCACTGTCTTATCTGCGGTGTTCCCATCACAGAGTTTCATCTGGGTATTGATTCGTGCCGCGCATGTTCCGTGTTCTATAAGTAAGCTTGATGAAGTCACCACTATTCTAGATCTTATCGATTTTCCACAAAATTAGGATATTGTCAGGCGCACTCTCCCTCTAAATCAGAACTACTTGAAGTGCAAGAGGGGCGACGGCAAGTGCGTAACGACCGGTAAGGAAACCAATAAATAAATAATTTATCACGATGAGCTCTTCTAGCAACTGAGATGAGTTCCATACTTACAGACACGACGGTCAACTGCCGAAAGTGCCGATTCACCAAGATCTGTGATGTACTTGCACGAGCAAACCAGGAGGTTTGCAATGTTCGTTTTCTATATTTTTATCGAATTACATTTTTACAGACCCCAGATGCTGTCAACACTGTGTCTGAGGGCTTGGAACAGGATACCAGCTGCAACAGGTTACAACCCGCATCTGTGGACGACTTTATTGATCACACAAGGTGGATTGCGCAACTTTACCACGAAGCGACATGTTTTAACGTGGACACCGTTCGAGATGCTGTAGATATCTTTAAAAATAACCCCGTTAAATGAAGAGTTTATTTTGCAGCTTCTTTACGTGCGTGCCTTCGTGCAGCAGCGACACACCTTACCTGGATAGAATTGCACGAGGATACAGGTATGTTTTTGATAGAGAGAGAGAGCTTTCAGTAAAGTTTGAGGAACGTTACTGAAAGCTGAGTTTGAGGAACGTTTCGAGCAGAAATTTTTTTATCTATTTTTCGTAAGCAATTCAACAATCACCCTGAGTTATTGTGCGGTGTGATTGCAGTTTGATGTGTCTCATTCGTAAATCTGGTGAGCTCGCAGTGATGCCAACCGGCTCGAACCCCGATTACGGCGAGCTCGAGGGAGTGGAATTGGTGAGCCCGCCCACCAATAGGCAAATAATGCACTCCAATATTGTCATTCCGATCCTCGTACCATGAGGATCGATTGTCTCTGAGTTGAGACGCGATTATTTGCATAACAGTTGGGAAAGATGTCGTTATCTACAGAAATTCCGTCCGGGCGACTACAAAGCCTTGCTTGACACCAGCAAGATCACGGCCGCAGCCACCTACGATTTCGGCAATGCGACATTCGATGACTTTTGCGCGCTTTCGGAGGCAGACAAGGTTGCGTGCAATGTATATAATGAAATTGCAAAATCGCTCTAAACGTTACAGTTACAGTTACAGTACATGCTAAATATTAGTTTTATGAGTTTTTTCAAATATTTTCATCAGATGAAACGGGCATTAAGACCAGTTGTAATTATCTTCCTTTTACTCATTAATCGTTCCATCATTAGATCGTCGCCCTCACGAACGCTCTCACACATTTCACTTTATGCGAGGCGACGTACCGCGCCGCGCACCACTTCCCGAACGATGATACCGTGTACGATTATAGATGAATTTGGAGTGATTCTAACAATAAACAAATTTTCAGGGATTCTCGCTGTTCCACAATTATAAATACACCGAGTTACCGATCTCAACCGAGTGCGACCGAGGGGTTTCCAAAGTTAGGGAATGTAAAACATACTCTGTAGAACGCGAAATGTCGGCAATAATATCTTGACTTTCAATCGCTTACCATCTTATATGTTGAGTAGTCGATGCAATAGACAAGAGAAATTAAGGGGAAAATCCCCCTCTCCATCAGAGAGAAATAGACAGGAACCGCTCGCGACGACTGACAGACTCTGGAAATATTAAGGTTCGCCGGATACACGATGACGTTCTCGCAGGAGACTGCGGCTACCTTTCTAGAGGGCAGTGAAGTGGGAGTGCATAGGGAAGACGTACTCAGGCAAGCCATTGACTCTATCTACTTCTTTTTTTTCTCTATTAGAGAGTCATTACAGTTGTGTGTGAAAAAGATTAAGCATTTCTTTCATTAATGAGTGGCGAGTCTCAGAACCGCGAAGATTGGTATGGCGCGAGGTGCGAAGATGAGCAAGGGAACCTTCCTGCGAGTGGCTCCAACCAAATACGAATTCCTCGCCCTTCTAGGTCTCTCCTTCTGGAACAACGGTACGCCAATCACATCTTACAAAATCAAAATGTATCTCATGCACGAATGTGTTGTGCGCTACGAGAGCTAATCAATGCATCTTCGTATTTATCGAGTTGATTTGTTAGGGAAGTTCGCTCACTTCTCATTAGAAGGTTTATTTTGTTTATTTTGTTTTTTTTTATTTTTTTATTTTTTTACTCCATTGCAGATCTGGCAAATGTCAGCGACGAGTTTATGGAGATTACAGAGCGAAATAGAGAAATTATCATGAAGGAACTTCATATTATATACAAAAAGCAAGGCAAAGTCGAGTATGCAACGCGTCTAGGCGATGTTCTTTGTCTGCTTGGAAATATGGAAGTGAGCATAACATTTATAGATTGAATTACTACTTTTTATTCAAAGTTGAAAGGGCAAATTACTAATGTATATAGACAAATACCCAATATAGGATGAATCAAAATGGAAGTGAATATTTCAGAAGCACGTCTCGCTGGCATTGGAAGATCTCGAAATGTACAAGCTCATGAATTTGTTCATTTGAAGACGTATAACGTGTGTAGAACACTTATGTAATGGCATCAATGTATATTTGAAGTGTGTGAATAAATGCGATACTCGCCAAATAGTGTATTGTAGTCGCAATGTCTCTAGCACATGGTTTACGTCTACTGAATTACGCTCGTTCATTTTCTGAAGAAGATTGCTCGAGTTCGGAAAATGTTCGACCATGTTTGTACGCCTCGTTGAAGAAATCGAGTAGGCGATATACCTCGATATCTACATTGGTCAGTGAGACGTCATTCTGAGAGATTGTCCAGCTTAAATATGCTCATATGCTGCTACAAATGCCTACCTCTGCGTTGTCTAGATAGCACAGCAACTCTCCCAGTCTCGTTGCGTAGTCCATCATACCACGATTCTTGTACACAATGTTGAGTTCGCGTAAAATTGCCGCCCGATTTCGTTCCGTCGTCTCAGAAAAATGATCGTTCAACAGCGCGACCTCTGAACATTTCGCTCGGTTGACATTAACAAATTCTACCGACCATTATTCCAAAATGAGAGGCCGAAGAGCACCAGAAATTCGATATCATCTGGTTTGATTCTCTTGAAAACGTCGCGGCTCATCGCTTTAGAGCGTTGAGTACCCTTTCGTAGTAGCCTGAAATCATCCAATTGCTAAGTCTTCAACATCCTCGATTTTGCAAATTATAATTGATAAAAATATTACAAACAGAACACTTATTTGTGATGTTAAAAAGATATAAAATTAACGAACTCTTTCGCCTCTTCGACGTTAGTTCCTTGCGGCATGTCATCGAAATGATGATCAATCGATTCATCGTCAACGGTGGTAGTGTAGCTCGCTAACCTGAGTATTAACTTGGTTATTACATTTATAAAATGATACGAACACCCAAAAAGTCAAAATGGTACTTCCTGTGTTTACCAAAGCGAGAGAGCGGCCAAAAGTGAGAGGGTCGCGTACGTGCCTATGTGGTAAACAACGGAAGTTCGTCATTTGACTTTTTGGTGTGATCGTATCATTTTATAAATATAATAATCGCTCCTCCTTTTCGCGAGTTTTTTGACGTATAAAATGTTAAAAATTCATCCGCTCACCATTTCATAGGATGATCAGGAAAGTAGTGCGTCGTGCGATAAGTAGAGTCCACAATATTCACCAGCTGCCAGTTTGTCAGAATACACGAACCCTGCGAAAAATAGTTAATTTCTATTAAAATAAATCAATCTAGAAAATAGTAACATAATGATACAAATAGATTATATTCGAATAAATAAGACGTGATATTTTAATAGTAGTAAAAATTGATAAAGGAAAGCGCTTACTCGATCCTTCTCATTTAGAGCAGCAAAGTCGGGGAAAGTAAGTTTTCCGAATTCGAATATTGCGGAAATTAAAATTCGCGCATTCGGTACGACCACAGAGTACGTGGAAGGGAAAAATCTCTGAATATTATTGTTTGTCTTTTGCACGTGGTTTTGAGCTGGTTATCTCAGATAGCAGTGACAGTACGAAATGTTTCAGAGCACACAGAGACATAAGTTTACAAAACCGAAATTCTACCGGGGCCAGCGAAATATAGTTTCGTAAATTTATTTCACTGCTAAAACTCACAACATTCGATCCGTCATAGTCGCCCTGCTTGAAGTGGAAATCCGCTGGCTTTGTTGCAGTTTCACCGCATTTTCGAATTTGGCACATCAAGCTGAAAAAAAATATTTGGTGGAAATCAAAAAGAAAATACCCACCTGTAGCCCCATCGAATGCCGTCCAATATTGGCGTGCCAGTACTGCGAGAAGGCAAACCGCGGAGAAAACTGAACAGGTTAACAGAGCGGTAAGTGAGACAGTGAAAGATGATCTCTCATTTTTGCATACTCTCTCAGCAGTAAACAACATCCCCAGAGTAAGTTAAGTGGGGAACTACTGCGCGCTCTGCGTTGAGCAAGTTGGAGATTATTTCATATTCACCTGGTGTGATCGATGAAGTTCGTTTCCGTGAATCGGTCATTATAATTTCTTGATCTATCATAATCGCTGTCCAAATAAATTTCCTGAACACGTCAGAATGTAAATATGAATATTTCAGGAGCATAACGATAAAAAAATTAATCAACAAATATCAACAAATAAATGACCTCGTCAACAGCATGTGCATTTGTCATCACCTCCGTGAAACGGTCAAATCGACACTTGCGACAGGTGGTTTTCCGATCTGAAAAAAACTACTCCGTTATTTATAATCACAAGACTATATGTAGAGTCCACAACGTCCGCCCACTTCTCGCGCACCCGGATTTGACAAAAAATGAAAATTCGAGAGCACAAGCGTAATTCGAAACTATATGAGTCATATTATGGTTTGTTTTGGAGCTCTTGGAGAGCGCAATCGATTTTGCCTATATCAGGGATGATCAGAGAACGTTGAGGTGTCGAAAAAGTGGAAATTAATTTCGAAATAGTCGAAATTGGGCTTAATAATGAACTCACAACTCCTGATATACCCGCATTCTATTCTCTTGATTTTTATGGGAATATTACAAGAGAAAAAGAAATCAAAATCGGCGACTCCGAATTGTGCTTTCGTTTGCAAAAATAGTGCGTGAAAATAGGGGTTTTAAGAGTACGAGAGTATCAACATTACGGTTTACTGTAAATAGCAATGGTTTTCGCAAAAGGGGAATTGAACTTGCGAGATCGCGTTCACAAAGCAAACGCTCAACCCACTGCGCCATGAGAGCAGATGCTTACTCTCTGCAATTGCGCGCTATGCTCCTGCACTCCCGCGGCGCTTTAACACGCGCAATCCTCCAAAACGATGCGCCATCGTACTCTCCATACCTTCATAAACTACTTATCTTCTGGCATACCATCAAAATATACCCCTATGCCCGCTATGCCCCTAGAAAGATGCGGGAATAGGCTCCGCCCCTCCCCCCTCTCGTCGCGTCTTCTCTCCCTCTCACAACAGTCGAAGCGCGCGTGGTTTTTGAGGTGTAGCTCGGCTTAGAGATAGGATATCGACCTAAATCCAAAAGATTTGTCTTAATCAGACATGTAGGCACACTTTGACACTACTTTCTACCCCAGTCGGTCACTTCCGCTGACCACGTTGTGGCCCCTAACTATATGAGAGACTATCTGAGTCGATCGAGATATGGCCGTACAACCAAAAGCTAACCTATGCTGAAAACATGCTCCTAGGGTAAACTTTGTGTGTAGAGACCGAAAATGGACATGAGAAGTTTCGTAGATCAAACCCGGCTGAGATATGTTTCATGACATGTCCAAAACTGAAATTATCAACTTTGGCTAAACGCAACCAAACCTTTTACATAGTTATATATTATGAAAGCGCTCACTAAAAGAAAAATTTTTCATGTTATGACCAAGTTCGTAACTTATCTGTGCAAAAAGCTATAATTTTTCGAACAAATAATTTTAAAAAAATTATATCACGTCGTTTTCGTCCGCACTTTTAACTGTGTCCATTCGATTGCGCGTGAAAAATTACCCCCCTGCGCAAGAAAATAGCAAGATCCATTTTCTGGGCCTTGATCAAATCATTCGATGAACAAACTCTGTTGCTCAAAATCGCTGTGATTTTCAACAAAATAATTTATTATGAAAGTATACAAAACTCGCACAGCGAAATATTTCGCAGACTCACTACACTACATAAACTGAAGAAATTAAAATTTACTCCACTCAATTTGGATGAAATAATTTTTGACCTCAAACCATGAACGGTCATGGTCAAAAACCGCAAAAATATTTTTCGTTTTTTCTCTCTTCCGTTTGACATCTAATACCAAAACGTGGTATATATTTTTTATATATGAGAAATAATTATGTAGAATACTCAAAACTGGAAATCTGTCGAAAAATATTTTCTTGAAATTTCACCATGACCCGGGGTTCATGGTTTGAGGTCAAAAATTATTTCATCCAAATTGAGTGGAGTTAATTTTAATTTCTTCAGTTTATGTAGTGTAGTGAGTCTGCGAAATATTTCGCTGTGCGAGTTTTGTATACTTTCATAATAAATTATTTTGTTGAAAATCACAGCGATTTTGAGCAACAGAGTATGTTCATCGAATGATTTGATCAAGGCCCAGAAAATGAATTTTTCTATTTTCTTGCGCAGGGGGGTAATTTTTCACGCGCAATCGAATGGACGCAGTTAAAAGTGCGGACGAAAACGACGTGATATAAATTTTTTTAAATTATTTGTTCAAAAAACCATAGCTTTTTTCACAGATAAGTTACGAACTTGGCAATAACATGAAAAATGTTTCTTTTAGTGAGCGCTTTCATAATATATAACTATGTAAAAGGTTTGGTTGCGTTTAGCCAAAGTTGAAAATTTCAGTTTTGGACATGTCATGAAACATATCTCAGCCGGGTTTGATCTACGAAACTTCTCATGTCCATTTTCGGTCTCTACACCCAAAGTTTACCCTAGGAGCATGTTTTCAGCAAAGGTTAGCTTTTCCTTGTGCGGCCTCTACAGTGAGAATCTCAATCGACTCAGATATTCACTCATATAGCACCTTTCAACCAACAATCGTCCGCTCCGCCCTTGCATTTAGCTGGTGGCCGATTTGTGGACCGAATACGCCTGAAAATGCTTGTTAGTAAAATATCATTTCGATGCTTGTATTCATTATATATATTATGGAAAGGACATTGGGATGCGAACAAATATCAGGTACCTGTAGAAAACTGCGCAGGCGCTGCAACAGTCAATGCCCAAATGGCACTCATCGATGGGTATTGAACAAATTAGACAGCGGCGCGTCTGAAATGCCGAGAGCAGATCAAAATTAATAAAAAAATAATATGAAATAAAACGGAAATCTCAAATAACCTCTTCTTCCATTGTGGTCGATAGCAACGCTCGCGACTACACACACTGACAGTCTCTCTTTCTCTGCACACTCTCCAATCATCCCGGTCTCTGCTATTTGTTCCCCGCACGCTCTCCCGCTCACTCTTCTCTCGATAACCTTCCACTGACAACATCACAGTGTAGAGATCACATGGCGATGGTGTTTGGCAAAGCGAAGTTCCAAAACAAATATTTACCTATCTCCGAACGGTATTCCTACAGTCGCTACTACAGATGAATATTCATTAAAGATCATACACACTCTCTGACGAAATTGCTATTCTCGGCTAGAGATAACACGCGCGCCTCTACACACTGCGCACAAATTCTCGTGCAATGCTCTGCGCTCTCTCTCGCGTCAGAGAATGCACACATCGAACTCATGAAATGCGGATGAAATCAGCCGGAATGCGCGCTCGCAATGACGCTCATTTCACTGTTACTTCTAGCGCTACCCGCTTACCTAGTATACTACGTCATCAGTTATTACTGGTGGGTGGCGCAGTATCCCAAAGGCCCCCGGCCGTTCCCGATTGTGGGGAACTTGCTACAGGTTTGCCATCTTTCTCCTCTTCACTGCGAGAAATATGGTTTCAGTACGATTACAAGAATCTTCACGTGCACATTCATGAGTTGTCGGAGAAGTTCGGGCCAATCTTCACGCTTTTCCTGCCAGTGCCGGTTGTGGTCATCACCAGCTATCAGGGCTTCAAGGAGGCCTACGTGACCAAAGGCAAATAATCCTTATTTGTTTACGCATCCCCTCTGCATAATTTCTATCATCGATGTCTATAAGGGTGTCCGGAAAGTTCTCGCACTATCTGCTGTATCTCATTCATACCGATGTCTTGGGTCCAGTGAATAGTATGCATGTGCAATCCACCAACAGTATTTATCGTCTTTTGATTAGGTGGCTAGGATGTAGTATAGAACTAGGACGATTTTTCTAACATGCAAAAAAACAGCTTTTTTTCGAATCTACCTTGTTGGAGGTCCTAAAAATCGTTTCATAGGCTCCAATAGATATTAGAGAGCCAACAATTAAATTCAGCAGATATTAGAGAGCCAACAATTAAATTCAGCAAAATTTGGCCAATTTCGTCATCATTACGCAATCTTTTTTTTTCAAAGCTTTTTTGTTAGAATCGAGTATTTCGCAATAAAAGTGTTCTCAATAATTTTTATTTCGTTTTTATGATGAACGAACCACCTTTCTAATAACAGGATCGAAATACTCCGGAAATACAGAAAAATCGAAAACAAATTATTTCGACATTTTCGAGTTTTTAGTTTTAACAATCGATTTTTCTTGATCAATTTATCTTAATTTATTCATTAAAATTATAATGAATTACTGTTGCAATTGCAACTCTTGAATTCAAGATTCGTTGAGAAAATACTATTTTAACAGTGTTTTTCTCAACCCATTTCTGTCGATTACATCATCATTACGCAACCGAACAACCATATCTAACTGTTGTATTTTTGTGATAGTATTACCGATGAATGTTTATGTACATTCAAAGTGGGCTCTTTGAGAAATCGAAAAATAAAAAAAGTGCGAGAACTTTCCGGACACCCTTATAGGTGAATTTCTCGCCGGTCGACCCGTGCTCGCAACTGATGAGGAATTCTCGTTTGGAGAGAACGCTGGGATTATCAACTCCAATGGTCAGAGCTGGCAGGATAACAGGTGACATGGGTGGGACGCAGAAATACGATGGAGAACACCCACACTGACCCCTACAACTGGAAACGACCCCATGGCCATCCCAATACCCGATGGAGATATGACCTGAAACGAGGAATCGGGCAGCAATGTTGGAATGCAACTGACGAAGAATTCCGGCCCATCCTCATCTGAGCACTATTGCCTGACATGATAAATAATTGAATTGAACCCACACTGAAAGCCAAAGTTGAGTTGCAGGCGTCTCACGATCTCGATACTCCGCGACTTCGGAATGGGAAAGAGTCTGATGGAGGAGAAGGTGCGCTCGTTCATCGTAGATTTGTGACAAATGCTCTGGCTCTCATATTTTTGCACACACACTCTCTAGCTATGACTAAATGGAACCTACCATGAAAGCTGAACATACTGAATACACATCGCTTCTATTAAGGTCAAGCTGTCCATCTCCGAGTTTTTAACGTATCTCGAAAGCGTCGACGATAAGGATAACGTCGATTTGCGCTGGCCCATTCAGGTAGGATCTCTTGTTTTCGTTCAGTGTCTGTTAACCGAGTAAAATGTATTTGTGCGTGCGGAAGGAATATTTCACCTTCGGCAGATGCTCATGGCCAACGTCATCAACGAGACGCTCTTCGGGTTCCGATATGCCTACGACGACTGCCAGCCGCTCGTGAACTTCCACGATGCTCTTTTATCGGTGAGCAGACATTGACGAATGACTCTCGCATAATGAGACTACTTCGTTTAACATATTTTTCCTCTGCTTGAATGCTTGTAGGATGATAATGGAATATGTTAAGCTCGCCGGTCACGCTCTCGATTCCCTCTTACTGCGGTTCGGCAGCTCCTCGATCACATGGTTCAGTAACCTGCCGATGATGAAAGAGCTGGCAAGGCAAGCGATAGGCGCCCAAACGAATACGGTGAGTTGTAATGTTTTGGTGGATTTGATCACAATATGCACTACCACCTATCATTAAAAGGCAGTTGTTTGCATTGCATAATTGTATTGCATATGCTCTCCTTCATCCGCGGCAACACTGAGCGCGCACTCGCGAATTTCAATGCGGACGACGACGACGGCTGTTTCGTGCACGCATACTCGAGGAAGATCGGCACCTCTCCCAACCTAACGTTAGATCCGTTTTTGAATAAGTAATTAATGATTGCGGTGAGTCCTGGCTACTACTAGTTGCAGTGAAAGGCTTTAACTATCGATCGCATTCTACAATGATAACTAACAATCTGCCACAAGACGCAACTTCATTGCTGGTCGTACTTCTTTCAGCAAGCGGCAGCTGCACGCCGTCTGTCTGGACGTCTTCACAGCAGGACAAGAGACGAGCACGACAACGATGAGATGGGCGACACTCTTCCTCGCTGCACATCAGCAAGTGCAGGTTAGTCATGTCAGATTCCATGACGAAGATGTAAAAGCAAAGATGCTCCATGTCTTGTGGTTTTACTACTGCTCTAGATGTGACAACCTTGTATGCCAGCAATAGCACAGATATACGCATATGCAGATTCACAAATTGCCACCTTCCATTTCTACAACAATCATCAACCTATAGAAATTATATGATCCAATATAGATTACCTTGAATCTACATCGTTTCTTTATGTCCTTCGCGGATGTATCAAACAACTCAACGTTGGCATGATTCAGGACAAGGCGCGTGCGGAGATTCTGCGCGTCGTCGGACGTGCACGCCTTCCTTCAATGTCCGACAAGCCCGATATGCCCTACACAACTGCCATTGTCCACGAAATCCAACGACGAGCCAACATTCTCCAGACGAATGTCAATCGGCGAACAACACAATCCGTCGAGATTATGGTATAATATACCCGGTATTCGTCCAAATCAGGTCCTCCAATTCGAATCCTGTGAAAAAGCAAACGCAGATAGCGATTGTTAGATTTTCCATGATAAAATAGTGTCTGTTCCGGGTCACGTCATCCCTGCGCACACTTGCGTCATCGGCGAGATCCACCAGATAATGGCGCACGAACCAATCTTCGTCGACCCGACTTCATTCCGCCCTGAGAGATATCTAAACGAGGACGGAATAACACTCAACAAGGAGGTCCTCGATCGAACTCTGCCCTTCTCTGCTGGCAAAAGACAGTGCGCAGGCGAGGGTATGCCAGTGTTTCACAATGGACTAGTTATTTTTTCCGCAAGGATTTTGTTGTATTTGTAGCTAACGAAAATCCTCGATAGCATGAAGAAGTTAGAAGGAAAAAAACGAGAAGCCTTTGACAAATATGCAGTCATCTTTGCACAGGCCTCGCGCGGGTCGAGCTGTTCCTCGGAATCTCTACGATGCTGCAGCACTACCGCATACTTCCTTGCGAATCAGGCATCCCCATCGATCTCTACCCTGCGCACCCAGTGAGCATGGAACCCAAGCACCAGCCACTTAAACTCGTTCCAGTCTAGTCAAACTTCATGTGAATAAGAATATCGACGAGAAATAAATTGTCAGTGAATGAGACATGTTGTATGATAATGAAATTTACACGAACCTAATTACTCGGACTTTGATGCAATAGCACAGCGCATTCCGAGACGATAATGTGATCTACTCGGACCCAAGAACGTTCTTGGAATCAAATTCTCTGAAAACTAATTCTTGTTTCACCTCTCCGATAAATGTATGCCATCTTAGTGTATCAGTGAAACAAGTATAATCTTCCGCACGTCGGCAATGACATTTTCACACGCGTCTTAATCTTAATAATCGACATTCATTACTTCCCCATCTATTCTCACCATCCATGACACGCACCGAGACATCAGATATCATTCTAGTTTCCGACATGTCGTGGCGATATTTGTACTTTCCTGATTTGATTTTTGCTCCAGCACTAGCTATCCTGCTTATTTTGCTAAAGCTATCCAAGAATGAGAATCATCACACGCCATTTTACATCTTTTTCATCACCAACGGTAAGTATTTTTTCCCGAGCATGCCTATTGTATCACTTCTTAGGGATTTGTGGAATAACTAATGTACTGACTCACTTTCTCGCACTGCAAATTCCATACAGCTCTGAACACTCATGGGTTCTTCTCATGATACTGGTACGATTTTAGAGCACACATCGTCTTGAGACTTGGCAATATTATTTAGATGCTAAACGAAAACGGGACTCTGGGAGCGATCATAGGGAAACTGTACATCGCAGCCCATCGATACTCTGTCATGCGAGAGATGGGCTTGAGTGAAACGGTCAGTCTATTAATATCAATTGTTTATCCAAACAAATTAGATTTGGTCGAATCGCTTCGTATGCTTGCTAATTCTCCTTCAATTTGTGGCTCCTACATTCGCTTCGATATTTTACATTCTGCCTTCGTTCTCAGCACTGTCGACAAACGGCGAACGAGTCTTTCTCGCGGTTGATAACCGAGCACTAATAGTACGGCGATTTCCGGGATTTTACACCCAGAATGAATATACTTACTATTGAATATATTCTATAGATATGACACCGAGTATATGATATACTCAATATTGAGTATTTTCTCTCGTTTTCGCACGCTCTCTCGACGCGCGAATATACACCTATGCAATGCACGACTCATTTCCTTTTCAGGTTCTCAAATACGTGAATACATCCTTGTACTTTTTCTATTGCATAGCGTGCTTTGTTCTGACCTTTCTATCAAGTCGACAGCTTTCTGCAATGGGAAGGCATATTGAGGTTTTGAACCGGACTAGAAATCAAGATCACATACTATTTTTTCAGGGAAATACGAGAAGAAGAATTTTGAGGCAGCAGCGCAAAATGTTCACGATAGTCACTGTTTGTTGCGTTACTCAGCTTTTGAAGGCCGCGCAGCAGGTAAACATAATACTTTTTAAAAATATAATAACAAAAAGTAAATTAATTTGTTTTAGTTCGCAGTAATAATCATCTCTGCAACTCATTGCCTCAACAGAGCTCAGCAAGAAGCTGTCATCTGGCCATCGGTTAGTTTAACCCTTCCGCGTTTCTAGAACGAAAATAAAAAAAGAACAATATAAATTGAGAAGTTTTCAAGGAAATATGGAAGTAGTAGAATGGAAAACAACTATTGTGCTTCGATGTTTCGGTTCTTTCCGTTCGTTATAATCTTCATCTGTTTTAGTAGAGTGCGAAATGTGAGACCACGGTCTCTTCATTTCGCACACTCTCTCGTCTATCGACCGGTCTAGAGAGTGTGTGAAATGAAGAGGGCGTGGTCTCACATTTCGCACTTGTAGTACATTCTCGCCAATGGTCTGGCCACTTATTCACCGGCCGTCGTTCTCGTCATGCAATCAAAGTCGGTGCGCGCGCTGCTCTTGGGATGTGGTCGACCGGATCTGGAGCAGTGAACCCCACAATTGTCCAATAATGCTGCGTTTATTGTCGCTGAGGGGTCAGAAATGGTCTCGTCATTCCGTACACTCTCTCACCTACCGACCGGTTGAGAGAGTGTGGAGAATGACGAGACCATTTCTGACCCCACAGCGACAATAAACGCACCATAACAATACATGTAAATAGGTCACTTGTAAATGAAATCAGATGAAAAGGATATCAGATATCAGTGAAGACACGAGTTGAAAAAGAGAAATATGAAAATGATAAAATTATCTTCGATATTTATAATATTTTGAAACAGATAAATACGTATTTGTGGAACACTATGAACACGTCGCAAAGGCAAAAGTGCGAAAATTCTGGAAACTAAAGTCTTTCATTGCGATAAATCATGCAATGACTACTTGTCTCTTCAACGCCACCATCTCTTACCGCTTGTGAAATTGCCAGCTCACTACACGTTCTACACACTTTCGAGCGTGCAATTCTCTGCTATTTACCACTCTCTCTAGCTAGCGAACAGAGAAGAAACACAGCTAGTGGGATAGAAATATGTGAAATCGCGAAGAATCACTCGCACAATGTCGCTACTCGCGCTGTTCATAGTTTCGCTGCCCGCTTGCCTAGTATATTACGTAATCGCCTATTACCGATGGGTGGCAAAGTACCCCAGAGGTCCTCGGCCCTACCCCATCGTCGGCAACCTCCGTCAGGTTTGTTCGCTAGTTCACTAACCACACTGAGATCAAATTTATAAGGAGAACCGTTCTCCTAGCGACTTTGAGCTCTGTGTATACCTCTCTTTTCATTTTCTCTTTATGCTCATTTTCATTTCAGTTCAATTCGAATAACCTCCACCTGGATATTCGTGAGCTCTCGCATCAGTACGGGCCCATTTTCACGCTCTTTCTACCTGTCCCGGTAGTGGTAATCACCAGCTTTGAGGGCTTCAAGGAGGCTTACGTAACGAAAGGTATTTCTTGGTCATTATTCGAGTCGCATATTAATTTATTTTGCCCCTTGTTGAAGTAGTTTCGAAGAGACGAAGGCATTACGTTTACTCAATTCGTGATTTGTCCAGGCGAGTTCCTTGCGGGACGTCCTGTGCTAGCCGCAGATGACGTTTACTCTTTTGGCGACAACGCAGGCATCATCAATTCGAATGGGCAGAGTTGGGTAGAGAACAGGTGAGTGACGCTAAACCACTAATAGGAAATGGAAGTGCATGTCGTGCGGCAAGAATGGATTAGCAATTAGACGAAATATGGAATCACAAGGCGGATACAACCATTCCACTATCAAATATTTTCCATAGAAAAACGAGAGAGTTTTCAGACGGCTAACAATTTCGATCTTGCGCGATTTCGGAATGGGCAAGAGTTTGATGGAAGAGCAGGTAAACGGCACTATACATTCAGATAACATCTTGCATTCTGAATTGGTTTCTCCGACTGACTTCATTTCCGATCTAAGGTCAAGCTCTCCATCGTCGAATTCTTGCGTCATCTCGACAGTATTGAAGACAAGGACAAGATCGACCTGCGTTGGCCTATTCATGTACGCGTTATACTTACTACTATAAGAGAGGTATCACCAGAGATTGTAGGTTGCTCGGAACAATTTTCAAAAAAATATTTCTGATTTCGATCAAACTTTTATGTGAGAGTACCCAGGAGATAAGAATTCGATTTATCCTGGTCCCAGGTCTCGGAGCCGGCTTTTAGGAATTAGCCGGTTCTGTCACCGGAATCGTCATAACTCAGCTTAAAGTTGGGTAGGAAAACTGGCATAGAGCTCAAAATGTGCGGAAAAGATTGCCGAACAACTTTTATGAAGTCAATGAGTACGTATCTCTTCATCACAAAAAGTTATGTGCCATAAACTAAATTGCAGAATGTTTGAATAAAATTCTCCCAAGTTAGATGAGCGATAGGTGCTATTTTTATTTCGGATTATGAAAGAGTACATCATGCAGTATTAAAATAAAAATATAAACTGGGTAATAGGGTATCACCCGTGGGGTAAAAACTGCGTTGAATCCATTTTTCACCGTATTTTCGAGATTTAAGCTTACTCTAAGTTTGCTCAAACTGTTCAGAAACATCGGAGTTCACATTTATAATTTATATTTGAACATATTGAATTGTAATTAGCCACTTCTTGGTCATTAAATTCATATTCTCACTTCTGCATTTTCCGATGATATGTAGAAAATTCATGCAAAAAAAAATTTTACAAAAAAAATAATTATCTTGTATTGTAATGTTTTGTATTGCTATTTGATATTTATCATCATGCATTTTATCGACAAAAATAAATTCAACTATATTTCGGGAGAATAAAAGTGCTTCCGAAAAAAATATGTTTTTGCTAAATTTCTCAGAGCTTCGCCAAATGCGCAAGCGAAAAAAATGGATTTAATGACCAAGAAGTGATTAATTACAAATCAATATGTTCAAATATAAATTATAAATGTGAACTTAGATGTTTCTGAAGGGTTTTAGCAAACTTGAGTAAGCTTATTTCTCGAAAATACGGTGAAAAATGGATTCAACGCAGTTTTTACCCCACGGGTGATACCCTAATCACCCAGTTTATATTTTTGTTTTAATACTGCATGATGTACTCTTTCATAATCCGAAATAAAAATAGCACCTATCGCTCATCTAACTTGGGAGAATTGTATTTAAACATTCTGCAATTTAGTTTTTGGCACATAACTTTTTGTGATGAAGAGATACGTACTCATTGACTTCATAAAAGTTGTTCGGCAATCTTTTCCGCACATTTTGAGCTCTATGCCAGTTTTCCTACCCAACTTTAAGCTGAGTTATGACGATTCCGGTGACAGAACCGGCTAATTCCTAAAAGCCGGCTCCGAGACCTGGGACCAGGATAAATCGAATTCTTATCTCATGGGTACTCTCACATAAAAGTTTGATCGAAATCAGAAATATTTTTTTGATAATTGTTCCTCAAAGGTCATGTTTACCTACAATCTCTCGTGATACCTCTCATAATTAGAATAGTGCTCGTGCACGCAAACACGAGGATAGCCTTGCAACAGACCGCTAATCGTCTCTATACTGGTTCTCGTTGCTAATCAGGCATAGGAGATGGTTAGGACCGCATTTCATGTAGAAGACCTTGAACCTTTTTGCATATAATCAATGAGGAAATACATTTTTCGTAAAATTTATGTGTCGACCCAGATCCAAAAAAAACAGTACCGTACATTTCAGTTGATGATTGCCAACATCATCAATCAGACGCTCTTCGGCTTCCGATACTCATTCGACGATTGCAAGCCGTTGATCGAGTTCAACGACGCATTCCACTCAGTAAGCGAACAACTCCTTCACAATTCACAATGCGTACAGGATTCTCTCACTCGTTCACAGAAAACAATCCACGGCACAGTCATTTTCGCTTATATTGGGTCTGGGGAAATATTTTTTCTGGGTGTTGTCTAGGGATGCAAGTTCGGTTTTCGTATTACGACTCTCTTAGCGAGAGATCGGTAATACGGCTGATAAAGTGAAGAGAACGAGAGAAAAAGAGACGCCGTATTACCGAAACCGACGCCGAACGGTCAACCCTAGTGTTGTCTAAGTTCGATTCAACATGTTACTTATAGCGAGAAATGTGAGACCACGATTTCTTCATTTCGCACACTCTATCGTGCACAGACCGGAGAGGATAGTTTAGGAAACGTACAGTGGCCTCACATTTCTCATTCAAATGTTAAGCTCTCGGAGCCTGCTCTCAACTCCCTCCTCGTTCGGTTCGGCAGCGCCTCTCTCTCGTGGCTGAACTACGTACCGGGCATCAGAATGCTCGCGAGCAAAGCGATAGCAGACAATGCGAATACGGTATCACATCATTCCACAGACCGGCCAACCTTCCAGAAAGGCCTTTAGAGTGAGAGAGCGTGTGAAATCGAGAGGGACTCTCTCACTTTTGTACACTCTCTCGCTCTAACCCTGTTCTGTAGGTTTGGAATCATGTGGGTATGTACTCGCAACGTTTGTTGATCGAAAACAAACATTATTGAAATAGTTTACAATTAATTGCTTGTTGAGCTTCCTGTCCTTTATTTATTTAAATCAAAAATTACAATCTTTCATCTCCTAAGACCGTGTGAGAGATAGAAAGAGGGAGAGAGTCGATGTTTGGAATCAGGTGGCACCCTGCATATTTCGCGGCACCTATCCTACCATGCTCGCTCTCTCTTCCCAGATCAATGATTTGTTTCGCATGCTTGCACTCTCTTAGATATGGTGCATTGGAAACTTGATTGCCATTCATGACGTGTTGCAGTTGCTCAACTACATTAGAGAGAACACGGAGCGGGCTCTCGCAGAAATCAACGACAGTGATGAAGACGGCTGTTTCGTGCAGGCTTATTCCAGGAGGATCGGCGCCTCCCCTAATCTCTGGTACTTTGCATTAGAGCGCTTCCTCACACCCCCAAAACGAGTAAATGTGTATTAAGTTGGACTAAAATTCCAAATCTGATGCGCCCCTTACAGCAAGCGGCTCCTTAACTTTGGATCATGAGTGTGACATTAAGAAGTTCTGTGAATGATGTATCGAACACATTCATTTTATTCAAAGGCCGATGTTGATGAGTCGGTGTGTCACATAACATAAGCCCTTGCAGCAAGCGGCAGCTGCACGCCGTCTGTCTGGACGTCTTTGCAGCCGGGCAGGAGACGGGGTCGACGACGCTGAGCTGGGCGACGCTCTTCCTCGCTGCTGATCAGACCGTCCAGGTTCTCGTAGATCCTTCTTGCCCTCTCCCAAATCCGAGACACTTCCTCTTGAAGCGCCGCTTGAAATGAAAATAATAATATAATATTTACACGAGTGACGAGGAAACGCGGTGCGATAAGATACATAAAAAAGAACGAATAATCCAGGGGGACTTCTCAATATTCGGATTTTGAGAGTAGTCTTGAAACAAGCAGTTTTTAGGACAAGGCGCGCGAAGAGATCCTTCGTGTCGTCGGCAGAGACCGACTGCCTTCTATGGCCGACAAGCAGGCGATGCCATACACGACGGCCGTCGTCCACGAAGTCCAACGACGAGCCAGCATCGTGCAAGCGAACGTCAACAGACGAACAACTACCGTCGTGGAGATTATGGTATTGATCGTGCACCCCTCCCCCCTCTTGATGCCTGCCCTTTCCGACGATGCCTTTTCGTTTCCCCCTCTCTCCCGTGGTGGGGGGATCGGTGCCCCGGCCAGCGTTGCCCTTGTTATCCATTGTTAACCGCACGCAATTTCACGGATAATCCGGATTGCTCTTCAGGGTCACATAATCCCTGCCGACACATGTGTCATCGGCGAGATCTACCAAATCATGGCACACGACCCCATTTTCGTCGATCCAACGGCATTTCGGCCTGAGAGATATCTAAATGATGATGGTGTGACGCTTAATAAGGCAGTCCTCGATCGCACTCTGCCCTTTTCCGCTGGCAAGAGACAGTGCGCCGGCGAGGGTAAGTGGATCGTATTCAAAAAAAATGGCAGGGCACCAAGTGAGTTCACTTGCCTGTACGAAAAAGTCACTATAAATTAGAGACATTTCAAGTACAGTTAGTTATTTTACTTGGTGTGCGGATCATAGTGACTCTTTTCTGAGTGTATTCGGAAATTTTTTAATCCTGTATTCATGTATGATAAGAGCTGAATAGCAACAGTTATTGTTCCACTCTTAATCCCGACCAGAACCAGGGTAGAGTGAGCGTCAGGGTGTCATGTTCGGGGAAAAATCAACTCGATCATGGTCACCTTTCAGGTTTGGCTCGCGTCGAGCTGTTTCTCGGGGTTGCTTCGATACTGCAGCACTACCGAATTCTTCCCTGCGACGACGCCCCTATTGATCTCGATCCCGAAAACACCGTCAGCATGACTCCCAAACAGCAGCCACTCAAATTAGTCCCTGCATTGTGAACGTTTTGTTCTTCCGAATTTATTCATTTCTCTGTACTAAATTGTCTTTCAATTTCAAGTCATTTGTCTGTTAAATAACGCTGAATACATATTAGCTCTAACTTTTGAGTGCCTCCATTGTTGTATGTGTGTAACAAAGAAACATGCGTCTCTTGCAACTCACTCCACGCCAATCTAGACTTTCCGTGAGTTCATGCGGATAAATCATACTCTGCGTGCGTGGATTAAAGCGAGGCTCCAAAGAGCAACGAAACGTGTGAGTCACGGGTGAATTCTATACATCACTAGGGAGACACAAGGAGAAGGGAAGAGGTGGAGGCAACCCGAGAGGGAGATTGGGCGACGAGAGAGAATATGAAAGGTGGAAGTAGAGTGAGAGCGAGAGAGAGTGAGAGCGAGAGAGATAGAGGGAGAGAGGGGCACGTAATAGCTAGCAGAGAGTGCGGAGGGAATCGAGTGTTTGTGGGCTTTTCCAACCCTCATGGCTCGCGTGGAGAACCAGAAAGTGGTATGTCTCTTAATATATTTCCATTGTTCTTTTTTCTGAATTATTCATTGCCTGATCTGCCATCTTTTCAGGTACGCCACTGTCTCATATGTTCTGTGCCCATCACAGAGTGTCACTTGGGCATCGATTCCTGCCGAGCGTGCGCGGTTTTCTACAAGTGAGTCACTACGATAAAGTTTCCGGGATGCATGGAGTGGCGAGAAAGTGTTTTGCACTACATGTGTCTTTTGAAATGAAAAACAAAAATGTGTATCTCTCCACCGGTTGTTCACGATAGATGTAGCGACTATTGAAGAAACCCTAATTCGTTTGCAAACTTTTACATTGTTAGTTGAACGCTCTCAAAAAATACCGATTACAGGCGAATCTGTGCCAATGTGTCCAACCGACCGGAGAAGTGCAAGGGCGGAGACGGCGCGTGCAGAGAAACTGGTATTAGATAAATTTTTGAAAAATCGTCCGATATAATAAAACTTTTTACTATCACACAGTAGGGAAGGCGAGGACGCGTGTGACAACATGAGAGACGCCGAAGGGCGCCTTCAATTATTAGTTTATCATTTTTGTGACAGTGTTCACTAAACCAACCAAAGATGGGCATTTCGCTTCGACTTGTCAGTTTCAATAAAAAAATCAACAAAAAATGATTCAGATCCCACAACGTCTTGTCGCAAATGTCGATTCGATCGTTTCACAGATGTAATCGCCAATGCTTCGCTCACAACGCTATCTGATGAAGAGGTGGGGGGGGACATTTTTAAAGAGAAGTTAGACCTATCCCATGCCAAGTGTTTCCTTTCGTCACTGAATTTCGATTCGAGTCGCAAAAGAACAGACGTGTGCCAAATGTTCTATAGGCAATAATCCACGTGGTTCCGATCATGTGTATCTTTCGTGAATGCACAATTCCAGTATATTCAGGTGCTAGAGAAGGAAGATATTTGTGCCCCACACCAGACTCGCAGAGCGAAAGATATCAAAACAACATTTATCGATCACACCAGGTGATCGATAAAACTTCTTAAAATACGAATGTCGAATATGGCATTTAGTTTTCTCCTCGAGCAGCCCTCATGCAGCGACACGCCAATTCTCGACAAGATTCGGTGGGGATACAGGTGATTTGCATATTTTGTTTGCTTCCGCAACGTCTATCCAGTTTGATAATTGACTTCTCAGTTTGATATGTTAAAATTTTATTCATTTTTTTTTGTTTTCTCCAATTTGACCAGTTGTTTTCTCAGTTTGATGTGCCTCCAGCGGAAAACGGGCGAAGCGGCGACGAAACCCGTCGACTTCCACCTCGGACAGGGAGACTATGACGGATCGAATATTGTGAGTATTTTTATTTATTGTTATTATTATTATTATTTATATTTATTGTATTTATTTATTATTGATCGAATATTATTATTGTGAGTCATGCTATTAGCAATTTTTAAAAATATCGTAAGTAATTATTCAAACTATATTGCGAATATTGTGAGTCGTGTTATTACAACGTAAAAAATACATACACGAAATGTACTACTGCAGTCTATATTTCGGCGTCTCATTTGTTTTCAAACGCTATCGCGCCTCCCGTAATGTGTGGTATCAGCGGAACGTTTTATTATTACGGAGTAGTGTTTGTGAATTAGTCATACGAAATCGCGAAAATTCTTCGCATAATAGATGAGCGACTGCCACTGGGCAAAGCAAAATGGTTGCTGTCAGCACAAAAAAATTAGAAACGAAAAAGTGCAAAAGTCCTCTAAAGATCCGAGCATTCAGCAATTCTACCCCGCCACGTATTCGACGATCGTGCCCAACGCACGCATTTACTCTGCGGCAATTTTCGACTTCGGCAAATTGACCTTCCCCGATTACGCGGCGCTTAGCGAAGAAAAAAGGGTGGGTACTCTTTTTTCTCTTCAAAATAAACAGCAATAAAATTCAAAACGTAATAACTTTCTTTAAAGTCTCTATGGCTTGGAACATTTTATATCAAATGTTGATTAAAATAGAGACAAGATTAATTGGTGAGCTTTAAGATTAGTTCATTTGTATTTTGGAGACATACTTTTGAAAGCATCGTACGCGACCGTGCAATACACTTCAACATGTGTACAATTGATCGGTTATTCTGCGTGTGAATGTTGTTGTTGCTCAAACATCTATTTTTTGTATAAAAAATCACTTGATGTCCTCCATAAGCAGGCATTAGTGATGAGTTCGTGCTTCCAACACGTGGGTCTTCTCGAAACAATCTATCGATCCACCCACTATTTCAGCGACGATCCTGATAAATTGTAAGTCACTTTTGGGATCACAATGTGTGATTTTGCTTTCTGTATGAATGACTATTGTCACATTCCGATTCGGCTTTTCCACTTCATTTTGCACGAGAATAGCTGTTAGTACACACAGAAAAAAAGGTCTTGCATACCCCATAAGATTTGGGGGTTCTTAACAAAATGTCTTATATATAAGATCTTTTGTTAAAGAACCCCCATATCTTATGGGCCTTTTTGTAAGACCTTTTTTCTGTTAGTATTGAGTCAACAATTCACATGCAAAATACAACTTTATTAGGCAGAAGCAAGCAATTGATGTTGCGCAAAAATAAGCGCATTAAGTTTTTCGAGCTACACAACCACCACCGACGAGGAATCGATTCGACGCTTCTTCGACGACTGTCCTCATCCAATTAACGTGCAAGAGGCCATTGAGTACGAAATTTAGTTAATTAATATTATAATTTGAAATGGTCGATTCAATTTCTAAATTGACCATTTTTAGTGCTCTGCAATCTCACACGGAGCGCACTAAAGCGATGAATCTCGACGAATACAAGAGAATCAAACCGGACGACGTCGAATTTCTAGCGCTCCTCGGTCTTTCCTTCTGGAATAATCGTAAGTTTTTTGATATTTTAAATTATTTTTGCTTTATTGCCATTGTATTTCGCTGCTTACGTGAGGATCATTACAAGATTACAATAATGGCCAAGATCTGGTGAAAAATCGAAATAGCTCAACAGTTTGGATGATGAAAACACTGGTGCCTTTGCAGAAGTAGCAATGCACGAGGAGCTATCCGAAGTAACGGAGCGGAATCGAGCTGCCATCTTGCGCGAACTCAACATTGTTTATAAAAATCGCGGTGTGACCGATTACGCAACGCGGTTGGGAGAGCTCCTTTGTTTAATCGACAATATAGAAGTGAGTTGCCACCTAATAAAGCGCTCTCAAAATGTTACATACAATATTAACAAGTAACTTCCAAAATTTTGATATATTACATGATTTTAATATTACATGATTTTAACATAAAATTCCAGGCCAATTCTTCGTTGTGCGCGGTAGATGCTGAAGAATACCGCCTGCACAATCTCTTTAATGAGGCGTATCCATGATAAATATATATTTATGTACGAAATCGATAAAGGATAACACAAAAAAAACTTACCAAATTTAAGAATTCGTCAACTTTTTTTTACGTTACACTTCACGATGGATCTCGGTCATTTCATGTAAAGAGACGTCCAGTGGAAGTCGTCCACTAGAGAATGTGACAAGTATATAGCCGGATCTGCTCGATTCTTACGCGAACGCCCTCTTATATGCATTGGAAAAAAGAAAGTCTATCCTCAAACAGTTTTCGTGGAATAAGGGCCATGAGCGCTGATCGACGAACGTACATAAAGGATAAGTCCAGTAGTTTATTACAAAATTAAAAGAATTTTCCATGAATAGAAGAATTCTTCAATCCATGGAGAACTGAAGTTGATGCGATTCTGCGATATAATTTGCCTCTCATTGAGTTGAATTGTGCTCGACGAATTTGATATTTGTCGGGAGATGACAGTCGATCGAAACAACCGAATTAACTTCGACATGATCACTGAACAATAAGATCCGTTGTCTTCATTTATTGGTATTTTCCTCTGAGGAACAGCAGGTACCGTTGAGCTCCAAACTAAAATTGTCTCGGAAATGAGGGAAGAGATAATTCAAAAATGTGTATAGGGTTGGTATTGGATCCACGAGGTCACGTTAGCGAGACTGCTCCACTAGTACTGATGTTCGACAGAGCACGTGAGCCAGATTTGGCGGGTTTTATGTATCTTTAGAACAAAATTAGTACATCATAGTATTGAGTATCGCTTCCCTCTTGCTCTCCATCCATGTCTCAGTCTGCTCATTTCATTATAAACAGGTACGGTTGCCGCCCGTTCGGTGTCGGTGTGGGCATTACGGACCTCTCGCTTACCCTCTGGCTGTCTAGATCTTGAAATTGGGAGAGGGAAGAGAGAGGGGTCAATTTGTTTACGGAATACCGGCCGTTTTGGAGAGAGATGAGAGAGTGTGCTTTCACAGGGAAAGGGGAGAGTGTTCTCTCTCCAAGACGGCTTCTTTTCCGTAAAACGGCATTCCCCTCCTCTCTTCCCGTGAAACGGCGAGTGATTAGGATTTGACCTCTCCCATTCGTAAAATGAGAGTGTAAGGTTCGAAGAGGGTGAGAGTGCCTGAATGAGTTTTACGGACACCGAACCGGCAACCCTATAAATAGGTCAATCAGAAAACGAGCGGGTTTGACGTATTTATACGATTTCATTGTCCGCATTCTGGATCGGTCAAGTTCTTTAAGCACATCGTACGAAATTACGGATTTGAGAGTAGACGTCAAGACAGCCAAGTAAGGTTAGAGAGGAACATATCAATTTTTTCAAGCATTTCACATGCACTTTCGCTGCATTGGGTCAGTAAACGGGAAAAAGGAACAATAATCGTTGCTGACTAGGGTTCCCTTGGAACTTATTGGAATTGAACTGATCACGATCCTCTCGATTTCACACACTCTCTAGCACGCGTTGCGGTCTGCGTTCCTTTGTTCCCCAAATTTCACAATTCCATTTGATTCCAATAAGAGAACCCATATTGCTGACACCACTCGGAGTTCATTCCATGCGACGGCCAACCTAACAGAAAGGAGTTTAGAGTGAGATAGAGTGTAAAACCGAGAGGGACCCTCGCACCTTTGCGCAGTCTCTGTGTTCGCAGCTAGCATTCATAAGAGAGACTGTCTGAGTGGTTCGACATATTTGTTCAGGAAGCTGGCAGTTGACGAAAATTCCGATGGAAGACTGACAACGCTATGTTGTAGTGCATTTGGTGAGAGTTAAGACCGTGCCATTCCGGAAGTTCAAAAATGCTTCTACGCTTCAGGGCATACAATATTGGTACTTGTGACGTCTCAAAACTTTTTTGTCAAATCGAATGTAATCTTTCCGATTCTTAGTGCAATCGATAGCCCATCGAAATACAACTATTTTTCACTTTCGGAACTTTTTTGATTAGAGTTCACACAGCAGAGTTATTCTTCAAAAATAGTTTCTCACTTAATTTTCAATACTACTAGAGGTCCTGCAAAATTTTCCCTCGTCCTACTACATCGCACAGCAGTTGCGTACAATCTGTGAAAAATAGAGAATTTAAAAGTTTCTGGCAGGAAGTCAAAAACGGAAAAGTATACAAAAAAAAATTTTGCAGGACCTCTAGTAGTATTGAAAATTAAGTAAGTAACTATTTTTGAAGAATAACTCTGCTGCGTGAACTCTGATCAAAAAAGCTCCGAAAGTGAAAAATAGTTGTATTTCGATGGGCTATCGATTGCACAAGGAATCGGAAAGATTCCCTTCGATTTGACAAAAAAGTTTTGTGACGTCACAAGTACCAATACTTCATGCCCTGAGGCGTAGAAGCATTTTTGAACTTCCGGAATAACACGGTCTTAACTCTCACGAAATGCACTACAACATAGCGTTGTCAGTCTTCAATCGGAAATTTCGTCAACTGCCAGCACTATTTCGATCCGCTCAGATAGTCTCTCATATGTGTGTTGTTTAACTGTCTCAGTGAGACCCCAAATGTTTTCTCCGGCGTTATTCGCTACGTTCTTGTCTGTCTAACTCCCCTTACATCACAATTACTTCTTTCTGTAGCTCAACAAACATCGTCATGGAAAAATATTTTGCAAACAAACGAAACCAATGAGTTGATCAGTAGTCACATGCATGCATGTTATTCATCTTCAAAGTGCAGATACGGTATCAACAACGGATCAAGAATAAATAGTTCCGCGCCATTTATGATGTTCATTATCTGACTGCTATGTTATCCTTTGGCGTAGCCTACAGATCGTATTGTTTGGTATCCTTCGGAGTTTCATTTTTGCTCAACAGTTTACTCGTCTTTATAGTTCATAGTAGAGGAGGCAGTATCGGATTCTACAGGTTTGACATATAACGTTCTCTAGCTGATTGTGGACACGATCTTGCACACTCAAAATTATAGTAACTTTTTGTTGTGCTGGACCATGCATATTTCATTATCACGTGTCTGATAATTGTAATTTTAAATATTATTTTTAAATATATGAATATCACGTTGGTTTAGTGCACATTTCAATTGTATATTTTGTCCTACACCCTCGTTATGGTGTGCATTACCTCCTGTTTTGTGTACCGATACGCACTGCTGTGCAGGTTTGTGTTATTTTTTCGCAGTACTCACATGGAATATCAACGGACTACTTTTTTATAATCTAAACAAGGTAGTTGGGTACACTTTACCTTCAGTCCACTTATCGTTTCCCTCTTCGAATTTCGACTCCGGCGAGTTGCTACTCTGCTGCTTTTATCGGTGAATTCAGACACCACCGAGGGTATTGCTAATTCACAAACACCCGTTGGATGTATTGAAACAATCCGCTGATTAGTAACAGAAACAAGAGCAAAAGTGCACGCGAACGTGAGAGAATCAGACAGTGACGTAATTCTTTAAACTTGCAATATAACATATTTCAGACATTATGCGCTTTGTGGTGGTTCGATACTAGCTACGTGATAATGCACGAGTCGGAGGTAAGATTTGCATCATATAAAAAAGATGCGTACCAAAACCTACTCCTGCCCATTCACATCATTCCACAGGCCGGTCAACCTTCTAGAAAGACAGAGCGGGTGAAATCGAGAGGGACTCTCTCACTTTTGTACACTCTCTCGCTCTAACCTTGGTCTGTATGTTTGGAATCATGTGCATTGCAACACTGGCAGTGTTCTTCCGCTAGCCCAGCCCGGAAACGGGAAATATCATTACCTTTTCCTTTTTACCAAAACCTACATAAAAGGAAAGGGGAGGGGGGTCCTTTTAGATTTTACATGCTCTCTCATTCCAAACCCTCTCTGAAGAGTTGGCCAGCCTGCGGAATTTGAACAATTACAGAACGTTCGACGAATGCTCAGCAACAAGTATTCACAAGAATTCGGCATTGACCTTCTGCACAGCTATGCGCTGTTTGTGGATTTCAACGTAAAAATATGCATCGGGAATTTAAAATTTCTAAACTTCAGATTGAGGAAACGAAGAGTCGCAGCTTGGCCGGAATTTGTGCACTTTCGATGACGATGCAGTTGTGTATTCTGACAATTGTAAGAACTGGTCGTGTTGGAACTCAATTTTGAAATTTGAGTTTGGTCATTAGCAAGGCACTTTTTTATATTGATTAGCTTACTGTAGTTTTTCTACCGTTTCCTTAGCTACACGGGCGACGTTTCTCACTGCACCACAATTGCACAAATAGCTAGTATAGTGCCCTCAAATCATTGGTTGAGATACCTAATATAAGCAATAAAGTTTCTACAGTATGCCTACAGCATCCTCCATTTACCGTAACCCGGGCGACGTTTACCAATGCTCCAGAATTGCACAAATAGCTGGTATAAAAAAGTCGCCGGATACGGTAGATACAGGATACTGTAGGCATACTGCAGAAACTTTATTGATTATGTTAGGTATCTCAACCAATGATTTGGGGCACTATACTATTAAAATGGTGATCCTTTCAGGTTTTCTCCTGCTGGAAAATCCGTCAAGCCATCAAGGAGCGACAACTGAGTTACTTGGCGCGAAAAATGCACACTCATGCTCTCAAATTGCTGATTTCGCAGGTTAATCAAATAAATCGAATGCATTTCATCATAAAATATCCATCAGACTCTCAACCCACTGATGTTTCTCTACGTTCCCTGCTTTTTAGATATAATCGGCATGTTTGTAAACAGTAATTTCGGCGACTTGCCCAAGGTGGGAGCGTTTTTTTAAATATTTCAAAGAAACATTTCGTTGAAAATTGAATGACGTAGATACATTTTTTTTAAATCCAATATGACGACGATTTATCTCAAATCAGCAGTACTTCTTTCTTTCTTTCGTACATTGAAAGAAAGCATTATTTTATTCGGGAAAATTTTTTTTTAATAAACTGATTCAGGTTCTTGCTCTGAGTTTAGCACTATTTCCAATTGTCAATCCCGCCATCGTCATATATTTCACCGAAGATTACAAGCATTTTGTAACCAGGTGTCTCAACATTTTGGTATGTGCGACCATTTCGAAGCTCTAACATTGTCTGTATTTGATATAGACCCCAGTCGAACGTACTTCGCAAGCGCAATCTTCGAGCTACACACGTCAAGATAAGTAGAGCTACACAGAGAGAAATCCTACTAAGTGTAAGAACAGGCACTCAAGTTGGCCCGCCTACTAATACGTAAGCAGGACCTACTAATATATAAGCTGCGCATACTTGCATATTAGTAGGTGGGTCAACTGGAGTGTCTGTTCTTAGTAGGATTTCTCTGCGTGTATCGCTACGCCCGACAAGACCTCTCCAATTTGTGGTTCGCCAGCGAGTCCTATATTACTGTTTTTAAGAAGTTAAATTGTGTGGAAGCTTTCTGCAATAAAACGATCTCGTGTCCGTTTGCGATATTGAAAGCGTAACTGAGACACATTTTAATGCCATTCCTTGCAATGGGATAAGTCATTCTAGCGGAAGATCAAATGCCAACAAAAACCACGCATAACAGACACACATTTGTTGTTGCTTCTCGTCCCTTTGTCTCATCGTTCGCTGCATTAGATCTTTGCTCGTGGCGTATTTTCAAAGCAAGACAGCGGTTGTCTGCACGTTTGTATGATGAATTACATGAATGAGCGATCAATTCCCTGTCATTAAATTCACTTGAACTCATGGAAAAAATTTATTAAACTGCACATTATTGCAAAGATGTGAGTCCCAAAGGCGTCCTTCATTTCTTGGGTACTCCTCTGAACGTGATCTGAAATTACTTTTTTTGGAAGAGATAATTTTATGTAAGAAGGAATGCTAAATCAGAATGGAGTTCCTGTGATTTGGCTTACTGAATTTCGGGGGTCATTTAACGAATAATGTATCATTTAGCATAAATCTTACCACCATCCCCTTCACATTCAATCCTGACGTCGGTTGCCACGACGCTCTCATAAAGTTCTGCGACGTCGTTGTGAATACAGTCCCATTATTGTTCTGCTCACCGGTCAAACTGAACAATAATTTCAACGATATACAATAATATTCATCAGTATCGCGTTAGGGGCGCTGACCAAGATGGGGTTTCGTATGGGTTTCAGACGTGGTCGGTCCTTTGAAACATATACGAAAGATATAAAGACGAGAATAATATATTCCTCCTTCATTAAATATTACGGTATGCTTCAATTTCCTTATAATAAGCTAATTGTGCACCCACACAGCAATAACAGGCCCTCCAAGTGTTCCCTCGGAGAGAATGAGATGATCACAGCATGTATTTGCCTCGAGGAAGAGTATCTTGACAAGAATGAGAATGGTTAATCGACATTTTCTACTGACGTTCTTAGATCGAATAATTCTTTTCTCGAATACAAAGGATATTCACGAAAAAATGCATTGTTATTTGCGAATGGGATTATTCGCTCTAACAACACTGCTATCTACTCTTTTTTTTTTCTTTTTTTGCACCTTACCTCGACCTCAACCAACATTCCAGGATCGACTTTCATTATGTAATCGCAGGGAACGGCGGCGTACGTAGGAAATCCAGGAGAGAAAATCTGAGTAGAATTTGAAAATCAAATAGGGTAAAAAATTGGTTTAGAACTATTCATTTCGGACACTCTACTAGTGATGTTATATCGAATAAACATTTGTCATCGCAAATAGAATTATTAGCTAAGAGGGTAAGATAGGTAAGAGAGTGTGCAAATTGAAGAAATCTAATCCAATTGATCCGAATGTTAAAAATTCTAGACCTGCGAATTGTCTCATTATTTCTCATAACTAAAAGTAAATAAATCTAAATATATACTCACAACATCGCCGTTCTCCGTACGAAGATTCCCATCGCACATCGCTTCTGTCGTATCTTTGGCTAAAACAAATTCAGATGGTTAGTTCTCGCAAATTATTCGCACTATCACGATAAGCAGGCCTTTTCAGAATGTGGTATGCCCATTTGGCCATAAGAAAAAGAACCTCTCCAAAAAACTCACGATTTCTAGCGCACGCGAAGGGAAGCGGAGTGGAGCAGTCGAGATTGATCCACGGCCCCTGCGCGTTATTAGTCTCCATGGCCACGCAATCTCCAAGACCGTCGATGGGGAAACCTGAAAACTGCAAATATTTAAAGTTGTTTCTTTTAATGACTGATGGTGTGAGCAATGATAAGGGCGTTTTAAATTACCGAATCGACTAATCGACCGGTGAGAATTGCAAAAAAAAACTGTTGGGAAAACTGTTGGGATATAACAAGTCGTATACCGGGCGCAAAATTGTTGTAGTCCCAATTTGATCCATCATTCCATTTGTACGTGTTTCCCTTGCCCGTCGCTGCCGCACCGAGCATCAATCCATTCACGAGTCCTCTTGAGACGGCCATACGACGAACGAAAGAGTTCACCTTTACAGTGTGAAATCTTTTCACACACTAACTTGTCTATCGTCCGGTCTAGAGAGTGTGCAAAATGAAGAGACCGTGGTCTCACATTTCGCACTCTATTCACATGCCACACCATTATTATTTAATAATAATGTTTATCGTCAATGAAAGGCAAGGTTATCAAATAATCGATAGCTAGACGAGGCATGACTTATTGCTTTTTGTTCTACTAAAAAAATATATTGTCCTTTAAAAAAATGATAATGTGCTCTGGGCGTTATAATTGGGATGTATCTATACATGCAAATTCTTTGTTTTTTTTAATGTGAGTGCATCTTTAAGAGTAGAATATATCCGTACACTCTTCATCGGGACCGTACTAGAGTGCGAAATGTGAGACCACGCTCTCTTTATTTCGTACACTCTCTAGACCGGTCGATAGTCGAGAGAGTGTGTGGGAAATGAAGAGAGCTTGGTCTCACATTTCGCACTCTAGACCGTATGTCGGTTTGAGGAGCGACACAGTACACAGAGCGCAAACTCTCTAACATGAGTCCCCAAGTGAATCCAACTCTCTGAGATAGTTGGCGATAGATTGCGAAATGTGAGACCAGGGCCTCTTCATTTCGCACACTCTCTCACCTACCGACCGGTCGAGAGAGTGCGTGAAATGAAGAGACCGTGGTCTCACATTTCACACTCTAGTTGGCGAGATAGTGCGCGTAATGAAGAGAGTAGATAGCAGGCTATCGAAAATATACGAGTGTCCAATTCACTCGTGAGAGGCATGTTAGAGAGTTCGCGCTCTGAGTACAGATCAGCAGAATGGGCATTAGATCGCACCTCTTTGCTGTGAATGGAAACGAAGTTGGAACCGAGGCTTCGGCAAATGGTAGTGGCCTCGGTCCGATTGGCCGGTGTTGCGATGACCTGCGTTGAATAATAAAAAATTAAAATATTATGTTTACAAAATCAGATTAGAACTGAATTAGTACCTAACGATGATTATTTCTCTAATTATTAAGCTCGAAGTACTCGATGAATCACGGTTATCTCATTTTTTTTCCCAAAATCGTTTCACTTTTTTCACAGTCAGAGAAAAGGGGAATTTTTTTACATGGGAGTTGTGGAGAGTGTGAGTAATTTATTTGCTGACTCGCGTGCATGGCGAAGTAATTTTTCTCTGAGTACAGTAAGAAATTAGCAATCGGCACCTGGTAGCACATTCCATTGTCTTCATCGCTGGAGAATGATCCGCATTCCTCATCGGGAACGTTCGTCGTGGGCGCATGAGGAACGACACAGTACAGGTCAGCAGTCAGATCCTCATTGCATACTGTATAGTAATAATAGTCATGACAATAACGAAAATAATAATAACAATAATAATAATGGTTCTCATGCAATTTAGTTTGAAATTCGGGTAAATAATTGAATTAGATCTCTTCATTTCACACACTCTCTCACCAATTGACCGGTGAGAAAGAGTGTGAAATGAAGAGTGCTAATATAATTATTTACCCAAATTTCAAACTCAACAATTTACAGATAAAATTCTAATAAAACGTTGAGGTATGAAACATAGTATCTTGAAATACGAGAGAAAAGAGTGCGAATATCAATTTGTTGCGCTTTTTCGCCACTTGAGCTAACAAAAACATATTTAAAAAACAGAAATAATTATCGATAAATTAGGAGTAGGGTTCTCTTATTGGAATCAAATGGAACTGTGAAATTTGGAGAACAAAGGAACGCAGACCGCAACGCGTGCGAGAGAGTGTGTGAAATCGAGAGGGTAGTGATCAGTTCAATTCCAATAAGTTCCAATAAGGGAACCCTAATTAGGAGATATTGCAAGCAAGCTATATTTTTCGTTTCCATTGACAATATTCACCTCTATCCCAGTTTCCGGTAGTAGGCACGATAAACCACATGCAAGTAACGGGAGAGTTACTGCATAAAGAGTCGAATGCTGCAACGAACAAAAGACTGGAACGTTTTTCATAAATATATTACAATTTATTATAATATGCATATTTGCTTACAACCGGTCCCTTCCGGCGTGAATTTGACTGCGGAACCATCTGTCCACTGGATCCTAGATGTGGTACGGTTGCATTCGAGACCTGGAAGGATAACGCACAAGGATATTTACTGGGGGATATCCAGGAGTTTGGTCCCGATCGGAGACAAAGTGTGACAAAATGCCCGGTCTCTCCTCGATAATTACCGAGCCGGCGTCTTAAAGAGAAAATGAAAGATAATTGGAAAATGAAAGATAACATTATTCTTCAATTATCACGTACTCTATTGTGCAATCGTGAGGGTATTCAAGTTGAAGAATCCGGATTCTCTTTAACTAGCCTACTGAAAGAACCAACCGATTGCAAGATGACTTTGGTCCTTGGGATTTGGATGATCTGCCGTTGCGACACTGGTCCAGTAGTCTTGATCCTGCCGAACCGTATACTTATTATGTATATTTTTATTATTCACATTCCTAGATTGAAATATGCAATGTTTCACGAGTATCGTCTGTCCACAATTGTTTTTTTCCATAGAAGTGTTAAACTATTAATATCGTTATCACAGAAAGGAAAAACCAACCGAATAATGAGGGAATTCACTAAGGAAATTTTTACCGAAATTAAATAATGACGTTCCTATCGTTCTCTCTTATTCTTAAACTGCAGTTTATTCAAATCACATGTCGAACATTTCTATCTTTCTATCCATCTATCCCCATTGCGTACGGACATAGTTTGGTTTCAGTTACAAATATCCCAACTTGGTAGGAGCACGGCTTTCCAAGGTGTTTTTTTTCATTGAAAACGGCTGTCCACCCTTCCTAGTCCACTTATTCTCTCGTTTCGGACAGCAAACCGTTTTTCAAGAATTGAAAGATTGGAAAATCGTTCTCATAGAAAATTTGCACTCAGTGTACCTCTTGGTTCTTGATCATCACTGTCTGAGCATGCGCATCCCCGCAGATCCTCGTATAATCATCGGTTCCGCTTTTAGTATTTAGGTGCACGTTGGATCCCGTCTTCTCATAGCAGTCCCCATTGCGAACAAGTTCGAAGCCATTAGGGCATGTCGCCCAGGTGACATCTGAAACAGCAAATCTGCCCGACATGCCATTTTAAATGCCAATATTTTCTCAGGTCATCCCGGAGCGCCCAATCGCTTCTTGGGCTCTTCACAGTGAACAGTGAAAATATTCTAATTATTCTTTGGCCTTCTAATTCTACACTAAGACTTGCATCCCCGGATTTGGATCCTAGATAGAGGAATGCCTTACCTTTATTTGAACAATTGGCCAGTTCTACTTTTTTGTTACATAATCTCTAATCAAATGTCTAAGCAATATGAAAAGGGAGACTTACACACAAGGGAGGCGAAGAGAGCTAGACGATGCATTGTCCAGTGAGAAAATGATGGAGCTGGGGAGCTTATAAAGCGATCACGATGTGTGCTTTCTGTGCGATCAGGGGAGTTCTTATCAAAATGTTCTTATCTAGATACCGGTCAGCGACCGGGAGATCAAATGTATACAATTGCTAACAGCGAAGTTCGTGCAGGACTTTTTCTTTTAAAAAGAATTGTTATAATATCGTTCCAATATGAGGCCGTTTGCGAGAGAATCGAGCAAGGCTCGGACAGTAGAAACATCGAAGTCGAAGGAGAACATTGTTTTAGATACTCTCCAGAGTGCTGATTACGATGGCAAGTATGTCATATTATGCAAATCGACCCCCGACTTGTTATTCACATTACAAAATTCAGCTAAATTCTAGTGATTTTGTTCTTCCAAAAGAAAGATTCCTCAAGCCATGTCGTGCAAATACTCAACTAAGGTGAAATTGCATGTTGACTCTAATGGAAGTTTCAGAAATGCAAATTTCCGTGTATTTCACGTAGCACCTGTCAATTTCCCCATGTTAAACTCAAAAGGGAGGTCTGGGATTAACACGTTATTTGGGGAACACACACATTGAACCACCTCTTAAATTTGCACGCTGTTGACCTCCGGCAAATTGAGTTATGAATTTTTAAAGCAGCGTATCTTGGTGGAAAAGCACCGATCTGACGAAAGAAGTCATCAATTTGCATCCAATCTCCCTCTCATTTATCATTTGCCTGCTCGCGCGGCGTCTGAGAGTTCGAAATGAGATGGTGATCGCATGCTAATTGCGCTTTCTCTTGTCAGATCGGTGCTTTTCCACCAAGATACGCTGCTTTAAAAATTCATAACTCGATTTGCCGGAGGTCTACAGCGTGCAAATTTAAGAGGTGGTTCAATGTGTGTGTTCCCCAAATAACATGTTAATCCCAGACCTCCCTTTTGAGTTTAACATGGGGAAATTGACAGGTGCTACGTAAAACGCACGGAAATTTGCATTTCTGAAACTTCCATTAGATTCCTCATGCAATTTCGCCATAGTTGAGAATTTGCACGACATGGTTTGATGAATCTTTCTTTTGGAAAAAAACAAAAACACCTGAAATCAGCAGAATTTTGTAACTAGCGGGGTTGTATTAAGGTTAAATGCACTACGCTCTATGCGTACACTACGCTCTATGCGTACACTACGATCTATGCGTACACTACGCTCTATGCATAGTTCTGGGTGCGGGTTCGGTCCAGGGGGAGCTCGAAAGGTGGCTCCAGGTACGGTCCAGGGAGCGCCCTGTAGCCGGCTCCAGGTTCGGTCCAGGGGGAGCTCGATAGGTGGCTCCAGGTACGGTTCAGGGGGAGCTCGGTAGCCGGCACCGGGCTACATTAAACCTCGCAGTATGCTAGGGAATGTTAATCGCTACTAAGAGTACTGGCTTATTCCGGTGGAAAAGGCTCGTGAGGCAGAGAGCGATCGAAAAAAAGTTGCACGGAGCCACGAAGTGGCGTAGTGGCAACTTTTTTCGAAACATTTTAGAACATATTCAGAGATGTTTCCTGTGATTCCCTACGCCCTCTGAATCTTTTTGGAACTTTTCAAAATTTTCGATTTTTCACGTTAAAACATGTTAGAACATGTTCAGACACGTTTCTGACATCGCAAAACACTTTTTCCTGTGATCCCCTACGCTCTCTGAATCATTTTGGAACTTTTTGAAATTTTCGATTTTTGACATTAGTCGTGTCAGAACACGTTCAGACACGTTTCTGACATCGCAAAACACTTTTTCCTGTGATCCCCTACGCTCTCTGAATCATTTTGGAACTTTTTGAAATTTTCGATTTTTGACATTAAAACGTGTCAGAACACGTTCAGACACGTTTCTGACATCGCAAAACACTTTTTCCTGTGATCCCCTACGCTCTCTGAATCATTTTGGAACTTTTTGAAATTTTCGATTTTTGACATTAAAACGTGTCAGAACACGTTCAGACACGTTTCTGACATCGCAAAACACTTTTTCCTGTGATCCCCTACGCTCTCTGAATCATTTTGGAACTTTTCGAATTTTTCGATTTTTCACGTTAAAACGCGTTAGAACACGTTCAAACACGTTTCTGACATCGCAAAACACTTTTTCCTGTGATCCCCTACGCTCTCTGAATCATTTTGGAACTTTTCGAATTTTTCGATTTTTCACGTTAAAACGCGTTAGAACACGTTCAAACACGTTTCTGACATCGCAAAACACTTTTTCCTGTGATCCCCTACGCTCTCTGAATCATTTTGGAACTTTTCGAATTTTTCGATTTTTCACGTTAAAACGCGTTAGAACACGTTCAGACACGTTTCTGACATCGCAAAACACTTTTCCTGTGATCCCCTTCGCTTTCTGAATCATTTTGGAACTTTTCGAATTTTTCGATTTTTCACGTTAAAACGCGTTAGAACACGTTCAGACACGTTTCCGACATCGCAAAACACTTTTTCCTGTGATCCCCTACGCTCTCTGAATCATTTTGGAACTTTTCGAATTTTTCGATTTTTCACGTTAAAACGCGTTAGAACACGTTCAGACACGTTTCTGACATCGCAAAACACTTTTCCTGTGATCCCCTTCGCTTTCTGAATCATTTTGGAACTTTTCGAATTTTTCGATTTTTCACGTTAAAACGCGTTAGAACACGTTCAGACACGTTTCCGACATCGCAAAACACTTTTGTAGTGATCCCCTACGCTTTCTGAATCATGTTGGAACTTTTCGAATTTTTCGATTTTTCACGTTAAAACGCGTTAGAACACGTTCAGACACGTTTCCGACATCGCAAAACACTTTTGTAGTGATCCCCTACGCTTTCTGAATCATGTTGGAACTTTTCGAATTTTTCGATTTTTCACGTTAAAACGCGTTAGAACACGTTCAGACACGTTTCCGACATCGCAAAACACTTTTGTAGTGATCCCCTACGCTTTCTGAATCATTTTGAAACTTTTCACAAAATTTTCGATTTTTCACGTTAAGAGACCATCCACGAGAAGCCGGACATACCCCACGGACGATTTTTTGCAACCTATACCAATAACTTGGTGGTGAAGTCAGCATCACGAGTGCTGATATTTGGCCAAGTAACTAAGGTTCTGGGTCCCGCCATGAAAAGTTACAGTAACCCGGGGTTCCGATATCGATTTTTTGACTATTTTGAAAAGTGTGTTTTTATAGGTGTTCTAGGTGTATTTTGCGAAAAAAATAACAATGGAAATATTTTTGAAGCGATAGGACATTGATAAAAGGTCGAAAAATCGAATTTTCGAAGTTTTTTGATCGTCCTGAAAAAAAAATGCAGATGTTCAGTAAACGGTTTTACTATTTTAGGAATCCTCATCAAAAATTACATCGGACAGTCTACTTCATGGACTCCGAGCTGTGGTTTCGATGACCGTAAATTATGTCTGAATGTTCAGACATTAGCGGACCTCGCCGAGTGTTTGTCGATATTTCTTATCCGAATTGCGAAATATCACGTGTATCAAGTGGTATATTATTTGCCTACAATGCGGTGAACATGAGTGACACAATTATTTCATCGCCAGGTTGAAAAAAATTCAACATTTTTTTCGACCATTAACCCGGGTTCATGAAATTTTCGAAAAAAGTTGATGTACCTGTTTGAAATGTGTTCATTACTTGAAATTTAATTTGTGTGCACCGTATTTGACTATGAATGTTGTAATAATTGAATGTCATTGTGCAAAATACGAAAGAAAAACACCAAGTAAAATTCAATGCAAACACATTAATTATTTGCGTATCTAGCTCTTTTATCGTCAAATACGGTGCACACATATTAATTTTCAAGTAATGAACACATTTCAAACAGGTACATCAACTTTTGAAAAAAAAAGTTTTTTTCGAAAATTCCATGAACCCGGGTTCATGGTCGAAAAAAATGTTGAATTTTTTTCAACCTGGCGATGAAATAATTGTGTCACACATGTTCACCGCATTGTAGGCAAATAATATACCACTTGATACACGTGATATTTTGCAATTCGGATAAGAAATATCGACAAACACTCGACGAGGTCCGCTAATGTCTGAACATTCAGACCTCATTTACGGTCATCGAAACCACAGCTCGGAGTCCATGATGTAGACTGTCCGATGTAATTTTTTACGAGGATTTCAAAAATAGTAAAACCGTTTACTGAACATGTGCAATTTTTTTTCAGGACGATCAAAAAACTCCGAAAATTCAATTTTTCGACCTTTTATCAATGTCCTATCGCTTCAAAAATATTTCCATTGTTATTTTTTTCGCAAAATACACCTAGAACACCTATAAAAACACACTTTTCAAAATAGAAAAAAATCGATATCGGAACCCCGGGTTACTGTAACTTTTCGTGGCGGGACCCAGAACCTTAGTTACTTGGCCAAATATCAGCACTCGTGATGCTGACTTCACCACCAAGTTATTGGTATAGGTTGCAAAAAAGGCATCCGATGATTTCACCCCAGCACCCCGGCCTCTCGTGGATGGTCTCTTAAAACTCGGCAAAACATGTGAAAACGTGTTTCACGGTACTTTAAAACGTGCCAGGAGCACTTGCGGCACTTGCGAAAAATGCGGCAAAAGGTTTGCCCGCGGCGGGGTCGAACCTGCGTCGCTCGGATTGCTAGTCAAGCGCGTAACCCACTTGGCTATATATTTGGTCAATTAAATTTTATAAAATTTGAAAGGTTTTCTGGTCAGTTATCATATGCAAAAGGTTCTGAGAAGTTATCATATGCAAAAGGTTCTGAGAAGAGCGAATTTGAAGCGAAATATAAGGAAAATGAGAAAAAAGTGTGACCAGACGGAAGGAAAAAAAACGGACAAACAAACAAACAAACAAACAGACAGACAGACAGACAGACGTTAGCATTTTCTAATATATAGTAATTTGAATAATACGTCGGAGATCGATTTGCATAAAATGGCATACTCTCCATCGTGATCTACACCCTCAAATGTGTAGGAAATCGTCTTCAACTGAGATTTCTTATTTTCACCTGTCCGATATCTGTTGTTGTATTGTTTGATTCTCTCGCAAACGGCCTCATATAAAAAAAATGAATTAATCCCTGAATCTCGTTAGGCGCCTGCGAAAAATACGGTAGTTTGAGAGTGCTCGCAGCCTCCTGCACCTAATTCGTCCTTTCCTACTACTAGAATTTTATAACGATACGTTCGTGAAGTGGCCTACTGGATTGTGTACTGTCTTTCTATAACTCGGCGTGTCTCTTGCTTTGTCATGCTCACTCGCCAGCGGAACGTGTGTTTGGCCGCGGAACGTTTTAATATTTGGACGAGTGTTTTTGAATTTGTAATACTACTAATTACATGTGTGTTTGTGTAAAAATCTAGACCACAGGAAAACAACATAGCTCTTTTCTATTTGATTTCAGTCCACTGAAGAGAATAGGCACGGAAACCACACGGGGACATCAAGCTCTTATCATTTCCATGAATAATTGTCATCTTTGCGGAGGCGTGTGTAGATTTTGTAGAGCAAGGCAGCAAAAAAAATCGTCACGTTGGTGAGTGGTGCTCAAGAATTTTGTGTGTCTGGTGTTGTGTCTGTTGTGTCCGGGGCGTGTGTCCAGACGTCCCCAGACACAACAGACACAACATCAAACACATGCCCAGACACAACAAACACAAGACGAGACACAACAGACACATGACCAGACACTGTCTAATTTCTCCTTTCACCCCTTTCTGTATCATTAAATAGCTTTCTATCTTTTCGGAAACAAGCGACGCACCGTTCCTGAGGCTAATTTCAAATTAAAATAAATGTAATTGTAAAAAAATGATAAAAAATTTAGTGTTTTTTTTTATTTTTCATTAAATCATAGCGAGTAAAGCTTATTAAAAAGATCTAAAAATTAAAAATCTGTTTTTGCACGCTGCCTGGACCATTTAAAAGGTGATCCTTTCAGGTTTTCTCCTGCTGGAAAATTCGTCAAGCCATCAAGGAGCGACAACTGCGTTACTTGGCGCGAAAAATGCACACTCATGCTCTCAAATTGCTGATTTCGCAGGTTAATCAAATAACTCGAATACAATTCATAATAAAATATCCATCAGACTCTCAACCCACTGATGTTTCTCTACGTTCCCTGCTTTTTAGATATAATCGGCATGTTTGTAAACAGTAACTTCGGCGACTTGCCCAAGGTGGGAACTTTTATTCATTTCAAAACAATGAAAAACTTCAACAACGCGGTATGAGACTAGTTGATAACTGAACGACGTTGCTAATGTTAAAAATACAATATGACGACCAACGCTTTTATTTCAGATGTGCAGTACTTTTTTTCTTTTCTTGCTTTTTTGAATTAGCGCTTTCATTCCGGATGGAAATATTTCTCACTTAAAAGTTAAAACTGATTCAGGTTCTTGCTCTGAGTTTAGCACTGTTTCCAATTGTCAATCCCCTCATCGTCATATATTTCACCGAAGATTACAAGCATTTTGTAACCAGGTGTCTCAACATTTTGGTATGTGCGACCATTTCGAAGCTCTAACATTGTCTGTATTTGATATAGACCCCAGTCGAACGTAGTTCGCAAGCGCAATCTTCGAGCTACACACGTCAAGATAAGTAGAGCTACACAGAGAGTAATCCTACTAAGAACAGGCACTCAAGTTGGCCCGCCTACTAATATGTAAGTAGGGCCTACTAATATATAAGCTGCGCATACTTACATATTAGTAGGCGGGTCAACTGGATTGTCTGTTCTTAGTAGGATTTCTCTGCGTGTATCGCTACGCCCGACAAGACCTCTCCAATCTGCGGTTCGCCAGCGAGTCCTATATTACTGTTTTTTTAAGAAGTTAAATTGTGTGGAAGCTTTCTTCAATAAAAAGATCTCGTGTCCGTTTGCGATATTGAAAGCGCAACTGAAACACATTTTTAATGTCATTTCTTGCAATGGGATAAGTCATTCTAGCGGAAGAGCAAATGCCAACAAAACCACGCATAACAGACACACATTTGTTGTTGCTTCTCCTCCCTTTGTCTCATCGTTCGCTGCATTAGATTTTTTTTTTCAAAGCAAGACAGCGGTTCTCTGCACGTTTGTATGATGATGAACGGGTTGCAACACAATGCAAGTGCTAAAAAATGATGAATTGCATGAATGAGCGACCAATTCCATGTATTTAAATTCAATTGATTTCACTCAAAATCTTTATTTAACTGGACATTATTGCAAAGATGTGAATCCCAAAGGCGACCTTCATTTCTTGGGAACTCCTCTGAAAGTGATCTGTAATAATTTTTTTAAAATACCGTATATTTTACGTAAAAGGAATCTCACATTTTTTTCTTTCGAAAAACAAATCCGGAGTCACTTTTAGGGATACAGTATCATTTAGCTTAAGTCTCACCACCATCCCCTTCACATTGATTCCCGACGTCGGCTGCCACGATGCTCTCATAAAGTTCTGAGATTTCGTTGTGAAAACGGTCCCGTTGTTGTTCTGCTCACCAGTCAAACTAAATAAACAACTTTAATAATTTTAAATGCACCAATAGTACCTAATTACATCCAAATTCTTTCTTAATTAATTATATCGGAATATATTCATCAATTTGCTTATAATAAAGTTAAAGATTAAGGTGCTAGGTTACACGCAAGGCAGTCTCGACCACCCCTATGCCTGAGTAGCAACGAAAGCCCGTCCTGAGATAATCAGTGGATTGTTGTGAGGATTTCCCTCGTGTTGTGTGCACGTGAATCGGGGACCCCTTTCGGGGCATGTTTGTGTGTCGTGTTAAACATCGATAAGTGTGGACTCACTCAGCAATCACAGCTCCTCCAAGTGTTCCCTCGGTTAGAATGAGATGATAACAGCATGTATTAGCCTCGAGAAAGAGGATCTGGCGTGGACCACATATCAGTGCGTTCGCGTAAGGATCGCACGATTCCCATATTTTTCGGTACAGGGTAAAAATGCACTTTGTGTTTTTCACAGTTTCCGATAGCACTATGTATGGTCTATCGATTTCTGATAGTGTCATGTTCTGATTGAACTCATTTGCATAATTACAGCCTATCAAAGTTTAGCTATTTTCCAGTATTTTTAACGCCTTTTGTGTCAAACTAAAGATAATCACTCACATAGATAGTGAAAAATGATCACCAAGATACGACTGACAACGTAGTGTCGTTCAATTTTACGTTTTCTAAAATTTGCATATTTCATGAAATTTTGACCTCGATTTTCTCGAAAACTAAGCAAAACACATAGCTGGATTTTTGATATGTGTGGAGACATGTGACCTCAATCCAATTCGTTTATTATTTGGGCAGGTTTCGGGGGGTAACGGTGGTGTTATGCATGAAAAACTGATATTTTCTAATAGAGAGGATTCACTCATTTCGTCTCATTCCACCCATCCAACCCCGCCCGTGCGGTGAGAAATGGCAATTAAGAATGCTTTATTGTGGCAGGAAAATATCATCAGAACTCTCTTTCACAACATTAAACATGATATTGGACTAGTTAACTCTATCCAACAAGGCTTCCTCTTATTCTTCATCTTTTTCTCCATGGGGCTGTTCACCCTCATTCTCTCCTTCACTAATCACTTCCGTTATCTTCCTCTCAAAGGGAGAAATACCCCAAAAAACACCTAGTGATTGACCTCTCCTCCTCTGTCTCTCTTGGAAAGAGCACAGACAAGAAAAGAGAGATTGGGGGAATCGAGGAGGGGCCAGAGATGCGAGAGGAGATGAGAGCCTGAGTAGATCAAAGAGGGCGTGAGAGAGGAGAGGTGACCTCTCATCCAGGGAATCACACTATTACGGAAAAGTTTGTTTGTTATTTCGTTGTGAGACCCTAAGAATTCGCGCGAATTCAAACATGGGATAACTCTCCCTTTAATGCAGTTTATACGAGTTTCCGATATTTCCGCATTAATTTTGGGATTCGCTCTTTCTGTGATGGCTGTTGCTAGAGCTATAAAATAAATCTTCGTTGTATGATATTAGTGCTAAAACCTTGCGTTTTGCGTTTTGTTTCCCAACTCCCAAATGATGGCATGAGAGTGACATGACAACGCCGTCTACATCATATAAAAATCAAGCTGCTTTTTTCCTACACTTTAGAGCTCAAAAAATGAGCCGGGGTAGTTCAGGCAGGATTTTTCACACAAATGGACCACAACCGAGATAATCGGGGTCAAAGTTGGGTCCCAGGAGGACCGACCCGATGCCACGACCCACAAAATGAAAAGTGGGTTCCAATACATCGGAGGGTTATCAGACCGGCTTGGGAGGGCCCAAATCCACGAAAACCTCGATGTCATAATTTGGCCTCATTCCCATCCCCAGCTCGATCCTCTCGTGAGAGGCGTGATATCATGTTTAATGTTGTGAAAGAGAGTTCTGATGATATTTTCCTGCCACAATAAAGCATTCTTAATTGTCATTTCTCACCGCACGGGCGGGGTTGGATGGGTGGAATGAGACGAAATGAGTGAATCCTCTCTATTAGAAATTATCAGTTTTTCATGCATAACACCACCGTTACCCCCCGAAACCTGCCCAAATAATAAACGAATTGGATAGAGGTCACATGTCTCCACAACATATCAAAAATCCAGCTATGTGTTTTGCTTAGTTTTCGAGAAAATCGAGGTCAAAATTTAATGAAATATGCAAATTTTAGAAAACGTAAAATTGAACGACACTACGTTGTCAGTCGTATCTTGGTGATCATTTTTCACTATCTATGTGAGTGATTATCTATAGTTTGACACAAAAGGCGTTAAAAATACTGGAAAATAGCTAAACTTTGATAGGCTGTAATTATGCAAATGAGTTCAATCAGAACATGACACTATCAGAAATCGATAGAGGATCCATAGTGCTATCAGAAACTGTGAAAAAACGAGGGTGTAATTTTGCTGTACCGTCGGGTGTGCGAGTCTTACGCGAACGCACTGATATATTGACCCGAATGAGAATGATCTTTTGAAACTCATTCAATCAATCAATCATTCTTTATCAGACTCATGCTTTGAGGTAAGGTCAAGGGGCATGGTGATATCTTCGATAGGTACCACCGAGAGAGTTGTGTTAAACTCATTGATACTATCTCCTTTTCTTCATAAGAGAGGAACCGGGAGAAACTCGAGGATGCCCGACGCATAGGAAAATTTATGATTTTTAAATTTTCTCATTTTAGTATGGGAGGTTGCTTGAACCCTCCTCTATCGAATAGCGTTTCCAGAATATTTTTATAAATTTTCGTTTTTACGTGAAACACAAACAAACCTGGCTAGTTTGATTTTTTTTTCAAAACAGGCAAAGTTTGAAAAATCATAACTCGCTTCAAAATGAATCTACAGACAAGCGGTTTGGTTTGTTAGATAGATAAATCACTCAAGTGCAATACACATAGGATTTCGTCATTCTTGGCTCATGCGACGGTGCGGGGCGGTCGCTTTTGCTAATTATGTTGCCATTTTCGTTAAAGTTAAGAGTAGTGGCTGCCTTTATGTGCGTTCTAGAGAGAATACTCAGTACTATTTTCACTCGCGTCCCTTTCCTTACTCGCGAGAGGTGACTAGTGACCCCGCTCTCTCCCTCCTCCGCTCTCTCACCTCGCCATGCTCTCTCGCCGTCTCTGAGGGAATCGGCAACTACCAACTGCAACTGGGTACCGACAGTTGACTCTCTCAAATCGGTACCCATAAAGGTGATATGACTACTGATCAATCTACCCCGTCTTCCCTATCGAACTCAGATTCGTCGATGGCTCAACTGGGAAAACGTGCAAGAGTCGATGACGAAGGAATGATGACAATCAACGAGATGTCTCAACTGCTGTCCCAATCAAACCCTCAATCCCAATCAAACCCCCCAGCAACAAGTACGTGATGACTACGATCAAGTAGTAGCCATCACTTCCCTCACTGGATTCCCCTGTCTACCCATTGCCGTCTACCGTATGCCCCCTGGAGATCCCCTTTCCAAACACAATCGATTGACCAAGGTTGTTCTCCCGACGAGACAGCATGCCCGGATGGTACACAGACACGCGAACAAAGTGAAACAGGATCCTCACTTCGCAGATGTTTGGATAAGAGAGTCATTCTCAAACCCTGAGGACAGACCCAAGACTCCTCCCATCAGACAACAGAATACCGTAACCCGTCGTCAAATCGATACAAGGCAGCCGAAACGGACCCGCAATGATTCAGTGTTCACCAACAGTGGTCGTCAGAAATCCACAATGCACAGTCTTCCCCCCAATCCGCCTGCGAACACGAACCAGAAACCGAACACGGATCAGTACCCGAATCCGAATCAGTACTCGAACTCGAGCCAGTACCCGAACCAGTATCCCAAGGCAGACCCTCAGCCGACAATCCAGTATGTCCCGATGGCACAGTATGGACGCCCGCCCTCCTTCAACCCCATTCCTCCCATGCCCATTCATATCCCCATGTCGTACCCCAATCCCTACATGCAATTCGCGTCTTATTATGGTATCCCCAACAATTATGGCATGCAGGGAAACTGTCAATGAATCTCCGGTCTCTAAATCGCTCAGACAAAAACTCAATATCGATTACCTCTATTCTAGCTAATTGCCGCTCTGTGAGAAATAAGCTACCGTATCTGTCTCAAATTCTTTCTCAGAAATTTTCAATAATTTGCCTAACAGAAACGTGGCTGTCATCGGTATTCCCCAACTCTCTACTGTTAGATTCGCACGAACAATTCTATAATGTTTTCCGTAGAGACCGAAATTCCAGAGGAGGTGGAGTTGCTATCATAGTACATTCCTCAATTAGTGCCATTCAGATATCTGATGAAACTGTCAAAGGGTCACATGAACTGATAGCCATTGATCTAGATATCAACGGTGACCTACTGAGAATTATCTGCGCATACCGTAATCCAAAAGCGACCACTCTACAGACTGATTCCCTAATAAAATCGATTACTGACCTCTGCTCTTGCCCCCAGCCCTCGGTAATCACAGGTGATTTCAATCTACCTGATATTGATTGGCTATCCTTTCCTACCCCCCAGAAAAACAATATCACCCCCTCCTCCCAGTCGTTTATTGATCTCTGTAAGTCGATAAAACTCGCGCAACTTGTAAAAGACTCCACTAGGAAAGAGAACATTCTTGATCTCGTTCTCTGCAACAATCCTGGAATAGTCACCAAAACTGAAGTAGGCCCACCCTTTGACATCTCCGACCACAACACGGTCAAATTTGAGCTATCACTAGTTCATTCCGTTCCCGCTTTCACATTGAAAAGAGACTTCAAGAAAGCAGATTACGATATGATCAATTGTCAGCTAGCAAATGTTGACTGGGTTACTGCTTTCTCTACAATGAGAAATATTGACAAGATGCATGATTTACTAATTAAAGTTATACAAAAGTCTATTGATACCCACGTAGCATGGGTAAAAGTAAACGTAACGCACGGAAAAATCCCCCCGCACATAGAGCGCCTCCTAGTGAAACGCTTCAATGCGTGGCAGAAATCAATCGCATTAAGTTGCCCACGATTGACGCGCGAGTTTGAAAGTTTAAATAGACGTTTCAGAACAGAGTTGATTCGATACCAGAAAACAATTGAGAGAAAAATTATTGAAAGTGAGGACAGAAATAAGTTCTTCCGTTACATGAAACGCTGTGTCAACAAGCAGAGAGGAGTTGAAGGGTTGAAAAATAGCACCGGAAATCTAATTTTAGACGACCAGGGTAAAGCTAATTTGCTTGCTGAGACCTTCGCAAGTGTTTTCACCACCTATGATGGAAATTTGCCAACTACTGCGCGTACCACAATACAAGGATACCAAGAGCCCCTCTTTTTGAGACATGAAATTTGCGCTCTTATCAGTAAATGGAAACGATCATCCTGTAGAACTCCGGAAAACATTGATTTAAGCTACATTAAAAAGATAGCAGTCCCGATATCAGAAGCATTGGAAATAATCTTTCGTCATTCATACGAAACAGGCACCGTGCCTAGCCCTTGGAGGCACTCTATAGTTACTCCCGTTAAGAAATCTCCTCCTTTTTCTGACCCCTTAAACTACAGACCGATTTCGATTACATCGATTTTCTGTAGAGTATTTGAGCGCCTTTTATGCAAGTCTGTCATAGACCACTGCGAAAAGCAGAACATATTCCCCGATGAACAATACGGTTTCCGAAAGAGGAGGTCCCGCGAGTTGCAAATGCTCGATGCGCTTGAATACTGGACATCATCAATTAGTAACGGAGAACCAGTGGACGTTATATATTTTGACTTTGCGAAAGCGTTCGATAGAGTCTCCCATCCCAAACTAAAACTGGGAAATATTGGACTCTCCTCGAAAACAGTTAGTTGGATATCAGGATACTTAAATGATAGGACTTTCCAAGTTAGAGTGCGCGAAAAACTATCAAACCCCCATCCCGTCTCTAGTGGAGTCCCACAAGGTTCTGTGCTTGGACCATTGCTTTTCCTAATATACACTTCCGAAATACCATCCCTCGTACAAAACAATGGTGTCATTGCACGAATGTATGCAGACGACATAAAAATATATCGAGCTTTCAAAAAGGGTGATGCCTCTGTCCCACTACAAAATGCTATCGATAGTATATCAAACTGGTCTGCAGAGTGGCAGCTCCCCCTTGCGTCGCATAAATGCAGCTCACTTCACTTAGGTCGGGCCAATACCAAAAAGTATACAGTATCGGCACCTCCAAATTAGCCCAGAACGTAGAAGTAAAAGATCTAGGGTTCATAATTGAGAAAACACTTACTTTCACTAAGCACTGCAGAACAACTGCAATGAAAGGTAAAACAGCCTGTCACATTATACTCAGAGCGCTCAGAACGAAAAATGTTGAAATCCTCGTGAAAGCCTACTCGATATACATAAGGCCCATCCTAGAAAGTGCGTCCATTGTGTTTAACCCCTACATGATCCAAAACAAAAAGGTACTCGAAAAAGTCCAGAATTATTTTACTCGTCGACTTTTCATGCGTTGCTACAATATGACACGGGAAAACATCCCTAAAGTAGCGGATAGGAATAGGAAATTAGGATTAGACAAATTAGAAAAGCGTAGAGAAGCGATAGACTTGAAGACAGCCATGAATCTTCTGATAGGTAAATACAAAATCTCTAAACTCAAACCACATCATTTCAGTTATTATTACGCACGAAATGGAATAAATTTTGCAAATGCTGGCTCTCATGCGAACTATAGACACAATAGTTTCTTTCCCAGAGCGGCTCGGCTTTTCTCAAAACCCGGTAATCAAATCAGTTTCCCTGTAAGAGCGACCCCAACACCCCCGACCTTTCATGATCTCAATCTGTTATGCTGTATTCGTTTTCTCTTTCTATTTGTAACCGCGTTTCCATTGAACACGCATAAATATATATATATATATATATATATATATATATATATTTATAACCACTGAAGTAAGCTAAGACAGAGGGTGCGTTGTAAAGACGCGCTTTTTTAAGTGCAATCGTGTGGTAAGTGTTAATTGAAAATTTTCTTTCTCAGCCCAATTTGTGCTTGAAAATATTGGAAATAATTTAAAAACAATATTAAAGTTGATTTTGATACATTTTAGGAGTAACTTTTTTGATATAATAAAAATTAAAAATTTTGAGACTTGAATTTTGTTTTTCGAGGATTTTTTAAATTCAAGCGATCCAATGTACCAAAGTTGATTTTAATATATCATTAATTATTGTAAAATTAATATCTCTTAATATTTCACACTGTAAACATGTTTTTATTATGTTAGACAATTCCAAATGTAATACATTTTCTCACTTTTTCCTCCACTTTTGGTGAAGTCCACACGTCTTGAGCTGTTCCCGCTACATACATAGAACATATCTCTTTTTGAAAGTGAGTGGCTATCTATACGTAGAAAAAAGTTATAAGGCCAAGAAAACCTTGTGTCTGACGAATAGCGCACGCTCTGACTTCTCTAGCACTCTCTCACTTTCACGCTGTCTCTCGCCTGGTTCCAGCCCCAGTCCGAGCACTAATATTTCGCAAAAAGTTCTGCGCCAGTGCAATTAAGGGAATAATGACTATAACACATAACAGATAGTCAATTTATATATTAGCAAAATATTAGTGCTCGGACTGGGGCTGGAATCAGGCGAGAGACAGCGTGAAAGTGAGAGAGTGCTAGAGAAGACAGAGCGTGCGCCGTTCGTCAGACACAAGGTTTTCTTGGCCTTATAACTTTTTTCTGCGTATAGATAGCCACTCACTTTCAAAAAGAGATATGTTATATGTATGTAGCGGGAACAGCTCAAGACGTGTGGACTTCACCAGAAGTTTAGGAAAAAGCGATAAAATGTATTACATTTGGAATTGTTTATCATAATAAAAACATGTTTACAGTGTTAAATATTAAGAGATATTAATTTTACAATAATTAATGATATATTAAAATCAATTTTGGTACATTGGATCGCTTGAATTAAAAAATCCTCGAAAAACAAAATTCCAGTCTCAAAATTTTTAATTTTTATTATATCAAGAAAGTTACTCCTAAAATGTATCAAAATCAACTTTAATATTGTTTTTTTAATTTAGTTCCAATATTTTCAAGCACAAATGGGGCTGAGAAAGAAAATTTTCAATAAACACTTTACCACACGATTGCACTTAAAAAAGCGCTTCTTTACAACGCACCCTCTGTCTTAGCTTACTTCAGTGGTTATAAATAGTACTGAGTATTCTCTCTAGAACGCACATAAAGGCATCCACTACTTTTAACATTAACGAAAATGGCAACATAATTAGCCAAAGCGACCGCCCCGCACCGTCGCATGAGCCAAGAATGACGAAATCCTATGTCTATTACACTTGAGTGATTTCTCTATCTAACAAACCAAACCGCTTGTCTGTAGCTTCATTTTGAAGCGAGTTATGATTTTTCAAACTTTGACTTTTTTGAAAAAAATGTCAAACTAGCCAGGTTTGTTTGTGTTTCACGTAAAAACGAAAATTTATAAAAATATTCTGGAAACGCTATTCCATAGAGGAGGGTTCAAGCAACCTCCCATACTAAAATGAGAAAATTTAAAAATCATAAATTTTCCTATGCGTCGATAAAATTCAAAATGCTCGAGTCTCTCCCGATTCCTCTCATAAGAGAAAGCATCTCACCCATAGCATTACACGGTTGTGACTTTGCGAAGTGACCACCAACTTTTTTTGGTGGTCACTTCGCAACCATGACCCGGGGTTCATGGTCTAAATCGATATTTCCGATTATCGATTGATCAACCGAACCTATAGTGGGATGGTACCGTATGGTCTACAGTAACTGAAAATCGATAATCCGGGTTACTGTACCTTTCGCTGCGGGACCACAATTTTACGAAGTTGAGCCAAATGAGCCGGGATTGTTTGTATGAGTTGGTATTCGGTACGAAATTGCTCGAAAGGGATACTGTAGCTCGGGCACCGTACCCATGCCGTAGCTATGGTAGCTTTCGCTGCGGGACCACCATTTTACAAAGTTGCGCCAAACGAGTCGCGATTGCTTGTATGAGTCGGTATTCGGTACGAAATTGCTCGAAAGGGATACTGTAGCTCGGGCACCGTACCCATGCCGTAGCTACGGTAGCTTTCGCTGCGGGACCACCATTTTACGAAGTTACGCCAAATGAGCCGGGATTAACTGAAACCGACCGGTGTAGAGAGTGTGTGAAATGAAGAGACCGTGGTCTCACATCATGCACTCTAGTGCGCACGTACGTTTCTCTGACATCTCCCCCCTCCCTCGTCGCGCCGATATTCAGACCCGGAGAGGGAAGAAATGTGAGAACGACCACGCACTGCACGCGCGTGGTGCGCGCATGCACGATGCAACAGAAGAACTTCAGCTGGTTAATTCTCGCAAAATGTTCGCACTACCACGATAAGTATTCGTTTGCATGTGACATGCCAATTTACCTTTCAGCTCTCACCAAAAAATCATTATGTTTTACCCCAACTAATGAAATAGAAAGGTCCCATAGGATTAGCATGGTATCAATTACAGAAAGGTACTCACGTTTTTTAGCACACGCGAAGGGAAGAGGAGTGGAGCAGTCGAGATTGATCCACGGTCCCTGCGCGTTATTAGTCTCCATGGCCACGCAATCTCCCAGGCCGTCTATGGGGAAACCTGAAAACCGAAAATACATATTTAAAATAAGATTGTTTCTAAAAACGACTATTGGTATGAACAATTGTAAGAGCGTTTTAAAATTACCGAATAAGTGCTGCACTTAAGACATGTGTAATGCAAAAACCGATTGTGAAACAAGTGAGATGTCTCATACCGGGCGCAAAGTTGTCATAGTCCCAGTTTGATCCATCATTCCATTGGTACGTGTTTCCCTTGCCCGTCGCTGTCGCACCGAGCATCAGTCCATTCACGAGCCCTCTTGAGACGGCCATACGACGAACGAAAGAGTTCACCTGCCAAAATATGTTTATTTCCCGCCAAAACATTACAATTTCGCTTTAAAGATATTTCTCTGGTTGTTGAAGTTAACAGCTAACCGTACCTACTTTCACAAATGGGATGTATGCATGTATGCATACATGCATACACCCCATTTGTATGTATGTATACATGCATCGTTTTTTTAAAAATGTGACATTTCGTGAATTTGTCACTTATGAAATTCTGCGAAAAAAGTTTGAGTCCGGGGTGACCATTTTTAATGAGTTGTTTCACCCTATTCGACGGCCTTACAGAGAACGTGTGCTATAGGGAGCACGCTGCAGACATTATAACGCACCTCTTTGCTGTGAATTGAAACAAAATTGGAACCGAGGCTTCGGCAAATTGTAGTAGCCTCGGTCCGGTTGGCCGGTGTAGCGATGACCTGCATTGGAAAATATAAATAAAGATTAAAGTATTATACCAAATTTGAGTAGAGCTGGATTAGTACCTAACGATATGTTATGATTGTTTCTCTAATTATTAAACTTGGTATTTAAAATACTCGATGAATCACTGATTTTTTTTCAATATTGTTTCAGGTTTTTCAAGAAAGGAATTAGTGATCGGCACCTGGTAGCACATTCCATTATCTTCGTCACTGGAGAATGATCCGCATTCTTCATCGGGAACGAACGTCGTGGGCGCATGAGGAACGACACAGTACAGGTCAGCAGTCAGCGCGTCGTTCCACACTGACGATATTTAACTGATAATAATACTAATGAGAATAATCATGCTTATGATAGGTATCACCAGAGATTGCATGAGGCGGGGAACTTTCAAACTGGAAGTTTCCTGAGGCGAGAATTCCTTTAATCCGGGCCCTAGGTTGCAGAACTGGCTTTTCTCAATTTCCCGGTTCCATGGCCGGAATCGATATAATTTTGTTCAAAATGGAGCTGGAATGTTCATTTGCATTTCAAAGTAAATATGCGGAACAATTAGCATGTTGGACACATCTACATAAGAATTGAAGTTAGAAAGTTGTGGACAAATAAGATATCATTTATTCAAAATACTACTTTTTACATATCTTCAATGCAAAAAGCAATATTAGCAATAGTATGCCCAATATAAATGAGTATCTTATATATAGTTGATATATAAAAATAAAAATGATCGATAAGGTTCTTCTTCAGAGATGAAAAATGAACTCGGAAACTGCGATTTTATTCAGTTCGATTTTTCATGTCTGAAGAAGTACCTTTTCGACCATTTATATATTTTTATCAACTACCTTTTACCTTTTACCTTTTCTACCTTTACCTTTTCGAAGAAGAAGTACCTTTTCGACCATTTATATATTTTCATCAACTACCTTTTACCTTTTACCTTTCCTATACTATAGCTGTAGATTTTAACATTGAAGATATGCAAAAATTATTATTTGAAATTAATTTTCGTATTTTGGTCCACACATTTTCACTTCAATTCTTATGTGGAAGTGTCGTGCAGGTTAATTGTTGAGCATATTTTCTGATAATTGCTAACTGAAGATGAGCATTCTAGCTCCATTTTGATCAAAATTACATCGATTCCGGCCATGGAACCGGGAAATTGATAAAAGCCGGTTCTCCTACCTAAGACCAGGATCTTTGGAATTCTTATTCCAGGGGCACATCAACAAAACCGTGTTCTCGAAATATAATATTTTTCGAAATATTTTCACATTTTCGAAAAGAAAAATATTTTCGAAAGTTGATCCTCAAGGGGTGTTTTCATGCACTCTCCCCCATCCCTGTCTGATCTTGCAATTTACAGATCACATTATATTGAAAATGTGAGGCTAGTTATGAGTGACGGCAAACATGAAATGCGTTGTCACAGTAACATAAGAGAGGTATCACCAGAGATTGCAGGAAGGTCGGAACAATTTTCGAAAAAATATTTTTGATTTCGACCAAACTTTTTTGTGAGTGTACCCAGGAGACAAGAATTCGAATCCGGGTCCGGGTCGCAGGTCTCAGAGCCGTCTTTTAGGAATTCTCCGGTTCTGAAGCCGGAATCCTCATAACTTTCTTCAAAATTAAGCTAGAAAGCTCACGTAGGGCTCAAAGTGTGCGGAAAAATTAGCCGACCAATTTTTCTGTTGGTGATGAGTACGTAGTTGGCTGACCCAGAAAGTTGTTTGAACAAATGTAATTTTGAGAAGTATCAAAAAATCATAACATATTTTCGATGGTCGAACCCAAGAGTTTTCTGTACAGAATATGAAAGAGCATGCACACATTAGTTATATAAAAAATTAAAATCGATAAGAAAGGGGCCCCTTTCTAGGCGAAAAATAGCTCTGAAACCAAAAAAATGTGAAATTTTTGAATTTTTGGAAAAATCGATTATATTAAAATCGTCCCAAATATATTTTTTCGAAGACTCTGAGTAGTATTGTGTTCGGAAAAAATGATTTCAAATAAAAATATATGCGCACTGTTTCACAATAAAATGTAAAATTGAGTCAAAAACGATTAAAATTTTGAAGAAGTTTATTATTTTATTGTGATGTAGTATGCATATATTGTCTTTCGAAATATTTTTTTTCGTACACAATATTGCTCTGGGCCTTCGAAAAAATACATTTCATGCGATTTTAGAATAACCGATTTTTCCAAAAATTCAAAAATTTCACATTTTTTTGGTTTCAGAGCTATTTTTCGCCTAGAAAGGGGCCCCTTTCTTATCGATTTTAATTTTTTATATAACTAATGTGTGCATGCTCTTTCATATTCTGTACAGAAAACTCTTGGGTTCGACCATCGAAAATATGTTATGATTTTTTGATACTTCTCAAAATTACATTTGTTCAAACAACTTTCTGGGTCAGCCAACTACGTACTCATCACCAACAGAAAAATTGGTCGGCTAATTTTTCCGCACACTTTGAGCCTTACGTGAGCTTTCTAGCTTAATTTTGAAGAAAGTTATGAGGATTCCGGCATCAGAACCGGAGAATTCCTAAAAGACGGCTCTGAGACCTGCGACCCGGATTGATCGAATTCTTATCTCCTGGGTACTCTCACAAAAAAGTTTGGTCGAAATCAAAAATATTTTTTCGAAAATTTTTCCGAAAGCTGGATTTTTCCTGCAATCTCTCGTGATACCTCTCATAATCTGAATTATGGGAGAAATATGCGCAAATATCAGCCAATTTCACTTCTTCAATAGCTAACTAAAAGACAACAAGAAATAAATCATGACGATCAGTTAAGCACCATGCATATTTTACGTTTCCGTAGACAATCCTCACCTATCTTCCACTGTCCGCTAGTAGGCTCGATATACCACATGCAATACACGGGGCTGTTATTGCACATATCGTCCAATGCTGTAATGTGGAAAACATCACATTCTTCCTTTCTTTTCTCTCATTTACGAACATTTTATAAATTAAGAGAGGTATCACCAGAGATTGAAGGTGGCTCGGAACAATTTTCGGAAAAATATTTTTGATTTCGATCAAACTTTTATATAAGAGTACCCAGGACGCGAGGAACTTAAATTTTTCAGTCCCAGGTCCGAGAGCCGGCTATTAGGAAATTACCGGTTCCAATGCCGGAATCGTCATAACTCAGCTCATTCTTGATCTAGAACGATGGCGTTGGGCTTAAAATTTGTAGAATAATTTTCCAAACATATTCTATGTTGAAAACGAGTGTGAAAAACTGAAACGAAAAAGTTGTGATCGAAAAAGTGATTTCGAAAATTTTCCAAAAATTGTATGATATCTGAAATGCCAGAACAAGTGAAATTTTATTTCAAAATATGAAAGGGCTTGTCCAATACTGTCTAGAAAAAAATAAATAAAAAATAAAAAGGGGTGAACCTTAAGTCGAAAATCACCTTGGAATGTGAAAAATCTAGAAAAGTCCGAAAATCAAGTTGATGAAAATCGCTCCAAAAATGTTGTGTTATTTGTCATTGGTAAATAGAAGTTCAGCAAAAATAGTTTCAGTTCATACACATTTCTGTAACAGCTTGCAGCGGCTGATAAATATGTCTGTATTCGCTCTTGAAATGTTGTCATGAGTATTCAATTCCCACTTGTCTATAAGACGGCGACATTCACTGAATCTATTTTTGCTGAACTTCTATTTACCAATGACAAACAACACATCATTTTTGGAGCGATTTTCATCAACTTGATTTTCGGACTTTTCTAGATTTTTCACATTCCAAGGTGATTTTCGACTTAAGGTTTACCCCTTTTTATTTTTAATTAATTTTTTTCTAGACAGTATTGGACAAGCTCTTTCATATTTTGAAATAAAATTTCACTTGTTCTGGCATTTCAGATATCATACAATTTTTGGAAAATTTTGGAAATCACTTTTTCGATCACAACTTTTTTCCTTTCAGTTTTTCAGACTCATTTTCAACATAGAATATGTTTGGAAAAATATTCTACAAATTTTAAGCCCAACGCCATCGTTCTAGATCAAGAATGAGCTGAGTTATGACGATTCCGGCATTGGAACCGGTAATTTCCTAAAAGCCGGCTCTCGGACCTGAGACTGGAAATTTAAGTTCCTCGCGTCCTAGGTACTCTTATATAAAAGTTTGATCGAAATCAAAAATATTTTTTCTAAAATTGTTCCAAAATTGCGATTTTTCCTGCAATCTCTCGTGATACCTCTCTTAAGCATGTGCTTACAATCATTGTTCCTTTCCGGCTCGAATTTGACTGCGGATCCGTCCGTCCACTGGAGCTTAGAACTATTACATTCGAGACCTGGCACGATAACACAAATATATTTATGAACGAAAATGACTGTTCGCAATGAAAGAAGCCACTAAAGGACTTTTCACACGTACTCTACTGGCCGATCGAGAGGGTATTCAAAATGGAGAATCCGGGTTCATACACACTCATCCACTGATAGAACCCACCGAGTACAAGACGAGTTTGGTCGTTGGCATTTGGGTGATTTTCTTTGGCCACACTCATCCAGTAGTCATGATCCTGCAGAACCGTATTCTTATTATGGTTTAATTTTAGTACTCACGTCCCCAGATTAATATTTTTTTTCGGCCGAGTCACGAGGTTTGTTTGCCTTTCACGTGATTCATATTTTTTTATCGGAATTCTCTTGAAGGAATTCGATAGAGCGTTGTTGGAAATACCCTACTCAAGAATTTCTTGTTCAGATTGTGTACTGATTGTTCCTGGTAATGTTCCTCCTATCAGGAACATGACCAGGAACAATCGATACATGACCAGGAACACAAAATTTTGAAGTTGATGTTATTGCTTATGGTTTAAATGAATTTCATTTGTACCACTATTTCAAAATTTTGCACACTGCTAAATGTCTGGAAAATTGTAAGTGATGCTATATTTTTAACATGTTCCCTTGTTCCTGGTCATGCTCCAATTGTTCCCGCTCACATTCGGCAGAGTGTGAGCAGGAACATCGACACTAAAATTCTTGAGTTGGTTATGTTTTCAGCCAAATTTAAAAAAAAACTCTCTCATTCTCGAAGTGTCCGAGTCTATCGATATTCTATCGCGATTCCCCTCATGTAACATTAGCCCCTCTGCCACTCCACGCTACATCATACATAGCCAGCACTTACTAGACACACTTTTTGAATTTCCATTTGAATTTATGAATATATTATCATTATGAATAGGGATGACAAAAGCAGAGCAAAATGGCGATTCTTATGTTACCAATGTAATTGACATGGAAACATGAGACAAACTAAATTTCGAATGTTCGAAAATGTATGTAGGAAATCACAGCTTTATCACAGCGTAGATCATGTCAGTTCAACTTTTCATCACATTTGACTCTAATTAGCATATTTCGACCAATGACCGCGGAAAAATGATTTTATTTAATTTCAGTCACCTCTTGATTCTTTATGATGACTGTTTGAGCTTGCGCATCGCCGCAGATTCTCTTATAATCGTCGATTCCGCCCTTAGCGTTCAGCTTCACATTCGATCCGGTCTTTTCGTAGCAGTTTCCATTTCGAACCAGTTCGTAGCCACTAGGACATGTTGCCCAGGAGGAATCTAAAATTGCAAATTTGCCCGAAATGCTATTTTAACAGATGTCATTCTGTTAGCTTTAATAGTATGCAGCAAAATTTCTGGCAATACGATACCAAGCAATACGCAATAAATAATACAAGAAATATAATATAATAGGGATTCAACAATATAGGATACTTACAGACAATAGAAGCGAAGAGAGCTAGACGAAGCATTGTACAATGAGAAAATTATGGAGCTGGAGAGCTTATAAAGCGATCATGATGTGTGCTTTCTGAGCGATCAGCGTAGTTCTTATCAAAATATGCTTATCTATCTCGTTGGCGAGAGATCAAATGGATAGCATTTCAAACAACAATCGAATTTCGCGCAGGACACGCGCCTTTCTTTAACAATAAATAATTCCAATTTTTTCCAATAAAAAAATAATCAATCCCTGAATCTGGTATGTCGCCTGGCGAAACGGTATTCAAAAAGTGAACTCAGTTTCCTTCACCTTTTTCATCCTTGCCTACTACTACTAATTGATAACATGCGTGGTTATGAAAACTTGGACCACATGTAACCAACACAACTCTTTTGTTATTTGATTTCGATACACTGAAGACACTAGGCACAGAAGGAATGGCATTAGGCACGGAATGGGCAAGGAAACCGCACGGGGACATCAAACACTCATAATTTCCATGAATAATTGTCTTCTTTGTGGAGGCGTATGTAGTTTATGCTGAGCAGTGGGGGCGGCAAAAAAATCATCACGTTGGGGATTGGTGGAATAGTATCAAATCTAAAATATACTAGCCAGATGTGGAAGTTAAGCGCACCACATTTTCAAAGTCCGCGGCTCCTTCCTCCGTGACTTCGTGGCTCCGTGGCAACTCATCCACACGATCCTTTCACAACGGAAACGCAGGATGTTTAGTTCACAGGCACACGGCGTAAGTATTTGCACACGTTTATGACATCGCAAAACACTTTTAACGCGATTACCTTCGCTCCCCAATTCGTCCGCAAGGTTTTAGAAATTTTCGTTAAAACACGCTAAAAAGTGTTCTGACACGTTCAAACACGTTTGTGATATTGCAAAACACTTTTCCAGTGATTGTTTGGAACCATCACTTTGAGACGTGTTTGAACAGAATTAGATAAGTTTCCTACATCGCAAAACACAATTCAAGTGATCCTCCACGCCACTTCAATATCCTAAGAATATGCCATTTTGTAATATTGTAATATGCCCGCACGCGATTTTAAGTTTTTTTAACATTCAATTGATTTCCCGTTTCTGTCAGTCGTCGTGAGCGGTCCCTCTCCATTTTCCTCTGATGGAGAAGGATCCCCGGACCCCCTCGTCTTTCTACTAGAGTGCGTAATTCGGGTCGGGTAATCGGGTAATTGAGCGGTGCCTGTCGAAATTATTCGAGAAATGAGACGACCCGAGAACGGCCTCTCAAAATGATTCATTACCCGATAACAGGCTCTCTGCCTGGCAACTTTCCCCCTATACAGTAGTGTTGTTAGCTCGAGTGTTATTCGTCGAGTGTTCACTCGACGAATTCATTTCTAGAAAGCACTCGCCGGTCAACACACTCGCGAGTGAAAAATGAGATTTTTTTTTCCAAATTTAGCCTTTAGCACAAAAAAATTGTTATCTGCGACATCTGAACTGACCAGTATTGCATGATCAAAGCTATAGTAGTGGAATGGGTAGTCCTAAACCGGGACAACCCTGAAACAGGCTTTCAGGTTGTTGGCTTATACTTTATACAGTACTATTGATCCTTGCTATACAGTGAACCCTACAACTCTTATTTTTCACCATCTGTACCCAAACGCATGGACCCTATTTTCATGGATCTCTAGTAGTCTTTCCTTGAGTAACTGATTCTTGGCCAAAGTATCTCTGGATACAGTAATCAACCTATAATTGCATAATAAATCCTCACTTATTTATCTAATTTTTCAGAAATCTGGGTTAAGATAGCTGGGCCACAGTACTTACGGTAGTAGAACTACATTATTTGGTGTGGTTTTGATCACTCGGCTTGGTCGACATGATTCGAGCCCCGTTTGGACAAAGATTTGACGTCGGGCTAGTTTTTGATCGCTCTAGGCATATTCCAGATAGAACGGAATCTAATGCATTTTGAAATTTGTTTTGAGAGCAACCGCTCAATGCCGCACCACGGGGTAGATAATACTCGAAAATGGCACGTGCGCACTCGCGAGTGAAATGAAAATTAACTCGCGAGTGCCCGCTCACTCGCGGGTAAAATTGTGACATTAACTCGCGAGTGGACCGCACTCTCGAGAGATTTTCTGAAAAATGACTCGCGAGTGTCGAGACACTCGATCTAACAACACTACTATACAGTTATGAAATGCGTGCATTTGGCTAATTATCATAAAGAGCTTTGTCTGAGAGAGCCTGCCTGTATCATAATTCGACGTCGTTCTCTCATTTCGATCGCTTCTTCACTTCCCGGACGGTATCTTCTCTCTGAAAAGTGTAAGTGTTGCAGTTTAGCCTGGATTTCTTTAGATTATTTGTTATAGAAAGTAAATAGTAGATATAAAAAAGTATAATATATCAAACATGTCAAACTAGCGATGATGGGGTAGGCCTCAATATGAAAGTGTACACTGTGCTTTATCTTCAGGGATCTCAGTGGCCAATCAATGGATAACAGCAAAGGACCTCCATTTCCACAGTTGATCTAAAGGCAAAATGTAAGTTATAGTGTATTTTCTCGTGTACATCTACGTTTTATTGTGTAACTTTGAAATATATCTCATGGAGTTAGATCAAATAAGGGACTTAAGGGTAGAAATAATCGCGATATCGATACTTCTCACATGGGTATGCTTCGTATGCTTGTAAGTATGCACGTTTGGATTTACACGTTTTCGTTAATATATACCAAACTAGATTGACACGTTTGGTATATATTACTTCTTATAATAAAAAATCAAATCGGGTAATCTCATCGGGTAATCTCACATTTCGCACTCTACTTTCTACCAACGACTCGACAAGATCGGAATCCCCGTCCTAGCCGGCCTGGTCACCGTGGATGGGTATAACCGTTTGATGTTGGCTACTCAGATACCAGTTTCGCTAATTCTCAATTTGATTGATGATTCGAGCTTGGTGGAATCAAGTGGAAGAAAGATGCGCCATCCGCTCGTCAGGACTGCCTTCAGCCTCACGTAACCTCCCCTTTCCTCCTACGTCCATGGTCGTAAGAGAGATCTCGTCTAATCCTCCAGCAACTTCAAAGAAGATGGTATGTGAATGGGAAGAAGACCGATCCTCTACCACGACCCCAGCCGAAATGATCCGTGAATACTGAGAAGAGTGATCCTGACTCCTGAAACCACATCCTCGCCTGACGTTACCGTCTGACGTGATAAACATTGTATTGTATTGTATTTTATTGTATTGATTTCACGGAAAAATCTTTATTAAACTGCACATTATTTCAAAGATTTCAGTCCAAAGCGCTTCCTTCATTTCTTGGGTACTCCTCTGAAGGTGATCTGTAATAAATTTTTTTTAAATATCGTATATTTTACGTAAAAGGAATCTCACATTTTTTCTTTCGAAAAACAAATCCGGGGTCACTTTTAGGGATACAGTATCATCTAGCTTAAGTCTCACCACCATCCCCTTCACATTGATTCCTGACATCGGCTGCCACGATGCTCTCATAAAGTTCTCAGATTTGGTTGTGAAAACAGTCCCGTTGTTGCTCTGCTCACCAGTCAAACTAAATAAACAACTTTAACCATTTTAAGGCATGAGTAGAATTCTGTATTCGTCCTGAATTGAATATTACGGAATACACACTTCTATATTTGCCATAATATTTGTGCACTCACTCAGCAATAACAGCTCCGCCAAGTGTTCCTTCAGAAAGAATGAGATGATCACAGCATGAATTAGCCTCGAGGAAGAGGATCTGGCGTAAACGGCATATAAACAAGGATGAGAAACTAATTGACAATTTCCTTTTTAAAAGAGAATACTTTGTTCCCCCAATGAATGTCCGTTCTAGCTAATTGCCAAATCTGGCTATGATTCAGAACTAACTGAACTGACGACCTGTCAATTCTTTTTTCTCAATTCTAACTAACTGCTAATTCTCTTTTTCTTCTTGCGGAAAAGCACCTCACCTCGACCTCAACCAGCATTCCAGGATCGACTTTCATAATATAATCGCAGGGAACGGAGGCGGAGGTAGGGAATCCGGGCGAGAAGATCTGAGTAGAGTTTGACATTAGGATTATATATCTTCATTTCGCACACTCTCTACGCCGGTCAATATGTGAGAGAGTGTGCAAGATGAGGAGATCTAATCAAATTGTTAATCGGAAATTCAAACTTTCGATCTGCAAATTGCCCCATTGTATCTAATACTATAAATAAAAATAAATTTAAACATATTCTTACAATATCGCCGCTCTCACTACGAAGGTTCCCCTCGCACATCGGTTCTGTCGTATCTTGGGCTAAAACAATTCCTGATATTAATTTTCGCAACGTGTTCGCAATACCACGATAAGTGAGACCTTTATCGCATATCAATTCATCTTCCAGCTCTCATCAATAAACTCACGATTTCTAGCACATGCGAAGGGAAGAGGAGTAGAGCAGTCGAGATTGATCCACTGTCCCTGCGCGTTATTAGTCTCCATGGCGACGCAATCTCCCAGACCATCGATGGGGAAACCTGAAAACCGAAAATTATATATTACAAATTTAAAATGATACGTCCATGAAATGGACCACTGGTGCGTGTGCACTTTGTCTATACCTCGGCGTGTCTCGTGCTCTCTCGCAGACGTATCTGTTCTTTAGGAGCGGAACGTATTACTTTGTTTGGACGAGTGCTTGTGAATTAATAATATTTTAAAGATGATATTTTTTAAAAATTACTGCTGGTACGAGCAAACACAAGAATGTTTCTAATTACGGAATGAATGGGGCATCTGAGAATTGTAACAAAACGTTGGGAAACATCGACAACAACTGATCTTTACCGGGCGCAAAGTTGTCATAGTCCCAGTTTGATCCATCATTCCAATTGTACGTGTTCCCCTTGCCCGTCGCTGTCGCACCCAGCATCAGTCCATTCACGAGCCCTCTTGAGACGGCCATACGACGGATGAATGAGTTCACCTCTCAAAATATTATTGTTTCCGCTGAAAATCATTCTATTTTCGCTTTAAAGATATTTAAATGTCCGCTGGTTGCCGAAGTTAGCAGCTAACCGTACCTATTTACATAAATGGGCTTCATCTATACATGAAACTGCTTGTTTTACAGGTAAGCGTTCCTTTATGTGCATAATCTTCTTAAAGAGAACGCGCGGACGACAAACCTCTTTGTTGTGAATGGAAGCAAAACTGGAACCGAAGCTTCGGCAAATGGCTGTGGCCTCGGTCCGGTTGGCCGGTGTGGCGATGACCTACATTGTTCAATGAAACAAATTATTAGTATTAAGTATATATTAGATTAGATTAGAACTCCATTAGTTCGTGATTTCTGGCTGTATGTTCCTGCTGTGGTCTCAGGTAACTTCAGAAAGAATATAAGAAAAATCTGTGACTATCGATTTTTTGGTGTGGCAGGGCGACGATTACGAAAACAAACCGAGATAGTGGGCCATGGGTCAATCCTATTCCGAACAAGTCCCGGTCTTTTGTACATTCACAGAGACAATATTTCAGTGTTCCTGTTGTTCCTGGTCATGTTCCTCCCGGTAACATTCCTCCCCAGGAGTAACAAGACCATGAACACGGAATTCTTGTGAACTATGATTGTTTCTCTAATTATTAAGCTTGCTATTTCAAATACTCGTTGCATCAGTTTCACATTTGGCTAGTAAAGAATAAGTAATCGACACCTGGTAGCACATTCCATTGTCTTCATCACTGGAGAATGATCCGCATTCTTCATCGGGAACGAACGTCGTGGGCGCATGAGGAACGACACAGTACAGGTCAGCAGCCACAGCGTCGTTGCACACTGAGGATATATAAATAATAATATTTCTCCAGTTCGTCCGATGGAGAGGAGGACTTTCCCCTAGTTCTGCCCCAGGCTCCCCAGTACCGCTCGTCTCTACTATCGACTACAGAAGACTTGAATCTCCATACAGCCGGAGTGGTCGCCGTGTAATGGGTATGACCTACAAGTTGAATTGATCCTTAGTATCAGTATCCTCGTTGATTCTCTCTAAGATCGATCACTCGAGTTAGGAGGACTCCGGCTCAAGCTCCAATCAAAGATCCCTGTTTCGCACAAGATTCTAACGGATGTACCCTTCGCCATTGCCTATTCGATATCGGAATCATCTCTGTTTTCCACTCCTAAAAAATAGAATACGATGTTACACCTTACATAGCCAGAATTATGAGAAAAAGCGCAATTATCAGCCTCATAACAAGAGCTAACTAAAACATATCGAGACAGAAATAATTATCGATAAATTTTCCATCGACAATCCTCACCACCATTCCACTCTCCACCAGTAGGATTGATGAACCACAAGCAAGCAAGGTTTGAGTCAGTACTACATACCGAATCGAATACTGAAATGCAGAAAACATTGGAACTTCTTTCATAAGCGTTTTATAAATTGTAAGCATGTGCTTAGTTTCCTTCCCTTCCAGATAGTTGAATTTGACTGCGGAACCGTCTGTCCACTGCATCTTAGCTGCTGTACGGTTACATTCGAGACCTGGAAGTATAGCGCATATATGTAATCTCTAATGGGGATCTGCACAGCTAAAAAAATGAAATGACTCCCATACATGCCCCAAGGGGTAGTTTTCTATCGTCTCAATTTTTTTGAGATTTTAGGCGCCAAAACTGCACCGCGCCGGAATAAGTGAAATCAAGTTTTCAAATATTTCTCTTTCAACTTTGCAGATGATCAACTCTTTCTATGAAAACTGAGACTGGATAAAAAATCGCAGACTCTTCCGGAAGAGTTGGCTATAAATCGGAAGAATATGAATATTTTTCTGATTTTCCAACTGTCAAATGTTCCTAAACACATTTTCGAACATTCGAAGTAAACTCTTCCTCATGTTTCCATATCAATTGCATAGATATGTCTTATCTTCCAAACGCGAGAAACACCGCTTTGCTCTTCCTTCCCCATCCCTAGTCACTAGACACTTGTGGGCCAAATCGAAAGTCCTGGCGCGGATTTCCGGGATGAGCTCAATTCTTACAGAGCCGGTCTTATAAAAGATGCTACATCCACTAATAATAAGTGATTCTTTAATTATCACGTTTCTTTTCAATTGGACGATCATTAGGGTATTCAAAAGGGAGAATCCTGATTCATTTTCACAAATATGCTGTTAGAACCACCGACCGAGCAGAAGATAAGTGTGGTCAGTGGCATTTGGATGATTTGCCTTGGCGACACTCTCCCAGTAGTCTTGATCCTGCGAAACCGTATTATTATTCAACATTTTAGTATCCACGATTATTTTTTTATTGTAAGATAAGTTACCCACCCCAGTCACCCCTTATATCCCCTTTTCCTCCATAATAACATATCTTCATTACATTGATGCGACAATTAATGTGAATGTTGTCGCCCCCGTTGTGTTAGATGTTAGAAAAAAAAATAGTAAATAAATACCTCTTGATTCTTGATGATTACTGTTTGAGCATGCGCATCGCCGCAGATCCTCTTGTAATCATCAATTCCACCGTAAGCACTCAGTTTCACGTTTGATTTGGTCTTCTCATAGCATTCCCCATTTCGAACCAGTTCGTAGCCATTAGGGCATGTCGCCCAGGTGGCATCTGAAAATGCACATTTGCACGACATGCAATTTTAAAAGACGGCCTTCCCATAATTTTCTCAATCTTCCATTTTTACTTATAGGTTCCAATATTTCATGCATGTGTCTAATCAATATATACTAAATAATACATGAAGAAACATAACAATACATAAAATATATAATTGCAAGATATAAAGAAATATAATATAATGATATTAGCAATCTGGGAGACTTACAAACAAGGGAAGCGAAGAGAGCAAGACGTAACATTGTCTCAACTGAGACATGAATTCAGCGGGCTGCTTATAAAGCGGTGTGTGATTTCTGAGCGATCGGGGGAAGTTCTTATCAAAATGTTCTTATCACTAAGGAGAGACATCAGTCAGTCATCGCCATGGCGTGGACCTGGAGATGAAATGAACTGGATAGAAAAAAGCAAAACACGCGTCCTTATTCTAAAAAACAGTTAATTAAGAAACATTTTTTCATCTATTAAAAATTCCAGAATCTGGTGTGGACCTCATAGAATGATACGGTAGTAATAGAGGGCACGCAATTTTCTGCATGCAATTCATCCTTTCATGTTACTATTCATTGCTTTAATATGCTAGTATTATCTACAGGGAGCGAACTCTCCAGCTTTCCTGACTCTGGAGTGTTCACATCTCCAATTATTAGGAGAAGCGTATTCCCACCTCTCGATTTCTCGTGACCTGGAGACATTCTCCAGAGTAAGGGAAGTTGGAGACTTCCCGATCTGAGTAGATACTGCATTAGTTGAGAACAACTCATTACGTTCTTGTTTTGACTTGAGTGCATGACACGCATACCCCACCAGACGTGGAGGCAGTCTTTGGGGCAGTGTGCAAGCCTGACCCCCTATTCATGGGTGGAGCCGCAGGCGTGGTGACCTATGATGACACGGAATCGGCGCATAATTGACACGGAATCGGCACTGAATAGGCAGAGTCGCATCAAGCTCTCATCAAATAGTTTTGTGCTTGGGGATTAGTGGAATACCGTCAAATATAAAATTAACTCACCATGACCATTAGAGTTTGAAATTCGGGTAAATAATTGAATTAGCGCTCTTCATTTCGCACACTCTCTCATCAATCGGCCGGTGAGAGAGCGTGTGAAATGAAGAGTACTAATTCAATTATTTACACGAATTTCACACTCTAATGACCATGCGGCGACTAGCGATTTCCGTTGAGCAACTCACAATTCGCCTATATACTCACATTTCAACTGTGTAATGATGCACGTCTATTACAGAACGTTCGACGTATGCTCACAATCAGCGAAAAGTATTCAGAAGACGTCGGAATTGATATACTGCACAGCTTGCGCTCGATCCCCGCCGAGGCCAACCAAGCCTGCCATCCACCCCGGGGCGGTAAATTGGTAGCAACTTTGATTGCGAAAGGTAACGTGCCCTAGATGCCTTAGGAAAGCTTGGGTTACGTAATCCCACGTTGGCTTACCGGCTTGCCCCTTCTAGCGTGGAAGCATGCTACTGTAAAATCGCTTGACATGGAACACCTTTACCTTTTTTTACATTTTACAGCTTGCGCTCTTTGTCACTCTGAGACCTGCAGAGCGTAACAAGCCGTCGAACACTCTTTCCCTCCGTTCGCGAGCCGCTCAGTGTCCCCCTACCAGAAGAGTTTGGCCCTCGGTAGTTGTAAGCGACAATGATGAGTCGCGCCATAAACATCCGGATGATCCCCCGGGCAAACACATCGAAATGGATCTGGCCGTCGAGAAGATCCAGTGGGACGTGATTGCTATGCAGGAAGCGAGGATTATGTGTTGCGCATCATTCAATCTAACATCCTCAGGCACAGTGATCTACCACTCGCGTGGTGATCGAGACGTATCTTCCTCCTCCGACCGCACCTAGAGCGAGGAGCTGTGTTCCGTGGCTTCACCGAACGTCTAGCGACTCTGCAGCTTCCAGACCATCGGCTCTTCCTCGTTTGCGCCTACGCTCCTACGTCAGCCTACCAGGACCACGAGTATGCGTTCCTCGACCAGGTCCATGCCGTGCTGCGGAGCGTGCCCAGACGCTTCATGCCAGTGTTGACGGGAGTCTTCAAATGCAGAGTGTCGAGGGAACCTGGCAATGGGATCCATGCATGCGACTTCGCCTCTAAGACCCGGAACTCGCGCGGCCGCATTTTCACAGAGTCCTGCGTGAGAAACAACCTGCGCATTTGGAACAGTTTCCCTAAGAGACGATAGACTCTAGACTTGGCGGTCCACAAACGGCTTGACCTTATTGCAACAAAAACCCTCTCCCTCCTCCACAAGAAGGGCGATCCCTCCAACATCGGCAACTTCTATCGGAAAGATGAGTCAGAGTCACTCACTCAGGCCGGTGACCGGAAAGTGTTCGTACTCTCGGCAATCTGCACGCCATCAAGAAAATCGCTGAAAGGACTCACGAATACGGGATGCCTCTTTACCTTGGATGCGTCGACTTCAAGAAGGCCTCCGACTGCGTGGAATGGAATGCAGTGTGGCAAGCACTCTGCACGTTTGGAGTCCACCCCACCCTCGTCGATCTCCTACGCCGCCTCTACGAGTCCTCTTCCACCCTAATCCGAGTGAACGAGGACCTGGTCCCAGTAAACGTGAAGAAATGAGTCCGCCAGAGAGACACACTTTCTCCCCGTCTCTTCAACGCGGTGCTGACAAGCGCGATGGAAGACATCGAGTGGGAGTCGTGCGGAATCTGGATCGACGGACGCCATCTTAGTCATCTCTCTCGAGTACGACGTCGCCCTTGTAGCCAAATCTCGACCGGAATTGGAGAAGATACTGAAAAAAAGCTATTTCTCACTAAAATGATTCAGGTTCTTGATCAGAGCTTTGCACTGTATCCAATTGTCAATCCCGCCACCATCTTATATTTTACCGAGGATTACAATCAATTTGTAAACAGATGTCTCTACATTTTTGTATGTGTTACCACTACAATGCGCTGGCCTTAGCAGTGACTCCCTTAGGACTTGGAGCCTAGATAAGGGCGTTTACCTTTATCTTTTACCAATTCAAACTCTAACCTCGTCTGTACTTTGTTTAGACCCCAGTCGAACGCATTTCACAAGTGCAATCAACGAGCTGTACACCCCAGAGAAAGTAGAGAATCCCTTCAGCAGACCAAACAGCTCCAATCTCCAGTAACGAGTTATTTGATATTTTTTTTAGAATTCAAAAGCGTCGTGAATTTTTGAACTCGTGATGAAGGATAAATAATCAAGACGATTTGTGTAAAGCGGAAAGCAGATGTTCTGATTGCAAGAGAGTCTGCGGGAGGTCACAAGAATTCGAATGATATGTTTATGCTCCGATAACTCGTATAATAAGTTGAGATAGTGCCGCATGCAGAAACATCGTAGAATAGGGGGAAACGCTTAAAATAGGCGAAATTCGAAATCATTCGTCGCGAGAGCGGCGAATGAACTGGTGAAGAACAAAGGATGAAAACAGAGAATTGAATTGTGGCTCTCTATTTTCCACGTTTCGGCATGCGGCACTATCTCAACTCCCGAGTTATGGGAGCATAAACATATCATTCGAATCCTTGTGACCTCCCGCAGACTCAGAACATCTGCTTTCCGAACAGTTTTCTCGAAAATCAACAAAATACGATATTATGCAAATTATTTAAGAGAGCATCCACGAGAGGTCGGGGGTACCAAACGGATGCCTTTTTTGCAACCTATCCCAATAACTTGGGGGTGAAGTCAGTATCACGAGTGCTGATATTTGGCCAAGTAACTAATGTTCTGGGGGCGTGTTCGAAAACGTTTGTGCCATCGCAAAACACTTTCCCGTGAATCCTATGCTCCCCGGTTTGTTTGGTGGGATTTCGAAAATTTCGTTAAAACGTGTCCTGACACGTTCGAACACGTTTGTCACGTCGCAATACGCTTTTCCCGTGATTTGCGAGTGTTCCCGGATGTTTTGGTAAAATTTCGAAAATTTCATAAAAACATGTTCAAACGCGTCAAAACGTGTGCAAACACGTTTCAAGTTTCTTTAAAGCATGTTTGCCCATTGCCGTGCAGCAAAAATACGGCAAAAGGTTAGCCCTCGGCTGGGTTCGAACCTGCGTCGGTCGGTTTTGAATGTCGCGCTCTTTATCAACTTAGTCATGATTAAAGAGGATATTTTTATTTTGGAAATTTATTTTTTGGTTGAGTCAGTCTCTATGGGAAGGAAGTGAGTCGTCTCGTTTTCGAGATAATAGGTAGTGGCGCACGCAAGGACAGACTCACTCACTCACAGACTCATAGACTCACAGACAGACAGGGCTTGTCGTTTTAGGTTAAGTAGTAATCGACTTATATACGTATTGAGCGTAATTTGAAGTAATTTATTCACGTTTTGTTCGTCCAAACTTTGCAGTTTTGGATGATTTTGTCACCACAAATGCACAAAAGGGAAGAAAGTTTAAACAAGCCAGTGAAAAATTAGTTATTATTAAATAAAAGAACACCCTGTTCCCTGAACAATACAAGACCGTATATTTTTGCGAATAAAAAAGATTTAATAATTTTCAAAATTTCGCCTTTTCTTCACTGCAGCGAAAACGAAACGTAAACGGTAGCGAAAACAAAACACCGCAATTCGAATATCAGAAAAAATTCTCACGCGGTGTGCGCACTTATTTGTGCACTTTTTTCCAAACGCATTTATTAAAACCGAATAGATGCTGTTTCCACGGGAATGTTAAAAAAAGACAAAAGGAGAATATTAGAAATTTTATCATGTCAAAGTTGTTAACGTCGTGTGGGATAAAAAAAGGAAACATTTCATTTTTGGTCGGCGGGTCTGGCGTCGATCCACTTCTTGATCTGGGGAATGCTGTGGATCTTCTTTTGGATCTATTATAACATTTCACATATTTTTACATGCAAATCAGATATTGTAAAAATGTGTTTGGTTTTCAAAGGCAAACAATTACCTCGGGGTAGTCATCGAGGAATCCGGGTATCTCTTGAGCGACACGGTCGCTTAGATCTGCTTAAAGAACATCGACCCAGGTAGCAGAAGAACCCACCAGGAACCCTGAGTCATTGGTCTGAAAATGGAAAGCTTGTTGAGATTTTTGCTGCACACTTGATCGTCGAATGAATTAGTGTCAGATACGGACATGAGCTGTGCCGAGAAAAAAATAGTATAAAATGCAGTTTGTTTGCTTGATTCCTAGAAAAACGTAGCACAAATTCATAGTTTTACCTGTATCTGTTTGACGACGATGGGGAAGAATCTGTCACGAGCGGGAACTCCATGTTCGGCCTTCGCTGCTTCCTGAGCAACAAAATGCCGTTTATGGGTCATAGAAAACAAGAAAAATCATACGACTTTGCTGGGGTTTCTTTTTGAAGAAAGAAGGGATTCGTGCGCAAATGTGCGCAAACGCGTCACTCAATTGCGCACCTTTACTCACTACGTATGAAAATTATGTGAACTGCTTTCCTTTTTTTTGCAAAATTGTTCAATGAAACACTTGCTCTGGGACAAGTGCCCGATAAATGGGGCCCACGCTACGAGTGAACTCTATGTGTAATGTTCTCTCAAAATGCATTAAGTAATGGAAACCACATCATTCCACAGGCCGGTCAACCTTACAGAAAGGGCTTTGGAGTGAGAGAGCGTGTGAAATCGAGAGGGACTCTCTCACTTTTGCACACTCTCTCGCTCTAACCCTGGTCTGTAGGCTTGGAATCATGTGAAACTTACGAGATCTCCTGCACCAACACCGATCACAAGGTAGAAATACTTCATAAATTCAGCTAAGAAGTCCTTGTATTGATCAGCCAGCGCATCCATCCAAGCCGCCTCGAACGGTGTCTTACCAGCCAAACCTGAAAACCGACATACTCAGAGCGCGAACTCTAATAGATGACGATCTCTAATATATTCAAAACCCTTCAGTTCACCCTATAGTATCTTAAATTCGTGCTACTCATCAACAGGCTTGCAATATCTGGATGTCGACATTTACGATAGTTCGCGTTCTGTGTGCATCAACACTCGGGATTTTAATTACAATTTTAGCTTCACTTAGCAAAATGGTATTTCACATTGTGCCATACGTGCGTTACTACTTCTTTTCCCTGCGAGTTTGTTATTCAATCATTTAGATATCATACCATGTTGAGCTGCGATGTATCGGCAGATTGCGTGTGATTGTGGGATCTTCTTGCCATCGACCTCGAGTACAGGCATCTTGCCGAACGGAGTATCTGAACAACTACTTTAGCAGCAAAGCAGGCCAAAACTCCAGGAAACGGTTTGACGCGAAAGATTATGAAAGAAGAACGAGGGTACAGCGGATGCTATCATTTTCTCGCATTTGGAAGCCCCTGGAGGTTATTTAAAACCCTTAATGAGGGCAATATTAAGGATGAACTCGAGGAAAACTCACTGTTCTTGAATTCGGGCCATTGTTCCTTGGAGATGGTGACGTTCTCGAAGGGAACCTCAGCGAGGGCGAATACTTGCCGCGGAACCTTCAAACACATCGATAAAACTCATTTTGCAATCTAATCACCGTACCTCTGCGAGTCCGCGGATAGGAAAGTAGTAGAGCTTGTACTCCGGCATGTCTGGCCAGCAGAAAGATGGTGCTTTTCGAAAAAGGATACAACTCTATAGAAAAGTGCAATGAATAAAGCACATCAAATGGAAAATAAAAAGGGAGAGGATGTGGTCTGCTCCTTATTTTGTAGAGAGACGTGGCCTCTTGATTGCGAGGGCTAACAAATGCAAGCGAGGGAGACAATGAATAGGCGGAGAGTTTCGTCGTTCTGTGTAGCACAATAATTGAGAGCACAAATTTACACGTAAAATTGCACAGAAATGGGCCATAACCGCCTGCTACGTCACAATATTTAGTGAGTATTTTGAGTGTTCTCGATATTTTAGCGCCTATTCCAATAATCTTCACCATTTCACTCAATGACTCACCAACCGGAATTAACAGTGCCGTCCTGCTCATGCTATAATGATTCAATATGGCATTGTACATTGCACCAATTAAAGAAGGTGTCCCATTAGTGGTTTCAAGCTTCTACTTTCTTCTATGATCGAGGTTTTCGTTCAGTTATATCGCATTTTGTTGAAACAAAAATTCGGTGCGCGCTATCGCTCTCGCATACTGACCTGTTCCCGTGCTTTTCTCCGCCTTTGTTTCATCCTCCATTCCAACTCCCACCACAAAACCTTTCCGTTTCATCATGAGAAGGGATCTGGTCGTTTTTATAGTTTGCGACTCATAAAAGATATCTACTAAAAAAGGAAAATGTGACTTTCGAAGCTTTCGTCTGCCTCACAGTGAGAACTCAGTCGACCAAAAATTCGTGGGACACTTTCTTTAAAGACGTTGAAACATCATGTTCACGTAGCAGATTGATTCAGACATTCGCTCCACGTGTGCATGTTTCATCGGCAACAGACATCATGTAACCAGCGAAACGGGAAGAGATCAATACACAAAAGAAGCGAAAGTACACGGGAAGGGGCTTTGAAGAGAGTGACCAACAGAAAGAAAGAGAGAGTGTGCGCAAAGCGTGCCTGCTGTGTATCGAGACAGATAGAGATAGAGAGAGAGAGTGTGTGTGTGAGAGCGTGAGTAACAGTGCAGTCGCGGCATATGGAAAACGTGGATAGTGTAAAAAAGGTTTGTTGTCCATTTTTGTTGTAGATTCACAATATAATTGGTCATTCAATAGCCATAGATCTCAGCCTCATTTTTTTCTGATTCATTAACAGGCCGCTGATCATCTCAGGACTGGGTCTCGTTGCCCCTCAGACATAGGGGTGGTCGAGACCGCCTTGCGTGTAGAAGACCTAGCACCTTTACCCTTTTTTAACTTTATTTATATCTTTCCTTGCTTGAGGGACGCCACTGTCTCATCTGTTCCATTCCGATCACAACATGCCATTTGGGCATCGATTCATGCCGAGCCTGCGCCGTCTTCTATAAGTAAGCCTAATTCTTTATCGTATTGCAAAAAAGATGTATCTCTTACACTTCCTCTCCTTGGTGGCTCCAATATCTACGTGTTGCACAGCAGATGGAGATACCATCTCCATCTGAGAGAGCATGCAACATCGAGTACGAGAGTTCGCATCTCCTCTCGCTTTCTCGATATGTTTACTTATAATATATAAGAGATGCTTACTTATAAGTAAGCATCTTTTGTATATGTAGTATTATGTTTTTCTACAATTAAATATTCTTTTTTGTATTCGTTGACGCACCTTTGGAGAGGACAATAAATAGAGAATTAATTTATAAATGAGCCTCCTTCGTGACAATCGCTAGTGACATCATTTCCATGGGTTTTTTTTTGAAGAGTTGGATCATCGAATGTTTCTTTTTGCACCCAAAAAGCCCTCTTACACTTCCTCTCCTTGCTGGCTCCAATATCTACGTGTTGCACTACACAGAGTGAGGTGTACCTTACCTCCCTTGCTCTCGCAGATGGAGATACCATCTCCATCTGAGAGAGCATGCAAAATCGAGTCCGAGAGTTCGCATCTCCTCTCGCTTTCTCGATATGTCTAGCTCTGTCAGCTGGCGACAGATCTAAGGAAAAGTGGGAGATTTCCCTTTCGACTTTCGTGTGCGCAGGCGTATCTGTGCGAACAATCGGTGGCCGAAGAAATGCAAGGGAGGCGAGGGCAGCTGCATAGAGACAGGTACCTCTCTAGAATCGCCGATCGCCGGACTAATAGAGTGCTAAATGTGAGACCACGGTCTCTTCATTTCGCACACTCTCACACCTACCGACCGGTCGAGAGAGTGCGTGAAATGAAGAGAGCGTGTTCTCACATTTCGGACTCTACTGACTAATGATATTTGGTGGACTAGTCGGCGGACAAATGCTACCAGTCCGACTAACGGCGAAACTGGAGCTCATGATTCTTTTCGCGCTTGGTTGCGCACACTTTCGGTGTGTTGATAAAACTTTTGCCAGATCCCACAACCACGTGCCGAAAATGTCGCTTCGAACGCTACGCCCAGGTGCTGGCTAACGCACTATCGTTAGAAAACCAGGTAATTTTTCAATTTATTAAAATAATTTTGTGAAGGACGGTGGAAATCATGAGTGCATGTCTTCAGTTTGAAGAAATCAAGAGTGAATGCGAAACTGAAGACCCATGCGTTGAAGTGAGAAATGAGAATATCAGACACTCCACATTCATCGATCACAACAGGTTGGAAAAGTTCAAACACCATGTATACATTAAAATCCTCGATATATTGTTGTTCCGGTTCTACTTGTTGTTCCTGGTCACACTTAACAGAGTGTGAGCGGAAACAAACGGGGGGGGGCGGAACAATAAATTCTTGAGTGATTTAGCTTCCTCCTGCAGCAACCATCCTGCAGTGCGACACCCATTCTCGTCAGGATTCGTTTTGGATATAGGTGATTTTATTATCATTTAACCTTTATTTTACTATTATATGTGAATGTGTGAATGGGAAGAAGACCGATCCTCTACCCCGACCCCAGCCGAAATGAGCCGTCTATTCTGAGAAGAATGATCCTGACCCCTGAAACCACATCCTCACCTGACGTTATCGTCTGACGTGATAAATATTGTAATTACTATTATATCAGCATATAACTTATAATTATCAGTCCTCATTTTTTCCAGTTTAATGTGTCAAACCCGGAAAGCGGGAGAAACGGCAACGGAGCCAATGGAGTTCGTCCCAAAACATTCCGAAGGCTCAAATATTGTGGGTTAAGCGATTATTGCATAATCAATAAGCCAATAGTTCTATATTGTAAATTGGCATAATTTTTTCTTTTTTTCGGTGTTTAATTGATTGCGGTGACATATTTTACAATAAGCGATTCCGCCCCGCCACATACTCCGCCGTTGTGCCAAACGCACGCATTTTCACGTCGGCGATATTCGACTTCGGCAGAAACACTTTTCCCGATTTCACAGCGCTCAGCGAAGAGAATAGAGTGAGTTGCACCACTTGATGATTAGCTTTTTAGACAAAAATTCCTATAATTATGAGGGATTTGCTTTCGACGCAAGATTAGAAAAATTGAATTAGTGCATTTTGTTTGTTGTTGCAATCAAATTTCACTTTTTTGAATGGTTGACAAACATTTAGATTTCATATCTCGTTTTATAGGGTCGGTGCATCGCCTCTTGTTTCCAGCTCGTGAGTCTCGTCGAATCTACATACCGATCCATCCATCACTTCCCAAATGAACCCCATAAGTAGTGAGAAACCTTAGCACTTCAGTTAATCTAATATTCTGTTCCCAGAAATTCGTTCAGAAAATATAGTGATATGTTCAGTTTTTCGAGCTACACTACAACAACGGATGAGGAGTCGCTGCTTCGCTTCTTTGACGATTGCCCGCATGCGATCAACCGTGGAGACGCTATCGAGTACTGATTTTTAAGACGGTAGACGACTGCCAAGCATTTTTGATATTCTCATGAATCAATAATCTTATGCATACACCTACTGAGGATTCTGGAAATTTTAATCAATGCTGTTTTGGATTTCATTTTACGTCAGAAGAATTCTCAGACGGTGGATGGCTTCTAAGCATTCTCCTGAATCAATAAGTCTTTATAAAATTCGGCTTCAGAGTTCTTCGAGCAACTTCACGAAGAAGAAAAACGATGATTCGCGACTTCTATAATCAGATAAAACCAGACGACGTCGAGTTTCTCATGCTCCTCGGTCTCGCCTTCTGGAGCAATCGTACGCTGTCTTTACTTCAAGAATAAAAAAATATCTAGATTGCTTACAAGAGTTTGACAGATTCCGTTTCAGAATTTGCCATTCAAAATGTTCATCTCTCTGAGATAACGGAGCGCAATCGAGCATCCATCCTGAGCGAACTCACCATTGTGTACAAGAATCGTGGAATGACAAGCTACGCCACCAGACTGGGAGAGCTTTTCTGCTTTTTGGATAACGCCGAAGTTCGTTTACTGTTGCTTGTCTTTATTGTGAAAGACAACAAAAAATCACAGCAAGAGCAAGAGTACCTCTGGATGTTTGCGCCACTTTTTTCGATTGTTCCTTTCTGGTTGAGAAGTCCTCCAAGAATTCTACTGTAGCACCCTACTAGAAAATTGAGCATTACACGAATTCCACTGGGATCCTAATAGAAACCATTCGGAAGACGTACAAAGACACCATTGTTTGTTTGTTTGTCGTGTGTTTGCGTCTATTTGCATCTTCCTTGTGGAGATCTAGTGGAATCCTCCCCTTCTTTCTTAGTATGATTCTGCAGTAGAATCCTAGTAGGATTTCTGACCCAGAATTGCTATCAGTCACACGACCATGGACAATGTGAACAACAAATTAAAAATACATCTGTCACGGAATATTCTTTCTGTATATCCAGGTGAACGTCTCATTATCGGCAGTGGACATGGAAGTTTATGCGCGCGCCTGCACAATCTATTCAATGAGACGTACGAGCAGTGATCGACCGTAACGAATTAGCATAATCTATATTTTTCTCGTATTGCCTTCTCATCAAATCAATCAATAATGTTCCCCGACAACGTTTTAATAAATTTTAAAAAAAATAATTTATGACTGCTTTGTTCCACAAGAGGAATTCGCCATTTCGTTGTTCCGTGACAATTTTTTCTCTCTATCGCTCTCAGTATGCTGTCATTATCATTCTTTTCCTTTTAAGTGGGGCATCTCCACTATTTCCCTGGAGATTTATAATGCACATCCGTTCGACAAGCGCTTGTCGTTCAAACTCAGATAATCATATTGTGTAGATCAATAATCACAGGCGGGAGGACTTTGACTATTTGATATTCCGAAATAGTCGATTCGTCGATGTGGGCTCACGGATACGGAAGAATTTACGTGGATCCATTTTTCAATGTAAGTTACACAGTCCCTTAATCATCGAATTCGATTTCCTTTTAGTCTTTCTCGATTGCGCACCAACACTTTTGCACAAGTTAGTTAGAATTCAACGTAATTACTGTTTCAGCTATTTATGAGAGACTATCTGTGTGGTTCGACATATTTGTTCAGGAAGCTGACAGTTGACGAAATTTCCGATTGAAGACTGACAACGCTATGTTGTAGTGCATTTGGTGAGAGATAAGACCGTGGCATTCCGGAAGTTCAAAAATGCTTCAACGCCTCAGGGCATAAAGTATTGGTACTTGTGACGTCATAAATCTTTTTTGTCAAATCGAATGGAATCTTTCCGATTCTTAGTGCAATCGATAGCCCATCGAAATACAACTATTTTTCACTTTCGGAACTTTTTTGATCAGAGTTCGCGCAGCCGAGTAATTCTTAAAAAATAGTTCCTCACTTAATTTTCAATACTACTAGAGGTCCTGCAAAATTTTCCCTCGTCCTACTACATCGCACAGCAGTTGCGCACAATCTGTGAAAAATAGAGAATTTAAAAGTTTTTGGCAGGAAGTCAAAAACGAAAATGTGGGCGGAAAATCTTAATAAAATCAGTTCTCGATTAAAGCAGTATGAGCGAAATTTCGTGTTAAAGGGAGTTTGCAGCCAAAAAAATAATAATTTTATATTCTTTTAAATTTATTTTTATTCAAAAGAACTGAAAATTCTAAGAATAACTGTGAAAACCGCATATTTTTACGACTTTTTAAAATTAATTATGAATTTTCAAAAAAGCTTGTTTCAAAGGTACTGTAGCTCCTGCATCCTCAAAAGTTACGCTGTTTAGCGGCTGCAAAAGTTTAAATAAGGCCTTAGCAAAGTGAAAATAAGTGTTTTTGCAATTGATTAGGCAATGTCGAGTATCTGTGAGGACGAATCAGTAGAAAGAAACGCAAAAATGTTACGGCATGATTCCTTTTGAGATTCTACAGCCGCTAAACAGCGTAAGTCCGCGGATGCGAGAGCTACCGTATACCTAAATTTTACCATCTTTGAAAATTCATAATTAATTTATAAAAAATCGTAAAAATAAGCGGTTTTCACAGATATTCTTAGAATTTTCCAAACTTCAAAAATAAAAATAACTTATTTTTCGATGCCGTTTCATTTCAGTTTGCGTTTGCGTTGTTTCTGGTTACAGCAGTGCACACTAAGAGTAAAAAAATGCGAAAATATTCAAATATTTCCAAACATTAAACCGTTTGATGAGACTACTTACAGTACTTTAGCTCTCCAGAGCCGGTCGGCTCATACTTTTGCTCATTGTGAACTGATTTTATTAAGATTTTTTTGCATACTTTTCCGTTTTGACTTCCTGCCAGAAACTTTTAAAATCTCTATTTTTCACAGATTGTGCGCAACTGCTGTGCCATGTAGCAGGACGAGGGAAAATTTTGCAGGACCTCTAGTAGTATTGAAAATTAAGTGAGAAACTATTTTTGAAGAATAACTCGACTGCGTGAACTCTGATCAAAAAAGTTCCGAAAGTGAAAAATAGTTGTATTTCGATGGGCTATCTATTGCACTAAGAATCGGAAAGATTCCATTCGATTTGCCAAAAAATATTTGTGACGTCACAAATACCAATATTTTATGCCCTGAGGCGTAGAAGCATTTTTGAACTTCCGGAATGGCACGGTCTTATCTCTCACCAAATGCACTACAACATAGCGTTGTCAGTCTTCAATCGGAAATTTCGTCAACTGCCAGCACTATTTCGATCCGCTCAGATAGTCTCTCTTATACCTCAGTTCTTATCATTTTCCCTGTAAGACCGTACGAAAAATTCTGATTTTAGCTGGTTCTCTAATTTCCAATCTTCTGATCGTACATTTCATGCGTGATCATGGAAAGAGTTTGGGTAATTATAGAGAACTACTAATTCTGTTTGCTGTGAACGATATTGTGCACTGTATCGTGCATTATCTTGCGTACCCGGTAAGCCATTACTTTTATATATCTCCCATCATTTCATATATGAACTGATGGAATATATTGCTAGAAACTTGATATTTTTTCAAGCAAAACAGTAACAGCTCATGCCTCAGAGTATATATTGGAGCGATGCAATTGTCACACGGCCCGTGGACCACGGGTGATATGTTGTTTAATAATTGTTTGTAGGTTCAAGAGGCGGGTTTGAATGTCTTCCTGATTGGTGGACACGGTCCCGTTCAGCAGCGGGCCATTCTCGCCCTCTATACAGCTTGTTACGGCAACACTTTCCCTCTTCTCTGCACCAACTTCGCCTACAGATACTTTGCGCTGAGCAGGTGAATTGCACGTATAAATGTGGGTGTTGAAATGTCACGCATCTGTCTGTATATAAAACAACCCGAAACTTGATGCGAGTTGTATCTTGTATTGCGTATTATACTATTATGATACATTGCAGACCGACGCTCGTCGCGGACTTGCGCATAGTCATGACAGTAGCTGTCGGCGGCGTTCTGCTTATTGCGATTCCAACGTTAGAGCAATCCAGACCCTGGTTCTTCAAAATAAATATCATAGATTCTGCATTAACTACTTTGTGTTCGTGCCAGATGATTACTTTTACCTGCAAAATCATCGTCTCTGTTCGGGAGAGTTGGATGGATCTGTGTCGCCGATCGTTCACCATAACGATTCTTGCGCAAATTATTTAGTCGGCAACTATTGGGTGAGCACAAATGCGCAAACTCACGCAAACACCCTTGCAACAAAACCCATACAGGGTCAGAACTTTCATTTGCTACTATCATCGTTGATATAAGTGTGTTTGTTCATGTATGTTTTTCTCAACGAACATGCAAGAAAAACAATAATTAAAAAATTCAGCGTGATAGAACCTTCTCCGGGCTACAATGGCCGGTAGCCTTAGCTCTCATCTTTTTGACGACTGTCATGGTCACTGCAGCTTCGATTATGCTCCGGCTGGGTGTCAAGATAGTTTCATTCACAAAGTGAGCACTAACACCACCGAAACATGGTTGAAATAGTATACTTGAGGACGTACGCAATTAGCAGTTCGTCACTGCGTCTTCAAAAACAGTTGTTCTGCTGCCTTATCTATCAGGTGTAACCAAACATCTACTTATTACTATTTTAAAATGATACGTTCCTGAAATGGACTACTGGTGGTGTACTCTCTTTCTATACCTCGACGTGTCTCTCACTTTGCCATGCTCTCTCGCAGCCGTATCTGTTGTTTAGCACGGATTATCAACGGAACGTTTTATTATTTCGGACGAGTGTTTGTGAATTCGTAATACTAGACTGTTTGATTGGTGGCCGATTGTGCACGCTAATATTGTCCTACTACAAAATTTTGTTTTTTTGCGCCGTTCAAAAATTCAATTAATTCAATTATTTATCATGTCAGGCAATAGTGCTCAGACGAGGATGGGTTGGAATTCATCGATAGTTGCATTCCACCATTGGGGCCCGATTGCTCGTTTCAGGTCATCTCTCCATCGGGAATTGGGGTGGCCTTGGGGTGGCCCCCCATTTTCATTCGGCTTATCTTCAAGGCCCATTTCGCTTTCCGTTTGCGCAGTGGTTGTGTGCTAGAATACGAATCGAATGGTCACAAGTTCGACCCCCCGTGTCTGCAGATCCAACCAAGGGGGTTAAGAAATGTTGGTAGTGATTGGTAAATCACGATCCAAACATGCCTCGACAGGGGTCCCCGATTCACGTGCACACAACACGAGGATAGCCTCGCAAAAGACCACTGATCACCTCAGGACAGGCTCTCGTTGCTACTCAGGCATAGGGGTGGTCGAGACCGCTTTGCGTGTAGAATTTTTTTTTTTTTTTTTTTTGTTTCCGCCCAATTTTCATAGTGACAATTAGGATTCAAATTGAGAGCGCAGTAGTCCAACTCCTCCCTCTACGGGAGGAGTTGGACTATCGGCAGTTGTACGCCAAAAAGATAATCCCGCTAACAAGTAATAATAATTTCGCCATTTTACAGACCATATTCCCTGCAGTAACCGCTTTCTCCCCTGCGGCGTTCGCACTATTTGCTCCTGCAGTTGGTAACATCACATTTGCAAATTTTAATACTTGATACTTTATTCTCCATCGGTGATTTGGGTGATAGGGGATATCTTGACGTGATGGTGGATTCTTCAATAAGTCAGTAAAGTGCCATTGACAATCAGGACTTATGTGGCACCCTATCTCGATGATAACTCCCAATCTTTGTGTGATGCACACTTTCTTCGATGGCCTTATTGAAATCGTCTCAATCACAATCATCAGGTCATTTTCTTTGACGTATTTTATATTCATTTTTAAATTTGCAGAAAACAATTTCTCAAAACCTTCAAGCTTGACTGGATGTGTTCGAAAGAGGCTTCAGTGATATCTAAGACGACTATTGCTTCGGACTCCATGATTACAAGCAATGTTTAATCACCAAATTCAGGAACTAGAACTAGCGAGACGTAGTATATTTTTACAAGAAAATATTGTAATACTTGTACAAATATATTTGATGTTGTTCTGAGTGTTATTTCTTCCGATGATAACACACATACAAACAATTCATTGCTCAGTAATGCAATATATATATATATACTTTTGAACTGCACGAAGAGCAAAGATCACGCGAATACAATGCGACTTTTGCTTACATCTCAGTGTCCTGGTAATCAGTCGTTATAGATAAGTTTGCGAAATGTGAGACCACTGTCTCTTCATTTCACACACTCTATCGTCTATCGCGCGTATGCAAAATGAAGAGACCATGGTCTCACATTTCGCACTCTATTATATAGATACAGCTGACGTCATATGCAAAACCAATCCAGCGTCAACTGGCAATAAGAGTGAGGCAAGATAAATCCCGGAAGTTCCATGCTGCGTAAACTAAAGACGTAGATCGAAAGAAAATTCAAGAGAATTCTGGCTGGATAATTGAAGGCAGATTGCAGTAAGATTACTATATATTAGAAAATGCTAACGTCTGTCTGTCTGTCTGTTTGTCCGTTTTTTTGCTCCTTCAGTCCGGTCACACTTTTTTCTCATTTTCCTTATATTTCGCTTCAAATTTGCTCTATCTTCTCAGAACCTTTTGCATATGATAGGTGACCAAAATTGCTTTAAAATTTTACAAAATTTAAATCACCAAATCCATGGCCAAGTGGGTTACGCGCTGGACTAGCAATCGGACCGACGCAGGTTCGACCCCCGCCGCGGGCAAAGCTTTTGCCGCATTTTTCGCGAGTGTCAGAAACCGTTATAACACGTTTTTTGAGTTCCGTGAAACATGTTTTCACCTATTTTGCCGAGTTTTAACGTGAAAAATCGAAAAATTCGAAAAGTTCCAAAATGATTCAGAAAGCGTAGGGGATCACTACAAAAGTGTTTTGAGATGTCGGAAACGTGTCTGAACGTGTTCTAACGCGTTTTAACGTGAAAAATAGAAAATTCCGTACCTGGAGCCACCTATCGAGCTCCCACTGGACCGAACCGGCACCCAGAACTATGCATAGAGCGTAGTGTACGCATAGAGCGTAGTGTACGCATAGAGCGTAGTGTACGCATAGAGCGTAGTGCATTTAACCACAATACAACCCCGCTAGTTCCTTATTACCGCAGTTATACATCATTGGAAACAATTTACCCTCATAACTACGTAAATCATTAGCAGATCTTCTCATATATCGGACAATGAGCTGTCGGATTTAGCCTACCTCTCACTCTGAAAGGCGAAGGTATGTTGGATTGTCTCAACTTCAAACGATATAATTAATACCTTCTAGGACAGCGTTTATTGTGACCGTGATAAGCCATACAATGATTAAGCTTTATCTTATACCGGTTAAATCGAATCATCGTGGTTTTCCGAACTTCTTGATTATAACGTTCGGACAATGGAATCTACATTTTTCGCGCACTCCGAGAGCGTGGTAAATGAATAAACCATTTCGTTTAATGGCAGAATCCATTTGTAACATTTTTTGTTTTGCCTCTATACCGGTATCGCTAAACCAGAAATTAATCAGAATACTAGATCAAAGTCATAGTGAAAGAGAAACAAGCTGTTGACTGCTTCATTTTAGATCTCATTTCAGAAACTGGATTTTACCTTTAGGCCAGTATCTAGTAGATTTGTAGAGTTCGTTGATTGTTGATAATTGGAGTAAATATTTGCTTTCTTCATCGTACTCAAGTTAAATTTATTCCTCATCCCTGATCGAATACAATTTAGTTTAAAAATTCTGAATGGCAATTAAAAATGTCACCGAGCTTCCGTTTATGTGGCAAACCGACCTGGATTTCTCCATGGACTTCACATTTACGTGCGTTTTCTTGTTGAATTTATAGAAACCAGAATGATACTACGCGTTTCAGTACTCAAAAATACATTGCGATATTCTCTCTGCTCACAATCCATCCCATCATTTTGCTCATTCTCTTCTCGAAAAAATGCGTAATGTCACGACCAATCAAGTACGGCTATGCTTTCGAGCAGGTGGGTAATTATAATATCTTTATCGCAACAAAGTAAATTGTGCGAACCTAAAAACCAGTAGCTAGGAACTGGTAGGCGACAATATAAAACGGCGAAATGTCGAAGAGAGGAATTTTAATTTTAACTAGTTTTTATAAATAGTTAATTGACAGCTTTCACTGGTTCTCAACGAAGTGATCTTTTCTTTTCTTTCTCGACCCTATCCGCTCTTTCCATATTCCGGTCTCTATTGCGACGGACCGATTTGTCGAAGTGCAATGTCACGGAGCATTTTTATGGTATGGACTAGACTTTTTTATGGTATGGACTAGACTGAAAAGTAACGGTTTAAATAGTTGCATCATAGGGAAATCGATCGATCTCGTAAAAAAGGAGTGCAAGAAATGATGAGTATGTGGAGAAAAGCAATAAGTTGCGCCGTTACTTTTCAAAGTCTTGTATGGATCATGTGCGGATACCGAAACCGCGCTCTCACCGAGGGAGTGTGTAGAATGAGGAGGCTGCAGAAACATTTTAGTAGAAACGAAACCTTGGAGAACCGTACTCATAGAAATTGTGTGTGAAATTTTTGACGGTTAAAATTAATCTCTTTTTTAACTTTCAGTATTTCATCGCGTTCTCAATTGTTGTCGATGTGCCTTCTATTGCTGTGCTGATCATGCAAATGCATTCGAATATTATGGAGAGAACACGAAGTCGATTCAAATTGTCCGCAAAGTGAGATAGTTTGAATAGTTACGTAAGTAAGTAATTCATATGCCTGGAGAGTTTGCAAAACTTTAATAATAATATACTTGTAAAAATAGTGAAAATAATGCGCAGAATGCAAGTCGCTGTAATGATTTGCTGCTACTTTCTTCTGACCCTGAACCTGATCGGTTTTGGACACTTTTCAGTTGATTCCGATAATTACTACGAACTGGCTCAAGTAAGCTGACGATTAAAAGAAACTCTAAAAATCCAAGTTGAGAAACCGGAAATGACTCAAGTCATTGCTCGCGGAGGCATGCACATTATATTCGGCGGTCCCGGAGATTTGGGAAAATTTCAATCCGGTTAGGAATGTGATTATTTTACCTTCCAAAATCGATTTTATTGTCTAGAAATGTGGTTGCTTTGTGGATCTAGTGCGCTGTGCGTTCCCTTCGTCGTGGTCCTCTCGGCCCACATGCGTTTTCATTCGCGAAACAAAAAGGTATATTTGGCAGAAACTGTGTGAAAAACTTTGTGCACCAATTTGCATCAACAATACGCGTTATATTCTGGTTCGCTTGAAAACATAGAATGAACATACTTTCCAGAAACAACTGTCCATTAAAACTCAGAAAGCCCAGAACAGACATTTGCACGTGCTGAGGATTGAGGTACTATTTTTTTCTCTACAATTTTACTTTTTTTTATTTTCTTTATGAATTCTCATAAGCAGCTGGCCGAGATTCTCCTTTTCTTTGTGACTCCACTCGTTTTGCTCTTCGCTCTGATGACAATAGACATCAGTGAATGGCCCGGTCTGGCAATGGCGATTCTGCGGCCGTCTATTATGGTGATTTATAGAGTGCGACATGTGAGACCACGCTCTCTTCATTTCACACACTCTCTAGACCGGTCGATAGGCGAGAGAGTGTACGAAATGAAGATACCGTGGTCTCACATTACGCACTCTAGTGATTTATATTATTATTATAAAAGATCAGGAAGTTGCATTTCTAATATGTATTACTTTTTTACTCAAAACTGTATTTTGTACATTTACTGGAATTTCTCGCTTTCCCGGAGATGAAATTGAACGATTGAAAATGTTCAGATAATGCTCTCAATCGAACCCACTCTGCGGTCGCTTATTTTTCTCCTTAAGAACCCCTCTCATCGCAAGGTAGGTGATGCGGGGAGATGGACAGGATCTATATTGGGCATGCCAGAAATTTCGAAATTTAAAGTGCTCCAATCTCGTGTAGCAAGCCGCACTATTTTGGCTTTTATTTATTTATGCTTGTTCTATTGTGGCATCGTTTTCTATAAACGAGCATTTATTTATGCTTGTTTATAGAAAACGATGCCACAATTGGAAAGAGGAAAACGAGAAAATGAGAGAAGAATGTGCTATAACGAAGTGAGATCATGAGAAGTCGGGGGTCACGTATGAAGATCGCGTATGCAGAAAAACTCATTTGATTGCCTGGTTTTGAGAAAATCTATGCTCGATTTGCTTTCAGATTGTCTTTTCCATTCTGCTCGAGACTCTACTCGCCCTCTCGGGTTGGATTATCGATCGCATCTTATCGAAACGTCGCCACAACACACCGCCCACAAGCGTCACTAATGCATCTTTAAGTAGGAGAAGAATTACAACAGCGATGCACATAATTTAAGCGCAACTACCCAACTCTCCCTCTCCCCAGAACATTGTTGCTAAAGCAAAAACAAAAAAGAAATTCACATAATTCCGACGGAGTTCCGCCTATGAGCTCATGTTACAGTTATAATTATTTGACATGGACGGAAAGCTGAGAAAAAAATGAGCAAATATGAAACACGCGACTTTCGCCTTCATCATTTCTCATAAAACAATACAATGGGAGGGATTTACCATCAAGCCACAGTTACATCTCATATGTCTTCTTCTCCGGAGAAGACCAACAATACTGCAATATCAAGCCAATCTTAGAAGAATATTTTTGTTGATACAGCGAAAGGAAGGTGATATCTTTCTGGAAGTTTTTTTCTGCTGAATCTAGATACGTAGAAAGAGAGTCCAAGTGGTTAGCAATTAATTACTTACCTTAAAGTATTACTTTGGTTAGTGTACGTCAGCCCGTCCGCAATTATTGTTGTGCACCGTTTCGTTCATGACGGATGGCTATTGTCTTTACCGGCTTGTATCCGTACATGCTTTATATCATTACCATTTCGTTGAGTGACCGATCTTTAGTTGATCTTGAGTTGAGTTGAGTGAATTGCCATGTTCTGATTTCATTTTCGATGCTAAATTGCACTACGATATTTCTCTCCCGTTTCTTGATTGTTTCCCAGTTAAAATATCGCCGCCGAAAGATTGTTCCGTCGCTCTTTCTCTATCTCTCGTTTTTTTTCTCTGACCACTATTTCAATATTATTCATTGTTGTTTATTTTATTTTGTAATATATTGCAGAAAAATGAATGGCGACAACTTCATCTGCGAAGTTGATGAGAAGTTTTCTCCATGTTAGTCTGTAATTTCATCTTATTTCGTAGAGAATATCAATTTCAATTAATGATAGTGTGCTGACGAGATCGTTTGTCAATCGCAACAAAATTGCACAACATACACTTCCTGTTTTGTCGTGTTCGGAAACCGTGAAACCACCTGCATCTCACAGTCAAGTGTTGATCGTATTTTCAAACTCTCTTTTGCCAGTGGCATATAGACAACCCTCCTTCCTAGACGACTGCGAACGATTTGCACGCGCTAGCTCTCGAGGCAAACTGATGGAAAAGGTTCCTGGCATATGGACAACGGAAACTCAGCAAATTCCTGGCATTCCTATCCAAGGCACTGAATGTGCTCAACTGTCCGCTCAACTTGCCTGCGTTTTATGTCCTGACGCGGCGTAATTTTGTCGCCAATAACTAAATGAATTAACAATGAGTATCGATAATTACCCCAGGATATAATTCCTGGAGAGATTTCATTTCGAGCTGTGATGAGTTCTGTTGGAGAATTGTTGAATCTATCGTAGACAGCGCTGTATATGAGACGTATACATATTCGTTCTTGTATGAAAGCCAGATGCGATGCGTAAACGCGTGCGTAAATGTGTAAATGCGTAAATGAGATGCGTATCGCAATGATCAGGCGCGAGTGTGGTTGAATACGTGGCGAGACATGGTAAGTGTGTGGATAACCCTCGCCATTCGTCTTCTTCCGCTCGAAGGTGACAAACAAATATAAATCAGGTACCTTCATTCTTGTGTGATTGCAGGAATTCTGGGAATGTTTCTGAACTCTTATTTGATCATAGTCTTATTCCGTGCAAATCTGGGGCACGCAGCGCGACTTTATCGATATTCGTGCCTAATTTCGGCATTTATGGCTTTCTCCATGTCCTTTTTAACAACGATTGCACTTGCGGTGAGAACTTGCCAGGAGAATGGTTCTCCAAGTTATCGATTCTCAGACCTCCTCATTACACATATTCTCTCGTCGGCGAACAGGCGAGAGAGTATGTGGAATGAGATAGGGTGGAGTACCTGTTCCTAATTGTGAGAAACGAAACCATGGAGAACCATTCTCCTGACAAATTAGCGCTCTGTGTGACTGTGTACCCGTGTCAATATATATCGACGAATTGCCCGATTAAGAATGCTTTGTGGTGGGAATAGTAGTTCCCTGTAGCCGGCTACTGGGAACTACAATTCGGCGAAACACTACAAATCACAACAATAGTCCAGTAGTCCCACCATAAAACTAGTATATTAGCAGTTCTAGAATTATGAGTGAATCTGCGAGATGAATTTTCCTTTCTTCACAAATTTTCAATTATTCGCAGCCAGCATTTTTTGCTGAGAGATCTGTATTGGTGCCATGCTACGGTCCACGTATCTTTCACTTCTCACAGCGTGTTTCTGACGTCATCGCCATCGCATTTATGACTAACCTGCAGTCCCAATGGCAGGTTAGACTGAGTTAAATGCCCAGTGGCAGGCTAGACTGGAATAAATGCCTGTAGTATGCTGGTCGGATCTAAACTCTTTTTAAAGTTATAAATCAGATGGTCCCAGCTACAACCATTCTCCAATGGGTGTGTCTTACGAGGCAAGTATTTTTGTTGTTGTCACTTATTAACTTGATAACAATGTTCGAAAAACCCCCAAATTAGTTACGACCACCTCCCGAATCCGTAAGTTGTGATTGTGACAAAAAAACTGCTTGATTCAACACACAAAACAGCTCAATCCTGAGTCGAAGAAACCATCATCACGTCAAGATAACTGTCCTCACCCACATTCCCGATGGAGAATAAAGTATTAAGTATTATGTTCTAGGCGCGGGACCAGCTCTTTTCGGAAGATGATTTATGCTTATGCTGTTCCGGTTGGAATGCAACTCTGGGCGCTTGTAAGTTTACGAGAAAAATCTAAAGATCATATGCATGTGATCTGATAATAGGCGGTAATGACCGTATTTCTCCCTGTCGACAAGCAAACGAAACAAGAATTCGAATCGAAAGTGTCACGAGTATACGGGACGAATGCGAGTGACTTCAATGTGAACGGAGTTTACGTGCTCGATCAAGTGAGTTTCCAGAATAGTTACGAAAAATATTAATTTTCAATTGAATATGTTCACGAAATAAAGATCATGAAAATGAGCAGCTTTCGCGCGCGTTTCAACTGTACATACGTAGATTGTTTCGGGTGTATTGTTCGTCGATTTTATTCGTGAAATACCTGTATTTCATGATTGAGAACCATTTCGACGCAAAGGATGTTACGATTGCCGATCTCTTTCCCACGTACGTCTTCAGTTTTGCGCTTTTCTTCGTCAGCGCGTATCAGGCAAGGAATGAACACAAGGGATAGCTTAATTTAAGACAAGTCTTCTGATAGACTGCAGGACCCCCGCGCACAGCTGCCAAAAGTTTGTTCGATCTTGATGAAATAATAATGGTGAATGTTGTTGGGGACGAAGATAAACATTTACTGGTTAATTTGGCCCAGAACCGGATATTAGGCAAAATCCGGCTCTAGAACCGGCTCCGGAGTATCTCAGCTTAAAATGGTGCTACAGTGCTGCGGTTGGGCTTAAAATTTGTAGAATAATATTCTAAGCAGCTTTCATGTTGAATACTTTACGATAGGAAGCCAACTTCAAGTTGAAAAATATTTTCAAATGAGAAAAAATGTACAAAAAAATGGAAAATAAATCACACTAAAAATTTGTTCTCCCTTTTCAGGGCTAGATTGTGCAGATTCGGATTCTCCTAATCGAAATACTTATGGAAAAAAATACCTCAGGCAAAAGTGGTACCCTTTGGAAAAAGTTATGAGTCGAAGACTAGAGCAATGTCGAGATTTTTCAGAAACATGTTTTCTTAAAAACATATTTCTAAGCATCCAAATGCTCTGAAAATCCGTGCCTAATTATTTTCAATCCTAATTTCATATTTGAAACACTTTGAGACGGAAATTACGGGTTTATTTAGACATTTATTTTTTGGATTTCAAAATGCCGTGCAATTTCGAAAAATTTTTCGTGAGATTTTGATACTTATTACTCCTGTATTGTTATGATTATGTATTGTGGCTCTTCCATATGAATGGTTGCATTAATTGTGGGATATTAGTGGAATTTACTACATCATTTTCAAACATTTAATAATTCGGTGGTATTGCCGGGATCTTAAGAAATAATGAGAGAAAAACAATATTAAAATTTGAATTAAAAGAGGCACAAACGTAGTTGCGTGTGTATATTCATAGACAGAATTGCAAATTAACTTGAATGTTATAGTAGAGGTTTCCCGCCTCTTGATCGCAAGGCCACCGCCGCCTATATAAGGGCACCTTTCCCTCTCTCTGGGCCAGTGTGCTAGAGAGACGAATAAAGAGTTCTCTTCTACCGTCATTTTGCCATCACATGACATCACACTCGCCCTCGCTACTGGCACCACACTGGGATATCTTGGTAGAACTCACCGTCATCTGTCTTACCTCGTATCTTTTGGGACGCTAAGACTCTCGCCTAGGTCGTTATTGTTTCCATCCGCGTTTCCTATTCTATCCCGCTACACACGAAGCTTGTCCCCCGAGGCAGACATAATGTGAATAACATTGTTTCGAACCCTGTTTCACCCATAAAATGAAGAGAAATATGTAATCTTCGAGCTGAATGCTCGTTATGGAGTGTGAAAAAGAAGAGGAGATGTAATTGTGTTCTAGATTGTTTAAGCCCCGTACGTATTCACCAAATATGAAGTTTCTTACAAATTTCACTGTGAGTGAACTTAATGACACGTTTTGGAATTGTATAAAATGAAACATTGTTCTTGGGGGTGTTCAAAAATATTTATGCCTTGCGATTGTTGGTAATTTGCTGGTTAAATAATTAAAACTAAGTATTATCTACTGCTACTTGATCAAGAATATGGCGAACATTCACAGGGAAGAGCCACATGACACTATCATGACAATACAGGAGTAATAAGTATCAAAATCTCACGAAAATCTGAAAATTTCGAAATTGCACGGCATTTTGAAATCCAAAAAATAAATGTCTAAATAAACCCGTAATTTCCGTCTCAAAGTGTTTCAAATATGAAATTAGGATTGAAAATAATTAGGCACGGATTTTCAGAGCATTTGGATGCTTAGATGTTTTTAAGAAAACATGTTTCTGAAAAATCTCGACATTGCTCTAGTCTTCGACTCATAACTTTTTCCAAAGGGTACCACTTTTGCCTGAGGTATTTGTTTCCATAAGTAGGTAGAACTCACCGTCATCTGTCTTACCTCGTATCTTTTGGGACGCTAAGACTCTCGCCTAGGTCGTTATTGTTTCCATCCGCGTTTCCTATTCTATCCCGCTACACACGAAGCTTGTCCCCCGAGGCAGACATAATGTGGAGGTCCCGATGAACCAAGTATCCAGTGCAAAGTGTGTCTACTTATGGCCATAGTAAACTCAATTTGTCTGTTACTGTTCATTGAACAGAAAGAGCGAATGATGTGTCCTGTTATCTCGGGAAATGATCGCAGAATCTCTATTGAGACAAGGTCGATAGTGAAATGAGATCGGATGTTCTCTGCCTTGTCTGTTACATTTATCAGTGTGATCATTTTGACTTCTCACATGAGAAGAAAGACCGAATGAGCCCAATTACGGGATACAACCAAAGATATTATTCATCTGGGACTCATTCCGGCTGCCAGTAAGCTGGAGAAGAAAGACGAGCTTGCGCTGTTACTGTACATCGATCCGTCAATTAGCGACGGATTCGATGCCAGAAAAGCGACCGCATTGAATACAGTAGCAATGTAACATTCTGCTGCTGTATAACAGAGGAACCATGGCGACTATCCTCGGCTCTGTCAGAGACTATCCCATCCGCTGTCTCTAGTAGAAACAGAGTTCCTTTATTATGGCAAACGACCAAGTGGGCCATGGCGGCGTAACTCTCTTCTCTTCTTTCTAGATTGTTTGGTTCGAGGTCAACAGGAGCTATGATGACTTTTCCAAGCTGATTCAACAACGGTCGCGCATCAAAAGCAGGTACGAGGTAAATTATGCGAAAATTTGGTTTAATTGCGAGAGCACCGATCTAGGTAGACGTCACCTGAGATCACAGTTTGGAAAAGACATATCGTACCATTCATCATAGTTATTTGCTCTATCTCTGTTCTTAGCAAAACTAAATACCAAATACTGTTATTTACCATCGATCTTTCCTTTATCTTCACAATATTAAATTTTGAGTAAATTTCCCCTTACATGCATTTTTCTTATTTTTCTTCGGTTCAAATTACGCTATCAAGATTTCACCAATATGCTGCAAAAGACATTCATAGACTGCTCAGCCATGACTGAAATATTCCAACAATTACGTCATTGCAAACCAATACCTTCTCGGTATCATTATCGCAGCAGCGATCTATTCGCTGAAACTCTTCATTTGCCCTTGCTACACTAGCGAGCAAAGAAAGATGGCTACCTAGAACTTCGAACTGCCGAACAAGGACGCTTACAAACTCTATTTCGCCATTGCGAGATGAAACACAGATAGCGAGGAAAGTTCCCGAAGGTCACTGAACAGCCCTCAAAAGGAGGGAAAGACTACTCAGTCGCACCCCCAACAATCATTCCAGATCTCAGAAACCGTCAGCTCCTTCGTCAGCCTGATCGTTTCTCACCTGGTGACTTCCGCCGAACTCGCTCTTCATCTACAGGAAGCCGATCAAGTGTCGGAAGCCGTCTCAGACAGTCGGTGACTGACCTCACAGTCAGAGCGGCGTCTGGGGCCATCCCTCTCGTTCGGTCGCTTCGGAGAAGAAGCTCCACCCCACGCAATAGACTCATACCAGCTGATCAGAGCACCTCTGATACTGACAACACAGTGGTTATCAACAACCAATCATCGAACAGAACACCATCTCGAACAAGCCGATTCGTACGGTTCCTCAGAACCCATTCGCCCAACTTCCCTTCGCCCATCCGTCAACATCTCAATCGCCAGTCGCCGCAAGCAGCCATTCCCAAGCAGATCGATAGGAGAACAGGTACCTTCCGTGATAACGACTCATTCCTAGGATACGATACCCCCCAAGACCCGAACGTGCATTCTACTCCTCTGATTCCCACGCGTAACAGAAATCTCTCACCCATAGCTGCCCCTACCAACTCCTATCCTATTCTCAATCCTACTGTTCCCCGTAACGGAGATACTGAATTAGACCTCAGTTCTCTCTATCCCAAACCCGCTCCTCGTTCAATCAATCAGTCAATTTCTTCCACCCCTGTTAATCACACACGTCATTCATCCTTTCCCCCTCATTCTCGTATCTCTGCCGAAACACTCCTCATAGACTCCTCCTCTCCGACTGTCAGTAACCAATCCTCTGATATTCCTGTAAGTGCATTCGCCTCTGCCCGTTCCCATTTCACCCTTCCTTCTGGTCAATCTCGTAATCTCACACCTACCGCTCCCCCTCTAGCCGAATACTCCTCCTCTGATTCTAATCGCGCTCGTTTCTCAATCCCATCCTTCCCAAATAGAGGTTTCCCTTCTGCCTTTGCTAACAAGCTGACACAAAAGAGTATCGCAACGCGATCTATCCCCGCAAGTGAGAAAGCATCTCAAAATCCCCCATCGCATCCGGAAACAGATAAAATCTCGTCACCGAAACGTGTAGTGAAATTCCAAGAAAGCCATACAATTATGGACGGCCAACTGAAGCCCCAACTGAAGTTAAATTGTTCTCAAGATTCGATGGCGATACGGAAACACTCGAGGAATTCATGCGTGAATTCAACTCCAAGCTGGATGCATTTGGACTCAATTCGGTGAAAGCTCTCAAACTGCTGCCTATGCTTCTGACCGGCCGTGCGCGTCGTATTTACGATGCAATGCCCAGTGTGGACCATTGTCCCACATTCCAATCGTTACTGAATTATCTTCAGAAGAATCTATCCACCGAAGGCAGTCAAAGAACTGCAATTCACAGACTCTCCGTTGCTATGAAAGAAGACGAAACGCTATCTGACTATGCATCTCGCGTGCGCCGCAATGTGGCCAAGGGCTATCCCACTTTCACTCCTGCCGATCAGGAGAAATTGATGATCAGTACATATATCAGTGGCATTCCTGCCAAACTTTACAGAAAGATTGGTTTCAAAACCTTTAAATCTCTATCGGAAGCAGTGGATCTCACAGAACAGATGATAATATTCATGAGTCTCAAAAAGTCGGAAACCTCCGAGAAGCAAATGGAAAATCTGACTCGTTCAATGTCACTTACCTCGCTTTCTGATAAGAAAGAAGTCAATTATGTCCATCAAAATGGAAGAAACAACTGGAATAATGGATACAACAATCCAAACTATCAGAACAGATCCTATAATGGATACCAAAACCAGAGAGCCGATTATGGAGACAGCAACTTCAGATCCGCAAATGAAATAAATTTCTCAAACCGAGGATCACGTAATGATTCTAATTACCAATACAATCGTAATCGTACCCCATCGAGTGAAGGTCGCCGTGTTTCATTTGATAGTTCTGACCGCAAAGACTATCGAAACGGAAACACACACTTCAAAAAACCATTCAGAGGACGACCATTCGTCAACACTCTCACTCTCGCGATATCGATTCTCACGCTCTCAGCAATGTTTTCACCTGCTATGGGAATGACCTACCACAAATGCCGATCGATGGAAAATCCCTCTGCTCTGTTCTATCTACCTGAGATAGATGCTCCTAACTGTAATAGCCGGCTCATGCCTCAGACCGCTATTAGAACGTCTGTCCAGGTGTTCCGTTCAAATCCGGTATCTACTCAGATAAATGCATTCGCCTGTTCGCAAGTAATAACTCGTACTTGTATTTCCAGTATTGGTCGTTTCTTCCAGAACGAAGTCGAATCCCGCAGTATTGAACACTTTTTGCCACCCGATGAATGTAATCTAATCGAGCGATCAAAGGTCGCACAGAACCAACCTCTGGTTCGTCACTCTGACGAAATATGGAAAACTCGGTTCAACGAAACGTTGGAAATTCCCATATTTGGCAAACAATGCAGTGAACAGTCACATTTCCTTCTCCAATACGGAAAGATCACAGATCTGAGTGGAAATTCCACTACTTCCAATTTAGGAACTATAAATGGTTGTTCTCTACGCAAAGGTCACTGTAAAAATACCAATCGAACGATCTGCTGGAATGAACGAGAATATTACAGATCATGCCCTGAGCTGATAGGAACTTATACTTCTATTGTATCAAATTATATGGTACTCATAGAGAGCATCGGCAAAGCCGTGTATCCAATGCCGAATCGCCCGAGATTCGATGGCTGTCTAAGACGCAAGACCTTAAGAATGACCGAAGATTTCTCACTGAATTTTCCTGATTTTCCAGATGCAGTCTCGCTCATTGACATTGTTCAAACGAGAAGAAACAAACGAGAGAGTTTTGAACCTCTATTTGCCTATAAATATAACGATTCCCTCCCATTGATGCTAATCTCCGCAGAGAAGAACAACATTAGTGCGTTGTCGGACCCGACACTCAATCACCTAATGCGAGAGAACAATGTCTCCGGATCTGATCTATTATGGCAACTTGCAGCATACTCTGAAATGTCGCTATTCAAAGTATTCCTTCGAGCAATTCGTTTTCGAATGTTCAAAAATGACATAATAATGCGCACAATGGAGTGACTACAAAGTTCGCTATCTGCTCAGAAGAGATCTATATGTTTCCGACAAGGAAGCAATTGCTCGTGCAAAACGAGATAACATTTCTGATTCGGAGGACATTCTACAAAAGCGTGGCTATCGCCTGATTATTCTCGATCTTGCTGATTCAAATCACTATTTCCTTGATGACGCTCTCAACCGTGAATTTGGAGAAATTAATCAAACTGCGCGATCTTCATTTTACGATCGATTCTTGACAACGGTGAATTCGCCAATCATTCGACAAATTGACGAGATCACTTCTCGTAACTCAAATAATACGTTGCTCAGCACGATTCCTGCAAACTTGTGGTTCCGAAACACAATAGATGTAAAGATCCGGGAAAAACGTTACCTGGGTATGTGGATCCTTTCCAAAGTTTTGAAACGCTATGCGGAACCTCTAATGAACAATTTTCGCCAAGACTCTATACTGGATTCACTACAACCGCCTTTTCATGAGGACTCTCCTGATATGATGAGTGATGCACCAATCACTACACCAATCGAAATGCCGACTGTGGAAAGCACTACTTTCATTGCAACGACATTTCGTCCCACGGTTAATATTGCAACAACAAGTGAATTCATAAATTCGTACAGACAAATCTGTGAACTGCAAAAACGAGAAGTTGACTATATCAACTTACAAATCAAACTGAATCCCGAAATAGGATTTCAATACTTATTTGGCCGAAGAGATATTACTGCTTATGAAATCGATCCTCAGATTTATGCCATTCAGTTATGCTCAGAACTATATCCAGACGAGATTATCTACGATCACAAAGTAAATGGAACTTGTTACCAATATTTGCCGATCCGTATCGGAAACGAAATAATATTCATAAACGAAGAATCCACGATTGCTGTAAAGATTTCAACTGTTATTGAATGCCATGGCATTCGTGATAAACCAAATGGAAAGCGAAGTTTCATAAAAACCGATTCTCCCACTCGTTCAACGACCTCACGTGGTCGCCATTGATAAGCCGTGTGGAAATACTACTCTGCCACTATTCACTCTATTAAATTTCGGTGTAAATTCCATAGAACAACTCTCAAAGTCGCCATCAATATGGGAAAAAGTTAAATACCAATTGGAATCAATTAAAACGAAAGGCGCAGATATTGCAGCGCAAGGATCAAATAAGGTTGTGAATTTCGCACACATAGTTAAAGAAAAAGTGTTCAGTTCCTTAACGGAATGGTATTACTACCTCCGCAGAATTGCAATTATTATAATAATTATTCTAATACTTCTGGCTGGCTCATATGTCGCATTCAAAATTTGGCTTTGCAATCAAATTCGAGGCTGTTGCCTACCGTTTCCCATCTCAGTACCTGACACACCGAAGGTAAATTCTCTCCATCTGTCCCCATTCTCAATCATGTAACTTTATCGGACCCCTCTCTATTTCATAAATTTCTTTCTGTAACTCACTCGTCTCCGCCAAAATAAGGCGACGAGGCCGTCGCATTTTTTCGTTTTGTGGGATGTTATAGTAGAGGTTTCCCGCCTCTTGATCGCAAGGCCACCGCCGCCTATATAAGGGCACCTTTCCCTCTCTCTGGGCCAGTGTGCTAGAGAGACGAATAAAGAGTTCTCTTCTACCGTCATTTTGCCATCACATGACATCACACTCGCCCTCGCTACTGGCACCACACTGGGATATCTTGGTAGAACTCACCGTCATCTGTCTTACCTCGTATCTTTTGGGACGCTAAGACTCTCGCCTAGGTCGTTATTGTTTCCATCCGCGTTTCCTATTCTATCCCGCTACACACGAAGCTTGTCCCCCGAGGCAGACATAATGTGAATAACATTGTTTCGAACCCTGTTTCACCCATAAAATGAAGAGAAATATGTAATCTTCGAGCTGAATGCTCGTTATGGAGTGTGAAAAAGAAGAGGAGATGTAATTGTGTTCTAGATTGTTTAAGCCCCGTACGTATTCACCAAATATGAAGTTTCTTACAAATTTCACTGTGAGTGAACTTAATGACACGTTTTGGAATTGTATAAAATGAAACATTGTTCTTGGGGGTGTTCAAAAATATTTATGCCTTGCGATTGTTGGTAATTTGCTGGTTAAATAATTAAAACTAAGTATTATCTACTGCTACTTGATCAAGAATATGGCGAACATTCACAGGGAAGAGCCACATGACACTATCATGACAATACAGGAGTAATAAGTATCAAAATCTCACGAAAATCTGAAAATTTCGAAATTGCACGGCATTTTGAAATCCAAAAAATAAATGTCTAAATAAACCCGTAATTTCCGTCTCAAAGTGTTTCAAATATGAAATTAGGATTGAAAATAATTAGGCACGGATTTTCAGAGCATTTGGATGCTTAGATGTTTTTAAGAAAACATGTTTCTGAAAAATCTCGACATTGCTCTAGTCTTCGACTCATAACTTTTTCCAAAGGGTACCACTTTTGCCTGAGGTATTTGTTTCCATAAGTATTTCGATTAGGAGAATCCGAATCTGCACAATCTAGCCCTGAAAAGGGAGAACAAATTTTCAGTGTGATTTATTTTCCATTTTTTTGTACATTTTTTCTCATTTGAAAATATTTTTCAACTTGAAGTTGGCTTCCTATCGTAAAGTATTCAACATGAAAGTTGCTTAGAATATTATTCTACAAATTTTAAGCCCAACCGCAGCACTGTAGCACCATTTTAAGCTGAGATACTCCGGAGCCGGTTCTAGATCCGGATTTTGCCTAATATCCGGTTCTGGGCCAAATTAACCAGTAAATGTTTATCTTCGTCCCCAACAACATTCACCATAATTATTTCATCAAGATCGAACAAACTTTTGGCAGCTGTGCGCGGGGGTGGTCGGATTCCTGCAGTCTATCAGAAGACGTGTCTTAAGAACTTAGATTTTTTGTTCTCACTTTGTCACCCTGTTGTGACATCGTACCTATCGTGTTCACATACCCTTGCTCACATATTATATATATTTTCAATCAACGACTTTTGGCATGATAAATGATTGATTGATTGATTGAAGGGAAACAATTTGAATTACCGCAATATTGATCTTGGATAGTGAAATATTCAAGTATTTTAGACACACCGCTTTGTCGTCATAATCCACTGCAGATTTGGTCTCGTATTCGCTCAGTCGGAGCTTCCATCAGCACGAAGACCGAAAAGATGCAGAAACGATACTTCCACACACAAATAGCACAGGTTGATGCGGTCCTCGTACTAATCAATCGATTTATTTCGAGTTTCTTTGTGATTAATATGCAGAGATGGTTTTCTCATGCAGAATTTTAATGAGAAAAGCAAGTTCAATGGTATCGAAGGCAAAATCTGCAGAAATAATGCATAAAACTGATTGCAACAGAATGTTCATTCTATTACTAATCATCAGACCTTACTTCCACTCGTCATCATGTCAATGCCAATTGGAATCTTCTCCATTGGTGTATTTCTCGGTTACGACTTCACTACTCTCACAATAATCGCCAACTTCCCACTAAATATCATCCCTGCTTTTACTGTGAGTTTGTTGCGATTTGCAGTGTGTTGTTTGTAATCATAAGATGCGATATCGCAGGCATGTCCACTATTGGCGTTCGTTGTAAAGTCAAGACCGCGCAACCAGCGAACTTCGAAAATACAAGTACCCCCTGCAAAGGGTACGCCGAACAGTTAAGCTACGATGATTCAATAGTTACACAACGTGCATAGGAATCATGACGACGAAATAACGCTTTTACATAACTTTTGATGCAGGGGGTGTGCGGCAAGCAATTTCGGCAAGTGCGGCAAATCAATTGCAACTTTTTCAAATACAATTTTTTCATCTCCATTTTATTTTTACAATTAGTGGCACAGTTTTTCGAATCTGTTGATACCCCTATGTTTTCCAGAAAAGACCTCCGAGATATGCTTATGTTTCGACGTTGTCGCTTGCCGAAAACGGCAATCGGCAAGTTTCTGCAATTTTCGGCAAGTGGGAGCACAAAACAAATCAATATCTAGACACCCATTGGAGAAATACATTACTTCAGGGGCATCAAACAATTCGTATAACTGTCCTCCAACTCATCAAACATATTGCGAGAAGAAAATAGTTCATTTGATAAAGTTATAACTGATTTACTACACTTGCCGAAATTTCTTTCCGCACACCCCTGTTTTGATGCTCTATCGAATGGTACATGATGGTGAAAAACGAAGAAGAAATTTTCGATTTTGGTAGGTCAAAAATCGATAATTGGGGTAAATTTTTTGGCTGAAGTGTATCCCACCACTATGGACTCTAACCACCGAGTATGAACTTCCTACGACCATTTTGAGTCCCTGTGCCATCCCCCACTACGCTGTTACGGAGAACGCGTTTTAATTCTGAAAGAAAGATCTAATTATTATGAATGAGTAGAAATATTTCTATTCGAAAATTATCTTGTTGTGCAGAAACACATATTCCAATTTTACTGCTACGTTCATTCCGCTTCACCTCGTTTTCTTCAACGTCCTAAGTGGATTATGCTCAGACGTCGTGTGATCTGCACAGGAAATAAGAATGCTGTCTATGGTTCACAACCTAATGATGTTGTCCAACACAACGTCACCCTATTTCTTATATTTGCAAGTTTGATAATAAACAAAGGATTGGTGCGTGGAAACACATGTTGGTAATGACTATCACTCATTGGTAAGCACAGAACAATCATGCTCACATCGTTTTCTACAGTCTCATGCTTGGTGACATTCCTTCGTTATGGAAACAGCAATCGTTCCCATTCCAAAATATTTTCATCCCTAACATTCAATTATTCCAAGTCATCCATTTATTCTCACTCTCATTCCCTCTAAAAATATGTAAACACTCATCAAATGGTTTTGAGTTGTTTTAACAACTCTTTAACAATCTATTTAAAAATAGATAATGGAGCCGAGCTTTGATCGAATGGTTCCCACTAAAGAAAAGGCGGAGAGAACGACTGATGACAAGATGAAGAGACCTTTTCGAAAGACGGTTTGGCCGGATTTCCTCTGTGAAGCAAAGATCAGTGAATGGAATTACATGCACACCAGTGCTCTCGACTGATCTTCCACAACCCTCACAGAGGACGAAGACCCCACTTGAACTCTTGAATAAATGTATTCGAACTGTTAATTGGAAAAAAATCTAAGCTGGGGCAAAGGTTTAGTAATAAGAGTGTTGATGTCAAGCAAAAGCTTGTGATAAAGTCGTCTAATCAAAGTCAATGGCTTCTTTTCTCAGGCGGAGGCTACTGTGTCGGCGTGCTGTGCCGCGTGTCTTTTCAGTTGAATTTGGTTCGATTTCGCATCAATTATTGGCTGAATAAAATCAAATTACAGCGCACATTCGTATTTCTTTCTATCTCATTTTCCTCTGGGACGATCGCAATGCTCTCTTTTTAGATTTCAGACTCTGATTCCGCGGGAACTCTCTTGAGACTCCGATTACGAAATCGAATAGGTTAGAAATAATTGAATACATCTTTTAAAAAAATAGTCCGAAACGCGTCCTTGCGTTCTTGATGCGTATGCCCTCTATTCACCAGAGACACTGATATTTTCAATTATCAACGTATTCACGAAAATATGAATGATATCTATTCCCATCTCGTTCTGCTTTCTCAACTCACCCACTCATTTGCAACTCAAGCTTCTCAAAGTAGGAAAAGGTAAAGGTAAAGGCATCCCCTTGTCTAGGCTCCAAGTCCTGAGGGAGTCACTGCTAAGACCAGCGCATAATAGGCCAGTTCAATCCGGAGGGCCCAATCTCTTCTTCGGATCTAGTTACCTTCGTGGTTACACCAATACCAATGTTTACTCATTCGAGCGCCTTGGTGAGGCGTCTCAAAGTAGGCAAGCACTAATTTGCATGCATGGCATTCAGGAGTTAAATCTCCCCTTGGCCGAAGATCAGCGTAACTTTTCCGTTATTGTGGGCTATGTGCAGTAAGTAATCTATGAAATTTTTTTTCCTAGAATTTAGCATATATTTTTATTATTCATATTATTATCGTCATCAACACACTCGTAAAAAATCACTAGGCAAAAGTACATTTACCTGTAAATGTAAAAATACCTGTAAAAATGCCTCCTATTTCCAGTGACTCGCCTTACAGGTAAGTGAACACTTGGTGTCCTGATCCTTGGGACCTTTTTCTCAGAGTAGGAGATAAATGGCATATAATAAACGTTAGGCTTTTCTGAATTGGAATGACGATTTTTTTCTTCTTACCTCGCTGCGGCTCGCTGTACAGTTCAGCCACGATACTACAATATTACAATATTGCAATACTTTTCAAAGATCTAGCACTGCGCCTACTGACGCTGTCCATCAGAAGTTTACCAGATCAAGGATGAAAACACACAGTTATCATCACCGCGCAAGTGAGTCGACAACAGCCTCCACGAACGCCAACATCTAAATTGAGGTCCTCTACTCTTTTTGGTTTCGTACCGCTAGTTATTTGGTGTTTTAGTATTGGTCGATATCAATTTTTTCTGGTCTTACGTCAAGACTTGAAGCTTTTGTGACCTACTAATATCTCTCAACAATTTTAGTGCATGCATTTTGCAGTAAGAGAAACGATAGCTGAGTTGTTACACAGCGATTCAGGTGTACACACTTTTTGGCACAATTCCAGAATTTGAATTTGAACGGGAAGAAAAGGAGCACGCAACGCGACCGTAACGCGCGCGTCTCTTCAGAGCGCTGTTGTCTCTCGCTTTTTCTCTCGTTGTCTGGCATGTGGCCGCTCTCGAAATGATGTGTGTTATTCCCTCTGCTCTGCACTTGCAATGCGCTCATTTACATCGCGGCCAACAAACAGACTCTGTCGACGACGATTGCCCCGTACAGAAATAGTAAAGTGCGAAATGTGAGACCACGGTCTCTTCATTTCGCACACTCTATTGCCTATCGACCGGTCTAGAGAGTATGCGAAATGAAGAGACCGTGGTCTCACATTTCGCACTCTAAGAAACAGCGTTGCGTCGTCGTCGGATCCCATTGCACGAATAACCAGGAATTGCTCATAGTAGCGTGAATAAATTGGTTCATGCCCAATGTGAAACCAGCTATTATAGTCCTGAGAGGAAATTAGCAGCATACGAATTATAGCAAAGGAGAGAGAGACTGCAGATAATTTAGCAGTTCATCTCAAATATTAGCGATCGAATATTGGCAGAGAGATCTTTGCGCATTCTCTCCCTCATCCAAGGAAAGGGTTTGTAAACAAGAAAGCTCATAAAAATCGCCGCGCTCTTATCATGGCTACATTTATGGGACATTTTAGTCAGAGGTTATCGCGAATGCGTGATATATCGCGTGATCGACAATTTACTCTGCAAAATGCCAATGTTTTTCATCACATTTCACACTTTGACGATCTTATGTCATCGTTCTCTTCCGTTCTCAGCCTTATTGCACACTGCCCGGTCCAGTAGAATCACTAGTGATGAATGGTTGAAATGGAGCGGATTTGTGATCGAAACGTTCCCACGAAGGAAAAGGAGAAGTGGAAGACCGATGGCAAGATGGAGTGACCTTTTTCGAAAGACGAGTAGACCGGACTTTCTCTGGGAAGCAAGGATCAATAAATTGAATGTCATGCACATCAGAGCTCTCAATTGACCTTCCATAACCATCGAAGAGGTCGAAGATCCTACTTTAACTCTAGAAAAATGTGTTTCGAAACCGGGGTAATTCCCTTCTTGCATCGAGAGAGAAAACAATCAAATTAAATGAGAGCTCATGCATGATCCACGCGAATAATAACATAAATACGATTTTTTTTCTCGAGAAGTCATCTATGCTCGTTTGGTTCGTATATTTTCTCCACCCAGCAACATTCATTACTTGAGCAGGCGAATCAGATAGGTTTAGCATGGGCTTACATGCTTCGTTGTTCAGAGATAGTTACGAGGTGAAGGTTTACATCTCGTTCTCACAATCAGAGCTCCAATCGTGTCCGGGGCTTAGGCCACTGATAGAGCGAATCGGGTAGTGATAAGGATGCGGCTAACAATTGAGTCGTCGTGCAATGATAGGAGCCGGGTGCCTCTTCTTCGTTGCTCTCCCGTCCATTCTTTGTTTGGTCATTGGACTACTGGGATTGTTATTCTTCCCTTCCCTCTACCAGAACATCGTGTATGCGGTACGAAGGTGGTCGTTTAGGACATTTTTCAACAAAAAAAACAACCACACGCTTACTCGTTCAATAGTTATAGATATAGAAAATATGCGAATTTGCAAGAACGAGGAAAATTCTATTGTAGATTTTGGTGCTCGGTCACAATGACTACACGGGCTCAGTCAGTTTCTCCACTCAAATGTTTTCCAAGCCACCGATGATCAATCAGGTCAGATTCAACCTTTTCATAGATTGAGAGACGCCCATGCCTGCTCAAGCCTTCTAACATGTCGTGCCAACCTCTGTATTAATAGGGCCTATAAGTTGGCGCTACTTTCATAGTATGCGGGTCAACTTGCGTGAATGTTCTTATTGTTAGTATGAACATGCACCCAAGTTGTTCATACAAACAATAATAACATCCTCGAGTCACACGTGGTTAATTTTCAGACGATCGCGTTGTATCCTTGTGGAATTCTCTCCCCAATCATATTATATTATCATGTAATAGCGACTCATTTATGACTAGATGCCGATTTGTTATCCCGATAGATTACGAACCATATTATTGAACCAGTATTGTACACCTTTCACTCACTGCACTTCTCTCACTCGCACATTGTCTTTGTCACCTAGTCGTGACATCGTAATTTTCATGTTGCTTCAAATACTACATATTACTTTAATTCAATCAAGTTTTTTGGCATGATACATGATTGACACTGATAACATATATCAGTGTGAAAATTAACCACGTGCGACGAGGTTGATCGCACCCATTTGACCGGTCGCTGGAATAGAGTGTGTGTGAATTGAAGAGATCGTTGTCTCACATTTCGTCCTCTACTTTCGATGATTGCTTTGTATGCATTCTATCAAAAGATAAGAAAAGAGCGATAAGAAGCGACCGCGTTGCAGATGAAATTCTTCATGTTCAATATCACCAACGCTGATGAGATCATCTACGAAGGGGCGGTGCCACGACTTATTGAGATTGGCCCATACACTTACATGTGAGTGAAACGAGTACCCACTAAAACATGCCCTCGATCATTCCCATTTCGAAATGTCGAAAAGGAAACATTGAAGAAAACTACAAGAAGTGTTGCATGCTGAGCACTGAGAGTGACGACAATGAACGCAAATTTGATTGGAGAACGGTTCTCCACCCTCCTTGTTTCTTTCTCTCGTTCACTCGCCGAAGCGAGAAAACATGCGAAACGGGGGGCTTGGAGAACCGTTCTCTAACAAATGAAACTTTGGAGAACCGTTTTCCTAGCTAATTTGCGCTCTGTGGTGGTTTGGTCATACTAATATGTTTCAGGGAATCGGAGGAGAAGAGATACCTCCAATACAGGGATGACGACGATCAAGTATTCTATGAAAACTACAAAAAGTCAGTCGACGGTCAGTTTTTGAACCTACCATACTACGGCATCTTTGAGGTGGATCTACCGTCCGGATCTGTCCTGTGAGCGGTGCAATTACGATGATATCGTGACGCTTCCCAACGGTCCGCAAGTGGTATCCGACTAGCCTTCGTCGAAGAGAAAGCGAGAAAGTGTTGTGTCAGGGAGTGGCGACTGCTTTGTTCGACACCCGATTCTATGTGTCTCCGGCTGCAAGAAAGATCATCTCGCTCGCGCTTCTTGCACTAGGAGAGGAGGCGATCAAGTAAGTTGCCGTGCGCTCGGATCCTGTATCCCGCATTCTAGTCTGCCCGTAACCCATGCCACTGCACCCAGCTATGACCATTTGCCATCGCCTCATTCGCGTACTGCAATCTTTTACCGCTCTTTAATCTAATCAAGCTTGCTATAATCGCAAGAACCGTAATCAGCGCATGAATTCCGTGCACCTGGTGTACCGTGTTTCTGGTGTACCTGATGTACCCACCTTCTGTACCTGGTCATGTTCCTCATGTGTCCGGAAATAATTTCCGGAGTGTTAACGAGGGACAAGGCCAGAAAAACGGAATTGTTGAGAGAATGCAGCATTCTTCAGTTCTCCTCAAGTGGGCGCTGTGCTCTTCGATGGCTATCCGGATCCGCTTCTCTCCGCGGCGCACTCGGGCATTGTGACGGTGCTATCGGACATTTTCAACGGCGGCGTAAACATCATTCCGCTGCCTGTGCCTGACATGCACACGTTCGGATACTTCAATGAGGTGAGATCCTTTGTGACAATACCGATCCTCCTGACTCTCATACTCATTACTTCTGTTCCATCGTGTGGTAGTTCGCATTTAACTTTTTTTCCTTCCATAATCAAAGTATCTCATGTACAGTACAACAACACTCGGGACGAGAATTATTGGGTGCATACGGGGAAGAAAGACATCACGAAGGTGGGACGGATCGTAACGTGGAACGACCAGACACTCCTGCCTGAGGACTGGTGGACAACGACGCAAGCGAGAATGATCAATGGAAGCGGTGAGACCCATCGTTGTTTTGTTTGATAGTCGTTTATCATGAGAGTGCTTATCATGAGGTTCACAGGGATTATACGACATTAATTTTCATCGAAACAGAAAAAGCACTAATTAAAGAAGTATTCGGGTGCAACGTGATAGTTCATTGATCGTTTTACTTTCCACTCAAACCCCTGTCGCTGTAGTTTTAAGTACTTCGAATTTGAAAAAAAACTGTGAAAAAACTCAACGGATGAGGGAAAGTGCATACGTCTAAGGGATAATCCTTCTGCCGTCATCTATAATCCTTGCAGACACAGGCTCCTTCGCGCACGTGGCGTTGACGGAGAAAGATGTGCTGCCCATGTTCCACTCCTACATGTGCCGATCGTTCAATGCTGTGTATCAGGGCCGCAGAGAGGTGGCCGGCATACCCAGCATAACGTTGGTGATAAGAGTGGCACCAGTGAAACACTGTGCAATTGTTGAGGTTCGGCGTGGAGCCGGATGAATGGGATACGACGCTGGAGAAGAACAAGGGATTCAGATACAAGAACGATGAGCAGATCAACTACTACCCCGAATGGCCCACGTGTCCCAAGTTAGCAATTCCAAGAAAAATCTGGAGACCGCTCTAAATTAGTCCAAAAAGAGTTGTTGAAAAAGGCGAAATTGAAGTGCAAAAGGGAAGAAAAGATTTGCAAAAAGACAAGATATCAAGGTTTTCTGAAAGTTTCTGCAGTCTCTAGCTGATTAATGTGTGTAATTATTGCCGTTTTAGCTGGAATGCTTCCAATTGCGTGGCCACAAAAGACGACCCAGTCGATTGTTTCACTGACATCTGCAATAATTGTTGTCAACGGGGCAAAGTGGGGGACACGTACGCCCTCCCACCCGGTCTCTTTCAAATGGTCTGCTATCCGGGTAAGTGATAGAGTGCGAAATGTGAGACCACGCTCTCTTCATTTCGCACACTCTCTCGTCTACAGACCAGTCTAGAGAGTGTGCGAAATGAAGAGACCGTGGTCTCACACTCTAGTAAGTGATACTAACCGACCTGAATTTGGCAAAAAAAAAATAAATCCTGAATAACATGGTTCTTATTGATAACGAACTGATGCCAAATGTATAATGAATAAAATACAAATTGTGATTAAAATTGTTAAAGCCAGGGTATTTTCAGGTCGTATGAAAATGTCTCCATTTGCTATTCTCTGGTCGACGCCCCATTTCCTTTACTCCCCTCAAGCGGTAGTCGATTCTGTAGTGGGACTCCATCCATCCGTCGAACGCCATAAACCGATGATCTACGACTATGAACCGGTAAGTATTCCAGTCCAATCAGTGATTTATGTAGTACATTAGTTATCATGCCGTTCACACTCCCCAATCAGAGGGAGGGGAGAGTGTGCACAACAATTGATTGGCCTGTAGAAATTATAGGGGCGAATGCTCTTTAATGAGGAGCAATTGTTCTTCAGTGTTGAGCATATTCCACTTTTAGATGTCTGGACTGGTCTCGCAAGTCTCCTATCGGGCGCAGATCAACATGCCCTTTTTCTCCAATAAATATGTGCTGTGAGTTAATTCGCAGTTCGTTGGCCTGAGTAATATGTGTGATTATAGACAAAACTCGCATCTTCGAAGTACACTTGTTCCAATTTTATACGAGAGTGACGAGGTTTGAGACTTCCTTCAGGCTATTTCGGAATTTACAAATTTCAGGCCGTTTTGACCGACTACGCTTATTCTTTGTACCGAATCGGATTCATTTATGGTCCGAATTTTGTACTCGGGTTCAGCATCGCTTTTATTTTTTTATCGGTTTGTCTCGCCGTCCTTTTCGTTGTGCTTTTGAGAAGGAGAAATCGAACAATTAAGCTTGCCCTTTGAGAAACTTTATTAGGATTTAGACGATAAACAATTTTATAAAAGTAGTCGCGAAAGCTCGAGGTGTTCATAAAGGGAGGAGTGGTTCAAGGAGGCAAGAACGAAATCAATTGGAGACCTCAGAGAGACCCATCGTCTGCAGTTCCTGAAATGAAAAGTGGTGAGACTTTTGTTGGTAAGGCATGGATGCAATGATAGAAATACATAGGCGAATATGGTGGTTAACATATTTTTTTGAAATATTCAATGCGCACCTGCTCCAATTCATCAATCTGCTTCTGCACCTCTTCCACCTCTCTCTTCCTCTCGACGCGCACCGAAGTGTCGAGATTGAGCGTTGCATTGGCCTTGTCGACGGCCGATTCGCGTTGAACGACAGAAAGGGACAATTCCTGGCAAACGAAACATTATATTTTTATCAAATTTGATATACTAAGTACGCTTCAATAATGGTTGCCGCTGACCCCTAAAGATGAACAGAGGGAACAGGGAGAGGGAGAGGAGAGGGAGAGGGGATGAACATTTTCATTACCGTATTCATAATTGCCATCATGAAACGCGCCCGAATAGACATGGTGACAGTTTGAATTGAAGGTCAGAGTCAGTCAATTCAACATCAACGAGTTACTTATTGTCGTTCGTAGAATTATGCAGTGAACAATCTTACCTTCTGCTTCTCCCTAATCGCCTTGCGCAAGTCCCTATCGTAGTTTTTGAGACGACGCAACTCGATCGCATGACCCTGAAGTGATATCGTTACGCGAAATTACAGAACAAAAATTGGCCAGCGAATCGAGAAGGATAATAACCTTGCGTTCCTCTTCGTACGCAACGACGTCCATCTTCTCGTATGGCGCCAGCTTCTTTCGCAGCTCGGCTAGGGACTGCCTGAGTGGTAGACTTCGAATAGTAACGGTGCAACTAGTTCCTTTTCTCCACACACTTCTAATTTCCGACACTCTTTCTTGCAAAATCGGTCGATTTCCGTTACTTATCCGTTTCTTTTCGAAGTCTTCAGCGTAGAAAGGATGGAATAAAAATACAAAGTTTCGCACGTACTCCTCGATTTCAATCTGACTCTGCAGTTCGCGCACTTCAATGTCGACGAGATCCCTCTGCTCGCGCAATTCCGCCGCTTTTCGTGTAGCCTGCTGCTCCTCTCTGCAGTTGAGTGCTACTATTGTTTATTGTTTCTGTGGATCGCGAATTATTTCTTTTTTTAGGTAAGATTCTTTTTCTTCCCGAGCAAAACCTAGAATAATGTCCAACGTCTATTCTCCACGATGTAAAGCGTTGAATTTTCTTTAAAGTGTCTCAAAAACTATGGTTAGAGTAGATGTCTCACTTGCTGTCTCTGCTCTCGACAGTGACGGTGTCGATGGCGCTCTTCTCCTTGCTCTTCACCACTTCGATCTTCTCCTCCTCCAACTTGCGCAGCTGCTGAGCGAGCAACTTCACTTCCTCACGCTCCTCAGCCACTCTCTCCTCTGCCTCATCAAGCTGCAATGAATCGATCCCTGTATAAAAATGTACTTTGTTATCCGGCATAGATTGCATCTGACTTACGACAAAAGTGAAACAGTTGACATTGAAGTGGCCATGGGACAGAGAAATAAGCAATACAAAGGTTGATGTGATGTGAAATTACAGTATTAGTTAGTCGCATTTTGGCGACTGTCATGGCGCTCAGCCTGCGCTTCGCAGCGACGTTGCGGGACTTGGCGGCGTTCACAATGGAAGAAGACTTTGGAACTGAATTGGATTCTTGAATCTTCAGAAAAAAAAATAAAAAAATCTCCTTTTTTCTATAAGGCAAGTGAACTTCAGAAAAGAATTGTTGAAAAAGGATCAGCACCCTTCTTCTTCGGTGTTATCGATGCCTGTGCTCCGGCAGCCTCCGAGTCTCCACTGTGCGCTGTCCTTGCCCCGCCCGGTCTAACCGTTTTCGGACGAGTGGCTCGTGTTCCCACCGATCTCTGCGCAATTTGGTTACTCATAAAAGCACCCCTCTAGTGTATATGATGTCGATATTGTGACCACATCGGCTCACCGCATCGGCACTTGCAGCAATGAGCCTTTCCATCTCGGCCGCCTGTCGCTGCAGCATCTCACAGCGCAGCGCGGCCGACGTCTGCAGCCCGTCGAGCTGCTCCATGTCCGAGTCCTGCAAGCACACAATGTTGGAAGTGTCAGGAAAGCGGTAACGTTGTGTTGCGTTCGTTACACATTTGGAAAAGCCAGCTCCTCGTTGGCGCCTTTTCCCAATTTTTTCCCCAACGAGATTGCTTTCCTGATATTCCTTCAGGCATTGAATCATTGTGAGCAGTATCTATTCCCATCGGCTAGATTCTAAACGTGCTAAGGTTTGCTCACCGTTGATTCAGCATCCTCCACGAAGCCGGTCTTTGCCTGACGAAGGTTCGCGTACTGCTTGCGAATGCGAGTGACGGTCTGCAAGAAAGGTTAGGTGGCATTCCCTTGTCTATGATCCGAGAAGTTGTGCAACTACATTCGACTAAAAACGGGTGCTGGTTTCGATAGCCTGGTTACTGCGAGCCAGCTTTTAGAATGGTTCACCCACCGACTGGCTCTTTCTCGTCGCCACTTGAGAACGTTCTAAGTCTGCACGAGCTTTAGCGATTCTACAAAAAACAATTATAGCTTCCGGTACTGCAACGAATAGGAAGAATTACATCAACAAGGGCAGCGCACCTGTCCATCGTCTCCACAGAGTTGTTCACGATCTCCTCCAGGTACGATCTCTTCTTCTCCACAAGTTTCTGCACCTTGACGAGCTCATCTCGAATGGCCCGAATGGTGCCCGAATCGGTCTTAGCACTGAAAGTATATCCCGAGTGATCATTACGTCCAGTGAACATGACAATGCTACAAGCTATGGGCAGTCGCGACAGGCACTTGCTGTACCTGCTTGCGTTACGCTCCTTTAGCGTGTCTATCAGTCGTCCGAAATGGTCTTCTCCAATCGTATGTTCCTCCTCGAATGCAGTGACACGATCTCGCAACTGTCCGGCGTGTTTGGTCGAGTGCTCGTGAGATCTGCGATTATGTTTTTTTTAGTAATAATCGTTTGATAAGCAGGAAATGAATGTTGTCACAGTGATATTGAATATATTTTGCAATATCACTGTAAAATCATTCATTTCCTGTTTATCATACTAATTACACATAATGATTCATGTCATGTTCTTTTATTCTTGCGCATTAACAACTGCCGCTGAAATGTGGTGATCGAGAGCGTCTTTTCTATACCAATAGATCGTCATAGGTAATGCCGTGGACCAATAAATACCGTTGCTACATTCCCATTGTCACCTACTCGATCTCCTTGTTCATCTCGTCTCGTATCTTCGTCAGCGCTCCATCTGCTGCCGCCACGTCCTTGCGTAGTTGCTGGATGTGAGCATCCTTCAGATTCCATTGATGACAAAGATCAAAACAGCTGATTCAAGGATACTTTCTCTAACGCTGCGCAAATTTCATCGGGGAAATTTCCCCATCAAAAGGAGGAAAACTCGTGTAACTCAGCTCAATCTGAACCAAATCTTTCCAATCAAAAAGGAAAATGTTCCAAGCGTGTTTTACCATCACTGTATCAATCAATCAATCATTTATCATGCCAAAAGCCTGTATCAAGTTTGGAAGCTATAGCTTCACTTGGAAGAAAGTTATGAAAGGGTGCATAAAACTATTTTGCACCTTGCGCCCCAAGAAATTTGCGCAGCATGAGACGACACTCGATCGTACTGCAGGACTCGCAAGACAGAGCCGCTGTTGAACAAGGGATTTTCCGGAGAACAAGTCAGTCTCATTTTCCCAAAAAAAAAGTTATAGTCTACTGGTCAATCCTACTGTTCATCACATTTTCTATGAGAGTGGTTTTCAAAAGGTTTCCTTTTTTAGTGAACGATTTTCCAAAGATTTCCGTTCTTAGAGAACAGTTTCTCAGACTTCCTTTCGTTTATAAATGTTTTCATATCTCCCCCTTCCGTGCGATTTTTCCTGTGCTAATTGAAACTAGAGACCGTGTTTAAGGAGGAGAGTTGGTCAGCCGTTCTCTAAGAGAGGAAACCTTTGCAGAACTGTTCTCCTTCAAATTTGTTTTCACTGCGCTCATCACCTGTTTGTTCTTCTCTGCAGCCAGTCGCTGTCCCTCTTCTCTCGCCTTCTCCCACACTCGAGTCAGTCCGCGATGCGTCCCTCGTCGCTCGCGGTCGCCCCCGAGATGAAGCTGAGCACAATGTTAGGATTGTCAGGAAAGCACCCATGTATTGTCTTTGCCCAATTGGGAAAAGGCGCCTAACTGAGCCTCTTGCGCGCCTTTTCCCAGTTGGGGAGAGACATTCGTTGCTCGTTTGCCTTGCATTCCTTGAGGCACCAGAATAAATTGTGTGGGGAAAATGCAGTCCAACTATCACTGCAATTTTACAACATCGTCGCGATGCTAGAAGAAACTTTATTTAAGGAATTTCCAAATAGAAATTTAATAGAAACAATAGAAATTTCGAATTGAACTTGTTCAAGAGGCTGTTCAAGAAAAAAGCTTATAGTTCAAGAAAAAGCTCAATATTATTCTAATATCAATTTATCTCTCACCATCATTTTTTTTTACAATTTGTCTCTGGCAATTATTACTTTCGCACGCCTGGTCTACACGTCGATATCATCATACAAAAATATTAGTCATCATTATTACGTCTAATTGTGTTTACAATTATATTCATTGTCTACTGTAGAATGGATTATCACCCACTCTCTTCAGGCGTACTTCAGAAAAACACATCCTTTTTACTTTTAAGCTAAGTAAAAACATCCGTGCATCCAAATGCCCATTCCTCAACCACGAAGTTGAACTAACAGGCCGAACAAAGAGCATTGTAAATTCCAAAATCTTCGAAATCTTTTTCACAAAGAAAAAGGACACAATGAAAACGAGAAAAGGCTAGAATGGCACGTATTTATGAAAAAAACTTGTGTTCTTCCACCCCAGGAATCTTAGGAGGATCCGTCAGTTAGAGTTTGAAATTCGGGTAAATAATTGGATTAGCTCTCTTCATTTCTCACCGGTCTATTGGTGAGAGACTGTGTGAAATGAAGAGAGCTAATCCAATTATTTACCCGAATTTCAAACTCTACCGTCAGTTACCTGCAGTTGCGCAATCTTGGCGTTAGTCGAATCCAAACGTATTCTGAGGTCGTCATCTGTAAATCCATCTCAATAAACTTGTATTTATTGATCAAGGGCCCACACATCATTCCACAGGCCGGTCAACCTTCCAGAAAGGCCTTTGGGGTGAGAGAGCGTGTGAAATCGAGAGGGGCTCTTTCACTTTTGCATACTCTCTCGTCCTAACCCTGATCTGTAGGTTAGGAATCGTGTGCCATGAAAAAAGTTTTGAACATTTCAATCCCATAATTATTGGTATATTTCGTTCCCCTGCTAGTATATTCTGCTCTCTGAATCGTAAGCACCCCTCCCCTGAAGCCTTCGATAATGTAAAGTGGTTCAGACAATTAGAGAACGCGTAAATTGTCCTTGGATAAGCACGCGATAAATAGCTCGTGTCTCTTATAATTAATGCTATGAACGCCCACCCAGCTAGCTACGCAGAGCGCAAATTTAGTAACCTAACGGGTTTTCCAAGGTTGCCTATCTTAGAAAACGGTTTGCCCACCTCCTCATTCCACGCACTCTCTCACACCTATACTCGAAGTGTGTGAACCGAGAACCGTTCTCCAATAAACAAAAAAAGAAAAAAAACTTTGCAGAATCGTTCTCCTAGTAAATTTAATTCTTGGCACTCACTCGTCGCTCGATCACGCTGAGCGCGGTCTTTGGCTGTTTGCAGCAGCATTTCATCACGAATCAGAGCCTCTTCTCGATCAGCAACCTGGAAAAGGACAAATATAACCGCCACTACGCGCTTGAACTATTGAATTCCCAACAATTCAATTGGAAAAGACATTTCGATTTCCTAACCTTTCTCAGCGTCTCCTCATACAACCGATCGTGCTCGAGCTTTTCCATTTCGTACTTGGAAATCTGTGAGAAACGTTTAGACTTTCCAAATAAAACTGCGTCTATCACCTGAACAAACTCTATTCGTTTTGTTGTGATATTTAGTTACATTGTCCACTTCTTCCTCCCATTTTCCCTCACCTCCTTCTCGAGAATCGTCTTTCTCTCGTTGCTTTTGTCGATGATTGCGATGTCCTCCTTCAATTTGCGCCGCTGCAAAGACCGTAGACTAGAAAAGAGAGAGAGAGAGAGAGGGGGGCAAATTAAAATCGGCGGCGGCGTGGCAGGAAATAACACAGCGTCAGATTACCTAGTCGCCACCTCATTGTCGATGTGGGCAGTCATTTACGCTCTAATGGATCTTTGTGTTGAAAAGATGGAGACTGTCCCCAATTCACGTACTTTGTTAACCGGTTGATTGTCTATTTTCGTACATGGTGATACTTGTGGTCTACGATAACTAAATGAAGGAATACATAGGCTCACATACCATAGCCGCAATGTCTTCGTCCAACTGAAGGGCGACTTTGTCCAGGTGATCTCCCACTCGCGATTGATATTGTGTGAGCAGAACCTGGAGTTTACTAGCTAATCATGAGCGTGAGCAAAAAATATTTTCTCTCTATCCGACCGAATATGCAGACTATGTGTATCGGAACCGTTTGTAACATGTCATTCAGGAATCGCAATTTGCCAGATTAGTGGTCGGTTGGTAGGGCTAGATGCGTTCTGTGGTTATGCAAGTAGAAAGTGGTGGCCGGCGAATCTAGAGCAATACACACACAGAAAAAAAGTCTTATATTAGGCCCATGACCTTTTCAAAAGTCTTATATATAAGAACTTATGTCTTAAATATAAGACTTTTTAGAGGGTCATTGGCCTCATATAAGACTTGTTTTTCTGTGCGCACTTACATTGCTGGGGTCCATTGAGGGGACAGCCGACATTCTCTGCGAGACACGCGCTGTTGACCCGTCCACAAGCACTGCCGAACCGACTGAAATGTGCTCAGTTGCCTTTTTCATATGAAAAGGCTATTTGAGGCATATCTTAACAATAAATCAAGAAAGAATCTAGTGGTTATGTAGAAACAAGCTTACTCTGGCGCGCCATAGTAGTGACAATGGGAGGGAGGGCGCAGAAGTGTTCACAGTCGAGTGCGCGTCTATTAGCCGCACTTCCGGTCTATTTCCCGTGGAGGAGTGAGGGCTACTGACCACTAAAAGGGAGAGACAGGGCGACTTTGGGAGGAGGGCCAGCGCGCGTCGTTGCTAAGCGCGTAAGCAACAGCCACACTACGTAAGTGTAGTAGAGTGGGCGCTTGCAAGACACTTAATGGCTGAACAAAAATATGTTGTATTATACCATTATATTTCTGGAAAAGGCGCAATGAATTCGATGACGACACAAAAAGCTGTCGTAATCTGCATTTTGATCACCGGAAGTATCGCATGTCGCTACTGTAGGAAGTAGGGGGGATGTTTCTTGCGTACTTCCGTCCGTACAAGTTCGGGGTTTACTCAGAATCCGCAACTAAGATGACGTAGAGGGGGCGAGGGGATGCACTGAATACAGAAAGGGGAGAGCACGCTATCTTTAGCAGAGCTTCATCATCAGAGGGGGAGGCCTTGCACGATACGTTTCCGGCGGGTATAAGAAGAGATGATGCGATGGAGCTAAATGCCAGATAACGACTGTGTCTACTCCATCATTTTCCACCCACTCTCAGCTTTATATTTTGACGATTTCGCGCTCACTTTTACGTTACGATCCTAGATTACGATCGCATCACTCTTATCCTTGTTTGCGATTCCACGATTCATGTATCGAGACCTGGGCATTATTGTCCAACATAGCTTTTTCTTTTGCAGTCCCACATACATTACACACGATGCACTCAACTTCGGTGCTGCTGGTCGCGCTCTTCGCCCTTCTCGCGGCCGCTTTTGCTGCTGAGACCAGCGAACAGGGACCGTGTAAGCGCACTTCGAACTTTCTAGGCCTAAAATGCCAGAAGCAAGTGTTCTCCAAGTGGGAGCCGCAGAATCCTAAGAAATTCCGGAAGGAATTGTTCCTCAACTCTCTGAATTAATGAAATGAAACTTTTTTCTTTGCAGCATTCGCCTTCCTGGATCGACCCCGAAATGACGGTTCGTATACCTTATTATTTCGGACCAACATGTTTTCTATGGCTTTCCCGAATCAAACCTAATGTCACCTCTTGAGGAAAATTCGCCTTCAACCGGTTCGCGCGCTCTTCTGGCAGCGAGAAGGACGCCAAGTTCGCATTCGCATTCGCAAAGCGATCCGTCCCGCAAGGTAATTGAAAAGTTTACGAATAATTATGTTTATTACGTATCACAGTTGTTCATGAACTGAAAAGTCTTAGGTACGCCTGTTTCGCTCCATAAATGTTAACGCAGGTCCTCTAGATGTGAAGCATGTTATTACATTTATAAAATGATACGATCACACCAAAAAGTCAAATGACGGACTTCCGTTGTTTACCACACAGGCACGTACGCGACCCTCTCACTTTTGCCCGCTCTCTCGCTTTGGTAAACACAGGAAGTACCATTTTCACTTTTTGTGTGTTCGTATCATTTTATAAATGTAATACACCCCTCCCCCCAAATCCAACCGTGCAATGAGCTTGTTCACGATGTTTTATTTCCGGGATGGAAAGCATTTTCTCATTTGCTATTCACGTGACGAAACACACGGAGAATACTGTGTCTTAGCTTACGAAATCATGTTATTCATTCGGTTTCAGAAGATGCCGTCGAGCAAGTCGTCGAGCGTTTCGCCCGTCGTTTCGCGCGTGAAGTCATGCAAACGGCGAACGAGCGAGGATTCGCCTTTGCTTAGATCGATCTTTGATCTCTGATCTCTGATGTTTGTATCCCTCCTTTCCATTCCGAGCAGATCACACTCCACACACTGTCGGGTGTAGAACAGAGATATTTTGCACCAGCGCCTCCCCCAATCTCCTCCCTTCATTGATAAAGAGACTTGTTCATATGTACTTTATTCATTGGATGGAATATGCCCTACAGAGAGGTACGACAACAAACCCACGCCACATGATTCCAGCCCCGCAGAAAGGAGTCAGGGTGTGAGAGAGTGTTCAAAAGTGAGAGAGGGGCCCTCCTCCCATTTAACACGCTCTCTTTCCAAGTCCCTCTCTGTAAGGCTGAACGGCATGTTGAATTTATTATGTGAGAAATTATCAAACGCCGAAAGGAATTGTTGCAACTTGGCGTGTCACGGAGTTCGAGTTGATGAATATTTTCTGAACAGAACAGCAGCATAATCATTGCTTGTCTCGGATGACAAAACCTTTGAATTGGTGCCCTTCGTATTGGTAGTTGATTTCACGACAAAGACCAGTAGGAGAAGAGCCTTTCGATAAATTATTCATAGCAGAATTGAGTCGAGTTTGGTCCTATACATTACACAGGGACAGAAGACATAAAATGAGTTCGTGCACAATTCACATGATACCACACCTACAGAAAGGGGGTGAGGGTGAGAGTGCGTGCAAAAGTGAGAGATTTCCTGTCGATTTCACAAGCTCTCTCAATAAAACGCCATTTCAGTGGGATTGGTCGAATAATGTGCGTTGGCATGTGTTTAGCTCGCCCAAGTGTAAAAAACCTGCTCTCAGTTTTTTTTACCGTGCACGAAGGTAGCGCGCTTAGTGCGAAACTGATCAGCAGCGTTGGATTGTTCATATTCTTGCCGAGCAATGTAACGACCAGTACACTCACAATCGGAATAGAAACGAGAACTAGCGGCAGAAATACCTGAGAGTAGGTTTTGGTTTGAAAATGATATTCAAAATTGAATTCAGCGTTATCACAATGGTGTATTTTCACGTTCATTTAAATTTGTAACTGCTTTTTTTCGTTTTCGTAAGGTAAAGAAGGGCTGAATTTCTCTCACCTGTGCCAGTTGAATGTGAAAGAATCGCCTCTGCATCAATTGCGTTTTGTTGCTGACCACAACGCCAAAGGATCGGAGACTAGACCGAATCTGCACTGGTCATTAAGTGTATATTTAGAGGCCACAACGTGGATTGCCGATTTTCGATGTGAGGGTGGAAATCATATAGAATAGATGCCTCATTGTCCCATTTAGACAATACTTTTTGCCGTTTGTCGATATCTTGCCTCTGAGCCGAGATACACCTCTAAATCCGTGCGCGAATCGCTAGTGGGAGAAGCATCAAACCGGGGAGAGGAGAGAAGGGGGCGGAGTCTTCTCTCTCCCCCTCTCTGAGTAATGATGAGGCCCTCTCCATTCTTTACGCTCTCTCATCGGTCAGACGGTCAGCGAGAGAGTGTGTGAAATGGAGAGAGCGCTCCCCTCTCCTCTCCCTCGATAGGAAGGGATTTGCATGAGTTCAAACGTCCCTATCTGCACTCTCAAAAGTGCACGCTCTCTCGCCTCTGTCTAGCCTCTCTCGCCCCCGCCTCAGAGTCGGCGTTATCTCTCCAGTGCCGCTAACCAGCACAAGTCGTCATGCCTCAGTCATTTCCGTACTGAAATATTTCAAAAGGGTAGCACAATTCGCGATTCTAGAATTACGTCTAATTTTTTGTTTAGATGTCACTGATAACATCATGAGAATCAAAATCTTCTTGGGCAAAACATGGAGCATCACTGGAAGCATAAAAACAAGCACTTTTATTTTTTGTAACTGCATTTTAGCCACATTGCCGTGGACGGACCATCTTTGCCCAAGGTGCATTCGATAGAGCAAATCACTAGCTACAAGACAATACCTAACTCAATTCATACGGTTTAGAACTAAGCTTGTGCTACTCCATGGCGTTTCTGTGCTTTCTCCTTCAAGGAAAAGTGGGCGGAGACTGCGGATGCGATGTATATTTCATGAAATAGAATAAGAAACAAATTTTAAAAAGACGAGAATCGTAATTAATTTTTGACGTTTAACATTTACATTTGACGTTATTTTGATAATTATTTTAAATAATAAAAAAGGGCAATGTTAAAGTGTAGGACGATCCGCTCTACTCACCTTCAATGCACAATACCCAAACACGGCATAGCTGAGGGCGCACGTTGGCCCATAATCGCACATTGCAATATCAAAAGCATCCAAATGATCCTGAGTGTTTCATAATTACTCAGAAAACTACGGTGTCTTTAAGGCCAACCAGTTTGGTCCGCATTCTTGTTTTTTTTTCTAAATCTTAAAACTAGACATTAAAAGTTTAATGCGCCATGGCTTTGCCAGGAAGTCTGTGAAGTAACTCGGACCCAACTTCGATATTTGAAAAATTGAAATAACCTTATCCGCCATGTTGATTCCGTACACGTGGAAGTCGCTCAGGTTGGTCCCATGGACACTGTTCACCTTTCTTGCTAGTTCAGCTCTCATTTTATCCGATGGCAAAAAACCAGACATTACAACCTGCAACTTCATTCTTTTTCATCATTAATTGAGTTTGAATTGTATTTTAAATGAATTCAGTTAATCACTGTCTCACCCATGCCCAAATTTGCATCACGGCAGGCATTGCGTACGCGTAGATCATCTTACGCAGAAAGCTTCTCTCTCGACTAAAACGACCATAATGTGACCCGACGCTCTAAGAAGAGGGAGAATAACAATGAGCAACCTTGCCGAAAGAGTGAGCCATTGAAGAATGGTCGGGGCTGGTAGAAGCTAAAGCAATTATTATAATCATTCAGTCAGGAGCCCATTCCGAGCTCCAAATAATTCCGCGCAACTTTCTGAGATTGGCGCCACCCTACCAACTCCTGACATCATGCGGATAATTGGGAAGCATGCCCAGATATAATGACTAGCCTGCCACAGTGTGTGAAGTTGACTGAAGAATGCAACAAAGACAACATCAGACGCCCATTTCGGAAGGTGGAAGAGAAGAGGTCCGTACATTACTCCCATCATTGCTCCATCGACTATCAGAGGTGCCTGAAGTTTCAGATAGTCAATATTTTTTGGCAAAGGAATCAACCACATTGGATCGCCTATGAAAAAGTATATATCCAAAATCCATTCACCCACATGGACTGTTATTATTGTTAAGAACGAGGTGTGCAGCGCAAGAATTGCAGAGATCAGGCATGAGTAGCGATAAGTGCTGGTTGCTGAATCTGGACTTGCGAGGAACAAGAGACGGATGAAAATTCCATTCAGAAGAATACCGAGCGCCCCTGAAATGATGAAAAGATAGCTTACTACTTATCTGGGATTTACCTTGACTTGGAATGACGATCTTGGCGACCGTTACCCACAGAGTCTCCATGAGCTCTTGAGAAATTGAAGTTTCACGGATAAGAAATGTATAAATACCGTACGTCACAGTCCGACGTACCTCCCATATGACACATACTAATGAGCGTGAAATATGTATTTTAAATCATCATTATAACGAGAAACACGAGAAACAAGCAAGCTCATGGAGAAGAGAAAAGGTACACAAACATGCGCATCATCAGCAATGACGCAGGCGACTAGCACAAAACCATTGGAGAAATTCTTGAATATATGATTGTATCGTTCCATTCATAATTTTGGCCAAATGCATTCTAGCTTTGAGTAAAAGGTAACCAAGTTTGCGCGTTGCATGGATATGGCTAAATCGTATGCCTCCTTTACCTGAGATAATAAAAATTGATTCTATAGATATAATATAAAGCCGTTGAAAATTTAAATGGGTCTGGTATTGTTTTTACCATGCCCAATCACTTTGGCTCACCAGCTCCTCTAGTAGATTGACCTGATAAATCGAGCCTGGTATTGTGTTCTCTGTCATCTTTAACAACAGAACATTCAATAACATACACAATAACAAAATAACAACACCAGGATAGACGATTTTTGTGAATATTGACTCGAAAGTAATCTCTTTTGTAGGTTGACCTGATATCGACCATTCAGCGAGACCTTTCCCTGTGATGAATCGCATCGGGACCGACAATATTTTACCGCTACCAGATTGACCTTTAAGAGACGGGATCGGTAAGACTCGACAATAATCGACCCTGCCCGGACACGTTGCGCTAGCGCTTAGAACTAAAAGTCCATACTCACATATGAGAGGAATCGCGAGAAAGTCGAGCATGGCTGGGAAGTAGAAATTTATGACTTTTAATTTGGCTGAAAACATGGCATAAGGTATTTCAAACATCCCTCTATCGAATGGCGTTGACAGAATTTCGATAAAAAAAATCGTAATCGCGTGAAATACAAATGAACCTGGTGACTCAGCGAAAATAATTGGAGAGAGGAATGTTCGAAAAATCATAACAGGCTTTAAAATGAAGTTAGCGACTCGTTCTTTTTTTAGTTAGGTAGGAAATCACCCCGACTACAAACTACAATTATTGAACTCATTCCTGGCTCGTGCGCCGGTGCAGGGCGGTCACTTTTGTAAAAATATAATTATTTTCCTTAAAACTAAAAACGCAATGGGTTTTGTTGCTTTTAATTATAGTCACTGTGTGTACTATTTAAAACCTCCAGAGCTCTGTGCAATTGAAACAAAGTAAATGTGCTGAAAAATTGCCATTCAGAATTTGGGAAGTACTGGCAAAAGAATTATGCCAGGCTCGGGCGCCGAACTAGGCGAGAGAGTGTGCTGAAGTGAGAGAGTGCTAGAGAAACAGAGCGTGCGGCATTTTGCGAATACACGATTTTCTAAGCGCAGTAGCTCCTTTGTGCAACAAGATAGCAATTCACTTTCAAAAAAGAAAATGTTTGTGGTATAATGGGGAAACTCCTCACCAAGTAGCATGAGAATAGGAGCAATTTAAAATGTCGAACTTGATTACTGAAAATGCAGACGTAAATATCACATTTAAAGTTCAACCAAGGACGAAATATGAGCAAATGTTATTCGAACTATCAACACTTAATGTGTGGACGTAGATTTACCATATTATCACTTAATTGAACCGCATTTTTGATGAAAATTTCAGTCGAAATTTTTTGAAATTTTTTTTCTTAATAAATCTCGAAAAAGAATCGTCTCAAAATCAACAGGAATATTGTTTTTGGCATATTTACGATTATTTTCATTACAAATTTGGATGGCTGCACGAATTTGACAATGAGATGTCATTGGCAGGTCGCACATAATCGCGTGCATCTTTAAAAGTTCTTAACCGATTTGGCCCATTTTATGGTTTTAAATAGTACACACAGTGACTATAATTAAAAGCAACAAAACCCATTGCGTTTTTAGTTTGAAGGAAAATAATTATTTTTTTACAAAAGTGACCGCCCTGCACCGGCGCACGAGCCAGGAATGAGTTTAATAATTGTAGATTGTAGTCGGGGTGATTTCCTACCTAACTAAAAAAAGAACGAGTCGCTAACTTCATTTTAAAGCCTGTTATGATTGTTTTAACATTCCTGTCTCCAATTATTTTCGCTGAGTCACCAGGTTCATTTGTGTTTCACGCGATTACGAAATTTTTTATCGAAATTCTGTCAACGCCATTCGATAGAGGGATGTTTGAAATACCTTATGCTATGTTTTCAGCCAAATTAAAAATCATAAAATTTCTACGTCTCAGCAATCCCGGATATGCTCGATTTTCTCGCGATTCCTCTCATATGAGAAGAATCGCGAAAGAGTCGACCACTCCGGCCATGGCCAGGACGTAGGAATTTATGATTTTTGATTTGGCTGAAAAGTGTATCCAAGGTATTTCAACATCGGCTCTATCGATTGGCGTTGACAGAATTTTGATAAAAAAATTTCGCGATCGCGTGAAACATATCCAAACCTGGAGTCTTCGGATTTTTCCGCCGACATGTCAAAGTTTGAGAAATCATAACTCGGTTCAAAATAAAGGTAGAGAATTGCGGTTTTGTGTGTTAGATAGGGAAAAGACTCGACTACAGCCACAACTGTCCCAACTCATTCCTGGCTGATGCAGTGGAAAGAAGCAGTCGGTTTCACAAAATATGTTATAAATCGCTGTAGAATTAAAACTATTCTTAGGTTCTTTGTTTGTTCGAATGTGCAGCTTAGTTGCTCACTGCAAACTAAAAGACGGACAAATCGGATCTTGCTTGGCAATTGCGCGCTGCCGAACTTTTTTTTGAAAAAAAATTTTTTTATGCCATTGTCACAAACCGTGTCATTTGCAGTGTAAATATTCAAAAACAATCTAAAAACACAATAGAAGTTGTTTTAGGGGACTTTTAAAGCTAACTTTTTGAAAGAAAAAAGTTCGAAAAATTATAGGGCAGAATTTCACTTTTGAAGAAACTGTACTTTACAAGATCCTATTGTGTACTAATGTTGTCATAATCATTAGAGATGATGCTCGGGAGAAGATTTGTGCAGATACATGCCGATACTAAAATGGTTATCGCGTTTCCAACACTCTTCTTGTGATGGTCGGTTTCATATTTTACACCGCTAGCCATACCCTTATAATTTCCCTCATCATGCTAAGAGCAGTCGGAAAATTGAAAGTGAGTATCTATCTCTTCAATGTGGGCAGCTACAACAACTATATTTTCCAATATTTGTCTGAAAGCGCGTGTTCTGCGTTGTCAAAGAACAAATATCGTATTTTTCGAAAATACATCCACTTTTTCACACATATCTCATAAATCTAGATTTCTACCGAATCCTGGCACAGGCCAAATTGTTCGGACACTTTCATTGAATCATTTTTTTGTTGACAGTATTCAAATCTAACGATGATTTGATCTCAGAAAAAATCGAAGACTCAAAAGTGCTTAAATTTCCCACATTAAAAAATTAATTCAAAGGATATTTGAAACGGTTCTAGTGAAATATTGCCCACATTCATTTTCATATACTTAAAGAAGAACTGTGAAACTGATAACTTAAACTTATGAAAAAAATATTTTTTTGAAAAATACCATGAACCCGGGGTCATTGTCCAAAAATAATTTTTCACCATGAACCCAGGTTCATGGTATTTTTCAAAAAAATATTTTTTTCATAAGTTTAAGCTATTAGTTTCATAGTTCTTATTAAGGTATACGAAAATGAATGTGGGCAATATTTCGCTCGAGCCGTTTCAAATACCTTGAATTTTTTTTTGTTGGGGAATTTGAGCGATTTTGAGTCATCGATTTTTTCTGAGATCAAATCGTCGTTAGATTTGAATACTGTCAACAAAAAAATAATTCAATGAAAGTGTCCGAACAATTTGGCCTGTGCCAGGATTCGGTAGAAATCTAGATTTATGAGATATGTGTGAAAAAGTGGATGTATTTTCGAAAAATACGATATATGCTCTTTGAGAAGGCACGGAACGCGCTTTCAGACAAATATTGGAAAATATAGTTGTTGTAGCTGCCCACATTGAAGAGATAGATACTCACTTTCAATTTTCCGACTGCTCTTAGCATGATGAGGGAAATTATAAGGGTATGGCTAGCGGTGTAAAATATGAAACCGACCATCACAAGAAGAGTGTTGGAAACGCGATAACCATTTTAGTATCGGCATGTATCTGCACAAATCTTCTCCCGAGCATCATCTCTAATGATTATGACAACATTAGTACACAATAGGATCTTGTAAAGTACAGTTTCTTCAAAAGTGAAATTCTGCCCTATAATTTTTCGAACTTTTTTCTCTCACAAATTTAGCTTTAAAAGTCCCCTAAAACAACTTGTATTGTGTTTTTAGATTGTTTTTGAATATTTACACTGCAAATGACACGGTTTGTGACAATGGCATAAAAAAATTTTTTTTCAAAAAAAAGTTTGGCAGAGCGCAATTGCCAAGCAAGATCCGATTTGTCCGTCTTTTAGTTTGCAGTGAGCAACTAAGCTGCACATTCGAACAAACAAAGAACCTAAGAATAGTTTTAATTCTACAGCGATTTATAACATAGTTTGTGAAACCGACCGCTTCTTTCCACTGCATCAGCCAGGAATGAGTTGGGACAGTTGTGGTTGTAGTCGAGTTTTTTTTTCTCTATCTAACACACAAAACCGCAATTCTCTACCTTTATTTTAAACCGAGTTATGATTTCTCAAACTTTGACATGTCGGCGGAAAAATCCGAAGACTCCAGGTTTGGATATATTTCACGCGATTGCGAAATTTTTTATCAAAATTCTGTCAACGCCAATCGATAGAGCCGATGTTGAAATACCTTGGATACACTTTTCAGCCAAATCTAAAATCATAAATTTCTACGTCCTGGCCATGGTCGACTCTTTCGCGATTCCTCTCATATGTGGAGTGCCTTGGTCTCGCATTGTACAAAATGGCAACACCTTTACCTTTTTACCTTTTTTTCCTCTTCAAGTCGTTCCATTTCTGAGATTAGGAGAAAATTTTTTTTTTTTTCGGAACAATTTTCAAAAAAGTATTTTTGATTTCGATCAAACTTTTATATAAGAGTACCCAGGACGTGAGGAATTTAAATTTCCAGTCCCAGATCCGAGAGCCGGCTTTTAGGAAATTACCGGCTCCAATGCCGGAATCGTCATAACTCAGCTCAAACTTGACCTAGAACGATGGCGTTAGGCTTAAAATTTGTAGAATAATTTAGAGAACGTTTTATGTGTTGAAAACGAGCCTGAAAAACTGTAACGAAAAAAATTTTGATCGAAAAAGTGATTTCGAAAATATTCCAAAAATTTTGCGATATCCACAATGTCAGAAGAAGCAGAATTTTTTTTGAGAATATGAAAGAGCTTGTCAAATACTGTCTAGAAAAAATTTAATAAAAAATAAAAAGGGGGGGACCCGAGTCGGAAATCACGTTATAATGTGAAAAATCGAGAAAAGTCCGAAAATCGAGTTGATGAAAATCGCTCCAAAAAAAAAATCGCTCTGTTGTGTTATGTGTCATTGGTAAATAGAAGTTCAGCAAAAATAGTTTCAGTCCAAGTCGCCGCCCAATAGACAAGTTGGAATTGAATACTCTTGACAACATCAAGAGCGAAAACAGACAGATTTGTGAGCTGCTGCAAGCTATTAATGAAATGTTTTTGAACTCTAACTATTTTTGCTGAACTTCTATTTACCAATGACTCATAACACAACATTTTTTGAGCGATTTTCATCAACTCGATTTTTGGACTTTTCTAGATTTTTAACATTATAACGTGATTTCCGACTCGGGTCCCCCCTTTTTATTTTATATTAAATTTTTTCTAGACAGTATTTGACAAGCTCTTTCATATTTTGAAATAAAATTCTGCTTGTTCTGGCATTTTCGATATCACACAATTTTTGGAATATTTTCGAAATCACTTTTTCGATCAGAATTTTTTTCGTTTCAGGCTCGTTTTCAACACATAAAACGTTCTCTAAATTATTCTACAAATTTTAAGCCTAACGCCATCGTTCTAGGTCAAGTTTGAGCTGAGTTATGACGATTCCGGCATTGGAGCCGGTAATTTCCTAAAAGCCAGCTCTCGGACCTGGGACTGGAAATTTAAATTCCTCGCGTCCTGGGTACTCTTATATAAAAGTTTGATCGAAATTAAAAATACTTTTTCGAAAATTGTTCCGAGTCACCTGCAATTTCTGGTGATACCTCTCTTAGTTGCAATTTACGTTTCAGACACGAATGATATAAAAAAATAAGTTTTTTTAGCAATGCGAAGAATTCCAGTAATCAGTGACTTCTCATCGCAACTGAGAAAACTAGCACACTGTACCTTACAGTTCACTTACCTCTCATTATCTATAATATGTGTTGTGATTACGATAGCAGGCGGTCTATGTGGTTGAGTATCCGTCGGTATTGGACAGTAGAGTGCGAAATGTGAGGCCACACTATCTACATCAGTCATAGACGGGGGTGGAATGAAGAAACCGTGGTCTCACATTTCGCACTCTATTGGACAGAACAAGGCGACAGCTGTCTACATCTCTATATTGATTATCTTGATGTACAGGCCGCAGTTATAAATGCTTCATATCAAATTTGTTCGACAGCTTAGAGGGATAGACGAAATGGCATTTGCATGGCCGTAATTATTTCGAACCGTAAAAGATTGAGTGATCTCTGTTTATGCGGGCTTGTGTGGGTGCTCACATCATTCCACAGACCGGTGAACCGTACAGAAAGGCTTTTGGAGTCATAGACCCTCTCACTTTTGCACACTCTCTCGCTCTAACCCTGGTCTGTATTTTTGGAATCATGTGGTTTCTCATTTCGCTCAGTTTTTTTCCAATATGGATTCATTATCTGCTCAGAGTGATTATCCCATATTAAAAATGCAAACATCAAAAATTGATCCATAACCTCAACATTATGCACGATTTTTTCAACACCTTTTTTCCCGCAGACTCCATAAACTGTTGCAATTGAAATCTCGCGGAAAAGATATTTCGAATTACCGTGAATCATTGAAGTTCCTCAACATATCGTGAAACATGCACTAATGATCGTGTAATATATACGACAAGGAAACAAGCAAAACCGTGTGATTGGAAATACAGAATTATTGAAGAAGCGAACAAAGAATGAAGCGGAGAAGTCATTAATTTTTCAACGATAACAAAATTCTTGTATTTGCACAATTTCGTGTCTCAGTCTACTTCCAAGATGTAACCAACGCCTTGAAGTAGACATCAGCTTCAGATTGATCGATGCGAGGTTGGAATCGATCAGCGTTATCATCACGAATTGCAGCACGCCTAGTAATTGTGATGCTTGCTGTTGAAATAACTCGTAAAATCGTTAGGTGCAACATATGTCAATCAAAGGTGAACTTGCATTCGGATTTTATTATTCTTCGCGGATCTATTAGCCAACGTCGTTTCTAAGGAGTAAGATAAAGCGCAGTACGTATTTGAAAATTTCAGTTATTTTTGAATGCAGCTAGGCGGCAACTGTATCTGTATGTCAAGCTTCTCCACATCTGACTAACCACAGCTTGTATCTTAAGCGGGTTGCATTGCGCCGCAACCGAGGATGACTGCCCATAAGCGAAAAGAGTAGGAAAGAGGAAGCTGTGGTCAGACCCTGTAAGCAATTATATCCTATAATTCAAAGAAGTTGGATATCATATCTTATATCTGGTTCTAATTAATTACTACATGAAAGACAAGCATATAATAAAGAACGTACCAGGCAGTACACAATCTGAATTATGGAGTAGCTCATGGAGAAGAGAAGCGGCACACAAACGTGCGCGTCATCAGTAACCACGCATGTCACGAGGACAAAACCATTGGAGAAATTCTATAATATTTGATTGTACCGATGTAATGTCAGTGTATTTTAAGCTGAGCATATTTTACCTTGAGTAAAAACGTAACCAAGTACGCGCGTTGCATGGATATCGCTAACTCGCACGCCTCCTTTACCTAAGGTAATATATTAGTATTCCAATAGATTCCTTATAAATCGAGCCTGTTATTCTGGTATTACCATCTTCAACAACAGATAACATACACAACATCAGAATAACAACAATAACTAGATCATTTAGACACAACAGACTGACAATTATCTCTTTTCGTGAGTTTACCTGATATCGACCATTCAGCGAGACCTTCCCCTGTGTTGAATCACATCGTGCCCGACAATATTTTACCGCTGCTAGATTTACCTTCAACACAAATTGATAAAATCGATAATTGTCAAGCAGAGCTTACAAGAAGAGTGCAAGTCTCGAGTGAAAGAATGGTCACAACTCCAAGCAAATGATAGTCTTCTGAAATATGCGTCTTTCTCGAATTGCGAATACTCCTATCACTATACCTTCTGTCAGGTAGCCTTGCCCGAATGCTGCGCACATGAGAACTATCGACAGTAGGGAAAGTTTGCCCCATGCCATGGGCGTACGGTAGTATCTACCTGGTCGAGAGGCAGAATAAATTCGTTCAGCGGCGATTACAATTTCCAGAGTCTCAGAGAGGAATTGGGTGCACACGCTCAAATCAATCAAATAGCTGTGGAGCTCTGAATATAATTAATTATGGTAATTGAAATAAAGATTTGGACTGACGAGGATCGTTCTTTCTCGTTGGCAAATGCGGCCAGATCGTATTCATTGAGAGTATGGTGGCATGAGTGCAGAATTGGGCAGTGTAGTTGAGCGCCCAGACGGTGAGCAGGAACCTGTTGCGGTGAGATATCGAAAATCAAAGACGACATTTGCGATCCTCAATTGCTTCTATCATAGGAACAGCAAGGACAAGGTGATCCTCATAGACCATTTATTATTATTTTCTGCTATACGGCGAACATTCCCTGTGTGTCCAACGATTTAATGAATTTGCAAATGAATGAAACATCTCAAAAGCACGGGGATCGTCCAGTAGACCTACTTGCAGTTGCTATGAAGCTGTGTCATATGCACGACGATAATCGAGAATATGGCTACGAAGCAGTAGAATACGTGAAGAACAACACCGAGAGCGGACACAGCAAGAAGTACATTTTCAGTTTGCCCATCCATAGTTGGAAGAAATGAATCTACAGTTATGAAATTACAGGTATGCTAACAAGATAACTGGTACACTGTACTATACGGTTTCCCTCCCGTCTCTATGCGTTTAAAGCAGTTTCCGAATATATGACGAGAAAGAGACGGAAACTACTGCCTTGTAGTATTCGACTTCATCGATGAGACGCGGCAATACATGCTAATTCGTCGCAAATGACTACGGTAATGGACAGATTAGAGTTAGGTGAAATGACACGATATTCAACCGGCCACAATATTTACAGACATTATAGGTGATTGAGTAATCTTTGTCCGTGTGGGCGAAGGCTATCTTCTAATCGTTCATTATTTACTCTCAGGTGATAACTAATAAGACATTTCTCATGATTTCCTCAGACAGATAATTCCTGGCAAAAAAAATCATAAAATTAAAAGTTCCTCAAAACGTAATCGAATCTGCAACAATTTTTCAACAGCTCCTTATCGGAAAAGATGTGCTTTGTGCCGAGTGTGCGTAAGACCCGCGCGTGTGCTGTGTTTTGTGTAACCCATGTGCCAGTTTTTCTTCTATTGATGTAGACTACAATCTTCCCGGTGCGCGGAAGATTCCAACACAACAAGGCGAGCAATCCCTCAGAGATACAGAGGAGAGAGGGAGAGATCATGGCAAAGCGAGAGAGCGCAGTGTCATCATTTCACCATCGTCTCCCTCACCACATGAAATGGCATTTATCATGTATGCAGTCAACAGAAAGCGGGCACACACTTTCGCAACGCGCGCGGCGCTTTAAAACCGAGAGTGCGCAAGCGCAAACAACCAGTTCGCCTCTTCCACTGCCAATGCTTGAGTTTACTATTCTCGGCTACTTGTTTTTTCTCGAGTACACGATTTGCACGCTATTTTTCGAGTCATCGATCGTAAGCGATTGATATTTTGAGCATGCTCCTCCTTCTGCTTCCGCTCCTGGGGCTAGATATTCACGATTTGATCTACTATGTCGGAGTATTCACCATTGCCGCTAAGGTACTGCATACTATGTATTAAAAGTATTTCTGTATGATTGCTTGAACCGTCCTGTGCATAAAGCAATATCATTTTCGAATGACAAGGAAAGGGCGTTACTAGGACGTCTTGTCAAGTTATCAATCGCTGTTATCACTCCTTGATAGAATAGTGCTGATTGCTCAGTTCAACCATCTACAGATCTTGCCCCTCCTTCCTTCCCTCAAAAAGAAGCTCCTGGGAGCGCCAGAAGAACTCAATGTGAAGAACTATGAAAAGGACGTCGTCTACCTATTCCAGGTATTAGTTTATTGACACTTGATTCGATTGAATGCACCAAAAACAAATATGCTGAATAACAGCAAAAAAAATGTTTGTGAGGAGTATATCTCGTGTTCATTAACATTGCTTATTTATAGCTGCCCGGCTCGCCTACCGCCCCGTCCATGTGCGCGTATGCCGTGAAAGTGGACTCGTTCTGCCGACTCCACAAGATTAAATGCGAGGTAGTCATCTACCATTAGAAAGTTATGGTGCGGAAAGTGTCTACGTCTAGACCATTTCTCTGGTAGAAAAATCGTCTAGACGGGTCGGTCTAGTCCAAAATGAGGGGTGTCTGTCCCTCTCTGGTATTTTCTTCCCAGTGGTATCCCAGTTCCCCTCCCACTGGGAGAAAGATCAAATGTTCCGACGGTTTCCCCCACTGGGATCCCAGTGACATCATTAGGATTTTACTATTTTTTTTACTATGAAAGGTGTCTACCATTTGCATTCCGCACCCCCAACTGGATACCACTGGGAAGAAAATACCAGAGCTCTAATTCTCTCCCCCCCATTTCGAGGGAGACTATTCAAATTGATAAGGAGTCATTCTCATTTTACTATGAAAGGTGTCTACCATTTGCATTCCGCACCATTATTTACATGGCGGCCAAAACATGCGAGTTTTCTATTGTCAAAGTTCCCATAGCTCAGAACTGTGCGATTGTGGCCATAATTCACCGCACTTCACAGTGTAGGAGTTTGTTGTATCATATCTATTCGTTCCTTATGCCTCATGGGGTTTTAGGTGAAACGGAATTGTGAATTGACGAAATACAGCATTGTAAAATGTTGAAAGAAAAAAATGTTAGGAAGTAATTCGTTTTATCTCTACGAGAAGCGATAAGCGATTTTGCAAGGAGAATACAAATTGCAAAGAGCTCAGCATCATCACTAAACGATCCGTATGAAACTGAAATATGATTGTGATTAATATTCGCAGAAGCGCAACTCTATGATGGCCCGCGGCAAGAACGGACTGACGCCCTTCATCGAATTGAACGGAGTCGAAATCTACGATTCCCAGCTGATCATCGAACATCTCACTGCGCACTTCAAACTTCAGGTATTTGGGCACACATAGAAATGATAGTACTATGGTAGTTATGGTGGGCGCATTGCTGTGATATTTATGCCATCGTTTAAAACCCCATAAGTATCAATAGCTTTATTTTTTCATAGTGGAGTGTGATGTAAATAAACCGACACAAACTTCAATATACTTCATATTCTGTTTCCGGGAAGTTCTTGACAAATATAATAACTAACTAGAGGTGTATGAGATATTTGTATTTTTTAAAAAAATGCGGATCACAACACATCTCTATTTCAGGCATATCCTGACGATAAGAGCGCGGCAATCGGCCACGCTGTTGACCGAATGATCGACAAACACACCGCCATGTAAGTTATAAACACAAATTGCATTTCAAATTTAAGTGCATGTTATTTACTAAAATGCATAATTCGAACTGTCGTAGCTAACCGTCTGATTACAGGCTCAACATGCAAGCCAAGGCCGGCAAGCTCAAAGATGTTGTCACCGTTTCAGCGAGCGGCAAAGTCCCCGCTATTCTTCTACCCATTCTTGCCTTTGTCGGATCCAGATTCATGAAGTCTAAAGTGAGTATTACATTAAATTTTCTAATTCGAGAATGAATATTTCAGCTCGAGAGCAAAATCAAGGCGTCGATTGGCCCGTACACTGAAGCGGAGTACAGAGCGATGCTAAGGTTCGTAATCAGAAATTCAATTAATTAATAGTTTTATAATCTTTTTTTATGTATGCGAGTTTAAGAAAACTCGGTTTAAAAAAGATAAAGTAAAAACGTTCCAGAATCGACGAAAACATTAATCATTTTAAAAAAAGCTGTATGGTTAAAAATGTAATTTTAACAATTCGTGGTACTATTGCAGAAAGGATCTCGTGCAAATTCAGACAATACTCGATGGCAAGCAGTTCCTCGTGAGCGAGAAGCCATCGGCTGTAAGTATTGTATTTTTAATAGTTTAAAAAAACCCTTATACTTCATGTTATCTACAATTCAAGGTATAAAGTAAACACTGCTTATTGGAAAACACTTAACCAAGAAAGAATCACCGGTGGTTGCAGGTGGACTGTACTGCTCTTGCTCATCTGGGCGTCGCCCTCTTCGGTATGCCGTCTGTTCGGTCAGAATTACAAGTTTCATTAGCAATTAATTTTAGATTTATTTTAAGTATTCGAGATACGAGAAAAACGGTACATAACATAAATTAAGAGATTGATTTTCAACAATCGATGGAAAAAAACGAGAACCATTTCAGCACCACCTTCGACGAGCTCATCGATTCGGAAGAGTTGGCAGCTCTCAAGGAGTACCTTCAGAGGCTGAAGGACACCCTCTTCGGTGACCAATTCTTCGACCCTGAATCACGCGCGTAAACCGCTTCCTAGATGACTCTCACGAATAAATATTCTGAATAAAGCATGATAATACTGATAAATCGTTTGCATGACTATGAATAATTGCAAAGGAATGAACCGGATTGAGAAGTTGCCTTCGCGTAACAAATACCTGGTTAGATGAGATAGCACAGAATCAACAACAGACCGGCTGATTCACCCATATTGGTGTGTATTTACTGTGGCTTCCACAGCAGACTCACACGAATGTACACACAGACTAGAGTGTATTCCCTTGACACTTTCTTCCGCATAGTTTCTGCTCTCGTCAATTTGCTTTCTCTCCTATCGACTCTCTCAAGGCGACTAGATCTCTCGCCTAAGGAAAGGTGTTCGATCACCCTCAGGCTCGTGGTATAAATATCGCAATAATGCAATGTCTCAAACGTTACTGCTTGTTAGAGATTATCGCTTCTCTCTGTCCGACCAATATAGTGAATAAACGACAGGAATAGATCCTGAATTTCTCACTGAAATGAGACCTGCCACTCCTCTTTGTTTACTAGCTGCTAGCAAATAAACTGTCGTTTTCATTTGCAGAATGGTTCACCTACACGAGCACGATTTCAAGACGGACGTGGTGTACCTGTATCAGGCAAGTCCAACGTTCATTTCGACCATCAATTCCTTAAATTGTCCAGTTCCCCGGTACACCTACCGCCTCTTCCTTGTCGCCGTACTGCATCAAAGTGGAGGCATTCTGTCGTCTGTACAACATCAATTTTGTGGTGGACATTTTTATTTTTAATTTTTTTATTTATATTTCTTATATGAATTTTTTCTCTCAGATGGATGCAAATTTTGTATTTTGCAGCGTCGCTATACATTCACCACACGCGGCAGAAACAACAAGTTGCCTATGATCGAATTAAACGGCCAACAGATTGCAGATTCGCAGATAATTCTCAGGCGACTCGCGACGCATTTTCGCATTAATGCAAGTTTTGTTGATATATCTTTCGAATCAAGTGCTAAAAAAGAAGACGTGAATACAGGTGTACTAGGGTTGGTCAAATCGGTTCCTGCTCTCTTCATTTCACACACTCTCTGCGCCAGTCGGCTGACGAGAGAGTGTGTGAAATGAAGAGAGCAGGAACCAATTTGACCAACCTTAAGGTATACCCCGACGCGCTCACCGAGGGACTGGGCAACGCGATCGAGCGGGCTTTCGAGAACCATACTGCCAAGTAATGTAATTATAATATATTTTATTTATAATTTATTCATATTATATTTACATATACATTACATATTACATATATTATATAATATATTTATATTTATGTATTTGAGACACTCGCGAAGATTGCGACAGCAATTGGAAGAATCCCTCTTTTCGCAATTCGTTTCCTTCCTCGTCCCGATAATTGTGAATTCCAAAAGTCTTGCTAATAATTCAATTGCAGTTTGATCAAACACGACAAGGCCCGGGTCACCAAGGAAGTGATCAAGGTCCTAGCGAAAGATCGCATTCCCGCCATCTTCCGTCCACTGGGGGTTTCCATCGGCGCCTGGTCCCTGAAGAGACAAGTAACTTTATTGTATTGTATCGCATTTAATTACTAGCTGTAACCGAAATGTTGCTGCGAGAGCGCGCGTTAAAGGGAAGAACGAAGAGCAATAAATGAACAATATGCAAGACTTTTTAAAGTGAAATGGTTCCAACAAAAAGTCGAGCTTGAGCGTGATTTTGTGTGTTCAGTTGTTGTCGACCGTGGGCAGCACCGTCGGCCTCTTCACGGACACGGAATACGACGAACTGCTCAAGTGAGTTGCTTTGAAAAAGATGTCATTCAGATCACAAATTGAACTTTTCGTGTTATTGAAAAATATGCCACACGTACAGGTAACTATTCGCTGATCCTAATGATTTATCTGACTGTACCAATGACGCAAACAACACTGCTACTTCTGATGTTGCATACCGTTTCTCATTATCTATTGCCCTAGCGACTGGAATAAATAAGAGACTCGTCACGAATTCAGAAACGATCTCATGCAGCTGCAGAACATTCTCGGCGATAAAAGCTACCTGCTCGGCGAGGAACCGACTCAAGTATATTATAAACATTTCTTCAAAAAAACGCAGTCATTCACTAGCCTGTATCTTTATTTCCGCATATTTACCTGAAATTGAAATTCAGAACAATTTCGACATCATTTTACCACAAAAACTGGGGGTGGGGTGTCCTTCAGCCCCTCAGCATGTTACTTACATCGAAAACAGTAATTTGGTGGTGCTGTAATTGAAGGTTGACGCGGTCCTCATGGGACATTTCGGATCAGTCTACTACGCCTTTCCCTCCGCGAGGTGTGATTCAAATAATTCATCAATATACGTTTTTTTGGCGCGCGTGACCAGAGAACGAATGGTGGTAAAGCCGCGGTATTTCACAGATCGCACCTCTACGAACTGCTGGAATCAGCAGAGTTTGCGAGTCTGCGGGCGTACCTCGATAGAGCGAAGCAACGCATCTTCGGCGATGAATTCTACCATAAAGAGTAGCCCAACCATCCCTGTTCCAGTTGCTTTCTTATGTTATGCTGCTCAAATTTCAAGGGGCGCAAGGTGCAAAACAGTTGTATGCACCCTTTCATAACCTTTATCCTAGTAAAACTACATCTTCCAAACTTGATACAGGGATTGCAAGCCATGTTTGGAACATTTTCCTTTTTGATTGGTTTAGAACTGTTTTGCACCTTGCACCCCATGTAATTTGCGCAGCATTAATTGTTCAACTAGTTGTGCGTGAATATTTAATTGTGATCTATCGGCAGTAAATATTTAACAAAATATTTGGAACTATGATCTTCTGTCGTAGTCAAATATCATCACCTTTGTAGAGCTCTTCGTCGCTTCGCTAATAAAGACACTCATACTCCGATTGAGCGTGAGATTGTTGTCTCTTGCATGCGCGACTTGCATTTATCGTTAACCCTTTATATCTTTTCGCTAACAAGAGATATTTTTTGCCACACTACATTTACATCACATTGCTTTGTTGCGCTGTCTTGTTTCTATTCCAGTTATATAGTCTTGGTTCTATTCCACATATGGCTCACTGATTTATGTGCTAACCATAACAACACTTTTACAGCGTCAATTATGGATCATTTGATGGAACGAAACTATGAGAGGGAGACAGTGTACTTGTATCAGGTAGTGATAATTTTTTCTCACTCAAACAAACCCTACGATTATTGCTATGACAAGAATATTGATTTATAACATCGTTTGAGAGAACACAATTCAGTTCCCCGGCTCCTCGACTGCTTCTTCCATGTCTCCTTACTGTATCAAAGTCGAGGCGTTCTGTCCTCTGTACAATATAAAAGTTGTGGTGGGATATTTCTTTCCATTTTTGATGCCAATGCTTTGCCAATGTACGTATTAGCTGGAAGTATGCTGGGTATTTTTTTCTTTTTTCGCAGATAGATTTTTTGCGCAGCATCAAAATGGTGGTAAGCTCTTCTGTCCTTCCATGCTTTTCGTAATTCTGTAATTACTACTAGCAAGTGCAGTTGTTACGTGAACAATTCTATTGGGCAGACGCAATAGGGCATACTCTCAATTATGAGAGCCTACCTATGCCGATGCCTAAGAAGGCCCCTTTTCCATAGCGGAACAAGCCAGACCATATTTATTTTTGATAATTATATATGCACAGTGTCGCTACACCACGATGGCGCGCGGCAAGAACAAAAAGTTGCCGATGATCGAGCTTAACGGAGAACAGATTGTTGATTCGCAGATAATTCTGCGCCGACTCGCTGAACACTTCAATCTCCAGGTAATAGAATGAATTTATAACTTCTACAGCTATTCTAGGCGCACTACGATAAATCCTTGTTCAAACTGCTATGGGTATAACTGTTTCGCTCTCTTGGTGGCTTATACGTCGGAGTACACATGAAACAATATTTTGCATTCATATTTTGTAGCTATTAGAAACGTAGATCACGGTTGGTGGTTGTCGTGACTCCTTTTGCAAGGCACGACAGCCATCAATCCTGATCTACGTTTCTAATAGCTACAAAATATGAATGCAAAATATTGTTTCATGTGTACTCCGACACACACACCGCCGGGCTCGGCCACTCAATCGAGCGCACACTCGACAATCACACCGTTCAGTACGTACACTTTCGCAAAAACTTCTAAGTCTTCTTCTTTCATCTTCATTCATAATAATAATAATAATGATTTAATTTTCTTTAATAATTATCATAATAAGACTTCTTTCAGCCTGTTGCAGTACGACCAGACTCGGGTGGTCCCCGAAGTCGTGAGACTGATTGTTTCTGGAATGGTTCCTTCGATAGTCTGCCCTATAGCAGTGCCTCTCGTCTCGTGGGCCTTCAAGAGAAAAGCAAGCCAACTTTTTAAATAGAAATAATTTTGCTGTAAAAATATGTAAAAACAAAATAATCTGAGAGAAATGTAAATGCAATTTGTTGTCCATGCTTGATATTTTCTTTCAGCTGCTGACTGCAATTCACGGCTCTATCGGCCGGTTCACTGATTATGAATACGACGAACTACTCAAGTGTGTGAAATCGTATATCGGAAAAATAGTGTTTGAGAAAAATACTTTTAGAGATCTTATAGATATTTGTAGACTCTCTTTCGTTTTCAGGAACGATCTCGAGCAATTGCAAAATATCCTTGGGGAAAGCAGCTTTCTGCTGGGCGAAGAGCCGACCCAGGTGAAGGTTACTAAAAATACTAAAAGAGTACTTGGTGCTTGTCGTCAAAGTTCAGCTCTATTTTCTTGCACAATTTAGTTCAAATTTTGTCGGTAATTTGTATTGGGTAGTGTGGTGCGGCGTTATAGCCCCTGAGGGGGTTCCGAGTGCACAGAACACCGAACTGTTGCAGGTCGACTGCGTCGCTTTCGGCCACTTTGGATCCTCCTACTACTGTTTTCCCTCTGCGAGGTTGCGTTATTGCTGAATAACAATTTTGTTATCACAGTGTCACTCTGGATTGAGATTGTTCTTTTTTTCCGAAACAGTCTTTAGACGGCCGAAATCCAAGGCGACAAGATCTACCTTATTTAATATTTTTTTTCAGAAGCCACATGTATGCGCCCAATGACAATCTAGGAAATTGTAGTGATTGTTGACAGGTGTTCATAGCAGTAACAAATGTGTCTTATATGATCAGTCATTTTTCAGAAGCCACATAAACGAGCTGATTGGATCGGCCGAATTCGCTAGCTTGCGGGAATATCTGGAGAGAGTAAAGCAGCGCATCTTCGGAAACGAATTCTGCCAGAAATGAGGAAATGAAACAAAATGAAAAGGAAATGCGTCAATGGAAATGGGAAAAAATAAAATATCATTTTAATTTGTTTAATTGCGACCTGAGCAGAATTGGAGTGGTAGTGGCAACAAACTTCAACAAGCGTATCGTATTCACCATTCTGCTATGATTTCGCATCATTCCAATAGCATTATGTTTTAACCCGATATATTTCATCAGCTTAAGTGCATTTTGTAGATAAATTATTTTATTAGCTTTAAAATGATTTCTTTAATATTATCTTTTGACACTTGCCAACTTGATGTGACCATTCTGAAGAAATCATTTCAAAGTTAATAAAAATAATTTATCTACAAAATGCAGTTTAGCTGATGAAATACAACACACTTATCCATTGTATCCGTATAAAGATCATTCAGCGAGCACATGAAATATGTTGGGACAGACACTATCTGAGAGGTTCGAGATTCGTCCGCACAAGGAAACCTAACTTATGCTGAAAAGTTGTCCTATTTTGGCGTGCGGGACAGATAACGAGACGTTGGCAACGCTACTATTATCGAAAGCGAAATGTGCACTTTTGCAGATCGTAGCTCTACGAGCTACTGAAATCGGCAGAGTTTGCTAGTCTAAAGGCGTATCACATGATTCCAAAAATACAGACCAGGGTTAGAGCGAGAGAGTGTGCAAAAGTGAGAGGGTCTCACTCGATTTCACACGCTCTCTCACTCCAAAGGCCTTTCTGTAAGGTTGACCGGCATGTGGAATGATGTGGTATCTGGACAGAGCGATGCAAGGCATCTTCGGCAATGAATTCAACCACAAAGAATAAATAATATATCACTGTTCCATTTACTCTCTTTTGCGAATTGTGTTGCCATTTATGTGCTCGTCCAATGCACATCATTCCACAGGCCGGTCAACCATCCAGAAAGGCCTTTGGAGTGAGAGAGCGTGTGAAATCGAGAGGGACTCTCTCACTTTTGCACACTCTGTCGCTCCAACCCTGGTCTGTAGGTTTGGAATCATGTGAATGGGCATAACGCGCCTGCGACAGATGATTTCTATTCAGCAGAACTGCGACTTAATGACGTATCGCATGGTTGTAGAGTTTGTAGAGCTATTCGTCGCGGCGTTATAATCGCCACTGATAAAGACACGCGCACACACACTTTCTGAGTGATTGTGAGCTTATTGATACTTGCATGCGCGACTCGCCTTTCTCTCCAATCTCTCTATTGTATTTAACTTTGCTTACTGAACACGAGTGGTTTTGTATCACATGCCAGCACAATTATTTGTAGCGTTGTCTTGGATATAATCCTGTTACAAATGACACCGTGATAGTTGTGCAAACCATCGCCACAGCGTCCCCTTAACTATGGTCCATCTGATCGAACGTAACTACGAGAGGGACACAGTCTACCTGTATCAGGTACGTTCACCGTTGCTCTTTAGATTATAACATACACTGGAAGAGATTTTCTGCGAGCATACTTCTCTTTCAGTTCCCCGGCTCTTCGACCGCCTCTTCAATGTCTCCTTACTGCATCAAAGTCGAGGCGTTCTGTCGATTGCACAATCTCAAAGTGATGGTGAGCTCTTGCGATGTTGGGTACTCGTATTACGGCCTTTTTGATGAGAGATATGTGTTATCACTGATATGAAGAGAAAAATAGAATCCCAGAGGGTATGGCAAATGTCGGACCACATCGCTAGTGGTACCACCTGCCCTTCCATACATTATCTGATTCTATGATCACTCAGGGCAAGCGGAGCTGATAAGCTATTGCTTGTACATTAGCATTGCCCTCGCGCAATTGCGTGAGCTCTCGCATGTGAACGCTAAGAGAATGTGAATGCTCAAGACTCTTTTCAATGTCGGAACAACTGGGCCGAACTTTTTGTTTTCCTGTGAAATTAAATAGATCAATTTAGCGTCGCTACACAACGACAGCGCGCGGCAAGAACAAGAAATTGCCGATGATCGAACTCAACGGAGAGCAGATTGCTGATTCGCAGATAATTCTACGCCGACTCGCCCAACACTTCAATCTAAAGGTAAATTCAAACCGTACTCTTTTTCCCCAGTTGTTGCACACAGGCAATACACAGAGCGTATTGCCTGTGCTCTGGAACCGCCTCATTTCACGTGCTCTCTCGTTTGCATAAAGCAACGAGTGCGTGTGGAGGGAGGAGAGTTGGAAAGTCGTTGTCTACTGCTGCGCAAATTTCATGGGTGGAAAGTGGAAAACCGTTTTGTCCACCTTTGCATAACTTTTTTCCTAGTCAAGCTACAGCTTCCAAACTTGATACAGGGATTACTAGCCACGTTTGGAACAGTTTCCTTTTTGATTGGAAAGTTTTCGTTAAGTTTGAGCGGAGTTACACGACTTTGCCACCCTTTGATGAGGAAATTTCCCCGAAGAACTTAGCGCAGCATAAGAAAGGAAACTTGGCAGAACGTTCTCCTGGCAAATTTGATGTCAGTGTATGATTTTTTAAATTTATTTTTTAATCAGTATTTTTTTTTAAATTGCATGTCTATCCTGATCCGTTGACCGCCGGGCTAGGCCATTCGATCGAGCGAACACTCGACAATCACACCGTACAGTAAGCACTAATATTCTGACAATTAGCAAGTCTCTAGAACGAGAAGTCAAAGTGGGAATGCTTCCTTGAATGTGGGTGAGCGTCACTAGCAACACGATACATTACTTGTAAGTGTCAGTAGCGCCGGAAAGTATTTGCTCGTTTTTTCGACTTGGTGTAACTTTTGACTCAGAAGAGGAACCTAGCTGAGATTTAGACTGAAGGTAGGGAATCTATGAAGGAACACGCTGCGGACACTGAGATGTCATGATAGTTCACCATCATTTCGTAGTGATGACGCAACCGAACAAATTATCTATGAGCTGTGTTATGAGTTCGCAGTAGAGGTGGTCAGTCGAAAAGCCGGAATGAGAGGGAGAACAAAGGAGAACAAAGGATTGAACCGGAACGAACCGGAACGGAACCTTTGTTCGACATTATTTCAGACAAAGACATTTTCCGACTGATCATCCCTAGTTCGCTTCGCAGCATTCATATTGCAGCAAGGCTGCTGCAAAGGAGAAAAATCGCAGCAACTGTTAAAAAATTTTCAGACTAGCCTGTCAATCTCTCCATGCTCCGAAAATTTTGTAACATCAACATTTTTTTCAAAGGAATAAAATATTTTCAAACTGGTATTTTTCGGTTGCGTCATCACTACGAAATGTTGCGGAACCAACATGACATCTCAGAATCCGCAGCGTGTTCCTTGATAGATTCCCTACCTGCACTCTAAATGTTTAGGTTCCTCTTCTGATTCAAAAGTCGAAAAAACGCGGAAATTCTTTCAGGAACTACTGAAACCGTTCACTTTGTTCCCAGGGACATTTTTCAGAGTGTTGGAGAATAAAGAGATAATTGCCTCTTCTACAGAGATAATTTTCAGCTTACTGCAGTACGACCAGACTCGGGTTATTACCGAAATTATGCGCGTGATGTTGACAGGAATGGTTCCATCGATAGTCCGACCTATAGCGGTGCCGCTCGGTGCATGGGCCTTCAAGAGAAATGCAAGTATACCTTTTTGCATATTTCAAATCAATTTCGGTAACAATAAAGGTCAATGTATTCGACAGTACGTAGAATAGAATTATATTAGAAAAAAACTGACAATGAAATATGAGAGAAGGGTAGAATAAAAGTGCCCAGACAATATTAAGAAGGTACAATTTTGCATTTGCATTTTGACATTTTAGCTGTTGTCAGCAACTCGCGACTCAATCGGACGCTTCACGGACGATGAATACGACGAACTACTCAAGTTAGTTGTAAATTTGAATTTTAGCGACATTATGAATATTTTCAAAATTTCAAAGTTTGCGTAACGTAATATTGAATGCACAGCCGCCGTACAAATTTCTTAGAAACGATCTCGAACTTAGCTTGAAAAGGCAAGAATTCAGGAACGATCTTGATCAACTGCAAAATATCCTTGGCGAAAACAGCTTTCTACTGGGTGAAGAGCCAACTCAGGTGAACTACGCCATTGGTTGGCCCGAGGAAATAGTGAAACAATGGTTGATGCTTGTCGAGCAAGTTCAGCGTTTTTTGTTTGTCCAATGTTGTTTACATTTTCCCCTGTATCTGCTCTGAGAAAAAAGTCACTAGGATGAGGACACAAAGTGAAAATGTTCACTTACCTGTAAGTGAAAGTCACTAGAAATAAGAGACATTTTACGTACCAGTAAGTGAGAAATTTTACTTTGTGTCCTGATACTAGTAACTTTTTTCTGAATCTTCTCTGGCTGGTGCGGCACGTTTCACAATTCCAGCAATGGACGGAATTGTTGCAGGTCGATTGCGTCGCTTTGGGCCACTTCGGATCCTCCTACTACTGCATTCCTTCTGCGAGGTTGCTTTATTATATATTTTCTTAAGAGACCCTCAACGAGAGAACGGGAGAAATGGGTAGAGGTCTCGGATGGCCGTAAATACAACCCACCCTCAAACTTTTTTCGTAGAACGAGGGTCACGAGTGCTGATCGCCGGTACATCTCTTTGAGCGCCAAAAAAATTTTTGACCGAAAAAATATTTTTCAAAATTTTGACAAATTTTTAGACCCCAAAATAAAGTTTCCTTTTTGATGGCCAAAAGTAACTGCTTTTACGTCTTTTTTCGTGTAGATTCCAAATTTAATAGCTAGAACTGCTGAAAGTCCTTTGGAAAAAAGTTACTCTCGAAAAATCACTTTTTTGGAGTAAAAATCAAATATATCGTGATTTTATAAAATTCTGTTCGCTCTCTCACTATGATTTTCTGAATCTACATCAAAAAGTACTACTATGCTCAATATTTCAGATTTTTAAAAATAAGGAACTTTTTAATATATGTAGCCAAAGTTGAGCACTCAGAGATTTTGAAGATTCATCTCTGCCGAATATCTACAAATATAAGACTCACTCATCCGAACTAGCATTCTAAATTTTAATTGTATGTCAAAACTAATATATTGGATTCAAATACACTGAATTATCGGGCTGTTCTCATACGTTATTGCAAAATTATCGCTTTTTCCTTCATAAAAAGCAATCCCAGAACAAATTCTACAAAATACATGTTTACACTCTTTAATCGCGATCTAATATTTTTCAATACGTAATATAACATCATTCATACGCATAAAAAGTAATTTCAGATCGATATAACGAAGTTGCAAAATATCCGAAAAATTACGATTTTATTATTTTTCCGATTTTTTTTAAATTTCAATTTAAACTGAGATGGGCATTCAAAAACTTACATAGTTAGTGTTGATTAGTCCAAATTCAAAATATAAACATCAATTCAAGTCTCATTCACATCTCACTCTTGATTTTCAAAATCAATTTTTTGAAGTTTTTCCCAGTATTTGGTCACTCTTCACAAAGTTTTTGGATGTGATGAACCTCTGATAGATATGATTTCAGACCATCTTTATGTGATTCTCAATATTAAAGATAAGAATCTTTATTGCGAATTAAATTCATTTTGTACTCTACTCAAAAACATTAGAATTATCCAACTTTGACATGCACTTCTCGCCGTCGTATCTCATTTTATGCGAACAATTCGATTGTAGTCATATTTTAAAATCACTATTTACACCATTTGCATAGATTTGAGCTGAAATACCAGCAATGCCTTCATATGCTTTGCAAGGCGGAAATCGAAAACTTTGTGAAAATTTCGAATAAACTGTGGGTTTGAAAATTAGTAAGTTTTTAATAACCGCATATGTAACTGAATATTATTGACGGCTTCACTTCTGAATGGGAAAATTATAAAAAAATTGCTTGTTCATCATTCGCAAACCATCCATAAACTTTGTGAAGATTGACCAAATACAGGGAAAAACTTCAAAAAATTGATTTTGAAAATCGAGAGGGAGATGTGAATGAGACTTGAATTGATGTTTATATTTTGAATTTTGTCTAATCAACACTAACTATGTAAGTTTTTGAATGCCCATCTCAGTTTAAATTGAAATTTTAAAAAAAATCGGAAAATAATAAAATCGTAATTTTTCGGATATTTTGCAACTTCGTTATATCGATCTAAAATTACTTTTTATGCGTATGAATGATGTTATATTACGTATTTAAAAATATTAGATCGCGATTAAAGAGTGTAAACATGTATTTTGTATATATTAAAAAGTTCCTTATTTTTAAAAATCTGAAATATTGAGCATAGTAGTACTTTTTGATGTAGATTCAGAAAATCATAGTGAGAGAGCGAACAGAATTTTATAAAATCACGATATATTTGATTTTTACTCCAAAAAAGTGATTTTTCGAGAGTAACTTTTTTCCAAAGGACTTTCAGCAGTTCTAGCTATTAAATTTGGAATCTACACGAAAAAAGACGTAAAAGCAGTTACTTTTGGCCATCAAAAAGGAAACTTTATTTTGGGGTCTAAAAATTTGTCAAAATTTTGAAAAATATTTTTTCGGTCAAAAATTTTTTTGGCGCTCAAAGAGATGTACCGGCGATCAGCACTCGTGACCCTCGTTCTACGAAAAAAGTTTGAGGGTGGGTTATATTTACGGCCATCCGAGACCCCTTCCCGTTTTCTCATGGAGGGTCTCTTAAAATAACCAACTTCAGCCTGGCGTTTCTTCCCTCCCCACTGTTTTACGGAGGCAAACCAATGCGCCCAATAACAATCTAGGAAATTGTAGTGATTGTTGACAGGTGTTCATAAAAGTAACAAATGTGAGACTTATATGATCAGTCATTTTTCAGAAGCCACATAAACGAGCTGATTGAATCTGCCGAATTCGCTAGCTTGCGGGCATATCTTGAGAGAGTAAAGCAGCGCATCTTCGGAAACGAATTCTGCCAGAAATGATTGTGAATTCAATCACGAATGCCTCCAAATTAAAATATTGTATTATCAATTGAAATAAACATTTTCTCGTGGAGATAATTGTGATAAACATTGTGATTCAAATTTTGTAAAGCTATTCAGTGGTATTTTCTGTTAATTGACCAATTCGTGCACGAAGTACGCAATTACTGTGCGCTACGCTTTCCTATTATTTGGGGGAATATTTATGTAGCAGATTTGAACGAGGAGCTCGCACAGCTCGCACTTTGAATAGTTGTGTCGATTGGGTGGGGAACTTCATTAACAATTCTCCACTCATAATCGGAACGCCACGTTGCCTAAGAGTGTCTCCTTGCGAAATTCACTCAATTGAGGTAAGCAAGACTAACTGGGACGCGTGTCTCTTTCTCTATTTCGCCACATCTCTCGGTGCTAGCAAACAACTCACCAACAGCACAACTCTCGTCTCCTCTTTCCCCGTTATCTCTCTCTCTCTCTTTCTCTCTCTCTCTATCTCTCTCTCTCTCCACTCTCCAATGCCAACCCTCCCTCCACTGCTTTTTCCTCCCCTCTACGCTTTCCCCACACAATGTCTTATCGCTCTCTGACGCCCCTAGAGTATTTCCTCACCACAGTTCTCGGCCCTTCTCCTCGTGTATAAATCGGAAGAAATCCGAGAGAGTCGTACCGAGTGTCTTCCATTGGGCTGACTCTCCCTTTGCATTTACTCGTCCTTTCTTCTTCTCTTCACCATACTTTCTTCTTCTCTTCACCCTTCTTGAACACTCTCACGCCAGAGTGTGCCACGCCAATCGAACAGAGCGCGCGTGTCTTCGCGCGTTGTTTACGCCACAAACCTTTCACTATCCACAGTTGCATCTTGCAGAGAAGGAGAAATGTCGTGCTGCTGCATCAGCTCCCTCATTTACTACGTGGGACTGTTCGTCATCGCATCTAAGGTGAGTGTGATCTACCTCAGGTATTACATTATCAAACAGTGACATGCCACGCCATTGCAAACCCAGAGTTCAGTGCGAGCGGATGCAAATATATAGTAGAGTCCTTCTCGATTTCACTCTAAAAAGCTTTCTGTAAGATGGGCCGCCGTGTGGAATGATGTGCTAAAATAGACATTGCATTCTCTGTCTGCAGGTCCTTCCGTTCCTTTACAAGAAAATCGCGGGAAAGAAGCCCATCGAACTTCAAGAGAAGAACTACAAGAAGGATGTCGTCTATCTCTACCAGGTAGTCTGCTTCTGTAGATCTCGATTCTTTCTTTGATTTGAACAATTTCAAATTTCATATAATCTATTGCAGTTGCAAGGAACGCCTACTTCGTCTTCCTTCTCACCCTACTGCATCAAGGTCGAGGCATTCTGCAGACTGCATAACATCACTGTCGAAGTAAGTGTCTTTGCTAACCATATTTCCACACAATTTTCTAGGTTCCTACATTTGGTACCTTTGCATTCAACTACAATTACAATTATTTATTCCGCCAGGGTTAGGGGTTTCGTGTGAGTTCTTTGTACGATTCACTTTTACGATTATTTGTACTTTTACGTATTATCTATTATTACTATGTACTTATTATTTGCACTTTTACGACGATTTGTACGATTCACGAAGATAACGGAGAAATAGACCTGAAATACTGAATCTGTTATAGCCTTCACTTGTCGTATCATGCGCAAGAAATACAATTGATCCATGAACAAAGAGAAGAGATCCGTTCAGCGTCGCAACACGGTGAGTGCTCGTGGATCGAACGGCCTTCTTCCCTTCATCGAACTCAACGGAGAACAGCACGCGGATTCCCAGATCATCGTTAAGAGACTCACACAGATCTTCAAACTCAAGGTATCTCTTTCACCTTTTTTCGTAAAAATCATGCTTTTCTTTTACCCAATTTGAGTATACAAGCTTGCTATTTGAACGAGCTGATCGCATTTTCGAAATCAAGGAGTTCATCGGTACAAATAAAGCTCATATCAGGCGTACCCCGACGAGCAGACCGCGGCCGTTGGCCACGCTGTCGATCGCATGCTGGAGAATCACACCTCACAGTGAGTTCAATGAAAATACTCAAACATCGATGAAAAAGTCCAATTGAATAACGAAAAGTTAACACAGCTATTGATAAATGATGGAGAGACCATCATGAATCAGTTACTTCCAGTGCTCATACAACTATCCATAGATATTTGCAACAAAAAAATTAATCATTATCGAATTGCAGCTTGACGATGCACGCGCGTCTGCCCGTGCTCAGTGAGATGATCGCCGTTGTCGCCGCTCCCAAAGTGCCTGCCGTCCTCCTGCCCCTTCTGTCCGCCATCGGCGGCTGCTTCGTCGGCTGCAAGGCGAGTAAACACATCCAGTAGAAATGAAATTTAAATCACCTATCATTCTCCGTGCTCTCACTTTAAAAAAGCTGGCTTTTAGGCAACTAGTTGCATCGCTACTTTCAAACTACATACGCTACCTGAGAATTTGAGAAATGCAACGTTCTGGATTCGTTTTCGAAACTATTTGAGCCTCTATCAGCATTGCATAGTATTGCTCATTGCATTGCATCTGGTTTCTGGGGAGCTCAACGCTGTTAGATCTTTGCTAATCACGGTTGAATAGTTCAGAAGAGCAAGCAAATTGCGACGGCCATCGGCAAATTCAGCGACGCCGAGTACAACGAGATGCTCAAGTGAGATTATATTCTATTTTTTAGACAAAAAAAAAATTGACTGATGAAAAATGAAAAAAAAATGAGCGAGAAAGGAGACATTATTGTTCAGGAACGACCTCACTCAGCTACAGACGATCCTTGGCAAGAAGAAGTTCCTAGTCGCTGACGAGCCGACCGCCGTAAGTATTTTTGTTTATGTTTATTAAAGAATTTCGAATATACATTTTAATATTATACATACCGTAATTGAAATTACAGGTCGACTGCACTGCCATGGGCCTGTTCGGCTCTGCCTACTACGCCATTCCGTCGTCGAGGTGAGACTGTTCATTGGATTCCGCGCTTTGAGTTCTTTACCGCACTAAGAGAAAGCTTACGAAGTAATTAATTTATAACTTTGATGTATTCAATTACTTCGATTAAAAATTCTAGCGCATTTTTTCAGAAGTAATTTATTAGTTCATTAAAAAGAAGTAATTAATTAGTTAGTTCAAACGCCGATTTTGAAATGTTCGAAACGGTTTGTTTTCAGATACTACGTGCACGATCTCATCGATTCGGCCGAGTTCGCATCTCTCAAAGAGTATCTCGAGAGAAACAAGGACAGACTATTCGGAGACAAGTTCTGCAATGATCTCATTTGATCTCATTATCCGTCCTCTATTGTTTATCCGCGTTAAAAAAATAAACCATTCACTCTCGACTGAATAAATAACACATGTAATTGAAGGAGAAGTTTCTCGCAATTTTATCGTAACCGACAATTGCTCCGCAGTGTCTCCAGAGTACTTTAGAGTGCCTTTTCTCCCATTTCTCTTCGTATTCGTAGCGGTCTAACAATATCTCGCTAAAAGTATTCATATTGTCGGACTTTCCAGGAAACGGCAAAGCAAAATTACGATTCATGTAAAGCGAAATATAACAGGTATCACCAGAGATTGCATGAGGCGAGGAAAAACTTTCAAAAATATATTTTAGATATCGATCAAACTTTTACATGGGACTACCCTGGGGACAAGAATTTGATCAATCCTGGTCCCAGGATCCAGAACCGGCTTTTAGGAATTCTCCGGTTCTGTCACCGGAATCGTCATATCTCAGTTCATTTATGAGTTAGAGAGCTGGCTTTGGGCTTAAAAGTTGCGGAAAAATATGATCAAGATTTTTTATGTTGAAAATATTGTCTGATCTCTGCAACCAAAAAAGTTATTCTCCAAAGAATACAAAATATTCACTTTAAAAATATGTTTGTCACTTCAGATGGCCGAAGTCACTGACCTTACTATCATTTTCTGAAAGAAGAAGTCAAAATATGCTTGGAAAAAAATTAAAAGTCAAAGATTATGTAGGCACCCGATACCGAAAAATCGCTTCGAATGTGGCAAAATTAGAAATTTGAAAATCGAATTTTGCAAAAAGTCGTGTAAAATCAGTGAAAATTGATCTGAACACTAATTATATATATATTAAAAATTATCGAGGATGCCGATAATGAATGCATGACTGATTTGTCCGAGAACCTGGGATTGGTAAAAATCCGGTTTTGCGACCGGCTTTGATGTATCTGACTTCAACTATGTGATAGGATCATTTCGCTAGGTTCAAAATATTCCGAAAAAATTGTAAAACAAATTTTAAGTTGAACTCTTTCATATTTGACATCAATTTTTGGATATTTAGAATTAATTCGTGGCTATCCTAATATGTCTCTAATACTCGAAATTTCTAATTTCTCTAACATACACCACATCGTCTCGACACAGCAGTAATTTCCGAATACGTTTTAATGTTCTATTTTAGATTTAAAAATATGGGCAATAAAAAAGGAAATAAACCATACTGAATTTCTGAAAAGAAATATTTAATCACGAATTATGTTCCTCTTCAATGAGTTTTCATATTCAATAAAAAAATTACATTAATAGCACCTTTCGCAAATATGAAAAGAAGTACATCTATCTAATTTTATCGAAAATTTATGCAATGCTCTTTAGTGAGGAAGAATTTTTTGAGCACAGTGGATCAAATATTTGTGATTTTTAGAGACCCATCAGGAAAATATCAAGAAAAAGGTAATTGTAAATTCTCAAATTGTTGAGAAAGCGTCAAATATGAAAGAGTTCAACATAAAATTTGTTTTACAATTTTTTCGGAATATTTTGAACCTAGCGAAATGATCCTATCACATAGTTGAAGTCAGATACATCAAAGCCGGTCGCAAAACCGGATTTTACCAATCCCAGGTTCTCGGACAAATCAGTCATTCATTATCGGCATCCTCGATAATTTTTAATATATATATAATTAGTGTTCAGATCAATTTTCACTGATTTTACACGACTTTTTGCAAAATTCGATTTTCAAATTTCTAATTTTGCCACATTCGAAGCGATTTTTCGGTATCGGGTGCCTACATAATCTTTGACTTTTAATTTTTTTCCAAGCATATTTTGACTTCTTCTTTCAGAAAATGATAGTAAGGTCAGTGACTTCGGCCATCTGAAGTGACAAACATATTTTTAAAGTGAATATTTTGTATTCTTTGGAGAATAACTTTTTTGGTTGCAGAGATCGGACAATATTTTCAACATAAAAAATCTCGATCATATTTTTCCGCAACGTTTAAGCCCAAAGCCAGCTCTCTAACTCATAAATGAACTGAGGTATGACGATTCCGGTTACAGAACCGGAGAATTCCTAAATGCCGGTTCTGGATCCTGGGACCAGGATTGATCAAATTCTTGTCCCCAGGGTAGTCCCATGTAAAAGTTTGATCGATATCTAAAATATATTTTTGAAAGTTTTTCCTCGCCTCATGCAATCTCTGGTGATACCTGTTATATTTCGCTTTACATGAATCGTAATTTTGCTTTGCCGTTTCCTGGAAAGTCCGACAATATGAATACTTTTAGCGAGATATTGTTAGACCGCTACGAATACGAAGAGAAATGGGAGAAAAGGCACTCTAAAGTACTCTGGAGACACTGCGGAGCAATTGTCGGTTACGATAAAATTGCGAGAAACTTCTTCTTCAATTACATGTGTTATTTATTCAGTCGAGAGTGAATGGTTTATTTTTTTAACGCGGATAAACAATAGAGGACGGATAATGAGATCAAATGAGATCATTGCAGAACTTGTTCTGGATCCTGGGACCAGGGTTGATCAAATTCTTGTCCCCAGAGTAGTCCCATGTAAAAGTTTGATCGATATCTAAAATATATTTTTGAAAGTTTTTCCCCAAGGGTCCTGTTTTCCTGCAATCTCTGGTGATACCCGTCATATCAACCGATTAACGCGTAAGCCATGTCGTGTGTACTTCTCTTAAACAAGCCCACTGTAAATGTTACGGTATTTGAGTAATATTTAATTAATTATCATCTGCGCGTGTTCCCTGTGAGATTAAGGGCTTGTTCACAACCTTTTTAGAAATTACCATTAACATAAACGCTGCCCTCAAAAGCATTACACATCTGGCCAGGTGCGTGTTATCATGCTGATAATCTTGATAGTAGTCAGTCTCAGAACATTCTCTTTTTCTAACAACAACCCTGCTTACGAATGCCGTTAACTTGATCTTCTATCTTCAAGTATGGATACATTGCGGAGACTCGAGCATGTTAACTTTGGTAACGTTGGTTTTATTTCACGATAATTGCTTGCAACCCCAGGAATCGGAGTGCTTCTGAATTCCCTCTTATTGTACCTCATCAAACGCTTTTCTCGCAAAGAAATGGGCACTTACAAATATCTCCTGGCCATTTTTGCGGCATATGACATATTTCTATCGTTCGCGCATGCTGTAGCTAATCCGGTAAGGCGGTTGATGTATTTTTTTAATGTAAGGATGTTCAGCAATTATTGTTTCGATTTTTTATGCTTCTTATCACGAACGGTAGGAGCAACGCTGTTACACATTGAATTGCACTTTTAAGCTTTTTTTCCTATTGTGATAAATATTTCATAAAGAAAAATGCACAATTTGCGTCGTGAGCTTTCTAAGAAAGCTCTTGTCAGTTAAAAAAATAGCGTTGTGTGAGCAACCGGATCTGCATAATCGACGTGTTGGGTGAAACTCAAATAGTAAACTGCAGAAACTTCTGCGAGTGGAGCTGCTCTACGGCTCTGTGGCGGATGCGCCTATTCAGAATGTGGTGAGGGTTTTCAGGAAGAAAAGAATGCCATATCCATGCCCTTTCAGAACGTAATCCGTATCTACTTCGCCTTGTTTTCAATACCTTTCTCACTGCTAAACATCCACTTCCTGTATCGATACTGGGCAATCAATGAGTTTGTTATATCCCAGTTGGCAAGTCTTGGCTAGACAATTATTCAGCCCTATGAAGATTTATCTGTTCTCCAGTGGAAAGTACATTGCAGCCTTCATAACTTACCCAATTGTGCAGGCGCTCATATGGTAAGTTCGAATATTGATTGATTATATCGTGCTAGAATATTTTTAAAAATTCTTTGATACTGGGCGGTTTTCAATTGTAGCAAACCATAACAATTTCGCATAGGTACATTATGGCATGTACTATCGGTGCAGAGAAGTCGGATCCTTGCCTGGCCATTCTTCAAGATGAGTTTCAACGACTTTACAATTTCTCGGTTGAGGAAGGCTGGCTCCTCATGGACCATTGGGTCAGATGATCACCAGAACGAAACGAGAACCTTATTAACATTATTACCCATGATTAGACATTAGACAATTGCAAGACTATTATTCTCTATGTGCACTGTCGATAATGTAAAAGGTAAAAAGGTAAAGGTGTTAGGTCTTCTACACGCAAGGCGGTCTCGACCACCCCTATGCCTGAGGGGCAACGAGAGCCTGTCCTGAGATGATCAGCGGCCTGTTGCGAGGCTATTCTCGTGTTGTGTGCACGTGAATCGGGGACCCCTTTCGAGGCATGTTTGGATCGTGATTTACCAATCACTACCAACATTTCTTAATCCCCTTGGTTGGGTGGATCTGCAGGCATGGGAGGTCGAACTTGTGACCATTCGATTCGCATTCTAGCACACAACCACTGCGCTACCCTGCTAGGGTTGGTCAAATCGGTTCCTGCTCTCTTCATTTCACACACTCTCTGCGCTAGGCGGCGGGCGAGAGAGTGTGTGAAATGAAGAGAGCAGGAACCGATTTGACCAACCCTATACCCTGCCTGCCGATTACGCAGACAAAGTATTGCGCCGGGTGGCATTAACTTATATTATTCAAATTATATGCACTTTCGATCAAGTAGTTTTTTTTCCAGCAGTAGTTATAGCACTGCTCTTTTGCACTAAACAGCATATTGAATAATAAGTACATACTCAACACTAAATGCGTGAATATACACTATATAATAAATATATACTAATTACGCAATTCAGCGTGGCGATCGTTTCAATATGAGAACTCTTCCTGTCCTACTTCCAATGGGAATCATCATGGTGATCAGTTTTTCCGTCGCTTTCTATCTTCTCGCGGGAACTTTCCTCGGCATACGACGAGCGAAGACAATTTCCTTCTCCTATCGATCATTTCAACTCAAGATTCTCGTCGCCGTCTGTGTTCAGGTTCTTTTTTCACCGCTCGATGAAATCGAATGTGCAATGGTGATTCGATTCACGAATACCTCTTTTTTATATTCGTGATTAGGACTATTTGATCTAATAAAAGTGCGCAATGAGCAGATCTTTCATGTAATTACAAAGATTTTGCGCATTCTCACAAACATTCGATCAAGAGAAGCAGAATGTATTTCGACGACTCTTCTGGAATAAAAAAAATCTGCAGACCATCGTTCCCTTCATTTTTGTCTACATTCCCTACTTTGGCGTGACTTACTTGCCATTCCTTCGCCTTCCCGATTTCGGCATCTCACCAACCTTTCCTTTTCTGGTAAATATTGAAAATGAAAGACCTAAGCTATTGGTATAAACAATGCAGTACTCTTTTTACTACATTTCACTATATTTAAATTGTTGATTGGCGATATGATCGCGTTTCAGGTTTCCTTCTTCCCTGGTTGGGACGCGCTGGCCATCATTTGTCTCATCAAGGACTATAGGGAGGGACTGCTTCGCATCATCGGAGTTAACAGAAAAGTGACTAAAAATGCCGCGAAAAGCCCGGACCACGATTTCCACCAATATCACCCAACTCTAACAAAATTATTCACAGTTCTTTGTCGACATTCATGTTTCTTTTTTGCGGGATAAAAATTTAAAAAATCTCAGTTTGCAACATACTTGTTGTATCAACGATTATCAGTGCGTTCGCGTAAGGATCGCACAATTCTCAGATTTTTCGGTACAGGGTAAAAATGCATTTTGAGTTTTTCTATGGCTGGTCTATCGATTTCTGATAGTATCATGTTCTGATTGAACTCATTTGCATAATTACAGCCTGTCAAAGTTGAGCTGTTTTTCAGTATTTCGAATGCAATTTAGGTCAAAATATAGATAATCATTCACATAGATAATGAAAAAGGATCACCAAGATGAGACTGACAACTTGGTGTCGTTCAATTTTACGTTTTCCGAAATTTGCATATTTCATGAAATTTTGATCTCATGTTTCTCGAAAACGAAGCAAAAAACATAGCTGGATTTTTGATATGTTATGGATACAGTTGATATCTATCAGATGCGCCCATATTTGGTAAATTTTCAGGGGATCCTGGTAGTTTAATTCATGAAAAACCGTTGAGTTCTAATAGAGGGAAAGCCCTCATTTCGTCTCATTCCACCCATTCAACCCCACCCGTGCGGTGCGAAATGAGATAGAGAGATGAGATGACGTCACTAGCCATTGTTCTGTCCATTCATTTCAGACCGCGCAGGCGGGGTTGAATGGGTGGAATGAGACGAAATGAGGGGTTTCCCTCTATTAGAACTCAACGGTTTTCATGAATTTAACTATCAGGATCCCCTGGAAATTTACCAAATATGGGCGCATCTGATACTAGGCTGTTGCAAAAGTCTTGTCGCGTTTCGGAGTTCGAACATCTTTATCCCTACCATCTTCAAAGATGAACCAATGAACTTGGGAATAGTCTACGTTCACACCAGTAGTACCCCTCTATAATTCGCACAACTTATGGGTACCACCCTCATAGAACGCTGGGGTCTATAATTTGAAAAAAACGGTGAACTCGTTTACGATATCGACTCGGATCTTGAAGTGCTGTTCTATGAGGAAGTTGTTGATGGTGGGGAACAAGTTATTTTCTGAGAGGGTAATGTCTGACGACTAAGAAGAATATATTATGATGGTGCTGCCATATGCCGCCAATTCAGAATTGGTCGTACTCGAAGCAAGGGGTCGAGCGGTGCCGTTTTGGAAGTAAACATTTGCCCAGAATCCACGTCTCTTATAGACTTTGATCTTGCCTTACTATATATCAATGGCGTACACATGTACCATGATAGTGGTGCCTAAGAGTAGGAGCTCCCAGTACTGAGCGCCACGGGCGCTCCATGAATATCACAACATCATTTTTTGACTGAAAGCTGTGTTTGGGAACATCGTCTGCCTTCTAATCTGCATCAATCCACTGGTCTTTGGGTACGGCGTGTTCACACTTTACCCATGCATACTCCCCGGTCACCATTTAGTCCAGACAGTTGAAGACTCTGTGGGAAATTAGGAAAATCAAAGACAAATCCACCCTCGCAAAAGTGACTGGATCCGAGAATTCGTAGTAAATCAACCGTCCAACATTTTACTTCGTTCCAATTTCGTGAACTCCCCAATGTATGGTGCTAAAGTGGGCCCCTAGTGTGTCGCCCAGTTTGCACATGATATGATAGGGGTCTGTTTCTTGCTTTGTGCACAGAGTGCCGAAACACAGATGGATCATTTTTTCGGATCTGACCTCATCGGCCAGAGAAAAGTCCATATTCTCGCTATCAAGAGTCCAACTTTTCACATTGTGCAAAGTGAGCACATATTACCTATGACGCTCATCCACATGACGTTCAAATTCGGATCAGTTTGAGCAAGACATGAAGACGAACAAAACTACCTCCCAAAAGTGGCGAGGGACGTTAATAAAACAATTCGTATTTCTCCCTCATAGAACTAGAAGGGTCTAATCATTGCCATGCTTTAGAGAGAAGGTATGGACACCCTTCTACTGAAAACTGGAATGGACATTACAAAAAGAAACACAGCCGGGATAACCCGCGAAAGTGAACGCACAAAAAACGACAGGACTTTTGCAACAGCCTGATAGATATCAACTGTATCCATAACATATCAAAAATCCAGCTATGTTTTTTGCTTCGTTTTCGAGAAACATGAGATCAAAATTTCATGAAATATGCAAATTTCGGAAAACGTAAAATTGAACGACACCAAGTTGTCAGTCTCATCTTGGTGATCCTTTTTCATTATCTATGTGAATGATTATCTATATTTTGACCTAAATTGCATTCGAAATACTGAAAAACAGCTCAACTTTGACAGGCTGTAATTATGCAAATGAGTTCAATCAGAACATGATACTATCAGAAATCGATAGACCAGCCATAGGGCTAACGGAAACTGTGAAAAAACGAGGGTGCAATTTTGCTGTACCGTGAGGGGTTCTTACGATTCTTACGATTCTTACGCGAACGCACTGTTATACTTGTTCTCTCAGTTTGCAACATACTTGTTGTATCAACGATTATACTTGTAAGAAAACAAATATATTTACACAATTTTTTTTAAAATTCAATGTTTTGATACTTTACCCCTAATGCTTATCCTGATCTTGCGTGATTATTAGCCAGCAACGTGTCACATTTTGTGCAATTTCTTCGGTAATAGGTATATTCTGCATTGAGAATACTATTTGTGTCGTATGTATCGAGAAAAATAATCGGTATTTAATTTTTACTATACCATCTCTGTGAGAAACCGGAGCATTTCACGATTTGCCGGCTTACGAGTGGTACATCGATCATTCAACCTCACTAGAAAGAGACAGAGCACAGATAGACACAAATATGCGCACACTCACTCTCTTCCCTCTCTATTGCATACCGAACCCTCGCTGATTCGTCTCCACTAGTCTCACTTCCTTATCACTCTGGCTTATTTCCCAAGCGCGCAATATTTTCGTATAAATTTCATATCCACTTAATGTTTCCCTGGCAATTACTATCACTTTTTACGCGCAGCTTATTTTGATGTTTCATGTTGTCATCGATTGGTGAAGACACGCAGTACATTGAGTTCACATTTGCTAGGGGAATACTTCTTCAACCTCATTCCACGCACTCTCTAGTAGAGTGCGAAATGTGAGACCACGCTCTCTTCATTTCTCACACTCTCTAGACCGGTCGATGGACGAGAGAGTGTACGAAATGAAGAGACCGTGGTCTCACATTTCGCACTCTACTCTCTAGTATGCTCATCGAATCGAGAGAGCGTGTGGAAGGAGGAGGGCTGGAGAAAAGTTCTCTAAGAAAGGTAACCTTGGAGAACGTTCTCCTGGCAAATTTTACTTCAGTGTGGAAGTGCGAGGACCGCCATCCGAATGATAAATATTGAATTCTCGTGTTGCAGTGATGGTGTTTGGCTGTGATTGCTGTAGTATCAACTCCTTCGTCTACCTGGTGGGAGCTTTCGCCATCGCTTCAAAGGTATTTATTTCTATGGTTTATTTGCGAGTCGATGGCAAAATATGAGATCGATGAGGACTATTGCGAGAGATTGCACATTCAACTGCAACTCGAAAATAGAGATAATTGAATTTTTTAACGGCGCATTTGCAGGTCCTTCCGTTCCTGCACAAGAAGCTCGTAGGAAAGAAGCCCATCGAACTTCAAGAAAAGAACTACAAGAAGGATGTCGTGTACCTCTACCAGGTGTGATTAATTGCGCATAAGTATTTATTTATTGAAAAAAATTAAGCTACCCGGAACTCCTACCGCCTCTTCTGTCTCGCCCTACTGCATCAAGGTGGAGGCTTTCTGCAGACTACACGAGTTCAAATTTGAGGTATTTATTAGGGCTCGAATTGACGAGGTTTATGTGTAGATAAAGCATTTACAGTGTTGAATGGTTTTCAATCAACTGGATGCAATATTATTCAGTACGTCACGATAACAATTGGCCTTTGAAGAGACGCAATACAATGGTCGCGCGTGGTTCCAACGGTCTTCTTCCCTTCATCGAAGTGAACGGAGAACACATCGCAGACTCGCAGATCATTCTCAAGAGACTCACACAAATGTACAACTTGAAGGTACTATCTGTTTTTCCTCCATGCTTGTTCCGAAGTGAATTTCCAATGAGCTGATCTGCAAGTATACGAGGTATTTAGATCACAAATATGTGGGCCGAATTTTCGTTTGGCTTTAGTGGGGGGTTACATCTTGTCAATCATTTTCTTGTCAATCAATTGTTTGCAGACATATCCCGATGACGCAACTGCTGCCATTGGCCACACAGTGAATCGCATGCTAGAGAATCACACCGCCAGGTACCCCTGGGCAAACTACACAGAGCGACAAATTTGCTAGGAAAACGCTTTGCCAAGATTTCGTTTTTTCAAGATTTATGTTTTTTCTTTGAAAAAGTTCTCCCCGCTCCACACGCTCTGTCGTGTGCCGAGAGATGTGCGGAGTGAGGAGAGTGGAAAACGTTTTCCAAGAAGCGAAACCTTGGCAAAGCGTTTTCCTAGCAAATTTGTTTTCAGACTACGTTCTGTGTGTGACTGAACCATGACTGTAATTAAAATTACGATCACATACTGAGTAGAGACACACTTATTTCCGAGAACGCGACGAGGAGCATCTGATCGAAAACACAATTAAAATATAGACGATGGTGGTCCAACGATTCTAGAGAAGGTGCTTGCAGTCTGATCGGATACGCTCGTTTGCCCGTCTTCGGCCAGGTCTTCGCTGGCATCGCTGGCTCAAAAATCCCCGCAGCGCTGGTGCCCCTAGTGACTGCCATTGGCGGATTCTTTCTCGTCGCCAAGGCAAGCTAGATTTCACTCAGCTAAACTATGGATTAGGTTTGTAATATCGAATAAACCTCTTCGCGAAGAACACTTGTTATTCGCAAATAGGTTTATTTGATCTAACAACAGAACTCATTCATAAATTATCCTCTGGTTCACGTTGTTTCTCTTCTGCACATCGTAGATAAGAAATGCACTTTTTATTAGTACCAAATTATATAATATAAACATTGTAACTCACTACCAACATGCCAAATTCAGAAGCGCAATGCAATCGTTGCCAACATCGGACAGTTCACCGACGCCGAGTATAGCGAGATGCTCAAGTTCGTTGTTTAAAAAAAATAACTTGAAAAAATTGGAGATGATTTTTCGTTCAGGAACGACCTCACTCAGCTGCAGAGGATTCTCGGCAAGAAGAAGTTCATGGTCGCCGAGGAACCGACTGCGGTCAGTAAACACTCTGTCATTCCCAGTTCTGCCTTACGTTATTGGGCAAAACAATATGAATAAATCGGTCTTTGAAATCAATCAATATACGTACACTACGCTCTCTGCATAGTTCTGCAGGTTCGGTCCAGGGGGACCTCGGTAGCTTGCTTCAGGAACGGTCCAGGGGGACCTCGGTAGTTTGCTTCAGGTACGGTCCAGGGGGACCTCGGTAGCTTGCTTCAGGTACGGTCCAGGAGGACCTCGGTAGCCGGCTCCAAGTACGGTCCAGGGAGAGCTTAGGATGTTGGGGAATCTTAATCGCTAGAAAGAGTACTGGCTTATTCCGTTGCAAAAGGCTCGTCAGGCTGAGAGCGATCGAAAAAAGTTGCCACTACGCCACTTCGTGGCTCCGTGGCAACTTTTTTCGATCGCTCTCAGCCTGTCGAGCCCTTTGCAACGGAAACGCAGGATACCGTATGTTGATTTCCTTGGCGTGTTCGAACACGTTTCTGACATCGCAAAACACTTTTCCCGACATTCTCCACGCTCCCCGGTTCATTTGGGAACTTTTTGAGATTTTCAATTTTCCACGTTAACACATGTTAGAACAAGTCCAGACACATTTCTGACATCGCAAAACACTTTTCCCGCGATTCTCCACGCTCCCCGGTTCATTTGGGAACTTTTTGAAATTTTCAATTTTTCACGTTAAAACATGTTAGAACACGTTCAGACACGTTTCTGACATCGCAAAACACTTTTCCTGTGATCCCCTACGCTCTGCGCATCAATTGGAAACTTTTCGAAATTTTCGATTTTTTACGTTAAAACTCGGCAAAACAGGTGAGAACGTGTTTCACGTTGTTCAAAAACATGTTAGGACCACTTCTGGCACTTGCGAAAAATGCGGCAAAAGGTTTGCCCGCGGCGGGGGTCGAACCTGGGGGTCTCCGACTGAAAGTCTGGCGCGTTATCCACTTGGCTATGAAATTAGCGGATTTTTATATTAAAAATTTGAAAGGTTTTCTGAGCAGTTATCATATGCAAAAGGTTCTGAGAAGATTGCGCAAATTTGAAGCGATTTATGGCGAAAATGGAAAAATGTCCGTCACGCTGCAACAAAAAAAACATACAGACAGACAGACAGACAGACAGACACAATCATTTCCTATAAGTGGAGGAATTCAGATCGACTGCGCAATCATGGGCATGTTCGGATCGTCCTACTACGCGATTCCGTCAGCAAGGTAAACAGCTCCGCTGATTGCAAATACATGAAATTGCGTTTCTGCACCAGCAATCACTCGAAAGGATTATGAGAATCCTAAATTTATGTGTTTATGACATGGTACTGGTGTGCCGCTTTCTATACATCGGGCGTATCTGTCGCTTTGGCATGTTATCTCGCAGCCATTTGTTTATTGTTTAGGAGCGGAACGCTTTATAATTTTGGACGACTGTTTGTGAATTTATTGTAAATTCATTGCAGATTCTACCTCCACGACCTCGTCGATTCTGCAGAATTTTCTCCTTTCAAAGAATATCTCGAGCGAAACAAAGAACGACTGTTCGGCAACGAGTTCAACGACTCGCATTAACATTTCTGAATGGGCAAGCTTTAGTCGCCATGATACAAAAATTCGCGCCATTAATGCATCACTGTTGAAATGATTGTCTGAATGATATGGAATGCTCCCCTATCGCTGATTTTTAATGTCTACGCCACTTCGTGGCCCCGTGGCAAATTGTTTTCGATCGCTCTCAGCCTCATGAGCCTTTCACAATGGAAACGCAAAATACAGTAAGTTCAGAACGGACACGTTTCCGACATCACAAAACGATTTTCCTGTGATCCCCTACGCTCTCGGAATCATTCTGGAACTTTTCGAAATTTTCGATTTTTCAAGTTAAAACGAGTTAGAACACGTTCAAACTCGTTTCTGACATCGCAAAAAACTTTTCCTGCGATCATTCCCGAGTTGCGAGCGGTCCCTCTCCATTTCTCTCTGATGGAGAGGGGGAGTTTCCCTCAATTTCCCTCGTCTATGCCATCGACTACTCAAAAAGATCGGAATCCCCAACCAAGGCGGACTGGTCAGTGACCAGTGATCACCGTGTGAAGGGTATGACTACATAAGATGGTTGGTCCCCCAGGTTCAGAAAGTTGAAATTAGAAAAAAAAATTACCAATCAATTCTCAATCGAACGTTAATCCAAGATTTCATTGCAATAGAGAGTACTCTCTAATAGAATGAAATCTTCGATAAATTAAGTAGAGGTTACATTTAATGAAATCTGATTGAACTCTTTAGTTGGAAGACTGATACAAATATTTAAAAAAATAATAAAAGCTTTAAAATTAATCTGAAATTGTATTTATAACTTTTTCTTTAATATTACTCGTGAAAAAATTTCTCCATTCGTCGCCGCTATGTGGCTACAATCATCCTTTCAATCAACCACTACAATTGATCCCAGTTATTATGTGCTTTATCCATTCTCTGATAAATATGCCTGCGAACTGTGCAATTGTCGTGTTTTCGACGACACTCTCTCCTAGTTTCGTTGAGCCTGCAGTGTCACTGTTAGTTCGTGCGGATAAGCAGCGACTAACCAGCGAGTGCTCGCATTGCGCCTATCTTCTGCCTCCATGGTGCACGGTACGACAAATAGCCGACAGTTTACTATGCCAAGCCACGTGAAGAGCGAATGCAAGACACACACACACGAGTTGGAGAGAAAGAGTGATTGCATGGGAAAGTCACTATTTCTTTGTGACATCTCTTGAAAGAGCCACGAATTTCATTAACCCCTATTCTCATTTACCCCGTCAAGCCTCTACAAACAAGAATCGTGGACTTACTGAAACACGTTCCCCTAGACAGAAACGTGCATAACAAAACACAATCGCTCTCTTGTTGCACTTGCCTCTGCGTCTCGCTTTTGTCGTTCTCTATTCTCTACTTTGTGATTTGCGCACTTTTCTCTATCCTTCTACTCTCTTCATTTCGCTGTATATTCCCGTCATTGCTGTGACTCATCTGATCCCTCTCCTAAGCATTCACTGTACTCTGGGTGTTTAAGAGGAGCCTCGTATTCTCACTCGCCATTGTGCTGAGAAAATATTATATTTCCTTTCATCATTGTAGCTTGTCGCTAGCCATATATTTGTCATTTCCTCCATTCAACACACTGTTGGCTTGGACGAATCATATTCTGATGTCTATCAATAATTATCACTAATTGAAGAAACATGGTGTTCGGATGTGACTGGAGTTGTATCAGTTTTTTCGTCTGCATAGTCGGACTTTTCACCATCGCATCTAAGGTATGCTTATTTCGCACTCAATAGGGCGTTTAAATTAACAAAGATGTAATAGATAGTTTGAAGTATGGCTTTAATCACGAGTGAAAGCTCTCCATTCTTTACGCTTTTCGATTTGAAATCTTATTCTGATTGCGCTCAACTTTATTTGTCCCTTCTAGATAACGATCTACACAGCGGTGATGCTAATCCAATCTCACAGGTGCTACCCTTCGTACACAAGAAGCTTGTGGGCAAGAAGCCGGTCAAACTTCATGAGAAGAACTACAAAAAGGATGTTGTATATCTATCTATCAGGTATCTTTGAAGGGAACAATTTTTTTCATGAGAAGAACTACAAAAAGGATGTTGTATATCTATCTATCAGGTATCTTTGAAGGGAACAATTTTTTTGTCTGAAGTTCTGTGCAATATTAGAAGCCAAGTTCAGCTCCCCGGTACTCCCACTAGCTCGTCGCTGTCTCCCTTCTCCATCAAAGTCGAGGCATTTTGTAGACTGCACAACCTAAGATTCGAGGTGAGATCTGCCACTGCAAAGCTGACCTAGCGAACATATTATAGTTCCTTTGAACGGAGTAGGCGAAGGCTATCATCAATTTCATGAAAATTCGTTAAAATTCACTTTCGTTCTTTCCGTATCGATTATTAACGAGCATAAGATATTTTAGTGTCGCAAAACGTTCACTGCACGTGGTTCGAACGGCCTTCTTCCCTTCATCGAACTTAACGGAGAGCAGATCGCAGACTCGCAGACCATCATTAAGAGACTCACTCAGATCTACAAGCTCAAGGTACTATTACAAATTTAAAATACTTCATTTCACTTCCAGTACTACCTGTGGTGTGGTTACTGTCTGCTTCTCTCGCTTTCGCATGCTATCTCGCCCTCGTTTCTGCCGTTTATCAGCGGAACGTTTTAATATTGCAGACAAGTGTTTTAAATTTGTAATATATAATTATCAGTTTTGCAAATCCATCAGAAGGAGGCAGATATAACAATTAAAACAACTTTTTTTAAAATTCTCATGCACATATGACATGGACGTTCATGACATGGACTACTGGTGGTGTGCTCTCTTTCTATACCTCGGCGTGTCTCTTACTTTGACTCGCTCTCTCTCATATCCGTGTCTGTTGTTTAGGAGCGGAACGTTTTATTATTTTGGACGAGTATTTGTGAAATTATAATAACTATGCCATATACCATTTGCAGGCCTATCCCGACGAGCAGACCGCAGCCGTCGGCCACGCTATCGACCGCCTGCTCGACAACCACACCTTCTTGTGAGTTGGGAATATCCTCCCTACGCTATCCTTAAGGATTTATCCTATCCTTGAGCTATCCTATCCTTAAGGACGCTATCCTTAAGGACAAATTTGTGACTTCTCTCTCAATTCTGCTCATGAGAGCTGCTTCCACCACGTCATTCGCATGTTAGTAAGCGACAAAGGCAAAATTTAAGTCCGCTTCCGAAACATAAATTTGAAAAAAAAATTGTTTTAGACTGCTTGCTCGCACTCGCGTCACCGTACTCGATAAGATCGTTGCCGTCGTCAAAGCTCCTACTGTTCCCGCCCTCCTCCGACCCGTCCTCGACTCTCTCGGAGGATACATCATAGGATATCTGGTATTAGATGTATAGAGCAAATTATTCGAACACTCCAGTCGACAAAATGCGGACATTTGGAGAGTGTCCACCAAGGTTGAAAGAACGTGCAAACGTTGGAGTGGTAAAAAAGAAGTCCACTTTTTGTTTTAACGTATATTTTGTATATGCGTTATACAGATGCTCTGAAATGTTGTATGTTGACCGTTTGTTCGTAGAGGGTAGGTGAGATGTGTCACAGCGATGGGCTTGGGGAATAGACGCGGTATGAAGAGAGTCGGAGTTCAGAGAGACACAAAACAAACTAGGGAGTAGAGAGAGAGGGGGAGAGAGGGAGAGAGAGGGAGAGAGAGAGACTCGCTTTTTTAATGTTCGCATTGTAAGTTGACGAGACGCGTCGCTGCCTCCATCGGTAAGTTCACCGACGCCGACTACGACGAGATGCTAAAGTGAGCTTGGACAAAACTATTTTATTTTTATTAAAGTTCGACCGGCATCTCAGTTCTGTTCAGGAACGACCTCACTCAGCTGCAGACGATCCTGGGCAAGAAGAAGTTCCTAGTCGCTGAGGAGCCGACTGCTGTGAGTGTAAATTAGAGGGCGAAAAGTTAGACCACGCTCTCTTCATTTTGCACACTCTCTCGACCGGTCGGTAGGTGAGAGAGAGAGTGTGCGAAATACAGAGGCCGTGGTCACACATTTCGCAACTCTAAGGCCCAACCACAATTCTTGCAATTTCAATACTGTTACTTGCGCACGTATTTTTCCGCAGAAATCCGGACACATATTTGCGGACAATGGGCAGTTGTGCAAATTTTGTGAAATGTGTTTTCATTTGAGCCTTTAAACATCCATTTCAGGTCGACTGCAGTGCGTTCGGTCATTTCGGAACATTCTATTATTCCCTTCCTTCAGCAAGGTGCAAAAGAGCTTGCAGAAATTAAGTACTCGGAAGATAAAATCAATTAGGGCCCGAAGATATTAAAGTAATTATTGGAGATCTTTTAGAAACAATCTCCACGCTCTGGTCGATTCGTCTGAGTTTGTTGTGCTGAAAGAGTACATTGAGCGATGCAAGGAGAGACTCTTCGGAAAAGAATTCTGTGACTAGCAGCAAAACTCGTTAAACTGTTACCATTGTTGATTGCAATCTTCCAGGAAGTATCCCGGAATGTAAGAATTTTTTGAGAATGACCACTTCGTAAATTTTTGAACAATGGACCAGTAAATGAAAAAAAACAAAGAAATTGCAAGACGGGCTATTGTTCTAAAAATTTACGAAATGGCCGTTCCCAAAAATTTCTTACATTCCGGGATACTATCGTCACTGTTATTTCGTGCGGAAAAGTAACGACTAATCTGCAAGTGCTTGTATTGGGCGCGTATTCTTCCACCACAGTTCACGGCACGAAACAGAGCAGACAACGCCACGTGAAGAGCGAATGCAAAACACAAACTTAAAGTTGGAGAGAAATTAACCGCAATTACCCGATTTGTTTTCGTGAGTTTTCAATAAATACGCCATTTTCGAATGCTAGCCCAGAAACTCTCCACACATGGATGGATCTTTGACTGGAAAAGAACGAAAACGTGCACGACAAGGCGCAAACGCTCCACATCTCTCCTCCTACCTTCCGATATCTCTCTCCTTCTACTCTGTAGTATCTGATTTGTGCCGCGTGTATTCCCCGCCCCATCGCTTTGACGCTTCTAATCCCAATTCTAAGCACTCACTAGTCTCTATTTGTATAAAGCGCCTCGCACTTGCACTTATTCTGATAAAATGTTTTTTGTTTCATTGCTATTTGCTGTAAAAAAAAGTATGATAGTTATTCTCTGGTTGATAGACACCAATACTGCTCGAATATTAGCAACCTCATCGTATACTAAACAATTACTATCACTGATTTACCACGTACTAAATGCGTGTACGTGCTGCAAACACTTTGAACAATATGCTAGATGTAGGTGTACTTCATTCGAGTGACAGCCCCCGATTCTGCGCACTTTTCACTGAGGAATCGTCTTCTTATTGTACTCAATAATGTCCACTAATGTTTAAAGTCACTTTAAAACACTTGCAGAAATATGGTGTTCGGCTGCGACTGCTGCAGTATCAGCTCTTTCTTCTACGTCGTTGGACTTTTCACCATCGCATCTAAGGTTCGAGCATTTCATGACTCAATTTCTTTCTCGAAAACAACAGTGAACATAGCTTCAACACTGTTTTACCCCACTTGTGCATAATTAAAATTATTTCTAGCCCCTTGTAATCTATTGTGAGATCTCTCACAAACATCTAACAGACAGCAATGTCTCAGGTCCTGCCCTTCCTACTCAAGAAGCTAATTGGACAGAAGCCAGTTGAGCTGCATGAGAAAAATTTCAAAAAGGATGTCGTCTACCTCTACCAGGTAAGGAAAATCAATATCTTGAAGGTGATGCTTGATATCCCGAATTAAACACCCCGCAGCTACGGGGGCATGTTATCAGTTGCCGCAAACTCTCTCGCCACCACACACCACCGAGGACCGGAGTAATCAATAGAGTGCGAAATGTGAGATTACCCGATGCCACGGGTACCCGCCTGCGAGGAATGATTGGGAGAACTACTCGATAACACACCCTCGAAATTATCAGATTACCCGATAACAGGGCCTCAGAATGCTCGATTATCCGTTAACTTTTTCTCTAAAAAGGTTATGAAATGCATGTATTTGGCTAATTATCATAAGAGCTTTGTCTGGGAGAGCCTGGCATATGATAATTCAACATCGTTCTCTCATTTCGCCGCGTCTTCACTTCCCGGACGGTATCTTCTCTCTGAAAGGTGTAAGTGTTGCAGTTTAGCCTGGTTTCTTTAGATTATTTGTTATAGAAAGTAAATAGTAGATATAAAAATGTATAATCAGGGACCACAACGTGGGCGGAGCCGGCGTTCCCTATGCATAATATATCAAACATGCCAATCTAGCGATGATGGGTTAGGCCTCAATATGAAAGTGTACACTGTCTACACTGTGCTTTCTCTTCAGGGATCTCAGAGGCCCATCAATGGATAACGGCAAGGGACCTCCATTTCCACAGTTGATCTAAAGGCAAAATGTAAGTTATCGTGTATTTTCTCATGTACTTCTACGTTTTATTGTGTAACTTTGAAATATATCTCATGGATCTAACTCCATCATCACTAGATTGACATGTTTGATATATTATACATTTGTATATCTACTATTTACTTTCTATAACAAATAATCTAAAGAAACCAGGCTAAACTGCAACACTTACACCTTTCAGAGAGAAGATACTGTCCGGGAAGTGAAGAAGCGATCGAAATGAGAGAACGACGTCGAATTATCATTTGCCAGGCTCTCTCAGACAAAGCTCTTTATGATAATTAGCCAAATGCACGCATTTCATAACTGTATAGGGGGAAAGTTGCCAGGCAGAGAGCCTGTTATCGGGTAATGAATCATTTTGAGGGGCCGTTCTCGGGTCGTCTCATTTCTCGAATCATTTTGACAGGCACTGCTCAATTACCCGATTACCCGACCCGAATTACGCACTCTAGTAATCAATACGGTGGCTGAAGGTGTCCGCTGCGCGTGGCTCTTCATTCTCTTTACGAGAAAACTATTGCTAAAATACGAAAAATCTGTTTACTAAAATAGGAGAAAGCAGTTTTTCAATCGCGGCTCAAAATGTAGCTTGCCCTTGCTTATTGACCATTCCCACAATCAGGAAAATTGAGCAGATATACGGTGTCGAATGATTCGCCGTGTCCATATTTAAACCATGTTATTGCAAGCGTTGCCTCGTGACTCGCATAATTATCATGAACTTTTGTGTCAGGTTGATGGTCCTTACTCGCGTCCCCGTGATGGATAAGCTGGTCGCTTTTATCGCCGCCCCAAAGGTGCCCGCATTCATCCTGCCCCTAGTCGCTGCTCTTGGAGGACACATTGGAGGAATCACGGTACGCCGCCGATTAGAGATGCCGGTTCGGTGTCCGCCAGTTCGAGCGAGTGATCTGTACTACGGCTGAGAGCAGGCAGAGAGTCAGAGAAATAGAGACTACCAAAAGCACAACACCGATCCGTCATACACACCTACTGTCTATAGACGTTGGTTGATCGAGTGCCTTTGAAACTAGGGTTCCGTTCTTGGAAACTATTGAAAAATGTGGAGGACAAAGGAACAAAGACCACACTGTGTGAAATGGAGAAAGAAGAGGACAAGTTCATCTCCATTAGACTTCGAGAAATATCGAAACAACGGGTTGCATAAGAGGCAAATGCACAGCTCCAGCAGTGAGAGATTACGAGAAATGAAGAGAGCGGAGAGAGATTTGCCTCTTACGCAACCTGTTGTTTCGTTATTTCTCGAAGCCTATCTCCATCCAATGGGAGAAACCTTTTTGAACATATCGAGGGGTATTAATTCGAATCGTCTGTTCAGTTAACGGGACGCGTCGCTGCCTCCATCGGCAAGTTCTCTGAAGCCGAGTACGACGAAATGCTAAAGTACTTAAAAAATAAATATATTTCAAATATATCATCCCGCAATTGATCACTAAATCAATCGTTCTCTTTATGTGTCTTTCCTGTTAAATCTTTCTCTTACCTTTTACGTGTTTTAACTTTATATGACTTTCTCAACACGATTCTGTTCAGGAACGACCTCACTCAGCTGCAGACGATCTTGGGCAAGAAGAAGTTCATGGTCGCTGAGGAGCCAACAGCTGTGAGTTGCAAATTCAATTGATATAAAATCACAAATTCCATTATGTATGCCACATTTACCTATGTGCCCTGACTACAACAGTAATCATGCGCAGTCAGAATGAGAAATGTTTGCAGACAGTGGGCAAATGAACAAACTTAGTGAAATTTGCTTTCACTCTTGCAATTTCAGGTTGACTGTACCGCATTCAATCATTTCGGCACTTTTTACTACGCCCTACCCGCATCTAGGTAAGCAATTTCAACGCAAATGAAAATTTAGTGAATGTTTTCACCGACGGGAAACACCAAGGCAGAAATAATGGATTATCAAATTTTACGGGGGAAATGTTCCAGAACCAAAATCCACGCTCTGCTCGACTCGTCTGAGTTTGCTGTGCTCAAAGAGTACGTTGTGAGATGTCAAGAGCGACTTTTCGGAAACGAGTTCCGTGACTCCCTGTAAAACTTATTTAACTGCTTGTAATTTGTCGATTGTAATGATATCTTTACGGAAATATCCAATAAAAGATTTTGCAACTTAACTTATAGAATTATTATAAACGGGTCCGATTGTTTGCCAAGTTTTATCACATCCAATAGGTCGGAAAAAATATAAAAAGGCACAAATTACTAGAATACCTATCACACTAAAAGCCATGTGTAGGATAACAATTATTATAATAATGTTTCTTTTTTTCTGATAATTCCTTAACCTGTCCGTTCAGTAACCCGCCCAATATTCACTGTTATTTCGTGCGGATTCACATCATTTATCCAGGTCGAACAGTACGCTCTCCACGCTAGGCGGGGTCTGGATGTGCTATCCTCGACCTCCATAATTCACGGTTGAGAGTGTGCCTCACCGTTAGTCCCTTCGTTGCGAAATCCTTCTTTATCAACTTCTCCCAACTCAGGTTTGTACGTGAGAATCTTTCGTGCCCGTACCATCTCAGTCTCTTTTCTCGTACTTTCTCCACAATCGACGCGATTTCCAGCTGCTTCCTCACTCTGTCATTCCGCACCTTGTCCTTCAATCGCACTCGACTGATCCATCTCGCCATCTTCATTTAGCGACTAATCTGCGAGTGCTCGCATTGTGTCTGTCTTGTGCCACCACGCACACTCTCCGAGAGAGTATTGGCGACAGGTAGAGAAAGAGAGAATCATCGAGAGAGTGCGCGAAACGAGAGAGACAGACAACGAAAGACTTACTTGGCCTCGCTCTAACCTTTTTTTTTCTCCTCCCCTCCCCGTCTATTCCTTTCTCCAGTTTGTGTTTTTTGCCCGTCTGCTTGCCGATTTTCTGCGATATGGTCGTATAAAAAGGGCATCTCATAATAAGGGCATAAGGCATAAGGGCATAAGGCATAAGGCATAAGGGCATAAGGGCATAAGGGCATAAGGCATAAGGGCATAAGGGCATTCGCTGTCTCGGTTTGCACTTGAGCTTTTTTTGTGCGGCATATTTTCTTTCGAATTTGTGCAGTTCGTCGCTACAAGCTTTGTCTCGTACCACATGATTCCAAACCCACAAACTAGGGTTAGAGCGAGAGAGTATACAAAAGTGAGAGAGTCCCTCTTGATTTCACACGCACTCTCACTCAAAAGGCCTTTCTGGAAGGATGAAAGGCTTGTGTGTTGTACAGATCGGTTCGTCATGTGCCAATCGAACAACGTTTACATAGCTATCGTACGTACTGAAAATATCGGAACGTTTACCGCAATGTGATCAAAATGTTCAGAATTTGCATCTTTGCGAGTACGCATTATCATGATTTGTCTTTATGCTAATTCGATTAATCCGCATCGATTTGCGGGAATCTACCCGGTGATGCCCGGTGAAATGTGTAACAGAAAGCGACAAATTCGATTGCAAAAAAGGGACAGAACCGGTAATTACTGGCATTTCCCGGCTGTATACGGTAATGATGACAATTCGCTAACTTGGTCGTATATCGCATCGAATTTTCTCCTTTGTTTTAGACATTTCACCGGGCATGTCCGGGTAGTTTCCGGTAAATCAAGGTGGACAAAAAATATGAGCCTACTCACGAGTCGCAAATATTTTTCTTCGCAAAGTTTCAAAATTTGAACATTTTGATCCCGTTCCGGTAAATGTTCCGATATTTTCAGTACGTACGATATATTCAATAGCATTCACTGATCCATCTTTAACGTGCAGCACTTGCAGCAAGATGGTATTTGGCTGCGACAGCTGCTCTATCAGCTCGTTCGTTTACATCGCTGGACTATTAACCATCGCGTCGAAGGTGCCTGCATTTCGTGCTACACAGAGATGCTGAGCACTCCATTCGGAACCGACATTGATATTACAGTCACTGCTGATACAGTCGAGATAAGCATCTAATAGACATCAATCGAACAGGTGCTGCCCTTCCTACACAAGCAGTTCATTGGCAAGAAGACAGTCGAGCTTCGGGAGAAGAACTACAAAGAGGATGTCGTCTACCTCTACCAGGTGATCTCTGAAGGTCACAACCATTTTTTCTGATATTTTTGTGCAACATTAGAACACAAAAACAATTTCAGTTCCCCGGAACTCCCACTTGCACGTCATTTTCACCATTCTGCATCAAAGTCGAGGCATTTTGCAGACTTCACAACCTCAAATTCGAGGTGAGCTGTCAGGTTTTACGGTCAAACTTAGGTAGCCAGATAGGACTGATCACAGAGAGAACGAATAGTTCAAAACAATCCACCTGTAACTATTCACTTTCGGACTATATATTTCCCCTAATCACAGTCAATATCAGCGTCGCAACACATTTGCCCTTCGTGGATCGAACGGTCTTATTCCTTTCATTGAACTGAACGGGGAGCACATCGCAGACTCGCTGATCATCATCAAGAGACTTGCAGAGATTTGCAAGCTCAAGGTACATTAGAACACAATTTCGAAAACAATTTGAGTTCCCCGGCACTCCCATTTGCACGTCATTTTCACCCTTCTGCATCAACTACCTTTACTCTTCGCTTTACCTATCAACCTGTAGCTGACAAATTGAAGAAATAATTATAATGCCCAGGCTGTTAGTATGCATGCTAAAATAGCTTTTTATGAACGCTACAAGAGATTTAATTTGTTTGCTCCATTTATGTTATGCTGCGCAAATTTCATGGGGTGCAAGGTGCAAAACAGTTGTATGCACCCTTTCATAACTTTTTTCCTAGTGAAGCTACCACTTACAAACTTGATACACGGATTGCAAGCCACGTTTGGAAGATTTTCCTTTTTGATTGGAAAGATTTCGTTCAGTTTGAGCTGAGTCACACGAGTTTTCCACCATCAGAGGGTGAAATTCCACTCAATGAAATTTGCGCAGCATTAATCTTTACAGACGTATCCCGACGAGCAGACGGCGGCCATCGGCCACGCCGTCGACCGCTTCATCGACAATCACACATTCAGTTGAGTTGGAAAAGAACTCGGGATCTTTTCTCTCCATTTTGCGCACTCAGTGCGACATTTGCTCAAAATTACGCATCCAATATCTTTCAATAAGGGAACTCACAGGAAAGTAAATCTGCGACTCCATAAGTTCACTTGGTCTAGCAACGACTTGTTCTTTCCTATTTCAGGCTGCTGATTCCCACTCGCGCCGCCGTTATCGATCAATTAATCGCTTTTTACGCAGCTCCGATGGTGCCCACCCTCCTCCTGCCCGTACTCGCTTCAGTCGCAGCTTACTTCACACGAAATATGGTATAATGAAAAGAAAAAGAACGAGAATTGACAAAATTTCGGTGTGTACCAAAGAATGGACAAAAAGTCCTACTGGTAAACAACGCCACGTTGGTTTTATCGTATATTTTCATTATTGTAATACGCACAGGTTGTTGATTGGCAAAGGAGAGGCGATTGAGTGTCGCCCCAAGTTGCACTAGTGCTGCATTCATTGTCAGTGCCCTATCATTTTGAGTTGTCAAAACTCTGCCCACTTTACAAACTCTCTCGACCGGTCGATTCACGAGAGTGTGCATAAAATGAGGAGAGTGTTGATCCCTCAAAATGATAGGGCATCAACAATGAATGCAGTAAAATGTTCGTTGTCAGTTGATGGGACGCGTGGTCGCAGCAATCGGCAAATTCTCCGACGCTGAGTACGAAGAGATGCTCAAGTGTGCTATTTATTTATAAATAAATAATGTTTAAAAGATAAATCTGCGGCCTGGATTGCATGATATTTATCAATCTGATACTGTTCAGGAGCGACCTAACCGAGCTGCAGATAATTATCGGAAAGAAGAAGTTTCTGGTCGCTGAGGAGCCAACTGCTGTGAGTGCCAACTCCAAGCTCCAATCAATCAATCATTTATCATGCAAAAAACTTGATTGCATTAAAGTAATGTGTAAGCAACATGAAAATTACGACGTCACGCCTAGGTGACAAAGACAATGTGCGAGTGAGAGAAGTGCAGCTGGTTCAATAACATGGTTCGTAATTAGGGATGCCAAATGAAGAGCAATTTTGCAAATTTTGTCTCGCGTAAAATCGCTGTAGTATGGAAATGAGGTATGAAAACATGTGAAGAGTTGATTCCAATCATTCTAGAATCTTATTAGGAATATTTATCACTGTTGATCTTGGGAGATGAGCTATGTTCTTCAGGTTTATAAACGACTCTTCATGAAGAGCTTGCGATTTTTCGTGGTTTTCGTGTTTACCAGTTCCCAAAAACTATCCTCATGTACAATCATCCCATACTTACTTTCAAAAGTTTCGTATTGATGCCCAGAACAGATTAAAACATTAAGTTGGAGAATTGGTCGGAGTATAAAAGTTTTATGGGTGATAAACCAATTTCCAGAGCTCTTCATTTGGCATCCCTATTCGTATTCTATCGGGATAATTAATCGGCATCTAGTCATAAACGAGTCGGGGGAGAGAATTCCAATAGTCCTTGCGACGCCAACTCTGTACACGTAACCAACACTTTTTACCTGACAATGAGCAATTGTCAATGTATTTCAGCCATCAAATTGTCATTTCAGGTCGACTGCGCAGCGTTCGGTCAAATCGGAACTTTCTATTACCTCCTTCCTTCAGCAAGGTAATCGTTAATGCAAAAGGGGAATGTACTAATGTAATTCTCGGTCGATGTTGTTTGGGAATTTTATTGAAAATTGCATTAGTGTAATACCCAAGGTAGCAGTGAACGGGAGTTAATATACAAAACAAAATAAAATTTTAAATGTTTCAGAAACAACCTCCATGCAATGCTTGACTCGACTGAATTTGCTGTGCTCAAAGAGTACGTTGAGAGATGCAAGGAGCGACTCTTCGGAAACGAATTCTGTGACTAGCAGTGAAACTCATCAAACTGCCTATTCTTGATTTTTTAATTATGTGATACTCATTTCTACAGAGATGTGCGATAAAACAATTCACAATTTAGCATGAATTAACTTGAAACAAAAGTAATGGTAAAAGCTGCATAGCGTCTGTTTTTGGGTACATTCATATCGACGAATGTAGTCCTCAGCAGAGATGCGAGGAGCATTTTAATGCACCGCGATAGATTGAAGGTAAATAATCTCCTTTAACAATCATACACATGACCGATATGCTTGAATGCGCACCAATGTTATCATCGCTTTCGCTCATTAGTTATTAGTTTGATAATGAAGTGCTCGACAGATTTCGACGAATTTCTGACTGATTTCTGGTTAGTCGCACCAAGGCAACTGACCTGGGTGCGAATTCATTCTTCATTCTGTGCCTCGTGACCCCATGCTCTTTATTCAAAAAAGTAAGAAAAACTAACTGTCATGTTTTTTTCTCTGAATGTATTGTTAAATGGCCCACTCTGAAATCTCAAAGAACGGCCTGAAACGGCTGTATTGGCACAGCTGTACTCTATGTTCTTTCTCATCCCCACTGTTATTATTCGACCTACCAACGTGTTTGCCCTGATCGTTGTTTTTCGTCGCTATACATATTAAAACGCGTTCTCTGTAAGAGCGCAGTGAAAGTTGGGGAAAGCGGCACAACTCATTCAAAGTTCTCACAAATCTGTATTTTCATGACGATTGAACCAGTTAGAGCGGAAATCGGCGATCATGTTTACAGAAATTTGACGTTTCTGTTAAACTCTATTCTGGATAAAATTGTTCCCATGATTTGTACCCCGTGGATAAGAGATTTATAATGTATTTTACATCGGCAAATCGATTGGTGTCCTTATAATGCAACAAAAAAATTTTTTTCAAAATTTAACTTTACATTACTTTCTTGTTATCAAAACTTTCTTTACACCTACAATTGCTTGTAAAAAAAGTTTAAGCCCTGTCCGTTCGCATTGAATGAAAATATACGCAAATATTGAGCTTCACTCACATTATCAACTTCTTGGCCTTCGTATATCGATTTTCGTTCCTAGTGGTTCAATAGTTCTGAAAACTTAGGTTAAGCCATAACTTTTTATGCTCTTTCATATGGCATATGTTTCATTTTGTTTTAAAACATTGAAAAAGTTTTCTACTCACTTCGAAAGTATATCTCATTTTTGGGTGGTCACGGTCTAGAGAGTGTAGGAGTACTTTCACAGTGGAAATGTTGCATTATAAGGACACCAATCGATTTGCCGATGTAAAATACATTATAAATCTCTTATCCACGGGGTACAAATCATGGGAACAATTTTATCCAGAATAAAGTTTAACAGAAACGTCAAATTTCTGTAAACATGATCGCCGATTTCCTCACTAACTGGTTCAATCGTCATGAAAATACAGAGTTATGCATAACTTTTTACGCTCTTTCGAATGATATATAACATGATAGCAAAATAAAAAAATTGAGAAAAAATTTTTTTTTTTCGTAAAAAAATTATCGATTTTTCAAAAGTTGACATTTTGTGTATTTTTCACGTTTTAAACTTACTTTGTACCCATGACCGTCTGTGGAAAAAGTTTGAGTCCGGTGTGATAACTTTGAATGAGTTGTGCCACCCCATCCGACGGTCTTACAGATAGGGTCCACAACGTCCGCCCACTTATCGCGCACCCGGATTCGACAAAAAATGAGAATTCGAGAGCACAAGCGTAATTCGGAACGATATGAGTCATATTATAGCTTGTTTTGGAGGTCTTTAAAAGTGCAATCGATTGCGCCTATATCAGGGTTGATCGGAGAACGCTGAGTTGTCGAAAAAGTGAAAATTAATTTCGAAATCGTCGAAATTGGGCTTATCACTGAACTCACAACTCCTGATAGACCCGCATTCTATTCTCTTGATTTTTCAAGGATTACAAGAGAAAAAGCAATCAAAATCGGCGATCCTGAATTGTGCTCTCGATTGCAAAAATAGTGCGAGAATACGAGTACGAGAGTATCAACATTCCGTTTTACTGTAAATAGCATCGGTTTTCGCAAAAGGGGAATTAAACTTGCGGGTGTGCGATCACTAGGCAAACGCGCAACCCACTGCGCCATAAAGGCAGTTACATCCTCTCTGCAATTGCATGCTATGCTCCTCCACTCTCGCCGCGCTTTGACATGTTCAATCCTCCAAATTGAGACGACAATGTACTCTCCATACCTTCACAAACTACTTATCTTTTGACACAACATCAATATGTCTCCAATTAAGCGCGCTATGCCCCTGGAAAGGGCGAATAGGCTCCGCCTCCCCCTCTCCCCATCGCGACTTTCCCCCCTCCCACAACAGTCGAAGCGCGCGTGGTTTTGGAGGTGTAGCTCGGCTCAGAGATAAGGTATCGAGCTAAATCCAAAAGGTTCATCTTAATCAGACATGTAGGGACATGTTGACACTAAATTTCACCCCACTTAATCAATTCCACTGACCACCTTGTGGCCCCTACTTATAGAGAACGCGTTTTAATCTCTGAGCGGCACGCGAATGACACTTCTCAATGCAGAGAGAGAGCACAATAAAGTAATGTCTAATTGAATCCTTCACCTTCCTGTTCCATTCACGTTTTACCCTTTAGTGCATCATCTGTCTTTGTGAAATTCCCTGCCTTCGCGATGTCTGTATCGTATTTCCTGATCTGAAACATTTAAAAAGGCTCCCATCAGTGTTTACCACTTCTCTCAGTCGCCTATTGCATAGTGATGACGTCATCATGCTGCGGCTGCTGCTGTGTCTCGGGCAACGCAGATTCCTGCTGCTGCGGTTGTCCATGCTGCGACTGGTGTTGCCGTACTCAGAGCGGGAAGTCCTCTGGTTTTCGCCCACTAGTAGTAGTACCAGTGGCTCTCTCACATTCCCATACTCTCTCGTTTTCCACTAGTTGCTCACCTATAGGGTAGACTACTAGTGGAAAGTGAGAGAGCGTGGGAAATTGAGAGGGCCACTGGTACTACTACTGGTGGGCGAAAACCAGAGTCTCCTCCAACTTTCCTTGCTCTGGAGATGTTGTCTCCAGGTGAGAGAGCATGAGAAAACGAGTGGTGGAGACATCACTTCTCCTAATAATTGGAGATGTGAACACTCCAGAGTAAGGAAAGCTGGAGACTTCGCTCTCAGTTTACCTGCAAGCGCTTCCTGTGTCCCATTCCTCTCTAATAAGGTTCGTGAGAGCATCTTGGAATTCTTTCAAAATTACTTATCGATTCTCACTTGAATACTTTGTAATGCCCAATAGAGGAAACTCACTAGAAGCTACGAATAATTACTATATATTAGAAAATTCTAACGTCTGCCTGTCTGTCTGTCTGTTTTTTTTTATTTGTTATTCCTTCCGTTGCAATTTTTTTCATTTTTCGCTATAAATCGCTTCAAAATTGCGCAATCTTCTCAGAACCTTTTGCATATGATAACTGATCAGAATTACTTTAAAATTTTACAAAATTTAAATCACCAAATCCATGGCCAAGTGGGTTATGCGCTTGACTAGCAATCCGAGCGACGCAGGTTCGACCCCCGCCGCGGGCAAACCTTTTGCCGCGTTTTTCGCGAGTGTCAGAAACCGTTCTAACACGTTTTTGAGTACCGTGAAACACGTTTTCACCTGTTTTGCCGAATTTTAACGTAAAAAATCGAAAATTTCGAAAACTTTCAAAATGATTCAGAGAGCGTAGGGGATCACAGGAAAAGTGTTTTGCGATGTCAGAAACGTGTCTGAACGTGTTCGAACGCGATTTAACGTGAAAAATTGAAAATTTCGAAAAGTTCCCAATTGGTTCGCAGAGCGTGAGGGATCACAGGAAAAGGGTTTTGCGATGTCAGAAACGTGTCTGAACGTGTTCCAACTTGTTTAAACTTGAAATATCGAACTTTCCAAATGTTTGGCAAACACATCGGGGAGTCTCGGGGGTCACAGGGAAAAAATGTTTTGCAATAAAAAACGAAGTCTCCAGGTTCGGTCCCCTGGACCGAACATGGAGCCGGCTAACAAGCTCCTCCTGGAGCGAACATGGAGCCGGCTACCAAGCTCCGCCTGGACCCAACCTGGAGCCGGCTACCAAGCTCCGCCTGGACCCAACCTGGAGCCGGCCACCGAGTCCCCCTAAACCGAAACTGGAGCCACCTACCGAGCTCCCCCTGGACCGAACCCGCACCCAGAACTATGCATAGAGCGTAGTGTGCGCATAGAGCGTAGTGCATTTAACCTCAATACAACCCCGCTAGTTTATATTAAAAAATATCCTTATTTTCAGATTTCCTTCACAATTCATTTCGTCTACTTTCGACTTTCAGTTCTAATAGAACGTTGGGAGGCGGTACACTACACCTTGCAATTACTACAATTGAACATGTTCTCTGTATTTATGTGATGTATTTATTTCTTGATAAACATGGCTGTGAAGAGCAGAAGTTCCTAGCTTTTTTGCACATGATCAGTCCTTGTTTTGTTGAGCTTCCCGTTTACTCAATGGTTCTATGAGTAGAAATTTCGAGCGGATGAGCGGCACCTAATCTGCGAGTGCCCACATTGCGCTTGTCTTATGCTCCCACAGTTCAGGGTACGAAACAGAGCCGGCACTTTAACGAGCTACGTGTGAATGTAAAGAACACACAATTTGAGTTTAAGATGAAGAATGTGTGAAATTTCGATTGTTCTTAACTTCACTTTCCACAAAAACAATAACTTTGGCGTTGCAGAAATTTCATTAACCCCATTTTCGTTTAGTCCAGCAAACACGTGGATTGTGGACTTACAAACAACACGCTCCCCTCGCCATAAAACGTGCACAACAATGCACACAAACACACACATACTCTCTCTCTCTCTCTCCACTTATCTCCGCCTCTTCTCCTCTCATATCTTCTCTCTCTCTTTTCCTTTCCATCTCGCCCTCGCTCTTTATCTCTATTCTCTAGTTTGTGCTTTCTGCGTGTCTCACCGACTCTCTCTTCTTTCCTCACGTACTCTACCCCATCACTGTGACGCCTCTGACCGCTCTCCCAATCACTCACTACTCTATGGTCGTATAAAACGGCTCGAATTCTCAATCGCTCTTCTTCTGAGAAAATGTTTCTTTTGCACTTACATTCATTATCAGTTGCTACAGCAATTCGAGAGTTGACTTTCATTCAGCACACTATGTTACTGTCTGTTTACTGATTTTTTCTCAATTACAATTACTTATTCATCGTGTTCTAAATGCGTAAGAGAAACACTTGCAGCAACATGGTGTTCGGCTGTGACTGTTGCTGTGTCAGCTCGTTTGTCTACATCGTCGGACTCTTCACCATCGCATCTAAGGTAGGGGTATTTCGTGATTCATTTCATAGGTGGTAACAACCCCGCCGAAACGGTGAAGGAGAATCAACTTTCAGGTGCTGCCCTTCCTGCACAAGAAATTCTTCAAGAAGCCAGTCGAGCTTCAGGAGAAGAACTTTAAAAAAGATGTCGTCTACCTCTACCAGGTAAGGATTTTTTTGAAAGTCGAGTTCACATGTTTTGAAGCATAATAATAATGCGATTTCAGTTCCCCGGTACTCCCACATGCTCATCGCTGTCTCCATTCTGCATCAAAGTCGAGGCTTACTGCAGACTGCACAATCTCAAATTCGAGGTGAGATTTTGCACGTTCTAGCTGTCCCGTGGACCTTAGGTATCCTGGAAGGACCGCATAGCTCATCTCAAACATTTCCTTCAGCAATTGCTCACTTTCTCGCTTTCCTTATCGTTTCAACGTATCGTCAGCAACTTTAGCGCCGAAACACCTATTCGCTTCGTGGATCGAATGGTCTTCTTCCCTTCATCGAACTGAACGGAGAGCAGATCGCAGACTCGCAGATTATCGTTAAGAGACTCACGCAGATCTTCAAGCTCAAGGTACTATATTTCGAGGTTTTGCTAATTGTAAACAATGCACGAATTGCTTAATCTAATTTACAGGCATATCCTGATGAGCAGACGACAGCTCTCGGCCACGCAGTCGATCGCATGTTCGAGAACCACACCTTCAAGTGGGGTTTCAATACTATTTTGATTTTTTTTTCAGGAATAGTTATCGCCTTCAGAAGATAACTTGACTAAGAAATTTCATATTTACCCTGTTTCAGGCTGATGCTCCGTACTCGCGTCGCCGTTCTCGATAAGCTCCTTGCTTTCGTCGCTGCTCCGAAGGTGCCCGCCTTCCTCCTGCCCATCATCGCCCCTCTCGGAGGATACTTCGCAGGAAACATGGTGAGTATGCTTGTTACCTTACAAAGGGAAATCATTTTTTCTGGGAGCATCTCTTATAATAGTTGACGAAGACACTGGTACGGATGTTATGAACTGTAATTTAGTTGACGGGACGTATCGCCTCCTCCATCGGCAAGTTCACCGACGCCGAGTACGACGAGATGCTCAAGTGAGTTTTAACGATTTTTGATTTTAAAGTTCGACCGGCAACCCGATTCGGTTCAGGAACGACCTCACTCAGCTGCAGACGATTCTCGGCAAGAAGAAGTTCCTCGTCGCTGACGAGCCGACTGCAGTGAGTGCAATGTCTAAAGTCCAGTCACAATCTTAGCGATGACACTTGCTTACGTAGTTTTCCGCTGTAATCATGACACATTTGATGACAGTGAACAATTGGGCAAAGATTGTGAAATGTATTTTCTATGAAACTCAATAACTTTATATTTCAGGTCGACTGCACTGCATTCAGTCATTTCGGCACTTTCTACTATGCCCTTCCTTCAGCAAGGTAAATTTGGACGAAAAATAGAATGCAGCAATTAAATTCTTCGTCGACAATGATATTTAAAGAAATTTCCATTACTTTTTTTTGGTTATGGGCACACAGTAGCAGGGAATTGGAGTTTTACACACATTGGAATTGTTGCAGAAACAATCTCCACTCTCTACTCGACTCGTCCAAGTTTTCTGTACTCAAAGAGTACGTCGTGAGATGTCAAGAGCGACTCTTCGGAAACGAGTTCCGTGACTCCCAGTAAAGCTCATCAAACTGTGTCCATTATTATGTCGATTTTAATAAAATAATTTGCAACTCTGTGCGATAAAATAATTCCCCGTGCAAATGTGTCGTGAACACACTTGCGGGATAATATAGTACAGAAGCGGAATAGTAAAAAAAAAGTTTAAAAATTATTATCTTTTTAAAAATTATCTTCGGTATCTTGAAAAAGAACTAAAATGAATCGAATTTCTATGTGTATCTACTCGAATTAGAAATTACAATTTCTTGATTGTTTTCGCTGCTTTCATCACCATGTCGTTGTGCAAAATCGATAACTACAAATTCTGTGTCAGCAGGGTGCTCAGTTTGTTTCCACAATGCAGAGCCTGCTTGTCCTTCACTATCTTCTCTCTGAAAATCATGTGCACAACTTGTGGACTGTGGCGTGTGCAAACGCAAAACGCCACGTTTGTTCGAGATCGCAAAACGCCTCGCGAAAGGGGCAAAGAGGTAAAGAGTGGGACTAACAGGGTAACATCTCGCTCGCTTTCACAACACACATCGATCTCTGACTCGTAACAAACACACGCGCAACACTGGAGCACAACAACACACACTCTCTCAACTCTCCCCGCTCTCTACTTCCCCTCTCTTTCTCTCCCAAGCCACACTCCAGTATTTCCCCTCGTCTCGTCGCCTACCACCTCTCCCCATTCCACGTGCAATTTCCCACATTTCTGCACGTCTGCCCTATTTCCCAACCATTCTCGATCCTTCTCTCGTTCTATAAATCAGTCGGCGCTCTTGGGTTTGCATTCTAATGGCTTTTATGTCGCGTACTTTTCCACCTACCATTGTTATTCCATTCACGCAGCTCGTTTCTCGCTCCGCTTTATTGTGCTGAAATTTACGGGTCCATGTGAAGAGAGTATGTGAGCACGTGCCGGTGGACGAGTGGAAATCCCAAAATAACAGAGTAGATCAACAGTCGGTTGTTTGCGCGTCCGCTGAATTGCGTGTGTAATGGGCCTCCAAATGTAAGGGACCCTCACTTACTCTTTTTTTTGCAGCGACAACATGGTGTTCGGTTGCGATTGCTGTTGTATCAGCGCTTTCGTGTATCTCGTCGGCGTGCTTGCCATAGCGTCCAAGGTAGGGGCCTTGTGTTGATGTATCTTTTTCTGCGGTAACCATGACAGCCAACAAGCTTTTCGTAACTCAAATTTCGCAGGTGCTGCCATTCCTGCACAAGAAGTTCATGGGCAGAAAGCCAATTGAGATTCTTGAGAAAGCCCCGAAGAAGGATGTCGTCTATCTCTACCAGGTGGGTCGTGTTGTTATCAATTGACAATGGTTGAGATATTCAAATCCAGAAATACCAAGTACATTCGGAGCGAAACAATCATTGTTTATCAGTTCCCCGGCACTCCTTCATGCTCATCGATGTCGCCCTTCTGCATCAAGGTCGAGGCCTTCTGCAGACTGCACGACATCAAAGTCGAGGTGAGCTTTTCGAACTCCCTCATCAGCGGAACTACCAACAATCCGAATCTGCTCAAACTTTGAACGATTGGAAGACATTCGATTGTCTGTTCGGGAGACATGTCTAGTAGTACTTTTGCAGCGCCGCAACACGTACACTGCACGAGGCGCCAACGGTCTTCTCCCCTTCATCGAACTCAATGGAGAGCAGCACTCCGACTCACAGATCATCGTCAAGAGACTCACGCAGATCTTCAAGCTGCGGGTAGCTTGGCGTTGCTTTACTATACCCTTCTCAACTTTTGATTTCTGAGTGCGGGGTAAATATTTGAACGATTCTATTCTAGACTTAGCAATTACTTTTGGAAAGCGATTATCAACCTGCAAACTCGTTATTCCGTCGATGATACACTTTAATCAATCAATCAATTATTTATCATGCCAAAAATTATGATTTACTTGTAGAATTATGCAATATTACGAAGCAACATGATATTTACGATGTCACGGCTAGGTGGCAAAGACAATGTGCGAGTGAGAAAAATGCAGTAGTGAAAGATGTACAATACTGGTTACTTTACAGGCATATCCGGACGAGCAGACCGCAGCCATCGGACACGCAGTCGATCGCATGCTCGACAATCACACCTTCTAGTGAGCACTTATCCAGATGTGGCTTCTGAAACTTATAAGCTCTAACGCCAGGCATGCTAAGCACAGTGCATCATGCCAATCAGGAAATATATATTTTTACAGTGAAATAGGACAAATTGTGAGTGTGTACATGTGCCGTGCGATGTCACGACAAAGCGGCAAAGCAAACATTAAAATGCAATTATTATGATGTTGTATTACTAATACCATCCTTTACACGTTCAGTCTGATGCAGAAGGCGCGGATTCCCGTGCTTGGACAGGTGGTCTCGTTCATGGTTGCCCCGAAGGTGCCCTCCTTCCTCCTGCCCATCGTCGCCTCCCTCGCGTCGTGTCTCGGAGGATGCAAGGTATGAGCAAGACGACTACTGGCCTCTGCACGAAGTGGGAACCAGAGTGCTCGTATATTACATATATAACGCACTGCCATGGTTGATATGTCCGATCACACAAATCAAATCACACAAAATTCTGGGAGTTCCAAAACGCCCTATCACCATCTCAATATGTTTGCATGCCATTAATACTGAAAGCATCCACACAGATGAGCAACAGAGTCGCTGCTTCAATCGGCAAATTCGCGGACAACGAGTACAACGAGATGCTCAAGTACGTTTTTACAAGCATCTCAGCCAACTCGTGTTCAAATCAGTACAATTTAAGCACTAGCCGCGGCTAAAGTAGATTCTAATTTCTCCCTGACAAGATGCGAAATTCTTTTAATGTAGTCATTAGATTAGATTAAAAAAGGGTAGCCTGAGATATCGCTGACAATGAACGTCTAAATATGATGAATAACTAAATAATTTTCTTTGTATTATCTATTTTCTACAGGAATGACCTCACTCAGCTGCAGACGATTCTCGGTAAGAAGAAATTCCTGCTCGCAGAGGAACCGACTGCGGTGAGCAAACAGAGTCGTCAAAATATCGTAAACGATTACTGAAGTAACAACCTTATAACGCGTCTATCTTTGTACACACTTTCATCTCATTTTCTGTTTAGTTCTAGTCCGCAATTGATCGTTTTTCAACGCGGTGCGCTTATCTGTGTAGTCATTGCTGACAATTCACACCTCCACGATAGTCTCTTGTCGTTTTGCTTGGAGTGTGGGGATGGATTGTGCGTGCAAGGGTAATCGGAAGGAAATATTGCTACTTCAGGTTGACTGCACTGCGATGGGACTGTTCGGATACTCTTACTATTCCATGCCGTCGGCGAGGTAAACGCTGCTTAATTCTTAATTCTGTGCCTCTGATGGCTGTTCACGCAACAAGACTGACCAGTGGCATAGTACCATTAAGGAATGTATTTCGACACTGTTATAGATTCTATGTGCACGATCTGATCGATTCTGCCGAGTTCGCTACACTCAAGGAGTACATCGAGAGAAACAAGGACAGACTTTTCGGAAGCGAGTTCCGCCAGTCGCAGTAGAACTGTTTCTGGGCACTCTGAAATGTCAAAATAATAATCTCGCTTGTAAACTTTCGATCTGCAATTTTACGGAAGTACGTAACGCTACTTGTTCGTTTTGCATGACTACCTGTCCGATAAATCACGATTCTTAGCCAGAGGCTTGCAAATATTACTCCATCATACATTTGGATATTGGCTTCTAACATAGAGCATCGATACCTTATGTGGATTAAGGTATTGAAGGATACAACTGAGCAGCGTAAATAGATCAATGGGTGTGGCCATATCGAGGACAGTAAGCAGAAGTCAATATCGGGAAAGGTAACAAATAGTGGAACTAGAAAAAAACCAAGAGAAATTTACCTAGCTGACGTTATGACATAGTAGGAGTATCCGAACAGTCCCATCGCAGTGCAGTCAACCTGAAGTAATATTATCTTCTTCCGACAACTTTAGCACAATTCAATCCCTCACGAAAACATACTCTTTCCGATAAGCTTCTTCTGCTGCAATAACTTCTGGAAGAAAATGAAGGTGTTGAGAATGCGGGCAGAAGAGGTGAATCTTGAAGACTCAAACAGTCTGATTCCTATAGTTGACACGACCAGAACAGCGAGACGGCAAGTGGAAGCGGGCGTCATCATTTTTAGAAAAGAGAACAAATCTGAACGTTGATCCCCGCAGACCACCACATACGTCTATTGTGAAGATGAGCATGTGCGCAGTGCACTTTAGTAATAACAGGAAGAGGCACTAATTTCACTACACATTCTTTCCCGGATCGCAAACGAGACGCACCAACTAGTGAAGAAAGGGCATGGCCCAACACATATTTATTGTTTTACGCAGAGCCTCGTTCTACCAACGCTCTAGTTTGTGGTTAGCACGCACATTTTGATTTCTTCGCACTTTTGTCTCTGCATATATAAAAAGACAGAGTATTCCAGGCCCTCAGTTGTGTTCGGCTGTCCGTCTCTTATTGCATTAAAAGTAGTTTCTTTGCGTCTGCTCCTAATTTTCGTTCCCGAAATTTCAAACATTCACATAGAGAACGTTATTGTCTGTGTTTTTATTCATGCTAAACGCTGGTAATTTTTAAATTTTATTTTAAAAACTAAGTACAGATACGATGGTTGAATGTTGTCGCGACTGTTGCAAGAAGTGTTGCCCCAAGTGGTGCAGTGACTTATGCAAGCGTTTCTGCGGCAAGGACTGCGGCGATCTGTGCTGCTGCACCTGCTGTTGCCTCTGCTGCGGGGGATGTGCAGCAATCGCAGCTTTTGCAGCAAGCGTAAGCAATCCATTTACAATGACTAATATTCTTCTCAATGATAGAGTAGACATTCTTATTGCGTTTCTGGTATGTACACTTTTAAGTTATTCTCGTGCAGGCTGCGTTCGGCTTCGAATGGTGCAGCCTCAGTATCATCCTTACCATTTTCGGAGTGCTGGCCATCGCATCTCTGGTAAGCGGTAGGGATGCAAATTGAAGTACCATGTCGCCACACGTGATTGACAAGTTACTTCAATTCCCATCCGCGAGTGCACGTTTTCTTCCCCGAGAAGGGTTAGTATACAGAGAAGAGAGACTCGAGAGAGAATTCATTTACTTGATTCGCGTGAGAAAGGGATTTATTTCTGTGACCACACAGTCGCCGTCAAACAATTGATTGTGAGATCAATCATCTGACCCTCTGGCAGTGAAATTACATTTTGAAGCTTCGAAAAACAGAAGATTTATTGAAAAAACTTTTTATTGTTAACAATTCCCTTGAATGCTTGCACTTTAATCCCGTATTCAAGTATCTCTTGTGCAGGGAATGGTGTTCCTCGCGAAGACGGGAAGTTGCTGCAAGACCCCTGCGGAAATTCTCGAGAAAAAACCGAACTATGCCCAGATAAATTCTGAACTGGACAGTAGTGATGTACTCCCAGTGAAGGGTCAAGAGCAGTCGGATATCTGATACACACCAATTTGTGCAGAATTAACATCGACCCGCACACATTCGATAGATTGCACACGCATTCTCGCATGTTTCTTCCTCCTTTCTCTCTCTATAAGGTGTGTCAGTAGTCTTTGCATATCCATAACCATCCGCCGCTCTCGCTACGAATGATCATGAACTTTTTATCACCGATTTTAAGCATATCCCCTCTTTTCCGACACATTTGTATGCGGTACTACCACACCTGTGCAAGAATAACATCTGTTTTTCGAACCGTTTTCTCGGAAATAAATAAAATATTCTACTATGCAAAAAAGTACTCGTATGGCTATGATTCAGCATTCTAACTAGTTGATTCCCTCATGAAGATAACAAAGTATTCCCTCATCGAAAGAACACCGATAATTATGCCTAGCTCCACTCAAAAATAGAGATCGGCGGAACAGATGAGATCGACTAAAGTAGATTACTTATCCACTGTTGTCCGCTGAAGACCGATTCTCTACCCTGACCCCAGCCGAAATGATCCGTGAATACTGAGAAGAATGATCCTGACCCCTGAAACCACATCCTCACCTGACGTTACCGTCTGACGTGATAAACATTGTACATTGTATCCACTGTTGTCCAGGCTTCTAGGACACGTTGCCTTATGCAATCAATTTTGCTTCCAATTTCTCCACCAATCTTCGACGTGGAGTGCTTGGCGAATCAAGTCGGGAGCGAACTCATAACTCTTCGCATCGCAAGCGGCGCCGGCGATCAACCGGCTTTAATTTTTAAAAAAAAAATTTTTGATTTCGAATTATTTTATGTATTGTACTGCAAAAGGCGCCATGTCTATTATAGGTGATGGAAGTCGCGTGCCCAGTGTTGAGTGATTGGGTGACATTTTAGCTAATTTCACAACACATTGCTGGATCGTTAACGACGAGCATTAACTGGAGCGGAATTGGCATCGACCCGCACATATTCATTGTTTACACTCTGTATCGTTATCAACCAACGCTGTAGTTTGCGTTGTTTCGCACATTTTCATCTCTTCATCATTTACCATCTTCTATAAGATGATTAGACACTTTCCGTTGCGGTCGGCTCTCCATGTCATGGTATTGACATAAATGAATCTATTTTCATCTACTCCTACGTGTTTTTTTCCATCATTTTCTAACCGAACACGTTCGTATCCATTTTCTTTTACAATAATGTTTTGTGAAACTTTGATTTTTATGTATACAATTTACAAAAATAACTCTCACGGTTGCGCTCGAATTGCGATTATCTCAACCACTTTTACACATACCCTCGTTGATTGTCGAATCAATTCTGGTCCTTCTTGCTATAGTAAAGTTAAAGTTAAAGGTAAAGTTGCCCCGGCAGAGTAGTCGCTTGTCGACGTTAACATCTCTTGATTCCGGTAGTAAATTAACCTTTACCTTTACCTTTTTGCCATTCATTCATTTTTTCGAGAGTGCACACGTGTGTACACTAGACTAGACTTCCCAAAATGATGATACAAAACAACAGTGTATTGTTCCTATCGCCGAATTGCATATGAAATGTACATCGACTGTTCGAAAACGCATTGTCTTGCAGAGGCAACATGGTGTTCGGTAGCGACTGCTGCTGTATCAGCTCCTTCGTGTATCTCGTCGGAGTGCTCGTCGTCGCCTCCAAGGTGACTGATTCTTGCATCAATAGATCGAAAGAACAGTGATATTTATGCCTACCTCCACTCAAAAACAGAGATCGGCTAAAGAAGATTACTTATCCACTGTTGTCCAGGCTTCTAGGTTGCCTTGCGCAATCAATCGATCATGTTTACGGAAGATGTTCCACACAATGTCAATCCCAACTACACAGGTGCTACCCTTCTTACAGAAGAAATTCGTTGGCAGAAAGCCTGTTCAGATTCTGGAGAAGAACTACAAGAAGGATGTCGTCTATCTCTACCAGGTTGGTTCATCTTTCACAGAGCATATTGAGATCTTGGAAGCAAGGAATCCTAAGCAAAGGCCACCCTATGATTTATTTCAGTTCCCCGGCACTCCTACTTGTTCGTCGATATCACCATTCTGCATCAAAGTCGAGGCCTTCTGCAGACTACACGGAATCTCGTTTGAAGTAGGTATACCTGGTGTCGGCTACTTCATTTTCCCTGCACCACACTTTGGATTACGCGTAACCTGTACACTCCCCCTTAAACCAAACTGCTGAGATTGGTATCGAACTGTCCATTCGGGATTCATTCCTAGTATGAATCCCGAATTATCATAAAACAACAACTTAACAATAACATAAAAAATAACATCTTTGCAGCGACGCGACACTTACACTGCGCGTGGAGCAAACGATCTGCTGCCGTTCATTGAACTCAACGGCGAACGACACTCCGATTCAGAGATCATCGTTAGGAGACTCACCCTGATCTTCAAGATCAAGGTAGCGTATTGATTCTTTTCGATAGGTTTATAGGGTTAAGCGTATAGCGTGACACATCTTAGATGGCTGGCGGTCAACAAACCAGCTAGTCGTCTACATTGTTAGATTTGCTGCTGATACTACACCTTGAAGGCCTATCCCGACGAGCAGACTGCTGCCATCGGCCACGCTGTAGATCGTATGCTTGACAACTACACCGTCAAGTGAGCACCTTCCATATTATGATGCAGAAGTTCAGTCACGAATGCGCTTAGCATGCATGGCTATGAAGAGCAGACTTTGAAAGATAGCTATGCAGCTACCCACATAAGAAGAAAAGACACCCTCCCACTCCCCATTCTCCGCGCTATCTCTTTTCGGAACAGCGGTCCGTTTTCCTCTTATTGTTACGGGGATAGGTGTAGAATTACCTTTCAAAGCAATATGATTCGGACAGTTTTTCTCCCCAGTCTTCACTTCTAGTCGAGTCCGAAATGAGGGGGATCTCTTTGTGGGAAATAAGAGGAATCTGAGTCGAGAAATCAACTCGTCTAGTCGCTTTTTCGACTAAAAGTAATGAATAGGGAGAGACGCTGTCCGCACCATAATAAAGAGTAAGACAAACTGCTCGTTCTGCAGTCTTATGGAGAAGGCAGAGCTTCGCGTGCTCGGCCAAATGATCTCTTCTATCGCCGCCCCGCAAGTGCCCTCCTTCCTCCTCCCCATATTCACCGCGATCGCAGCTTGGTACCAAGGAGGCAAGGTAAGATGACCACTGTACTGCTGTTTCATGCAGTCAATAGTTTCACCTTGTGGTCTGAACTTGTCTCGCTATATCGCACAGTCTATCTCAGAACGAGACCTGTTCAGACCCCTTCTGCTACGTAGTGGTATTTGATACTATATGACACTGCTTTAGTGAACTACTATTACTTCACAAATCTACTACTAAGAGACTACATAGATGAGAATTTTAATTACCAAGTTTCTCTAGATATTTCATTATGGTCTGACAATTTACTTATATTTTGCGCACAGAACAACCGGAAAATTTTTGCTTCGATCGGCCAATTCACGGATAACGAGTACAACGACATGCTCAAGTTTGTTTTTACTCGCTTTTCGTAGCAGAACATCAGGAAACGGCGAACATTTATCCAAAACTTGTACTCATCAGGAACGACCTCAGTCAGCTGCAGACGATTCTCGGCATGAAGAAGTTCCTACTAGGAGATGAACCGACTGCAGTGAGTAAACAAAGATCTAGAGAAGCCGATGACTTCGAAAACCGGTCACTCAATCAAATGATGGGTGCAAGATATCACTCTTCAATATCTTGCACGCATTTGATCATTTGATCAACGCGGTGCTTTTATCGCTGTATTCATTGATAGCAATGTAGACCTCCTTTATAGTATCTAATCATTGTGCTTTGAGACGACTTTGGCGAGGGATTGAACGTGCGAAATAAGTCATAAACACTGCAAACGTAGCCAGAAGCAAATATTGTTCCTTCAGGTCGACTGCACTGCAATGGGACAGTTGGGATACTTTTACTATGCCGTTCCGTCGGCGAGGTAAGCGATTTGGGAAATGGAAAGATCTCGGATAGTTTGAACGTCTAGAAACAGTTCATACCACCGTCATAAATAATATCATAAAGCGGATGTTACAATTTCAAAAAAAAATTGTCCAAAATATTTTGTTTCCCGGTAATTGCACATTGTGATGTTTATAGAGCTCGGAAAATCCAGAGACAAGCTGTAGGTATAGAAAGAGAGTGAACACATCAGAACTCAAAAAAATCACAACAAAATTGAAATACATTAAATATTAGTCTTATTCAACGTGCTCTAGATTCTACGTGCATGATCTGATCGATTCTGCCGAGTTCACTACGCTCAAGGAGTACATCGAGAGAAGCAAGGAAAGATTCTTCGGAAGCGAATTTCATCAATAGCAGTGAAGCCATTACACCCCATCTCCATCCATATCATATCATGTAATTCGTATCAAGTATCAAGTATCCATATCATAAGTACCCATCCATATAATGAATCTCGCTTGTAAACTTTCTCATTTAATTCAATCGTTGACTTTTTCGAAATATGATGACCTGATAAATTATCTCAGGAATATTGACAGACATTGGCGATATGCATGAATGGAGTACTATACTTGAAGAGGCAACCGAGTGTCGTTACGTGAGATTTCGGGGTGGTTTAATGGTGGTGCTACACAGAACAGTCAATCTAGAGGAAAGGATCCGACAGAGCACTCGTTCTGTTGGTCTTCGTTTTTAAATTTCTGGAAGAGGCAGACATTCTGGAAAAAAAATCGAGAGGTTATGCAGTAGAAAAAAGTGAGGAGGTAGTTGAAAAAAAAGATAACTGAAAATTAGTAGAAAGGGAACATTTTTTTTTGAAATGTGTGTTCATTTTGGGTCTGCGCAAAACATTGTTATTTGTGTTCAGCACCGCATGCTATCACGGAAACATTGTCCCCATTTCTTTTGTGAATGACACGTGCGCAGTGCACTTTGATTATTACAGGGTAGCACCTTCTCACTACACACTATTCGCCCGATCGCAAACAACACGCACCAACTGGCGCAGAGGCGACACCGAGCCGCACACATTTATTGTTTAACACTCCTCCGCGTTATCTGCCAACGCTCTAGTTTGTGCTTTTGTTCACTTCACCCCTACACTCTCTATATAAAAGATAGGCTCTATCAGGCTCGCATTTGTTGTCAGCTACGCTACTCGTATTGTTTTTTAATTAAATATTGTTTTGTTGGTACTTGTTTTTCGCTCGACTGTAAATGATTCACGTAGTGAAAGCTCTTGTCTGTGTTCGATGTTCATTCTTGTATTTTTGAAATGAAATTTAGAGCAGACACCGACCCGCACAGGTATTGCTTTACACTCTCCCTCGTTATCTGCCGACGCTCTAGTTTGTGCTTTTTGTTCACTTCGCCCCTTCTCACTCTATAGTTAGACTCTCCTAATCTCGCGTTCTGTTTACGCGTACCCTTGCGTTTTAATTATATCGTTTCGCTGGTCCGCTCCTACGTGCCTTTCCTTCACTTGTCAACCAGTCATGTAGGGAAAGTTGTTGTCCGTGTTCCGATAATGCTCTGCCAAAAACATGTTTGTACAGTGCTTATGTATACATATACCTTCAGATAGGATGCCGTGCTGCGACTGGTGCCGGGACTGTTGCGACAAGTTCTGTCCTCAGTGTTGTCGCGACTTGTGTAGGCGCATCTGCGGAGAGGATTGCGGCGATTGCTGCTGCTGCATATGCTGCATACTCTGCATCGCGGCCGTCATTGCATTCCTGGCAAGCGTGAGTAATACAAATATTGACAATAATAAAACGGTTATCATGGTGTCCACTAAGGCGTTGTAGTAGCCTCTGGGTAGCATCCCATTATCGCCATTGTTTTTAAAAAGTTAATCAATCTGTTGCAGGCAGTGTTCGGCTGTTGCAGCTTCAGTTCTATCCTTTCAGTTTTCGCTGTGGTGGCCATCGGCTCCCTGGTAAGCAATCCAACGGCTATCGTCCTGAAGATATTATAAACAATTTTTAACAATTGTTTTGAAATACCGAAAGGATTGTTAGGGATTGTGTTGCCGACATCTTTGACTCTAATTTTATTATCTGTTATGCAGGGAGTGGCATTCCTCGCTAAAAGCGGAAGTTGCTGCCCCAGGCCGGCGAAAATGCTCGAGTTGAACCCAAAGAAAGATGTCGTATATCTCTACCAGGTAGGATCCAATCATTGTTTCCCCCGATCATTTCTTTACGATAATATAAATGTATGTTCGAGTCACGAGTAAACGCGATGCAATAATAGCTATTCCGTGCTAGGAAACAGATCACTTTACCTGTGGTGAGAATTTAGTTTTTATGGGACAATTTCAGTTCCTTGGCACTCCTACGTCCTCCTCAATGTGTCCCTTCTGCATCAAAGTCGAGGCATTCTGTAGACTGCACGGTATCACAGTAGAGGTTCGTATTTCTAGAAGTATAACGTGGCCCCTCAGGCATAAGGGTGGTCGAGACCGCCTTGCGTGTAGAAGACCTAACACCTATACCTTTACCTTTACCTTTTATAACATGCAATCCGAATTGATCGAGAAAGCGTCGTAAAATTTTACGAATTTCGTCTCGTTCTGAAATTTTTCATTTTGATTGTTCACTTACAAAAACAAACGTTTGTTATTCGCGAATAGGATTATTCGATCTAAGGACACTACTAACAAATCTTATCTAATGGAATATATATTGGTTACTGCAGAGACGCAACACATTGACGAAGCGGGGCGCGAATAACCTGCTGCCGTTCATTGAACTCAACGGCGAACGTCACTCCGACTCCCAAATCATCGTTAAGAGGCTCGCTCAGATCTTCAATAAAAATGTATGATTTTTTTCTTGAACTCATTATTTCAAGAAAGGTGATACCGAAATTCGCAATAGCTGTAACGGACTTGATTTATCTAATCGACGCATGTAGGCGTACCCCGACGAGCAGACCGCGGCAATCGGCCACGCTGTCGACCGCATGCTGGACAACAACACTTACCAGTGAGCAATTTTCAAATCAAAGCGAATTTGCATATTAAAACTTTGTGATTTTTTTTAAAATATGGATTGTGCAACCCCTTCTATTTTTTCCATTACTCTCTTCACCTTATCAATCGTACCGATCTCTCACTCAAAAGGTCGTAAAACGAAGCACCGTCAAAATTTCTTCACGTATTTATCCATAATTACATCCTTTAATTTAAGTTAATTAATAAATCCGCGAAGGAGTGACGGCAATTATAAAATAAAAGATAATTTATTTAAATAATTTTTAAAAAAATCCTTTCAGTCTCATTTCGAATGCGCGTACTTCCGTGCTCAGCCAGTCGATCTCTGTGGTCGGGGCGTCGATGGTTCCCTCCTGCTGCCTGCCCATAGCCTCTTGCGTCGGTTCTTTCTTCGGAGCCAGCAAGGCGAGATTGATTTTACCCCCAAAAAGGTTTCCTGACTTCTACACATTTCATCGCTTGATAAGAAATTTCTCGAGATTTTCTTGTCTAGAGCCTTGTCTAGAGGTTAGGTGTGATTTGGGGTTCCATTACCCTTTAGAGCCGACGTGAAAACAACCAATGATAGATCAATGACGCATTCAGATGAACAAACGCGTCATTGCATCCATCGGCAAATTCACCGACAGCGAGTACAATGAGATGCTCAGGCACGCGATTTTAATCAATGTCTCTTAATCCACTGAACGTATTTTTTCTTGATTTTTCTAGAATATTATTTTGCCTAGTTTTACAAAGCTTTATATTATTATTTTTTCAGAAACGACCTGACTCAGCTTCAGACGATCATTGGGAAGAAGAAGTTCATGCTTGCTGAGGAGCCAACTGCTGTGAGTGAAACGCGTCTATTAGAGTTGACCACTCGAAAAAACCTTTGTTCGAGAACAAAGGAAGATTAACAACGAAATAAAGAACTGTTCTGGAACGGAGTCGAAACGCTTTGTTCTTTTTCGTTTCGACTTTTTGAGTAGTCATCTCTACCGTCTATACATCTTATTCCTCCACTACTAGGAAATTGAAATGTCTGTCTGTTGGTGTGTTTTTTTTCTTTTTTTTCGTTTTTTCGCTATAAATCGCTTCAAACTCAAGCAATCTTATCAGATCCTTTTGCATACGATAACCCATCAGAAAACATTTCAAAATTTATTTACAAAAAATCGATAATTTCATGGCCAAGTCGGTAGCGAGCTCGAATTCAAATCCGAGGGTCTCAGGTTCGATCCCCGCCGGTGCATAGTCTTTTGCCGCATTTTTTGCAAGCGTGAAAAGTGGTCCAAACACGTTTTTAAGTAACGAGATTCACATTTGAGCATCTTTTGCCGTTTTTCGAAGTGAAATATCGATTGATTTCACTTGATTTCACACGATTTCACGAAATTTTCGTATATTTCGCTCCGAATCATTCAACATGCCGGCAAACCTAGCAGGAAGGGGTTTGAAACGAGAGAGCAAGGGGAATCGAGAGGTACTCTCTCACTTTGGCACACTCTCTCGCCCCTGACCCCTTTCTGGAGGCCGGAAACATGCATCCGGAAGCTTCCTAATAAATCGCTTCAAAATCGCTCTATCTTCTCGGATCCTTTTGCATACGACAACAGATCAAAATCCCTTTCAAATTTTACAAAATTTAATTGACTAAATCCATAGCCGAGTGGGTTACGCGCTTGACTTTCAATCCGAGACCCCCAGGTTCGAACCCCGCCGCGGGCAAAACGTTTGCCGCACTATTCGCAAGTGTCAGATGCCCTTCTAGCACGTTCTTCAGTAACGTGAAACACGTTTTCACCTTTTTTGCCGAGTTTTAACATGGAAAATCGAAAATTTCGAAAAGTTTCCAATTGGTTCACAGAGCGTGGGGGATCACAGGAATGTGTTTTGCGATGTCGGAAATGTGTCTGAACGTGTTCTAACATTTTTTAACGGTAAAAATCGAAAATTTCGAAAAGTTCCCAATTTGTTTGCAGAGCGTGGGGGACCATAGGAAAAGTGTTTTGCGATGTCGGAAACGTGTCTGAACGTTTTCTAACACGTTTTAACATGAAAAATCGAAAATTCCAAAAAGTTACCAATTGGTTCGCAGAGCGTGGGGAACCATAGGAAAAGTGTTTTGCGATGTTGGAAGCGTGTTCGAACACGCCCGGGAATCCAAGGTTCTGAGAGCGATCGAAAAAAAGTTGCCACGGAGCCACGAATGGCGTAGTGGCAACTTTTTTTTCGATCGCTCTCAGCCTCACGAGCCTTTTTGCAACGGAATAAGCCAGTACTCTTTCTAGAGATTAACATTTCCCAACATACTAAACGCCCCCTGGACCGTACTTGGAGCCGGCTACCGAGTCTTCCTCCCTGGACCGAACGTCAAGCAAGCTACCGAGTTCCCCCTGGACGGTTCCTGAAGAAGGCTACCGAGGTCCCCCTGAACCGTTCCTGAAGAAGGCTACCGAGGTCCCCCTGAACCGTTCCTGAAGAAGGCTACCGAGGTCCCCCTGAACCGTACCTGGAGCAGGATACCGAGCTCCCCCTGGACCGAACCTGGAGCCAGCTACCGATCTCCCCCTGGACCGAACCTGCACCCAGAACTATGCATAGAGCGTAGTGTATTTAACCTCAACACATCTCGGCTAGTTTTTTAATCTTTACTAAATCTGAAAAAAAACGCGCACTTACATTACTTGGTATATGATTTAGTTGTATGCGCAAAGTAATTAAGTTTACTGTAAATAGTGCTGATGATGTGTGTAATAAATTCCCAAAAAAAAATCTAGCGAATTCCCAAAAATCAAAATCCAAAATAAATTCCCAAAAAAAAATGAATGAATGAATGAACTTCATTGTGCTGAACTTTTCGACCATGTCGACGGACATCCGTCTCCTACCCCTTACCTACCTCATGATCCCAATCCACTCTGACGGAATAAATAATGAATGAATGAATGAACTTCAGGTTGACTGTACTGCGATGGGGCTGTTCGGCGCCAACTACTACGCCGTTCCTTCCGTCAGGTTAATTGCTTTCGTTTTTTTTAAAATATAAGAACTACAATGAAAGTGCCAAAGTCCGATAACTAAATTGTTGATTCAATTTTGCACGTTGCTTTTACCCTTTACAGCAAGAGATCTCAAAGTGAAATGGCTATAATCTAGAAAAAATTTCTACGGAAAATAATTATAAATTTAAAAAGAAAAAAAATTACAGATTCTACTTGCACGATTTGATCGATTCGGACGAATTCGCCACTCTCAAAACGTATTTGGAGAGAAACAAGGAGAGAATTTTCGGAAATGAGTTCCGTGATCCTCTGTAATTTAAGGACATTCGACATACCTCGTTCATAATGTTTGCTGGAATTCACAGAATACGCTCTTTCTCTCCTTTTCACATTTGCAATGAACTGTACAATATCTGAACTTTACTTATTTCCACATGATCAGGCGATAAAATATTTGACCTTTTCTCGTTTCCACTTTGGCATACTATCTTCCTCCGCGCCATTTTATCAAAGCGTGGCTGTTCTAGTGGTTTCGCTCTTTGGCAGTTTTATAAAAACGCGAGATTTTCTTCCACGTTGTATTATTTTCTTTAGATAGTGTATTGTGTCACGGATTGATGGTTTGGTAGTTTTCTCACACATAGCACATAATTTATTTTGTGTTGCACCTATGAGAACATTCTTTAGCACCCCAGTTCCCACATATTAGCTCATATTGCATGTTCCTCCTTGCTTTTATTTCTGTAAAGATAAAAAGCTCATCAAAAGAAAAAATCGTGAACCGTTTACTATTGACTCATCAGAGTTTCTTCATCAATTCATCTGATTGTGTGCTTCATCAGTAAAAGGGAAGTGAAATCTGCATCGATTAATTCATAAGCAACACGTTGCAACACATTTGCTCCAGGGCTGTGCGGCAAGGCCCTTGCCGGATGCCGAAGTTGCCGAAATTGACGGACTTTCATTGCCGAAATTTCTTGCCGGCAACGGCAACTAATTTTGAACGGCAACGGCAATCAAATATTTTGATATGAGAACGAAGAAAAATGTTTAAATTCAAAAAGAAAAAAAATATATTCCTTATTGTTTCGAATGTTTTGAAAAAAAACAAACTTCTGTCACCTCTGTTAATTTTATTGCAATTAGTTTTTAAAATTTGAGGCGAAACTTATTAAAAACAACCTAAAACAGTCATTTTTGTACCATTTTGAGCATTGCCGAAACTTGCCGAAATTGCCGAATTTTGATTTCGGCAGTTGCTGGCAATTGCCGGAAAAAGCCCTTGCCGCACACCCCTGGTTTGCTCCTCCTTTATTGAATGTTTATGTAAAATGCGAAAACAGTGAAGCACCAATTATTGCTAGTTCACCACTATTCTCTTCATGGTGTAAATGCGTTGCGTTTTTTCGGAATATTAGAGCTACGTGTTATAGTATCTACCCATTTAAGGTTAATGATAGTTTAGTTTCATGAACTACGCACTTGAGAACGTGTATTGTCTGTGCACACAAGACGTGAAAAATGATTATCGAATCTTGTTCAGACAAGGAAATGTCCCTAGTGTTGTTATTCGTTTTGAATTGTTCCTGATATTGGCCTCTCTTATTTAAACATTATTTCCTCCGTTTGTAAAATGTGTTTCAAAGTTAGATGCCTTAATATAGTGATTATGATGCCACTCTGATCATGCAGAATGGACAAGGCACAAGCCTTGTTGGCTGTGTCTACAGTCAACTGCGTTTCGGGCTTTGGGATAGTAACAAATTCGATCGCGCTCCTCACAATCTACAAGAAGAAGACACTGCACAACTCGTGATGAATTTATTTAGTTTGATAAGAGAAAGTTTCGCGTTTAGATTCGGCATTATATGTGCTACGATCGCGTTTCTCAATTTCTGCATGATTTCTCTCAATACGATATGGTAAGACTATAATTGAAAAAATTAAAAGGGTTTCCTTAATAATGCGCCATATTTGTTTTGCTTTGATGTCAAATGATATTAATGTATTTTTAAATAGCTTGAAATTAGGTACTCAATGCCCGATCGCCCTATGTTTGCCTCGGAATCGCGCCTCAATCGTGAAATCGGATATGTAAGAGTTTCCACTTTATTTGCTTATCCATACCGCTTCATCTACACCCTTTATTTTTTATTGCGCATTTTACATCCGGTCAATACACTTTACGAACGGATCAATATTATCGCTTATTTGAGAAAATTCAGATCGGAAGTACACTGTGGATCTTTTCGTGTCACACGCACGTGATCATCTCACTTAATCGCTTCATCGCCACCGTATTTCCACTCTACAGCTATAGGTGAAGGAATAGGCACTATCAACCTTTATATTCTGCTAGAAGTACACTAAAAGAGTCATTCGGTGATATTTCACGTTAAATTATTCGATGCTCATAGTTTGATATCCCATACTAGCATTAAATAAATGATCGCCCAAAACAAGCGAGAAAGACATAGGAAAATTTCGCACACTTCTAACAGACTATAAGGGGTGTTTTGATGCATCCGGAAATATTTTTCCTTGGATAATTTGTTCGAAATCAAAAATATTCCAAGTTACAGGACGCAGACGGAATCGCGCACGCTTTTTGTGCTTGCTACACTGCTTCTCGTTTCCGCCATTCAGAATCTCCCAGCATTAATTCGTGAGAAAAAAGCGAAATAGCAATTTTCCTTAACTATAGTTTGAAAATAGTAACGATAATTCGATTAGGGAACTAGCCGGGATGTTTTGAGGTTAAATACACTACGCTCTATGCGTACACTACGCTCTATGTGTACACTACGCTCTATGCGTACACTACGCTCTATGCACAGTTCTGGGTAAATGTTCGGTCCAGGGGGAGATCGGTAGCTGGCTCCAGGTTCGGTCCAGGGGGAGTTCGGTAGCCTACTTCAGGTTCGGTCCAGGGGCAGCTCAGTAGCCTGCTCCACGTTCGGTCCAAGGGGATCTCGGTAGCCTGTTCCAGGTTCGGTCCAGGGGGGCCTCGGTAGCCTTCTTCAGGTACGGTTCAGGGGGACCTCGTTAGCCTTCTTCTGGTACGGTTCAGGGGGAACTCGGTAGCTTGCTTGAGGTTCGGTCCAGGGAGGAGGACTCGGTAGCCGGCTCCAAGTACGGTCCAGGGGTTTAGTATGTTGGGGAATGTTAATCTCTAGAAAGAGTTCTGGCTTATTCCGTTGAAAAAGGCTCGTGAGGCTGAGAGCGATCGGAAAAAGTTGCCACTTCGCCACTTCGTGGCTCTGTGGCAACTTTTTTCGATCACAGCCTCACGAGCCTTTCTCAACGGAAACGCAGGATACCGTGTGTTGATTTCCCTGGCGTGTTCGAACACGTTTCTGACATCGCAAAGTACTTTTCCTCTGAACCCCTACGCTCTACGAATCATTAGGAAAGTTTTCGAAATTTTCGATTTTTCACGTTAAAACGTGTTAGAACACGCTCAGACACGCTTCCGACATCGCAAAACACTTTTCCTGTGATCCCCCACGCTCTGCAAACAAATTGGGAACTTTTCGAAATTTTCGATTTTTACCGTTAAAAAATGTTAGAACACGTTCAGACACATTTCCGACATCGCAAAACACATTCCTGTGATCCCCCACGCTCTGTGAACCAATTGGAAACTTTTCGAAATTTTCGATTTTCCATGTTAAAACTCGGCAAAAAAGGTGAAAACGTGTTTCACGTTACTGAAGAACGTGCTAGAAGGGCATCTGACACTTGCGAATAGTGCGGCAAACGTTTTGCCCGCGGCGGGGTTCGAACCTGGGGGTCTCGGATTGAAAGTCAAGCGCGTAACCCACTCGGCTATGGATTTAGTCAATTAAATTTTGTAAAATTTGAAAGGGATTTTGATCTGTTGTCGTATGCAAAAGGATCCGAGAAGATAGAGCGATTTTGAAGCGATTTATTAGGAAGCTTCCGGATGCATGTTTCCGGCCTCCAGAAAGGGGTCAGGGGAGAGAGAGTGTGCCAAAGTGAGAGAGTATCTCTCGATTCCCCTTGCTCTCTCGTTCCATACCCCTTCCTGCGAGGTTTGCCGGCATGAGGAATGATTTGGAACGAAATGTGCGAAAATTTCATGAAATCGCGTGAAATCAAGTGAAATCAATCGATATTTCACTTCAAAAATCGGCAAAAGATGCTCAAATGTGAATCTCGTCACTCAAAAATGGGTTTGGGCCACATTTGACACTTGCAAAAAATGCGGCAAAAGACTATGCACCGGCGGGGATCGAACCTGCGACCCTCGGATTTGAATTCGAGCTCGCTACCGACTTGGCCATGGAATTATCGATTTTTTGTAAATAAATTTTGAAATGTTTTCTGATGGGTTATCATATGCAAAAGGATCTGAGAAGATTGCTTGAGTTTAAAGCGATTTATAGCGAAAAAACGAAAAAAATGTCCGTCATGCGGAAGGAAAAAAAAAAACCAACAGACAGACATTTCAATTTCCTAGTAGTGGAGGAATTATGTACAAGGAACAGGTTCAGTTGACGACTTCTTCTTTGTCTATGACCGATCCGCGATGCAGTGGAGATTTCCCCAGACGGGAAGAGGAAAGATTCTCACATTGTACGTTTTCACAGTGAAATTTTTTTCAAATGAAAGTGCGAGTAGTGTAATGCCATGTTCTAAATGATATGCCAACACAAATGAGTAGTAACGAACGCAGACGCTTCACATCATTCCACAGGCCGCTCAACTCTACGGAAAGGGCTTTTGAGTGAGAGAGCGTGTAAAATCGAGAGGGACCCTCTCACTTCTGCACACTCTCTCGCCCTGACCCTTGTCTGTCGGTTTGGAATCATGTGGCTTTCCTGATGAGTAAATAGCACCAGAATGTCGTAGAATTCATCTGTAGCAGCAATTGACTTTCGTCAGATGGCTCAATACATGGCCTTGTGAACTCGACTATATCGCGACTTTCGTGCTAGATACTGGAACGCTCCTTCGGCTACGATTCTATCGAACACAGGCACGTTCATTTTTCTAATAAAAATGAAATTATTTTATCGCATATACATATAAGAGACCATCCACGAGAAGCCGGACATACCCCAAGGACGCCTTTTTTGCAACCTATACCAATAATTTGGTGGTGAAGTCAGCATCACGAGTGCTGATATTTGGCCAAGTAACTAAGGTTCTGGGTCCCGCCCCGAAAAGTTACAGTAACCCCACCTTCCAACATCGATTTTTTTGAAATTTAAAAAAAAGTAGGTTTTTATGGTTTTTCTATGTGTATTTTGCGAAAAAAAATGCGAATCAAACCACTTTGGAAGCGATCTGACAACGATAAAGGGTCGAAATTTAAATTTTTAACTGTTTTTTGACCGTCCTGGAAAAAAATTGCCCATCTATTGACAACGATTTTGCGATTTTTAGAATCCTCATCAAAAACTGAATCAAGGATAATATTAGTTTGAATTCGAACTGTATCGCCGATACTCGTAAACTTGGTCTAAACGTTCGGGTATTAGCGGACCTTGGCGCGTGTCTGGCGATATTTCTGATCACGATTGCGAAATATCACGTGTATCGAGTGATATATTATTTGTCCACGATGCCGTGAACATGACTGACATGATTGTTTCATCACCAGGTGGAAAAATTTTCAACATTTTTTTCGACCATGAACCCGGGTTCATGGAAATTTCGAGAAAACTTTTTTTCAAAAGTTGTTGTACCTGCTTGAAATGAAAATTCCAATATTTGACTCTCATGATGCAGACTACGAAATAAAACCACAACGTAAAATTCAATACAAACTCATTATCGCTAACACTTTTATAGTCAAATTCGGTGCAGACATATTAAATTTTATGCAATGAACACATTTCAAGCAGGTACAACAACTTTTGAAAAAAAGTTTTCTCGAAATTTCCATGAACCCGGGTTCATGGTCGAAAAAAATGTTGAAAATTTTTCCACCTGGTGATGAAACAATCATGTCAGTCATGTTCACGGCATCGTGGACAAATAATATATCACTCGATACACGTGATATTTCGCAATCGTGATCAGAAATATCGCCAGAAACGCGCCAAGGTCCGCTAATACCCGGATCATACCCAAAATGTCCCCCCCTCCTAAAAAAGATGCCCGAAATGTCCCCGGAGAAAGTGCCCGAAATGTCCCCTACCCAAAATGTCCCCCCCATGCCCAAAATGTCCCTCCTGCCCAAAATATCCCCTGCCCGAAATGTCCCCCCCCTTCCGAGGAGAAGGGGTCATACCCAAAATGTCCCCCCCTCCTAAAAAAGATGCCCGAAATGTCCCCGGAGAAAGTGCCCGAAATGTCCCCTACCCAAAATGTCCCCCCATGCCCAAAATGTCCCCCCTGCCCAAAATATCCCCTGCCCGAAATGTCCCCCCCCTTCCGAGGAGAAGGAGAGAGTAGGGGAGAGGAGAGAGGTAGCGTCCTCTCCTTTGCCGCCAAGCCATTTTAGGCGATATTCAAGGTGCTCGATCTCAGCCGAGAGTAAACCGATCGACATAATTTTTGGTTTCAGAGGTCTTCTTGCTTATCGCAATAAATTGAACCAGGTATTAAGCAAAAATATTAAAATAGAGCCGAGTTACAGCAAGTCAAATATGGCCATTTTCACCCACATAAGGGTACCCCCCATGGTGAAAAAAGTGAAAAAAAAAATGTGGAGTGAAATTTTTCGATCTCGCAAATTTTAATGAAATATTGATACAACACATTTCCCATTATGGGGAATTCGATTTCATCAATATTTTCACTTGATTTCGCCTCCTAAAGCGGCAATTGTGAACTGCTTGAGGTTGTTTTATCGCTATTACGTTGTATTTTTCTCAAATAATTTATTATAATTTCTATGAAGACAGCAAAATATATTAAAAGAAGAAAAAGTAACCGTTATGACACGAGCACAGATAAAAAATAAAAGTGAATTTGCCTCGTTTAGCTAATCAAACGAGCTAGTTTTTACCCAGTGGGGGTAGACTGATAGCCACGGGGTGCGAAATCATCTACCCCCAGACAGCGGAAGAGAAAGGAATGATAAGTGAGACTCAAGGTTCCCTCCATCTACTATAAGGGTGTCCGGAAAGTTTTCGCACTTTTTCACGTTTTTGCTTTTCCTTCTTTTCGCCTCAATCGCATGGGGTATTGTTGCAGCACGTTAGTGTGAGGGCCTGTTCTCACTACTTTTCTGGTTCTAGGGAGTAATGGCACTGATGGTGCCTATTGTTGAACAACGAACTTACTCAACGAACTTACTCAGACCTGAATTTCAAAAGTTTTCATATTTTTATCTCGAATAGTAGTCGAAAAAATTCGCCCAAATTGTCAAATGAGTCAACCAATGATTGCGGATAATAAAAACAAAAATAAATTTTCAACTTGTTTTTTGAACCGATGAGATTGCGGATAATAAAAACAAAAATGAATTTTCGCAAAAATAAATTTCCAACGTGTTTTTTGAATCGATGAGATTTTCTCCGTAAAAACGGTGGTAAATTTTTTATTCACTTATAATTGTTTATAAGCCATGTTTGGAGTGAATTGGGGCTGAAGAAGTAGGAAATTTAAAAATGTCGGAAAAAAATATTTTCGACATTTTTCCAGTTTTCGACTTTTACAACGACCTGCTCTCGATTTAAGCTTTTGAAAAAAATAGTTCTATTTATATTCTTAAAATTTTATATTATTTGCTTTTTAGTATTATGGTTCCTGGGAGTCGATTCTCATTTCCATTGCTCCCCCTCTGTCTGCAATTTGTCTGTACACTACCATTCTCTCAGTATCTATCCCGATTCCTGTGATCTACCGAACCTCCCGGTCTGACATTTTCTATAGATCATCTCGAAAAGTTCATTTTCCAGGAGTATATCAAAGGGGGTTGGTACGGCAGCGGATGTGCGACTTTTACGAGGAAATATGTCCAGGATTGTGAGACTGGGCGATGCGAATGTTTGGAGTGAAATTTTTCTAGGGTTATCTATTTGGGGGGTTTTCATGTTATTTACAATTATTACAATTATTTATTCCGCCAGGGTTAGGGGTTTCGTGTGAGTTCTTTGTAGATTGTCGATAGTGGAGTCGGCAGATGTCCGTCGTCTTCAGACGATTCGGTTGTTTTGGGGGCAGGGTGAAGGGGGTGTAGCAGGGTGGGTTAAATCAGAGACGTAAGAGAGACTCTGATGTGAAAGAAATAGACGGCAATTCGTTAATAAGAGATCGGAAGACGATAGGAGAGCTTTTCACAGTTTCTCGACTTAGAGCGTTCCATCTTTGCACTGACCTTGATACAAAAGTAGAGTGAGACTTAGGCACAATGAAAGGCACAGCAATGCGAAGCTCGTGAGTATTGCGCAAATCGCGTGCAAGAGGGGAAATATTTAGAAGAAAGTTGCGATTGAACGAGTAGAAATTGTGAACGGTCTTGTGGAGGAAAAGAAGGTCGATTACAAGACGTCTATGCTCTAGAGTTGATAAATGGAGAATATTGAGCCTATCTGGGTATGAGGAATATGGAATAGAGCATCTGAAAAACAGTCTGCGAGTGAAGTTTCGCTGAACATTCTTAACATAGTTGGCAAGTTTAACGGCGCGCGGGGACCAGACAACTGTACAATATTCTAGTATTGGTCTTATAAAAGCATTAAATGCCTGCACATATAAAAGAGGCTCCCGCGAGTAAAAACACTTGAACATAATGTTAACTTTAGAGCTTGCTTTCGCTGTTATTTTCGAAATATGATCATTGAATTTAAGGGAGGGTTTCATGATGACACCATGAACGGAGATGGAATTAGATTTGTGCTGCCCTGTCACACACCGCTTCAATGAGAGTCCAATAAAGAGCGAATACAATGTGTGAACCGATTATACTTTTCATAACCTTCGCCTTGTCATGCATTGCTACGCTATGAAAACCTTCTTTATGAATTAAAAATCAGGATTTGACAATCTAGAGAGCGAGCTATTTTTCGCCCAAGTATTTAAAACGACAAGGCGAACAACATACTATAGAAAGTGGCAGAATACCTAGAAGAGCGCATCGTTAAAAGTCTCCAAGGGATTTGAAATAATCACTCCCCACCCCCTCTTAAAGCAATCTTTGATTCGTCACCGTTTTACAGCAAATAATATAACCTATGCATACTAATCTCATGTACGACTCCCAAGCGAATAAAACTGCAGGTTGGCTGTTAGTTTTTCTGCAATCGTGATAGGTGAAAACAGCAACAAAAAAGGCCACGAGCTAATCTTTTATCTTCGATGTTGCATAATAGTTGATAATTGTAGTTTATTGCCATCACCAGAGGAAGTTCGACATTACAACTAACAACAAAAAAAAAACAAAAAAATGAGTCCCACCAACCCACAAAAATGGTTTATTGGAATATTATGCGACAGGAGTAATTTTACGCTTTCACACGAAAAAAATCGACTGTTTTCACAAACAGAAATTAAAGTTCCGTGTACATTTGCCATCGAGGTAAACTTGCGAAAACAATCGACTGAATTCCTTCCCCTCACCCTAAGGATTAGTAAAAACGCTTAAACTAGACCTAAATTGGTCTTATTTGATCAAACTTTTCTCGCAAAAAAAAGCAAATTTTGCGGTGAATCCAGACATGCTTCCTTCATAGTCCATTATTCATAATTTCTTTAATTTTTGTGGATAGTTTACTTACATTTGAGAGAATGTCTCAGATCTCCTTCTATCTTTTTATTAAGTCTGTGAGTGATGAACATTGGCAAAGGGAAAATGACAACGACCCGTCTTTCCCGCGCCACGCGGCGCCGAATTTGAATTTAATATTCTTTTATGAATTTCTAATTCGTTTTTTTTTCACCATCAAATAAAAATGGTATCGAAAATTGAATTGCTAACTAATATTTTTAGAGTTAATCAATCTATAAAATCCGCGCTTTTCGGGAAAGACTCGTCGCGGTAATCATTCCGCGACGAGTCTTTCCAACCAATGTTCACCGCTCACAGAGCGAAGAAGATGTGATTTTTCTGGCTTAGTGAAATGCGTGTGAAGAGATATGTCGGAGATCTTGGATACCGTGTCGTCTACTGCATTTTTTCTCTCTCTTAGGTTGCTTATAAAAATCAGGGTCCATTCAAGGAAGCGCCGCGTCAGAATACTCATGATTCCAAACCTACAGACCAGGGTTGGCGCGAGAGACTGTGCAAAAGTGAGAGAGTCCCTCTCGATTTCACACGCTCTCTCACTCCAAAGGCCTTTCTGGATGGTTGACCGGCGTGTGGAATGATGTGAGGGAGGTTCGCGACAACAATTAGCGCCTGCCTTGTTCATTGTTCGCAGCGATAACAGATCATTCATAGTTACCGCTTCCATTGTTACATCTTCTTCGAGTATCATAATTATTTTCCATGGAGAATTACGGTAGGCTTCTCTGAATTGAGGATATCAGGTGCTTCTGACGAACCACAAGCACTAATAAAGCAGCTAAATCAGTGCAAAATTTCCATATTTCATAATATACTTGTTAAAGAAATAGCGATGCGATTTCGCGAAGTGTATCAAATCTACTGCCTTGTTACATTCGTAGTTTCGTGCTCGTTGAACGGATTATTGCTGTTGATCGTTCGCCAGCGAGGAGGAAAAATCGGATTTTACAGGTTTTCAAATTATTTTTTATTTATTTATTTTATTTATCGTACACCACAAGGATGCGACAACATGTATACAAATACACGTGAAAATTATTAAGAAGGGGAATTCAAAGGGGGACGGGAAGGGAGTGATATTGTCGACCACACGGGAGTTTTGCCGTTTTTACGTATATTAGTAGATCGTTTTTCGAGACCTATATTGCAAGAAAGGTTAGGCCACGCAGGAAAGAGATACATTTTTTAATACTTTCGCTCATAATTCTTCCGTATTATTTTTTTCTAAAGATCATACAAAATTACCCGGTATTTTGGCAATTGTTGAATGACCGACTGCGATATACTTGTTCCAGATATTTCACATACTCCTTTGTTGCTGTTGATCTTCTCTACTCCTTCTCCGATGTCACGTGTCAACCGTTTCTGCTGCTGGATTTTCCAACTCTTTAGTTTTGGCATTCTGGTCCTGGCATCTTCGGCTCTTTCTCTGCGGCCCCATGGAAAGACTATACCGCCATTATGGTAACAAACATACCGACGCTATTTCAATAGAGTGAAATTACGTCAGTTCTATTGCCAACTGTATATTTTCTCTCTTTTTCTCGTTCTTATGTGCATCACTTGCAGTTTCATATATCGATACGGAATGCTACGCAGGTTTGGATCTTTTCAGAATACACAGAGAGTGAATATACTGAGATGAGACACCTAGTATATGATTCACTCAACATTGAGTGTATTCGCGCGTCGAGAGAAAACGAGAGATTTGTAAGTATATTCTATACTAGGTGTCATATCTTAGTATAAGATACACTCAATAGTATATTCATTCTGGGAGTTTGAAATTTGGGAAAATAATTGGATTAGTTCTCTTCATTCTCACATTCTCTCTCGCTGACGGACCGCTGTTGTGTCAAAAGAGGAGCGCTAATTCAATTATTTATCCGAATTTCAAACCCCAACCCCAATTCACTCCTTGCAGTAAATTAATCGTGTCCATGTTCGAAGTCCCACGTCGCTTTATCATAAATTTAATTCCGATTTCGGTGAGAATAAAGATAAATGAGAGTGATAGCATTGGTATTCGCAGTCGATTTCCGCATGGTTCTGCTACAACAGTAACTTTTTCTTGTTCCTCGATGTGAAGGTGACCAATAACCTATTTTTTGTTGACTTTCGCATACAGTTACACCTAATATTTGGGTATTACAGAATGTCCGCCGTATCCTTCACGCTAAATTCTCTGAAGACTACGGAATCGATCTAATAAACGGCTATGCGCTCACCGTCGACCTCACTGTTAGTTATTGGATAAAATTATTGCATATCACTGAACGCACATTTGGGAAAATGATTCTCCAAGGATTCATTTCGGTGTGAGCCGTTCTCTAAACTTCTCGCACATTCCCTCGTTTAGGTCAGCGAACGAAGGAGTGGGCGGAACGAGAACCGTTCTTTACGAAATGAAACTTAGATAACCGCTCTCACAGTAAATTTGCGGTCTTATGACACAATAGCACATTCCAGAATGAAGCGACAAAGTATCACCACATAATCGGAGCGCTAATAGCCTTTGCCATAATGTACTCGCAAATTCTGACAATCGTGAGTTGTATACTTACTCATAATTTATAATCTCCTTATAAAAATATTTTACACGCTTGACTCAAGCAAGGAGTAGATTTCAGGTCTGAATCATTCTTCTCAGTTTGCAAGGAACATTTCGGCTGGGGATAAGAGTACAGGATTGGGTTTCTTACCAATAACAGATCGTTAGGGGAGCAGCAGGGGAGCGAGCTGCTTCGCACGGTAGCCCAGAAGTCGTAGCTTTAATTTCCATTGAATAGTATCGTCAATTGAGAGGCAGCGTAGCTCTGAGGGAATTCCAATCCCACATTGACCTGTTCAACTAGGACGGATATTCCGATCTTGTTCAGCCAATGATAGATAGACGTGGGGGCCCAGAGAAGACTTGGAATTCGGCATTACATGAGAGCGAAATGAGCAGACATATTACAGCGCTTTTGTGGCTGGAACATTCACAAGGCGATAACTGTCGGAAAGATGAGTAGTAAATTGAAGGACATGCACTCAAAAGCGCTCAGCATGTTGATATCACAAGTTGTTTACTTGTGGAACTCAAAAGCGGCTTTCATCCAGGCGCTAAATCCGCTTTTCTTCATGTATGCGCCCTGCTTTGTCGTTCTACTAGGAATGTTCATAGACTTGAACATGGACGGCAAAGGTATGTAACTATTCGGAATGATTATCTCCAATACCCGTGTATTTGAGGTGCTCGTCCTGAGCTTGGCTTTTTTCCAATTTTCAATCCACTCATCGTTATTTACTTCACACAAGATTACCGAAGATTCGTGAGCAGAGTATCAAACACCAGCATAATCTCAGTTCGATTTCATACAAATTCGTCGGCATAACCAAATTATTACAAATCAGACGCGTATGCCGCAAACTTCGCTGAATCTGTCGAAGGCTTCCAATGCAGGCTTATGAGGTATTCACAGCATTCCACAGGCCGGTCAGCCTTACAGAAAGGCCTTCGGAGTGAGAGAGCGTGTGAACTCGAGAGGGACTCTCTCACTTTAACACACTCTTTCTCTGACCCTGGTCTGTAGGTTTGGAATCATGTGTATTGTTTCATAGTGAGGGGAAATAGCCTCGCGTTGTCTTCCCTTCATTGTTTACCGTTCATTTTTAAATTCAGAATTATCGAGGCACTGGTATTCAAGAAGATTCGATATATACGGGATCTCATTGTTAGATATAAATAGATTATATATACCTTCCTTGTTATCCAATCCTAAATATTTTTTCCTATCTGAATGTTCATAACCAATGACTAATCATCTCCTTTTTTCGAGAAAATAATACACGGAATGCGCAGTCCGTTAGACATTGTTACGCTTTACCGATAACCAATGCTAATTATAAATCACATAATAAAGAACATAAGTAACGTTAAATTTTCGAGTGTGCACATTGAATTTATGACGACAAACAAGATAATTTGATTCCTTGCGCTCCTATCCTTCCTGGTCAGGTTCGGATAGTTCTTTCACAAGGTTCTATCATCTTATTTGTTATTCGCTGAAGTAAGAAGGACTAGCCTTTGACTACAATGTATCCCAGGTTTGTTGTGTGTGACCCAATCGTTGCTTTTCCTTCTCAATGGTTCCGGTCACTCACAAAGAATCTCAGAATATATTTTTAATGATATTTATTCATTATTAATTAATGTTGATTAATGAGCGGTATAAGAGAGGGATCGGAAGAGAATCGAAGGTGTAAGAGGATGTTGTTTATCCTTTGTCCTTCCCTCAAAATGATAACGCGATGAGACAAATCAAAGCCTTGGTTTTTTGGCTTCTCAACCAGCCTTCTCTTTTTGACAGGAAACCAAGTTGGCGCATGGTTTTTCCCCTAATAATGAACATCGTTACTATATCACGATTGGCAATAAATACTCAATTCACTATTTACTCATGCAAAATCATTATTCACCTTTATGCAAGTTACGCATATTCTGTTAATATTATCTGTTACTTATTACTCGTAACCTCGTTAAGGAAAAGATCAATGTTTTAGAGTGTAGAATCTAACGTATGAGAACGAATAAGAACAAAGTTCATTTCACTTATTTTCTTGAAATTCAATCTGACGAACGAATCCATGTGCCTGGGAGTCACTTTCCTTTTCCACTTTCCATATCGAGCGCGGTCTTGATTGGGATATGGGAGATAATGAGGACATTTCGAGCTGTCGTGATGATCACAGTACAGAATATGGCGGAATACCAAGAACGGCTCCCGTTTTATGGTGTCTCCATGGGATTTGAGGTAATCCCTCCCCCTCTTCAAACTTGGTGTCGTTTCCGTTTTAGGTTTTTTAAAAAAATGATTAGCGCAGATTCGTAATAATCTCTTGTTCGATTCACAAGACGAATATAACTGCAGGTAGGCATTTTCTTACATCTCAGGGTCAGAATCCTTTTTTTCAGTCTGACCAGATACTCTGTCGATTGGGAGGCTTACCAAGGAAACCAAAGTCCGATTTTCGGGTTCTTTTGCATAATATGCGGTTTCTTCTTTCTCACTCCATACATGGTGTGCGCGTTTGTGCTCTGGCGAAGGAGAAAGCAGGCTTGCTACAAGGTTAGTTTTTTTAACACAGGGATGATTGAGTCCATAATCGAGCGAAAAACAAAGCGACTACGTGTCTATATACGGAAAATTATTTAGATGATGTTTTGTCTCGCGCTAGTTGACATTGGCATGCTCGTGTGCATCTGTTTCTATGCTGGGATTATTTTCGCTGAGGTTAGATGCTTTTACCAACACTATAGTGTGTGGAAAAACGAGAAATCGTCTTTCACATTTTCGTATTCTATGCATCAATGCCCTTCCTTTTGAATTCGGTTATTCATAACAATTGTGTGTACGCTTCAGGGAGCAGTGTACTGCCATAATCCAACGCTGCACTTTGTAATGGGAATTTTTGCATACTGTGAGTATCTTTTCCTTATATTTATCGTATATTTATCGTACTGGCTCGTCAGCGTGAGTAAAATGTTTGAGTGCAGCACAAGACACTAGTGATGCAAGTTCGGGTTTCGTATTACGACCCTCTCAGCAAGAGATCGGTAATACGGCTGATTAAGGGGAGATAACGAGAGAAAAAGAGACGCCGTATCACCGAAACCGACGCTGAACGGGTATCACAAGGCGCTAATGATTGGGGCAGGGATTTTCAGCCAAAAAAAAATTGTTTCAAAGAGAAACATTACAGTTTGCTTCTTTGCATCTTGTTGCACTTGCTTCATGATAGCGCTGAATAGATTTGCGGAAATTCTGCAAATAAAGTGGATGTTGCGGCTTTACGAGGTGAATCAGTGGTTTTTGTTCTGATTAATTTAAGTGACTCGAGGCATAATTAAGTGTGAAATGTAATCCCAACGGTGCAGGGAGTGTACAAAATGAATAGATCGTGGCCTCACATTTCGCACTCTACTGTTTAATCATACTGTTGAAGGGGGATCGCACATGGCTCGTCATGATTCTACCGACGTGCTATGGGTTGTTTACTGCTTTCTGCACCCCACTCGCATTCTTCAACGCTGACTTGATCATGTTTCACTTCAATCCAATGATCGGAAATCGATACGAAGTTGGCTTTGTTTCGGGAAAAAAATATTTTTCCATAATATATTTCGTATGACTATATTCTATGCGATTTCAGTATGGCAATGTTATCCATATTGCAAACAACACATTCTTCCCAACAGCTTCATTGTGCCTTTATTTGGTAATCGGCTGCAAGGTTGTTGCAGCGAATGGCAAAGTGTGTTGACATAACCTTTTTTAGCCAAATGCAAAATTATTTTAAAAAATATACATCCCATCACGGACATTTCTCAAAATACTCGTGCACTCGAAAATCGATCATTTCAGGCAGTAATTGACTGCAAGAAAGAGGCTATCAATCGAGCTGCATTCGTGGTACTTATCCATTGTAGCTAATCACATGATTCCAAACCGACAGACAAGGGTCAGGGTGAGAGAGTGTACAAAAGTGAGTGTCCCTCTCGATTTCACACGCTCTCTCACTCAAAAGCCCTTTCTGTAAGGTTGACCGGCCTGTGGAATGATGTGTAATGTCCCAACAACTTATTTTCAGCTCTCCGTTCAATGCGGAATCATCATATTAATCCATATGACCACCTTGCTGGGTAAGTTCTTCTATGTGTGTGGTATACCATTGTTCTGTTTTTATAATAATAATATTTATGCGAGTCACGAGGAAACGCGGTACAATAACATAAATTAAAAGAAAGGCACGAATCATTATTGGGCAACAACAACAAAAGTGAGAGGGTCACTCAGGAAAACTGCTCAATTTTCCGGATTTTGAGTATAGCCTTGCCGCTCTGAGAAAGAAACTATTATGCCTGTAGTTAGAGGTTGAAGAGGCGTTTGTGAAATTGATTCCATTCCTAGTAAAGTAATAGCAAAAGTGATGCGTTTTCTTTTTAGATATTTTGTATTTGCCTATGAGAAGATTTCTGGCCGACTTCAAATCAATTTCATACCTGCGCTTCTCTAAGGAGAGAAGCCCTAGCTTCTTGATCCTAGTGGTTGAGCTAGGCATTGTTTGCCAGCTTGAATTATAGCATCGTATGAACAGCCTTCTGGTGAAATAATTCTGAACCTTTTCAAAAACTTCCTTATCGCGTTTTAAGTAAGGATTAAAAACCATGGATGCGCTTTCTAGAATGGGTCGAATGTAAATAGAGTAAGCTTTGATGAGAATTTCTACGTTATTTGTACGAAGAGCTCTAAGAATTATATGGCACGCGGTTGTGCCTTTCAGAGCTATTGCCCGAGAATGTTAGAGACTTTTCAATTATGAAGCCAAGATCTTTGACAAGCTCTTTTTGCTCTGGTGTTGTGGATCCTATTTTGTATTTCTTCTTCAGGTTGGCCCTGCCTAGGTGTAACGAGTTACATTTATGTGCAGCTAATGGTAGCTGCCACTCTTCAGACCAACTAGCAATGGTATCAATAGCGCTCTGTAATGGGATAGTAGTGTCGGATCTTTTGAAAGGGCGATAGATTTTGATGTCATCTGCGTACATTCGTGCGATGACTCCATCATTCTGGACAAGGGACGGGATTTCAGAGGTGTAAATCAAAAATAAAAGTGGTCCTAATACTGATCCTTGTGGGACGCTGCTTGTAACAGGAAGCGAAAATGAAAGTTGTTCTCGTACTCTTACTTGGAAGGTCCTATTAGACAGGTAATTTCCTATCCACCCAATTGTCTTTGCAGATAGGCCAATGGTTCCTTGTTTGTGATTCAGCTTGGGGTGCGATACTCTATCAAATGCTTTCGCAAAGTCGAAATAAATTACATCTATAGGTTGGCCTTCGCTAATGGAAGATGTCCAATGTTCAAGGGCGTCTAGCATTTGGAGCTCACGCGAACGTTTCTTGCGGAATCCATATTGCTCGTCTGGGAAAATGTCTAGATTTTCGCAATGTGTAATTATGGGTTTACATAGTAGTCTTTCGAAAACTCGGCAAAACAATGATGTAATGGATATGGGTCTGTAGTTGAGTGGGTCCGAAAAGGGAGGGGATTTCTTTACCGGTGTTACGATAGAGTGTCGCCAGAGAGATGGGACTGTAGAAGTTTCGTAGGACTGACGAAATATAATTTCAAGAGGTTCAGAGATAGGTACTGCTATTTCCTTGATGTATGCTAAATTGATGTTTTCGGGGGTTCTACAACCTGATTTCTTCCACCGTTCGATGAGTGCACAGATTTCATGTCTCATGAATGATGGTTCTAGGAAATTCCCAGTATTCGGGAGGGGATTTGAGACAGGGACTTGGCCATTATCATTTGTAAAAACACTCGCAAATGTTTCCGCAAGTAAATTAGCTTTACCATGGTCATCCATAACTAGGGTTCCGTCGCTCTTTTTCAGGCCTTCTACTCCCTTAGATTTGCTTGTGCACTTCTTCATGAAACGAAAGAATTTATTGCTATCTTCACTATCAATGACTCTTCTTTCTATCGTTTTGTGATAGCGGATAAGTTCTTTTCTGAATTGCCTATTTAATCGCTCAAATTTGCTAGTAAATGCGGGGTCATTTCCAGAAATCGATTGCTGCCATGCTACGAAGCGCTTGCTAATAAGCCTATCAATATGGGGAGGTACTTTACCATGAGTGACGCTCACTCTTATCCATGGGACGTGAATATCAATGGTTTTCTGTATCAATTTCATGAGGAGATCATACATATCATCGACACTCTTTATAGTCGAGAATGCAAGGACCCAATCAGCATTGGCTTGTTGGCAATTGATCAGAGCATAATCAGCTTTCTTGTAGTCCCTTCTTAGAGTGAATGCTGGTACTGAATGAGAGAGGGAGAGTTGGAATTGTACTGTTTGGTGATCAGAGATATCAAATGGAGGGCCTACCTCTGTATTACTTATTAATCCTGGACTATTACAGAGCACTAGATCGAGAATATTCCCCTTTCGAGTGGGGTCTTTGACTAGTTGCGCGAGTTTTATGGACTGGCACAGATCAACGAGTAACTGTGATGCGGGGGTGACATTTTCATTTTGGGGGGAGGGAAACAATGACCAATCGATATCGGGAAGATTGAAGTCACCAGTGACTACAGTAGGTTGGGGACATGAGCAAAGATCAAGTATTGATTTAATCATGGATTCAGTCTGAAGAGCAGTGGCTTTGGGGTTACGATAGACGCAAATGAATCTGAGTAGGTCACCATTGATGTCTAAGTCAACTGCTAAAAGTTCATGCGAGCCATTCACTGTTTCGTCAGAGATTTGAATAGCGCTAATTGACGAATGAACTATGATGGCAACTCCACCACCACGTGAGTTTCTGTCTCTACGGAAAACGTTATAGTATTGATCTTGCGCATCTAGGAGAAGCGAGTTTGGAAATGATGAAGTCAGCCAAGTTTCGGTGAGGCTAATGATTGTGTGTTTTTGGGAGAGGATCTGAGATAGATACGGTAGTTTATTTCTAACTGAGCGGCAATTGGCTAGAAGTGATGAAAGTTTGACTGAGTTTTTGTCTGAGTGCTTATTTGACCGGTGACTTTTTAGCAGTTTCCCCGTATTCCCATATTGGAAGGTCTACCGTACTCGGATGTGAATCTAGTGCATGGGGTACGATGGGACTGGGCATGGTAACGACGAGGGGGAGGACCATCGTAATCGAGGAGGGAACGGGGTCTGTCGGAATAATAGTAGGGACGGTCATAACGGCGGTCGTCGTGGGAATAACGATTGCCGCGGGTCTGATGGGAGTAGTTGTGGGGGTGGATGGTACGTGTGGTATGATTTGAGTACGTCGAATCTCGTCTTTCTCTACGGGGAGGATGGGGTGGAGGGGGTGGACGAGATTCGGGAGGGGGAGTGGGGCGTCTCTCTTCGGGACGAGCGATCGATGCACGGATGAAAATATCCGCGAACTCGGGGAACTTCTTGATGTGAGCAGCTCGCTTGAGAATGGTCTGGCAGTGCTTCTTGGTTGGGCAGACCACTTTGGTGAGGCGAGGGAAGGAACCGTCCGTTCCGTTCACAGGCATACGGTACACGGAGAGGGGAAGGAAGGGACATCCGAGAGCACTGGTGATACGGACTACTAGATTGAAGTCGTCGAATACTCTCTCATCACCATAGGGGCTTCCGGAGAGAGGGAGACGGGCGAACACCAGAGAACGTTCAAGATCCTTCTTATCCTCGGGATCAGTCGGGGTATCGGGGATTACGGTAGTTGGGCCGGAAGTGGTTGGTGCGGGAGGGGCAATGGTCTGAGTGGGGGCAGTGGTGGTAGGGGAAGGCTCTACCATAACGATATCATTGTCATCGGCTGTATTCGACTGGGTGGGTGTGGATTGAGTGAGAGGAGCGGCGACTGGAGTGGGGACGAGAAAGACTGGAGGTACCGTGGGGGGAGGAACTGTAGGAATAGTGGGGGGAGGGGTGGACAGTTTCCTCATCTGACCTGTCATTTCCTCCACTTTCCTTTCGAGATCGTCATTTCTTCTTCTCTCCTTGTCCAGATCTCTTCTCAGGAGGAGCATCATGTAGCCGAGGTCTTGAATGGAGAGATCATCCTCGATTGCTTCCTCTCCAGTTTCTTCATTTCTTCGCTTGACTCCTCCTCTGAGCGAAGGAGAGAAACGAGCCAAAAGAGAAGTCATTGGTTACCTGTTGAAGCACCGTTGAGAGGTGGGAGGGCCGGTGCAACCCTGACAGCGATCGAATCGGCCGAGGAGACGAGCCGAATCGGGGAGGAAGGAGGCTGCGAGAGAGTGTGCGGATTGGAGAGAGCGCAGGTGGCTGGGTCGACTAGAGAGAGCGACTAACAGGTCACCATTCCCTGTGAAGGAGGGAGAGGGAATGAAATTATCTTATGTATGTTGTTACAGAACCCAAAAAATGTTGAGCGATTTTGCGGGGATAAAATTGATTTCAGCGTATCTAGTGCTCGAATTTATGACAGCTTCCAAAAGCATTCGATATGCGTTACACATCGGATGGATGATGATTCACGGTAATCACCAATTTTTCAAGAAACAAATTTAAACAAAACAAAAGTTAAATTATTTAATGCAGGACTGCCGCCCTACATTTTCATTCTCTTCAATAATAGTTTCCGGAAAAAAATTGTCTCGTCAACGACACCCTCCACATCGAACCCTCAAATGTCCGTTGTGATGATAGAAGTCAAGATGAATATGCGATAAAATACTTCTAGCAATGAAACTCATCGTCAAACGTTGAAATGGCACAGTAGATGCACCAAAAAGTATAACTGTTTCTATGCAAACTCTTTGACTCTTTATTAATATCGTGTGCGCAAAGAACATGCTGATGAATGAGGAAATCATACACACTACACCAACGCTCGTTATTTTCATTCCACAAATGAGAAAGCTGTTCGTAATGAATAATAGGAAGGAAGATGAGAGAACTCCCCCGGTCATTTAATTTAGCATTTCAGCATGAGTCTCAAATTGAGACATAAAAACACACATACGATGACATGGCATCAATTTTTTATATTCAGCTCACGAAATCTGAAACGGGTTAAACTAGAAAGGTGATATGTTTTGAGTCACCGTCGTTAAAGTTCTTCCTTTGACGATAAAAGGATGGGAGCGTCATGATATCGTCAATTCATGCAAGCATTCTCCTGATGCTCCTGTTTTGCTGATTTCGGGTAAGAGGGTCTCTGGTCTTATCAGTTGTACATGCTACTAAACATATTTTATAAACATATATATAAACATATACGAAACAAAGTTATCGCAGTGCATCCGCAATCGCGACGCGACGACGCGACGTTTATGCGTGTTCAATGGAAACGCGGTTACAAATAGAAAGAGAAAACGAATACAATGAGAAAACGAATATATGTAGTAAGTTAGAGCATTCCAGGCCAGTCAGAAATATCGAATCGAGAGTCTCGGAAACCTGGATTCTACATTCGTCTTCTACGTCATTGACAACAATGCACGTGAGCATTTCTAGATTTTCCTCCACTTCATTACTGTGTCGATTCATAAACAGCCGTCAAGAATTGGAATTGGACACTTTATTGAAGCATTGAAACTGTAGCTTTAGAAAGATGACATGCGGGTTGGAAAACTTGTGGTGCGCCCATTTCGACATGCATCGATTATACATTCCTTCTCACCAATAGCCAACATCGAGACTCCTCACATCATTCCACAAGCCGGTCAACCATCCAGAAAGGCCTTTGGAGTGAGAGAGCGTGTGAAAGCGAGAGGGACTCTCTCACTTTTGCACACTCTCTAGCGCTAACCCTGGTCTGTAGGTTTGGAATCATGTGTCCTGTGATGGTACTCGATTTCGACGGTGAGCTCTACGGTAACGGTAATGGTCGTGGCTTTACCGTCCTCAGCATAGCATATTCATGGTGAGAATTTGTCTTTTGTCTCATATTTCCGCAAATATATTGTGAACCTGGCGTATTACATCTACGCTGATTATTTCAATCTGACAATGAGAGGGAAATATCGCCCAAAATTAATTAATGCACCATAATTAGGGTGATTGTTATTTTTGAAAATAGCCATGTATGACGAGTAGACAGTGTAATCTTCCTTCCATTCTTCACAATATCTTCCAGCCGGGTTTTCCTCGTATCTACGCCGCTGGTTTTGATGCAGTTGGAGAGGAGCAATGCTCTCCCGTCTATCAAGCCAGGTTATCAATCCCTTTTGCTATCCCTTTTGCCTTATTACAATTCTTTCATGAAAAAAGTTATACAAATATGTGCAGTTTTTTTCAGCTCACAAGAGAATGCGGAACAGTCTGCGATCACCATTATCGCACCGATCACTTCGGTCGATTACGGTAGTGAGGGAATCTTTAATCTTTAATCTTTAATCTTTATTCTCCAAGGGGCGATTTTGGGAGGGATTTGGATTTATCTTGACGTTATGATGGATTCTTCGGCTCTGGATCGAGCACTTTTTGTGGTGGCGGAATCAGGCAGTTTTCGTGTCACAATCACAACTTACGGATTCGCGAGGTGGTCATGACTAATTTTGGGGTCTTTCGAAGACCTACGGAGAAGGGGATTTTGGGGGCAGTTACTAGGCGGGAGGGGAGGTTATTCCAGAACGTTATGGATCGACTTGCACAAGTGGAAATAGAGCCTGTTCTGTAAGGAATCGAGATGCGTAAGCCATGAGAAAATCTGAGAGAACGTGCTAAAGGAGCAAGCGTGTATAGATTGGTGGCGTCCACCAGCGCGTGTCTATGGATGGAATCATGCAAGAACTGTAGGTCACGCAGAGCCCTGCGATACTCAAGGGTCTCTATTTCGAATAATTTGAGGCGGTTGGGATAGGAAAGTGGAGGGTGTTGACTACGCTTGAGAACTCTTCTAGTGAACTCTCGCTGTACATTCTCTAATCGATTAACTATGCCGATTGCGGTAGGATTCCAGATTACGGTACTTGACTCGAGGAGTGGCCGGATGTAAATCTTATAGGCCTTAATAAGGGTATTAGAGGAGTTTGTGTGAAATGATCTTAACATTAGATTACACATGGACCGGGTCTTACGCGTTATTTGGGTAATATGATATCCGAAGTTCAGTCCTTTGGAGAAGTGAACTCCTAAATCTCTAACATTATTAGAGGATGCGATAGCGAGGTCATTCAACATATATTTTGATCTATTCTTTAGGCGGCCTAAATGGAGAACGGCACATTTAGGTGTACTCAGTGTCATGTTCCACTGAGAGGTCCAGTCGGCAATATTATTTATTGCTGATTGTAGGTCATCGCTACGGTCGGGAACAGTTGTGTAAATTTTTAGATCATCGGCAAAGATGTTGTATTCAACACTTTTAGGAATACATTTGCCCAGGTCATTAATGAATAATATGAAGAGCAGCGGGCCAATTGCGGAACCCTGAGGGACCCCAGATTTAATTGGAGAGAGTGGAGTTAGGAAATTCCCGATTAAGACGCTTTGAGATCTACCAATCAGGTAAGACTCTAGCCATCTGATAATGTGAGCTGAAAACCCTGAATCTGTTAGTTTGTGCAAGAGGAGTCTGATATCGATGCTATCAAAAGCTTTTCGATAATCAAAGAAAATAGCGTCTACCGATCTACCATGGCCCAACTCTTTTGCATAGAATGATAATGTTTCGCTGAGTGAAGTGGTCGTGCTGCGCGATTTACGAAAGCCAGCTTGGCGCGTATCTAGGAGAGAATTAGCGTCTAGATATTCTATTATTGAGTTTATCAGAATCTTCTCGAAAATTTTCGATGCAGTCACGGTAAGAGAGATAGGGCGGTGGTTGGCTATTGAAGTATTCCCACATTTTTTAGGAATAGGCTTAACATGAGCAGTTTTCCATTGCGATGGCGATGTGGCAGATGTAAGCGACATATTAAAGAGGATTGTGAGGGGAACAACTACAGAGAATTTGCACTTGCAATATAATATATTAGGGATTTTGTCAGGAGAACCATTACACTTAGGAATCAACTGAGAAATGGCTAGGAGAATTTGCTCAGGTAGGATTGAAGGTAGGTCAAAACGGGAATCACAGAGGAGAGGGGGGCTGAGGGGGGCAGACAAAGGATTAGTTTGAACCTTGGAGAAGAATCTGGAGAAAGCATGTGCTTTATCTTTATCTGAGAGAAGAGTTTTGCCTGTATTATCAATTATACCCGGTAGACTAGCATTATTGCTCTTAAAACGTGCTTTGCAATATTTGAAGAACGTATTTGTGTTTCCTGATTGAACGGCACGTAACTCTCTATTTATTTCGAATGTCTTTAAAGCTTTGTCGAAACGTATACGGAGAGAATGGGCTAGGTCAGAATTTGGCGCAGCCGAATGGTAACGTTGAAGCCTTTCATAAAGGATACTCAGGTATTTGGGCAGCCCATTATTATCTGCCACATCGCCATCGCAATGGAAAACTGCTCATGTTAAGCCTATTCCTAAAAAATGTGGGAATACTTCAACAGCCAACCACCGCCCTATCTCTCTTACCGTGACTGCATCGAAAATTTTCGAGAAGATTCTGATAAACTCAATAATAATAAACACTCAATAAACTCAATAAACACAATGTTATTCTAACTTGGAACGAAGGTGAGTCCACTTAAAACACCCTTAAAACGTATTTAGATCACTTATTCATTACATGTTAAATCTATTTAACTCCACTATTTCAGAGAACATCATCAGTCAGAATGGGGAGGGAACTACGGTGTACACTTCTTCTGGTAGGACATCATGGGCTTAAATTTGAAATGTAGTTCGTTCAGGCCTATTTAGGTTGTTCATACATTCCCGATCAGTCATATTCCTCAAACAAGAGCGATGAACGACATGTTTTCACTGGGATCTATGAGGTCTTTTGTTTTTGTTTCTTTTGAAAGTTAAAAAATATAATATTTTCAGTTTGGATCTGCACATCGTTTACCATGCTTTGATAAACGATGAGCCGCTCCGCTTTGCTGTGAATAGCGATGAGATTTGTTAAGTGGATACCACACACCTTTCTCTCTTCACCTCTCTTTATCACTCCGAAATAATCACAGTTTGAATACGTCTCAGTCCGATTTAGGGTAAAAAAATATATATATTCCTAATTACAGTTTCGTTGGCACTTCCAATCTCAGCAAACACTACAACGAGGACGACTATGATGTGCGGATCAATTGGACCAGAAAAACGACTGCTATCAATTTCCTGGCACAGTTCGACTTTGGAAGTGGCAAAACCGACGGAACTGTGACTTCTGAAGTACCGACAAGTATTGGCGAAACACTGACGACGGCTACTGAATTGCCTAATACTACCGCTGAATTGGAAACAATGAAGACCGTTTTAACGATGACCTGGACACTAGGGATGACAAAACGAAAACGGAATGCCGGCATCAATGCGGAAAATGATTATTTAACTATCATTTGCATGCGCAATTCTGGTATCGTATGATTGTTTTCACTTCTAAGGATTTTAAGTAACTAATAAATGCCCTCTACAAGTTAGTAACGGCTATCTTTGCATAACTTTATAATGCGCTCTTGCCGGCATGAATGCCGTTTTGCCATCCCTACTGGACACGAACTGAAGCAGAGATATCGCCAACTACGGTCTCGGATTTACCAGCAACGACCAGTTCTGAATCAATTGCCCTACTCTCCTTCATTTTGTTAGTTCCAGCCGCTTTTCTCGTGAACTAAACCGTCATTTTCCCCAAAATAGTTTTTGTATTATAAACGGTACATTGGTTTCCGCCAGAAAAAAATGCGATCTTCTGTTTCAATGACAGCACATGAGTAATAAGTCGAAATGTAAAATTCGTTTCTATTTTCACTTTTTAATATTCTCCGTCGGATAAAGGTGTCAGTGATGTCTTCTTACATAGAAAATTCGATTATACTGTTACTTGAAAATATCAAAATAGTTTCGCATCAAGAAATTGTATTCGTGCTAAAATAAGATTTGAACAAAGTATGATTCTCATCTACATCTCAGAGTAGAAGCTTTTTCTCACAATGAAAGAAATATCTCAAACTTATCCCACGCCTAAAACCGTGAAACTCAAACTCAACATACGCTATTTCTACTCGTTGATCATCGAGCAGAATATTTGTGGACCTCGCAAACCATCTTTTGACACAATTTCCATTCTGGATTTCTCTTCAGCAGAATGACAACGGCATGGGAAGCAGTAATGGACTATTCTCTGCTGATTCTCACCTATCTTATTGTTCGGCTTGTTCTATCGAATAATGCATATTTCAGAACACCATTCTTCTTCTTTTTCATAGTTACAGGTATTATCGACAAACAGTTTTTAATCATTTGTTCACGCAGGAATTCTGGGTTGTCTATCAGTTGTCGGCTTCATTATCACAGTAAGAATTCCAATTCCAGAAGAGCTCGCGTGGATTTTCAAAGTTGGATATGTGAGAAAATTAGCATATTTTGTTAAAATAAGATCACAGAGATAGATCATTAACATCTTCGGAGTAACTGGGTCAACAATCGGAAAACTGTTCATCGTCGTACATCGTTTCGTAGTAATTCGCAGAACTACGTTAATAGAGGACGTAAGCGCATTCCGTTAGAAAACATTGTAAATGTTTTAATTACAGGTGTGGAGTAACCGAATCAATTGTATACTAACTTTTATCCTCCTAGTCTTGTCATGCGCCCGATGTGTTTCCATATTTTTCTGTGGTTATGCGATTATCGTAAGAGACGGAGTTCGACTAGTCACGTTCATCGATAATGAATGCAACGTGGTAAGTGACCATCATCAATTCAAAAAAATTAAAATTAAAAAAAATTAAAGTAGAAATTCTTTAAAGGCCGACAAGCTCGAATCCTCTTTTACCTACTTCATTTTCGTATTTGGCAGCGTCATTTTCACAGTTCGTCAACTCCTGAAAATTCGACGAAAGGCAGACGTATTTCTACGAATGTTGAGCTTTGCATGAGAAACAATCGTGATTTCCCAGGCCCAAACTAAAAAGTTTATCATGTCGCAGCAGCGAAACATGCTCATAATCGTGTCCGCTTGTACCATCAGCCATATAATAAAAGCGACACATCAGGTATGACTGGAATTTTTTATGATCGGATATCAAAATTGGCGCACTATTCGAACGATTTTATTAATTTTATGGATACACAAATTATTCTTATTCAATTCTGCTGGGTTTTCCCTGCCTACTTTCAGTTGAACTCCGTCAACGCGATAATGCAGAGCACGGTAGAAGCAGTACTAAATTTCAAAAAGCAATTCTGTTTTTTTCCAGTACGTCTACACTCACTATCTCGCCACGTACAGTGCCTCAGTCACTCTCGTCATCTTTTCGCCGCGCGTGAGAAAATTGCTTGTGAGCAGAAGAAGGAACGAGGAGGAGAGGATTGCAACGACTGCCGTCTTCTGAGCTCAACCACATCTTCAACTCCCATTTCTCGAGCGGTATGATAAAATAAGCTCCCCAACAATAAATTTCGACTTTCATAAATTAAATACAGTGAAACGCCAACTACATAGAAAGTGAAACAATACGCAAGAACACGATTGCTGTCCATTACAACATTCTTTTTAGGAAACATACAAACAAAAAGTTACTACTATGGAAGGAGCAATCGTTGATAAGGCGCTGCAATCTCAACTCGATTTATTTATATTGCAGGCTCTCGCACCGGCAAGTAATAAATTGCAACTTCAATACCTTGGGGAAGAATGTTGCAAGCAACTATTGATGCAGAACTATCATAAATTTCATAAATTTTCAAGGAATTATTTTGCCTTTCTTGGTTCTGTCATCAGGAAATAGATTAGAAAGGAACTAGAAATTTGAAAGGACTAGTTTGCTTTATGCTAATCATCTCTCATGTCCCAGTTGCTGGTCGCTTGTTGCCCTTGTCGGTAGATGCTGAGAAGGAACTGATTTTGATATGTGACCATTAGTCAGCCTCACAGTGCACTCGGCCTGCACTGAATAGCTCCCGGGAGTACTTTCTCAGAGGCGGAGTGTTGTAGATTGTGGTTGCTGAGTGGACGAGAGAACTAAGAGAGAAGAAGAACAGGGCGGGAAGAAGTATCACTGAATCTGAACTTGAATAACTTTGTGTAGATTAATACGTCTATTGCGAATCACAGCGAGACGCTTCCTTTTTACTGTTTGCCTCCCAACGCGACGAGTATCTTACCATCCTCAAACTCAACAAAATGGAGAGTCATGAGCAGTGCGATGGGAGTAGTGGAGAATGCACTGAATATGCCAACCTTCAAATACTCATCAATTAATTGCTGAAACATAGTTTATAAAAATGGAAACTATGCAAAATGACGAACTTGAATGAGCGACTGCCTCGTCTGACTGAGCGTCAGTGAACACGTCATAAATGCATTTGACTTTATCTAAATATAAAACAAAATACGCAACGTACCTTTGCGTGCGGTGCTTCAGCACCATTTGGCTTATGTGTGCCGCGCAGAAAATCCCAATCAACGAGTAAACTATGGTCGTCGCAGCAACTATGCTGCCGTTTATCTAAACAATATATGCAATATTTGTTGGTGGAGTCATGGAAGGGAGAAAATGGGAGAAATAACGTTACGAAAATTTCATTTTAGTGATATAAAACAATACATAATCGGTACATTTCCGTCGTGACTGCTCAGAACTCCGAAATTGCGATTGTTTTCTATCCAATCACAACTGCGACATCGCTGAAACTAGAAATAGTGAAATCAGTGCTAACTAAAACTATGCAAAACCTCGCTCAGAAGAAGAGCAGATTCCTTTTGATCAGCAATAATTGTTTGAACTGTATAATTAACCGGCAGCACGTTTATGAAAGTAACCATGATTGTTCCTATAACTGTATGGACAACATGTTTACAATGTCCTGGAAGCTCATGCAACGTCTCACTGTTTACAGAAGTTTCAGAAAGTATCCCCTTTGAAATTGTGTTTATTAGATGCTGTTGCCGAAAGAATAGCAAAACAACAAAGAGTCCGGCAATATTAACGAGTAGAAAAAGGTTCAGGCTCTGCAAAAGAGTGTAAACTCCGGTTCTCTCATTTTTATAGTTGCAACGAATCATGGTTAATGTAAAAAGAACACTGCGCAATAAAAAGAATGTTCACTCAATCTCATGTTGAAATTGTCTTTGAACTCACTTGATGAATTGAAAAGGGCAAGAGATGCGGCTCGCACATCAATCCGATACAGTACCCGCCACTAAACGAGACGTACATGAACGGAATGAAGAGGACGGTGAAATGGAAGTTCTGTGCGGTGAAGAATATCTAAATTTACATTATTCGGGCTTTTAAAAATATTATTTAATAGATTTTTGTATTTGTTTAATTACCTGAAGAGCTATTAGCACAAGGAAGATGTTATGGGCATAGGTCCTCCGCATTTTCTTCAGGAGGAATAGGCAGAAAGAGTTTACGAGTAGCGAAATGGCGCCGATTGTGCAGCAAATTGCGACGAGAGTTCCATCAGAAATCGGTCGAACCATGTTCATTTCACAATACGACGATCGTAACAGAATGAGAAAGAATGATATTGCACGCCAACCATATGCTACCACCCGTTCCGTTTCCCACAATCAAGCAGTCTTCAATTGATTTATCTCCGTACTACCTGCTTACGGTAATCAGCGAGCTAAATGATTTATCGAAGCACGTGTGATACATTCTGCGACCGCAAATTATGCCCTTACGATTCGTCAGCTTGTATCTTTGACCGATAATCATAACACACACTCAAACTCAATACCCCCTAATTCGCGTCACGAGACTTTTCAATTTCTGGTTTCAATTTCTTCTTCTTCAGAAAGTGAAGAAAAATCAAGAAATTTGAACATTTTTCGAAATACAGTAAACGTGTTGCGATAACCAAACATTTAAGCAATTTCATATTTGAATTTGCATGGGATAATTCACATCCATTAATTCGTCACTACCATAATAAAGTAGATTTTATGATGTCTACAGTAAAAAAAATCAATTAAGGGATACTTAATTCATTCGTGCTGTTTGCTAGCAATTGATATATATGAAACACGAGGAAGCAAAGCTTTGATAATCAACAAAGAAGGCACATATTTTCTACGTGGAGTTTTTTCCCACGAACAAAAAAGTGTGAATGTCGAGCAGCACCACATCGATGATCGTTTTCCCAGAAACATGGAATTGAGTATTCATTGATTTCAATTAGTCCGTTCACTTAGTCCTCAGTGTATCTATACTTTTTAAAACTTCAGAACTGCATAGACAATAAACAGGCAAATAAATTCACTCTGAAAAATGGACAAGCGGATCGAGGAAATCATGGACTATTCTCTGCTTCTCGCTCAATCTTATCTGATTATTCGCCTCTTTTTCTCGAAAAGCGTCTATTTTCGAACGCCCTTCTTTTTCTTCTTCAAACTAACAGGTTAGTCGCCTCTTCAAATGCACATTTTTATATTACATTTAAACGACTTTATGAGCTCATTTCGTAAAATTTAATTGACGAAATCTGTCTTTTTCAGGATTGCTCGGCTGCATTTCAGTCGTCGGTTTCATCATTGCAAGCAGGTTCCAAATACCGGAAGAGCAGGCATGGATTTTCAAGCTGGGATATGTTAGACGATATTGAAATTTGAGGCCTAAGTTTGGCACTTTAACAGATAATGAACACCTTTGCGGTGACTGGAGCGACGATCGGTAAAATATTCATTGCTGCGCATCGACTCTCCGTTATGCGGCATATCAACTTGTACGAGGATGTAGTGGATGCGCAGAAGGCAAATGCTAAATTATGGCTTGGCAGGTTTGGAGCGATCGACTCAACTACACGCTCACTGTGCTTCTCGTATTCCTCTCTTGCGCACGATGCGTTCCCACATTTTTCTGCGGATATGCAATGGTTGAGAGAGACGGCCGCAGATTCGCCAATTATGTGGACGATCAGCACGGGGGTAAATACGATTCACTTACTGTACTTTACCTAATCACGTGACTTTATTTCGAGGAGCTCTCTGTAGGACGGCCCTCTCAAGTGAATTAGCGTTCTGTGTAAATTAATGAACCTGCTTGCAGGCAGATAAGACGCAATCGTCCGTAATCAACTTGATTTATATTATCTATAGTGTGGTTCTCACTGTTCTTACCAGCCGTCAATTGATCAATATTCGTAGAAACGCCGAAGTTCGCATTTCGTTTTTTTAATCACAATCAAAACCACCGCATGTTCCCAGGCACAAACGCAAAAATTCATTATGACGCAGCAACGGAACATGTTCATTATAGTGTCGGCGTGCACAGTGAGCCACCTGATAAAAGCTATGCACCAGGTACACCCGACGACAATGTTATTGAGTTTCCTGATGGTGGGGTTTATTCAGTTTTGCTGGATATTCGCTGCATATTTCCGCTTGCCCTCACTCAATGCCATACTGATAAACACGGTATTGAATTTTAAATTGTAACTGTTATCTGAAATAAAAGGAATATTGCAGTATGCCTACCCGCACTATCTGGCAACGTACAGTGCATCTCTCACTCTGGTTATATTCTCGCCAAGAGTGAGAAGGTTGCTGATGACGTTTAGGAATGTTGAGGAGAGGACTACTACAGCCGTTTTCTGACCTACCATTGATTTGTCCATAATATCGTAAAAAGAAAATAAATCAACACGTCTTCAAAACTGGTTTATGACGTGCACTAGGGGTGGAGTCGACAGAACGATGCCAGGGCATGAGATGCATAACACCTTTGAGTAAATTTAGTTCCTGGAAGCAAGAGGATGTAATCATATTATGCACTTTTTATAACTGCTTTCTGCATATTTGATCTGGTGTTGCCCAGTGTTCTGCGCCAATAAACTACGATAGTCAAGCATCAACGCACAAGCATCTGCCCCATTTACAGCAGCTGCACCAATCCAATTGCAGCAAGTGATATTTCAGTATTCATTTTTTCCGGCATTTTTTTTGTGGCGCTACTTTCCACTAAATTTAAATTTTGTATTTTCAACACTAACACTCGTTGGATCGATGAATTTTACGAATCAAACGGTCGGTTGGGAGTTTTCATGCACATTCAAATTAATGGCATTATTTCAGCTACTCTTTGGTTTTCACACTGATCGAGATTTCTCAATGGACTTTATCCACAAGTTGCTATTTTTATGATATTTTTGTTGATTTTTTCACACCTTACAACATTAAAATGTTTTCGATGTTGCTGATTGCAGCTTCCAAACTTTTTACCCTGCTGTGTCTCTGCTAACGTGGCATCCTGCGGTGCTTTATCTCCTAATTTACAAACCCGGCCCTATCAGCAAACCGATTCGGTACGGGTACATTACAAATCAGGTAACGCTCGTGATATTTTAAAGAAAACTATTGATCTTTCCCCATACTAATCTCATATTGAGGTGTGTCTGATGCTCAACGAGTGGATATTTTGCATCTTGCTTCGCATCTATCCCCTAGTTCCTTATCCAGCTCTGCATTGTGGAGGGCCGCTCTGTGGCATCGACATCCACCCTCAGATTCTGCAGGTTGCGCATCATTTCCTCGTCGTTTGTCGCTACTCAGAGAGCGAAGTCTCCAGCTTTCCTTACTCTGGAGTGTTCACATCTCCAGTTATTGGGAGAATTGATGTCTCCATCTCTCGATTTCTCATGCTCTCTCAGCTGGAGACAACATCTCCAGAGTAAGGAAAGCTGGAGACTTCGCGCTCTGTGTACAAAGCATTCGTTACAATTCTGACGTGTCAATTCAAATGTTCAAAACTCCGTTCCGTGTTTCGTGAATATTATGAAAGCATTGGGTTATCATAGTATTCAAGCAAACCCGTTCCAGATTCTCCTCTCGTTCGGCGTCATCCTTCCCAATCCTCCCTTCGAGTTTCTCCTTCTCACGATGCATCAGAAGATGGCGAGCAACACGACGTCGAGACTTCGACTCTCGCAAAGGTTTCACCTGCTGCACCTTAGTGCGCGCCAACTAAAAACCTGTCATGATGCCTCCGTTTTGTATCGCACAAACAAAGCTAAGAGTGAACAGTTAAAAACTGACAACAAAAAAATGAAAACACGTGTTGCAGAACTCAGAATGTGATGATCTACGTGTTAATTGGCTTGATGGTTGCGAATGTCGTCGGATTTTCCGCTTTTGGCATACGAACAAAGAAGGCGGAAGAAATACTGAACGTGAGAGTTCTTTTAGGACGAGTAATTTCCTCTCCAATCTATTCAGTATATCGTTCACCATGGTGAACAGAAAATGAGTAATTATACAGTGTTTATAAATTGAGTAAGCGTTTGCCGAATTCTGGTTCCATTACTATTCAAAGCCTTTTCATTTCTCAAAGAGTGGATTATTATTCAAATTTTAGCGGACCGAACTATCATGGCTGAAGGATCGGCATGGAGAGGTGTTTCTGTTCGGCGATGTCTACGATCCCGAGTGGTTCACGTACGGTAGGATTTTCACAATCTAATGTTGATTTTGAATCGTAACTTGATGTTTTTTTAAAACGCGTTCTCTGTAAGATCGAAGTGCGAGGCCCGGGTAGGCCGCACAACTCATTCAAAGTTGTCGTCCCGGACTTAAACTTTTTTCACAGATAGTCTTGGGCACAAAGCGATTTTTAAAGGTGAGAAATTTACAAAATCTCTTTTGAAAAATCGATAATTTTTTAAGAAAAAAATTTTTTTTTTCTCATTTTTTTTATTTTGCTATCGTGTTATATATCATTCAAAAGGGCTTCAAAAGTTATGCGTAAATCCCAAATTTGATGAGAATTGGACCACTGAAAGCGAAAATCGGAGATCGCATACACAGAATTTTGAAGTTTCTGTGAAATTTTAGTTTGGATAGAATTGTTCCTATGATTTCCCCATCATGAATCCGACATATATTATGTATTATGAATCTTAGAATAAAATGGTCACTATTTGGTTAAAAATTTCCTATGTAAAAGTACATCTACATTGAAAACACCATGACCACTCTAAGATCAGGTTCAATCTAGAAGTGTGCAGAAAACATTTTCAAGGCCTTATGACTAAATTGCATGTATGCCATTTGAAAGAGCATCAAAAGTTATGTCTAAATCTATGATTTCAGGACGATTTAACCAGTAGGAGCAAAAATCGATAATCGCAGGCCCTTGAAATTGTTAATTTTAGTGAAGCTCCATATTCGCATATATTTTCATTCAAAGTGATCGGACAGTGCTTAAACTTTTTATACCAGTGTCCTTATGTGTAAAGTAAATTTTAAAATCAAGAAAGTCATGAAAAGTTGAATTTCGAAAAAAATCGATAAAATTTTTTTCAAAAAAAACATTTTTTTAATTTGTTTTTTTAATTTTCTTATCGTGTTATATCTCATTCGAAAGAGCATCAAAAGTTACTTATAGATCTACATTTTCATGAACATTGTCATGCTTGCAGCATAGAAATGATGACTGCATCCTCTCACATTGATCGATGTTCGCAGTCTCATATTTTCGCTCACAATGACTCAATCTTCATGAAAGTGTCAATTTATGCATAACTTTTGATTCTCATTCAAATGAGATATAGCACGATAAGAAAATAAAAAAATTAAAAAAAAAAATATTTTTATCGATTTTTTCGAAATTCAACTTTTCATGGGTTACGAATTCAACTTGATTTTAAAATTTACTTTACACATAAGGACACTGATATAAAAAGTTTAAGCACTGTCCGATCACTTTAAATGAAAATATATGCGAATATGGAGCTTCACAAAAATTATCAACTTCTGGGGCTGCGATTATCGATTTTCGTTCCTAGCGGTTCAATCGTTTTGAAAATATGGGTTCACACATAACTTTTGATGCTCTCTCAAATGGCATACATGCGATTTAGTCATAAAGCCTTTAACATGTTTTCTGCACACTTCTAGATTGACCCTGATCTTAGAGTGGTCATGGTCTTTTCAATGTAGATGTACTTTTACATAGGAAATTGTTAACCAAATAGTGACCATTTTATTCTAAGATTCATAATACATAATATATGTCGGATTCATGATGGGGAAATTATAGGAACAATTTTATCCAAACTAAAATTTCACAGAAACTTCAAAATTCTGTGTATGCGATCTCCGATTTTCGCTCTCAGTGGTCCAATTCTCATCAAATTTGGGATTTACGCATAACTTTGAAGCTCTTTTGAATGATATATAACACGATAGCAAAATAAAAAAAATTGAGAAAAAAATATTTTTTTCGTAAAAAAATTATCGATTTTTCAAAAGTTGAGATTTTCCGAATTTCTCACGTTTAAAATTCACTTTGTGCCTAAGACTATCTGTGAAAAAAGTTTGAGTCCGGGACGACAACTTTGAATGAGTTGTGCGGCCTACCCGGGCCTCGCACTTCGATCTTACAGAGAACGCGTTTTAAAGGATCTATCGAAAATAGGATGTTTGGAACCAAACAGAATTTAAAAAAAAAATATTATCAGAGTGCTACTTGCTCTCCGGTTGTCTCCTCATCGGTTTCTCTCTTGTCGCTTTCTTTTCACTTCACGCTATCGTCATCATTTATCAAACCAAGGTTCATTCATTCGATATATCAGCACTACACAGCAATATCTTATGCAAAGAACGATATTATCTCGATTATATCGCACATCTGCCCAACTAAGTAAAAGGAAATGAATATTGTTATTCAATAAGATTGAACTTGAATAGTTAATCAAAATTCATTATTATTCAGCTTGATAACTTACAGAACACGTTCCGTGATAGTACGCTCAAACTACAAATTAGACTGATCAATGTGCTCCTTACACAGGTTAATTTTCTGAGAATCTTTCAAAATTTTTGTCTCAACACATGTGGAAGGTACATTTATTCGGAATTTTGCAGTTGCTATGGGTTGGAAAGTTCTACGCACTGCCGCTCGCACTGCTTGTAATGACCATCGCGTACGGCGATCTTAATCGACTTTCGGGCGGATGGCTTGCTTTCGGAAGAGCGTTCCTCATGGTATGAAGACAGTAAACCATACAAGGGGGATGCCGTCTAAGCAGTGCAGAGAACTCATTTACGAGCGATATATTTCAATCTTGATCGATTTCATAAAGATCCATTTATTGTCCGTGCCATAAGAAGTGTTACAGGTTGAATTCATTATCCATCCGATGGGTCAGTCTCTCATCTTCCTTCTACGCAACCACACCTATAGACAGGTAATTGGTTTTGTCCAATTTACATATTTACATTTACGTATTATTCTGGAATCAAGGCAATGCACAATGCTCTGGTGCCTCAAGGAATGTTCGGCAAACGAGCAACGAGTGTCTTTCCCTAGTTGGGAAAAGGCGCCCAAGAGCCGCTGTTCGGCGCCTTTTCCCAATTAGGGAAACACACTACGTGGCCGCTTCCTTGACAATCCATTGTGAATGGGCCTGCAGGCAAAGGGCAATATTAAAAAAAAATTATTCTCATTCACTACTTCTATTTTTTGGAAAGCAATCGTCTACTGCTTTCAGATAATTTCGAGAAACGTGCGGAGCGGCGCGAAATGGCTGCACAGCAAGTTTCCTTGCTGCAGTGATCGTGCTGATCCTGCTGCAACTTCTGGTACTGCACCGCTGGCCGATGCTTTCTCCCGCGTGCCGTCCACCTCCATTACTCGATCGCACTGATTTAGAAGATGAATCAAACAAAATGCGCTGTTCGAACAATTTGAAAACAAATATTTTATTATGTTGAACACAATCAAAATTGTCAGAATTTGACGCATCCGTGTTATCATGGCTTCTCGATATCATGAAAAAGACCATTTTTGAGACACCATATTGCGGTCGATCCCGATACCAGATTAAAGAGCATATTATTTTCTGATCTTTTTGGTGTATAGGATGTGGTATCCCGCGGAAAGTAGTTTTCTGTGGTGCTTACATGAATCGGAATTTCAAAAGTGTTCTCGTTAAGGGAATCATTTGTAAAAGCTTTATATAGTACCCTTCATTTTGCATTGTAAGTAGCAGTACGACAGTATACATACAGTAAGTATAACTGCTCTCTAATCTGGAGATAATATTACGGGAAGAATTCTGTTACTGCTTCTTCTTCTCTATAGACTTCTTATCTTCGAACCAGACATCGGAGAATGCAAGAGTTCCAGCGAACACAAAGAATGTTCCCAGCCAGTGTTGCAGAGTGAACGGATTCTGAGAGAGGGATCATCCATTCAATGCAAGCTCTTCGCCGTATCGAAATCCTAATAGAGTTTGAAATTCGTGTAAATGATTGGATTAGCACTCTTCACTTCGAACACTCTCTACAGCGGTCGGTTTCTGTGAGAAAGACAAGGAGAGATCTAATCCTATCCGAATTTCAAAATCTAAATCCATAATTAAATGGGACCGAACCTGGAACCAAACTATGGATACGACGAGTGAGAGGAACTTGCGAAGGGTTACGAGTTCTTACTTACGACCATTGTGACCTGAGCACAACTACAGACAGTCAGTCGCTACTTCGCACGGGGAATTACGTCTACGACTTATATAATAATACAATACAATTACAATTACAATTACAATTACAATTACAATTACAATTACAATAACAATTACAATTACAATTACAATTACAATTACAATTACAATTACAATTACAATTACAATTACAATTACAATTACAATTACAATTACAATTACAATTACAATTACAATTACAATTACAATTACAATTACAATTACAATTACAATTCTCTACCCCGACCCCAGCCGAAATGATCTGCATAAGTGTATTTCTGCAGCGTTATTACAAGGGCATTACATCACATTAGATAGAGGAGAGGAGATTGATTTGCTATAACAGTTTGAAATTCGGGGCAATAGTTGAATCTGGATCCCGCGCCAATAAACTAAGATTGTCAAATATCACTGCACAATCATCTGCTCCATTTACAGCAGCTGCATTGATCAAATGACAAAAAGTGATATATCGGTGATCATTTTGCCGACATTCTGATTGGATATTTTTCCTCTCGACGGGAATACTGCACTCTCAGCACAATTAGTCGAAGGATCGATGAATCTTGCGAACCAAACGGTTGGGACTTCTTTTTTTTGAAGGTTGGGAGGATTTTTGAAGGTTTTTGAGGGTTGGGTTTCTTTGAAGGTTTTTTGAAGGTTCGGAGGGTTGTGACGCACATTTCCTTATTTGTTTCATTATTACAGCTACTTTATGGATTGCACATAGATCGAGATTTCTCCCTGGACTTCATGCACAAGTTTCTATTTTTCCACATATTTTGGTCGATAATTTTCCACCTTACAACGTTAAAATGTTTTCGATGCTACCGATTGCAGCTTCCAAACATTTTATCCAGCTTTATCCCTAGTAACCTGGCATCCTGCGGTACTCTATCTCCTAATATACAAACCCGGTCCTATCAGCAAGCCGATTCGATACGGGTATATTGCAAATCAGGTACGACTTCTCCATTGTGATAGCCAAAACTGTACTCTTTTCTTTCACACTGATATCGATCGGAAAACGTTCGACAGCGGATATCCGAGTATTGAGGTGTGTCTGATGCTCAACGAGTGGATATTCTGTGTGTTGCTTCGCATTTACCCACTCGCTCCCTATCCCGCTCTGCACTGTGGAGGGCCGCTCTGTGGCATCGGCATCCACCCTCAGATTCTACAGGTGACGCAATCGCAGTTGTATATCGTTGAGCTCAGTTTCCGGTAAATTCAAATAGTGGGTTCGATAAGGCATGAAATGTGGAGTCGAATGAGCCGCTTCCCAAATCTGTACGACTATTTAAAAACGAATTAGACGAGTAGATAGAGCTTGTTTCGTATTTGTCGTATGCACTTCTATCATGCCCCCCGCACGGCATTTTACAGGGGGTGTAGGAGAGAGGTAGATCAAAAGAGAGTCATGGGAAGGGGTCAGCGAGAGAGGAGAGAATGCGAGAGAGCCTGTGTACTGGCATTTTGCCAATCCCTGATTCTCTTGAAGGGAAATTACGAGAGCCATTCAAAATTGTTCCCGCCAAAACGCCGTGCCCCGAAGCATCCTTCCTTTGTCCGTCCTTCATCATTACCAGACACATCATTCCACAGACCGGTCAATCATACAGAAAGGCCTTTGGAGTGTGAGAGCGTGTGAAATCGAGAGGGACTCTCTCACTTTTGCACAGTCTCTCGCGCCGACCCTGGTCTGTAGGTTTGGAATCATGTGAAGAGGCATAGTAACTAAAAGGGTATGTTACGAACAATGCCGCGCGGTATTTTAATATTTTAAATTTAATTATTATTTATTTTATTTTTATTATTTATTTTTTTTACGCGGTATTTTAAATTTAAAAAAGAGTCATGGATGCACACAGTCAAAGAATGCTCAAATAACGGGGTATGGTTTCGCAGCGCTTGCTCAAAGGCGTGTTTTGTGAATCTTGAAATTGTACTGACAGCAGAATTGTAAATCAAATCCGTTGCAGATTCGGTCTTCAAAACGAATTCAATCATAACATTTTGCTCAGAACACAAAGTTTCATGAACAAAATGAACGTTCGAATAACCATCCGTTCCAGATTCTCCTCTCGTTCGGCGTCATCCTTCCCTGCCCTCCTTTCCAATTTCTCCTTCTCACGATGCATCAGAAGATGGCGGGCAACACAACGTCAAGACTTCGACTCTCGCAAAGGTTTCACCTGCCGCACCTATGAGTGCGCGCAAGAATAGATTGTCCATTTCCATTTGCAGTCTCAGAGAAAAATTACATCGCCATGCTTGCGAGTTAATGATATAATTACTTAGTTTCAGCTGAGAGAGTGTGGAAAGTATGGAGAGCTTAAGTAATTTGATCAGTAAATCGCATGCATGGTGAAATAATTTTTCTCTGTGTGTACCCCGGCATCCCACGGCGAAAGCTAAGAGAGCACAAATCGGGCGAAATACACAGAGAGAAATCACAACACAAACACAGAAACACAGAGAGAAATCAAGTTGGCACGCCTACTAATATTAAGTAGGGCTTACTTATATATTAGTAGGCCCTACGACGTACCAACTTGGTATCGTATTCTTGGTAGGATTTCTCTGTGTGTGTAAATAATGAACACCGGAAAAAAGGAATATCAGGACGCAGAACGTGATGATCTACGTGTTGATTGGCATGCTGGTCGCGAATATCGTCGGATTTTCCGCTTTCGGGATACGAACAAAAAAGGCGGAAGAATTGCTATACGTGAGACGAAAACTTGCACTACTCATTAAAAAAGAACTCAAATCTTACAATAGATATGAGCAGAGCCAGAGAGTTTTTTTTTAAGTTATATGCGTGCAAAAATGAGAGAGCTGATCTCTTATTTTCGTGTAAAAAGGTGTTCCATGTCAAGCGATTTTACAGTAGCAAGCTACCACCCTAGATGGGGCAAGCCGGTAAGCCAGCTGCATATCATGTTTTCGTATTTTGCATATTTTCGTGTACTCTCGCGCTAATTAGAGTTTCAAATTTTCGCTCATTGTCAGGGCATTTGGGGTTTTTTTACAATTATTTCTTCGTGAGTAGGTAGCGCAATTGTCTCTACCATCTGCTCATTGTCTTGTCGACGGTCGTCCGAATAGAGATCCCACTACTCTGAATACTGGAGGGTTCACTATTCTTGTTTAAGCGGCCGGAACTATCGTGGCTGAAGGATCGTCATGGAGAGGTGTTCGTGTTCGGCGATGTCTCCGATCCGGAATGGTTCGCATACGGTGGGGTTTTCACAATCAGCTGATGATATATTTGCGGAAATTTACCATTGGAATGGAATTGGAAATGGAACGAACATAAAAAAGTCATGCCTTTCATAGTTTGGCCATAATTTATTTTTAGTACACTTAGGATTGCTAAAGATATTGTAATCAAGCTCTAATAGGATGTTTAAAAGCAAAAACAGAGGTAATAATATCAGAGTGCTACTTGCTATCTGGGTGCCTTCTCATCGATTTCTCGCTTGTCGCATTCTTCTCAATGCACTCTATCTACATTATCTATCTAACGAAGGTTCCGTCTTTCAATATTTGTAAACGACGCAATACTATCGAATGTCCAAGCAAGTCGAGCAAATTGCACATTTTATAAACCTTTTAATTACTATTTCACTTGGTAGTACCCCAAGATGTAAGAAATTTTTGGGGAACACCATTTCGTAAATTTTTGAACAATGGCCCGGTCTTCCAATTTCTTTGCTCAACATTTCCAGCCCATTGTTCAAAAATTTACGAAATGGCGTTCCCCAAAAATTTCTTACATCTTGGAATACTACCCTTACATAGGTCAAATGGGGTTTTCGCAAGTTCGCAATTAGCATAGGACGGGGGATGTAGACAGAGGTCTTCATGTGTCTGTCCTTCACTCTCTCGCTAAGTTAATCCGGTTTATGTGCAAAGTGCAGAAGTGCCTATCTTCGCACGCGAAGACCTATTTGACCTATGCTTGCAGAACACGCTCCGTGACAATACACTTAAACTGCAGATAAGACTGATAAATGTGCTCTTTACACAAGTAAGTTGTTGACCGAATTTTTAAACATTTTTTATCATCTGTAATCGGCTTGTTGACCACGTCTGAAACCTTTACGAAGCCCCATCTTGATCAGCGCCCCTAAAGCATTTTTTTATTATGTTCATTATTATTATTACAGTTGATATGGGTGGGCAAGTTCTATGCACTGCCACTCACTGTGCTCGTAATCTCGATGTTGTATGATGATCTTAGTGGGATCTCGGGCGGTTTACTTGCATTCGCAAGACCGTTCTTCATGGTATTACAATTTTAAAATGATACGTTCGTGAAATAGACTACTGGTGGTGTACTCTCGTTCTATAACTCGACGTGTCACTCACTTTGCCATGCTCTCTCGCAGCCGTATCTGTCGTTTAGCACGGATTATCAACGGAACGTTTTATTATTTCGGAAGAGTGCTCGTAAATTTGTAATAGGATATGTGGATATTAGGGATGTAAGTTCGGTTTTCGTATTCCGACCCTCTCAGCGAGAGATCGGTACTACGGCTGATAAAGGGGAGAGAACGAGAGAAAAAGAGACGCCGTATTACCGAAACCGACGCCGAACGGGCAACCCTAGTGAACATGCATAGACCGGAAGCAATAAAGATTTATTCGGTTCTTTATTGATATCGTAAAATGCCTCTCCATTTCATGCAACAACTTTCGGATCTGTTCCAGTTAAAAGGTCCTATGAAAATTACAAGGTCCCAAAAAATTGAGAGGTCCTTTGGGTTTTATTTCAATTGAAGGGTCCCAAAAAAATGAACTTTCTTATAGGTTGAATTCATTATCCATCCGATGGGTCAATCGCTCATTTTCCTTCTACGCAACCACACCTATAGACAGGTGAGTGGTTTGTCCAATTTACATATTTACATTTACGTATTATTCTTGAATCAACGCAATGGGCTTGCAAGGGCAATATTAAAACTACGTAATCACACCTATAGGCAGGTGATTGACTGCGCCTAAAATATTTCGATCAATTATTCATATTCACATCTTTGCTTTTAAAAGAAGACTGTCTATTCTTATTAGATTATCTCGGGACACGTGCGGAGCGGCGCGAAGTGGCTGCTCGACAAGCGACTTTGCTGCAGAGGTCGTGAAGATCCAGCTGCAACTGCTGCAACTGCACCGATCGCGGATGCTTTCTCACGCGTGCCGTCCTCTTCCATTACTAGACTGACTTAGACTGATTTAGAAGATGAATCTAGCACAATGTGCTGTTCGAATAACTTATGTACAAATAATTATTTATTATGTTGCGTAAACGAGGAAGGTCACACAATCAGAATATTAAGAACTTAAAGACCTATCAAGTAGCTCTATTATCGTGTTTCTCGCTATCGTGAAAAGGCCTATTTTTGACGAAGAGTATATTTCTCATTTTGGTGTATATTAGGTATCTGACGATGCGGAAAGTAGTTTTGTGTGGTGCTTACACGAATCGGCATTTCAATGGTTTTATCACATCCATCTTTTGTAAAAGCTGTATCTTGTACCCTACACGTAGCAGTACAACAGTATACATACAATAAATATAGCTGCTCTCTAATCTGGATAATATTACGGGGAGAATGCTATCACTGTTTCTTCTTCTCTTGAGTCTTCTTCTTATCTTCGAACCAGACATCGGAGAATGCAAGAGTTCCAGCGAACACAAAGAATGTTCCCAGCCAGTGTTGCAGAGTGAACGGATTCTGAGATTTATCTATTCAATGCAAGCTCTTAGCCACCGAAATTCTAATAGAACGAGAAATTCGGGTAAATAACTGGATTAGTGAATTTAGCAATGAAGAAATCTAATTCAATTTACCCAAATTTCAGACTTTAAACCATTAATTAAAAATGGGTCCGAACCTGGAACCAAACGATGGAAACAACGAGTGAGAGGAACTTGCGAAGAGTGACGACCATTGTGACCTGAGAAGTATTTACTGATAGAAGTAATGAAATAGAATCGTTTAATACTTGTATTTTGTTGAATTACACCAAATCTCTTTGACAAAATCTTTCAACGTTACGATGATATCTAGGTGCAAAGGGAAGCTTCTCAGTTCAACTATAAGAGAAATCCGAGGAATTATAAGAGGAATCGTTATTTATTGGTGTTGCAGGGCGAGGATTCCGAAAGAAACACCGAGATGGCACACCATTGATCAGTCCTATCCCGTAAAACTGCATAGATACACTATTTCAATTTTCATCTTGTTCCCGGCAACGCTCAGTGGAAATTTTTACAGAAAATGCCAAGACTGGATCAAAAAGGGGAACACAAAACTCTCGCATGATCAATAGTTGCAGTGTCCACGTCCTTATGGCATGGAAATTGAAGCAGACAGAGGTTTGAGAAAATAGTAAGTAAATGAGAGACTACCAATTAATTTTTGGCATTTTGCACAGAACGCCGTCTCCTTCAACATCCCCCCACCGTAAACCTTACCGTGAGCGCTTCGACGCTAGCGTTGAGGGAGTAGACGAAGTAGATGCAGCCGTAGTTGAACGCGCATGCGAGTGACAATTCCAGCCAGAGTGTGGGGATGGGAAGAGAGATGGGACCGGCAGTGAAGGGCTGAATCGGAAGAGATCATGAACACCCATTTTACCGTATTGTTAGTATTGCCCGTCCTAATCCCTCTCAACCTTCTCAGACGTTATAATCGCGTACCACATCAGCTGAGAAAATCTTTGCTGCTTTGAGAATATCAGGCATCATGAAGATGAAGAGAGGAAGAGAAGCAGCGTGCTGTAATTAGGGAGATTGTCTAGTTATAGTCTCGGATGGAAATACGGGGATGCTCCATCGATACACTTTGCACGACCCACTTACCGTAAGAAAAATAATTTGCATATAAGCAAGCTAATTATTGCTTTTTTTGACATCTAGAAAGACGTTTGCTTACCTAATTAGTAACATACTAATTCTTACTTGATTAGCTATTTAGTAATTCTTACTTACTGAGTCATTTAGTTACTTAATCTCTTGCAAATTCGATATGATAAATGTAGACAACTCACAGTGACGAACATGGCCTCGTCAGGGTGCTTGCCGTATTCTCTGTACATGTTCTGTTGGAGAATAGCCAGATAGGCGGACGCCAATAGAGCGAACGACAACATTCCGATTCCTCAAAATATACAGTACGCTAGAATTCTCGGTGATTTTCGTAATCTCAAAATGCAGAAAGCATATAATGAATACACTGAGATGAGAAAAATAGAGAGCGTGCGATGACGAGAGATTTGTACACTAGGTGTCTTATCTCAGTGCACTCAATACTCAGAGGGAAATAAGTGTACGACTCTAGACTTATGGGCAGGACAGCGACGACTTTCAAAGTCTAACCGCCTCGCTCCCCTTCCTAAGTTAGACTTTGAACTCGTCGCTGGCCAGCTTACACTTATGAAGTCGTAGACTTATTTCCCTGTGAGTAGTAAATGTCTTTGTTCTGGGTGTATCTCTCACCGATGGTCCATTCTACGTAATGCTTGCTGGCCTCCTCTGCAGTCATTTCGGCTCCCTGAAAGAATACAATATGAATTTATCGATCGCGCATAGTTACCGTACCCCTCCTACTTTCGTTGCAAGAGTGCACATAATGATGCCGAGAGTGATCGCACCGACTGAGAGATATCTGAATCAAATGAATTATAGGACTCGATATGCAATGATTTTCAACGTTCCTTAAATTTCCCGGTTCCGGAATTTAGGACGCGTGAGAAGCAAGGATGATATTACAAAGAGGTTTTGACAATTGAACTCACTTTCTAAGTGCATACGTCTTGCCCTCGTAGAGCACAGATAGTACCAACGAGGCCAGCAGAGAACCCTCAAATCGATCGGTCAATGGTGACTACAGTAACCTACAGTTCTGACATCTCTAATTTCATTGCTATATTACTCAGTTAACTTCAACAAAACTCTTTGTAAGATTATGTGGCATCGTATTTTACGTTTTGACTTACTTTCTTTATGAGACCTCTTACATTAGCCTAATAAATAGCATAATATAAAATATTATATTATTTCCCACCGATCGGAAGATGATGTGAAGAGGGACGGGGACGTGGTAGTTGAGTGCTTGATTATTGATAACGTTGACGAGGAAGAAAACCACAACGACTTTCCAGTATCCCCTGCAATCATTCCGTTATGCAGTGAACAGTGTACCCGACTAGTCTGAAATGGTCTCTTCATTTCGCGCATTCTCTCACCCATCGACCGGTCGAGAGAGTATGCGAAATGAAGACACCATTTCAGACTAGTCGGGTACACTGTTCACTGCATTATTTTACAATCAGATCTACAACGATTTCCAACGAAGAATTGATTGATCATTCGATCGCCCCGATAGACCATCTCAGCGCTCTCAGAATTTTCCCGCATTTATCAATTATCGCTTATAACTCGGTTCCCAGAAGAGCTAGGCACACGAAACTTGTTTTATGATTTCGAAACGTGATAATTCATACTAAAACGAAGTTTCGCATGCCTAGCTTCACTGGGAGCTGAGATAGTGAAAATGCGGGAATTCAAATCTCGGCTCGGGCATTTTCCGAAACAGGCTGCGGAAAAACTAACACCCTTTTTCCTTTTTCCATTTTCTTTTCCATGAAACTAACACCACATTATCATGCATACCCTACTGTTCCGTCACTGTTTTATGCTCAGAACAGCATCAGTTGTACCCGATTATATTTCGTCTCCACTATTACGTATGACAGCGTCTCAAAGTTCTACATGACGTCCCTGTATAGGTGAGCGCTCCTATTTCTATTCCTCTACTTCTCCCCCTTCACCTCTCCCCCCTCTTCATCTCTCCCCCTCTTTATCTCCCTTCCCCCTCTTTTTCTCTCCCCCCCCACCCTCTACTCCTCCTCTTCTCTCCCCCTCTTCTCCCCCCCCCCCCTCTACTCCTCCTCTTCTCCCCCCTCTTTTTCTCTCTCCCCTCTACTCCTCCTCTTCTTCCCCCCTTTTTTCTCTCCCCCTCTACTCCTCCTCTTCGCCTCACTCCATTCTCCCGTGCCTCTTTTGTGTTCAGTGTGTCATTGAGTGTGATACACATCAGACACACGCCAGTTGGCCCCATGCCAGCGCGTATCTCGCTGTCTGACCCTCCCGTTTGGCGCGCTATTTCTCTCTCTCTCTAACCCGTTCTCGCCAACTCTCTTTCGAATGCTGACAGGTCAACTCCGTCTAATCAAAGACTTCTCAAACACCCATCGACAAAAACAATCTCGAGGAGTCGACGAATGATTCTTTCCTATTCTTTCTCACGTCATTGGGCTTCAAGTGAAAAAAAACAAAATGAAAAAAGTGAGATTCGAATGGCTGATTTTTAAAAAAGTGATTTATGTGAAAACTGACTTGAAGGGAATTTTGAAGCCCACAGTGAAGAACTTCATGGTGAATATCAAGCCAATGAGAGAAATGAATGCGAATGTGGCAAATGTCATCAGATTCATGGCGGATGGCTCTTTCCTGAACGAGATAATGTCTGCAATTCTACTCTCAGAGAAAAAGCACGGGAGTTAGCAAATGAATTACTTACTTTTTAGCATAGAGAGCATGGGAAATGAGGAGAGCGTAATTTATTTACTAACTCGTATGCATGGCGAAGTAATTTTTTTCTGAGTGTACACGGTAGTACCCTCATCATAGGGCAAATTCGCCCCCAATGACTTTTTCACATTTGGATCCCATCGGGGCCTTTGATGTTTGCCCCATTAGGAGGCGAATAGGTATTCAATTGGGGCAAAAAAGAGTAGAAATTGCAGAATACCGATGAAATAGAGGCAGAATACTGAAAACTCACTTTGCGATACTCTCGACGAATATCATGCTACCCATGCAGGAACTGAGCGCTCCCCCGACGCATCCCACCACGGATGCCATCGCTGAAAAGATACTGTAGTAAGAAAGCGATATCGATTGTCGCGTGATGGAACATAAAACATACATGATATGAACATAAACATTCCTAGAGTAATAGGTAGTCGCAATGCCTATTTTCTTTATCAAAAGTGTGTGAATATACCAGGCGAGTTATTGTGTTGCATTACAAGAAGATAATATTGGACAGGACAAGACTACAACTACCCACAAAACTGGGAAATGGACCGCTTTTCAGGGAAGAGAGCGCGGAGAATGACGAGTGGGGGGTCATTTCTCTCCTATGCGGTTGGATGTACCTTTCTTTAGTCACGACAAACGATCGATCAACAAGAGAAGTGCAAAGGGGAGTGCGCAGTTCCTTCACGTGAACAACAAACCACGTAGAAGAGCGGGAAGAGTGAGTGAAAGAGGGGGGGATAGAATGTGGCGAGAGTGGAAAGACGCCAGAGATTAGATAGAGGGGGAGAAAGAGAGAGAAAGCGAGAAAGAGAGAGAGAGCGAGAAAAAAAAAAGAGAGAGAGAGAGAGAGAGAGAGAGAGAGAGAGAGAGAGGAGAAGAGGCGAAAGTGCCCTCGATCAGGACTATGCCATTCAAATACATAGAAATATCAATGGAAAAAACATCAAATTGGGAGATGCTTGATAGGAAATTAGCTGAATATTTCAGATTGGCTTATGAAACTCTATTGGGCCAGATCAAATGTAATGGAAGAATAGAAATAGAGGGAGATTGGATGAAGAGGGAAACATAAGAAGGAGGGAACGGGACGGGATGAGGCATTGCAATGGGAAGGGCTGGACACGAGAGAGAGAGAGAGAGATGACCTTGCGAGATGGAAGAAAAGTGAGAGTAGAATGCGAAATATGAGACCACGGTCTCCTCATTTCGCACACTCTCTACGCCGGTCGGTGAATGAGAGAGTAAGCGAAATAAAGAGGCCATGGTCTTACATTTTGCGCTCTACTACGTAGTGTTGCCTGTTAAAGAACAACTTCATAGTGAATAATACCTGGTCAGTAGAGTGCGAAAAGTGAGACCACGCTCTCTTCATTTCACGCACTCTCTCACCTACCGACCGGTCGAGAGAGTGCGCGAAATGAAGAGAGCGTTGTCTCACATTTCGCACTCTACTGGTCAGCCTCTAGAACTGACATCTAAATGGCGCCAAACCCGCCCCCTTCTCCTCCTCCCTCATTCATGCCACATGATTCCAAACCTACAGACCAGGGTTAGGAAGAGAGAGTATGCAAAAGGGAGAGAGTCCCTCTCGATTTCACACGCTCTCTCACTCCAAATGCCTTTCTGGATGGGTGACCGGCCTGTGGAATGATGTGATGCGCATTAACACTCCATTATCACACGGAATTGGCACATCGAGCACAGTTTTCGAGATGTTGGCAAGAAGAATACACATTAAGCATACAAATCTTTACCTCTACACACAGAAAAAAGGTCTTACATACGGCCCATAAGATGTGGGGATTCTTAACAAAATGTCTTATATATAAGAACTTTTGTTAAAAATCCCCATATCTTATGGGCCGTATGTAAGACCTTTTTTTCTGTGTGTATCTATCGATAATCGTTTCTGAGAAAAAAAAAGAAGATGGACAGAGGCCGATGGTGCGTTGGATGGAGACTAGGGTAATAGGTCAAATAGGGTCGGGTATTGGGGTATTACAAATTCAGAAACATTCGTCCGAATTATTAAAACGTTCCGCTGATAACGAACAGAAATGAGGGCGAGAGTGCACGCGAACGTTGGAGAATCAGTTAGTGAACACACGGGTAGTTCTTGGAGGGGAACTATGTATGTTAAATTTGTAATACTCGACTCGACGGGCTCGGCCGGGAAAATACCAGGCCGAGTCTTCCAGAGAGTAAAAGAGTCGAGTGGGTACCCGAGGGTGAGAGAGAACAGTCGGGTAACCCGACAGAACCGCTCGGTTCCTCACGTACGCACGCGAGAGAGGGAAAGGTCAAAGAGGTGAAAACTCTCTCCTGTCTCTGGTGAGTTTCATGTGATAGCATTCATTCTGGCGAGTCTATGCAAATTGAGGCAGACAGTGCGAGAGTGCGAAAATAGCATGCAAATGGACGATGGTCTCATAACGAATTCAATTTTGGCATTCAGCCCACGATGCCGTGGAATTAACTTTCCAAGTTACATCATACGTTTTCGACGGTAAAATTATATTAATGCAAGCGAAGGAGGGAAATATTGAACATAGTCTTATAAAACTGTTTGTGTGGCGGTGTAAGCGGTGGTGACTTTTATTTGCTTTCCCCTGCATCCGAGAACATTGCGCATCGCCGCACGATATTCAGTGCTGCAAGTATTTCATTTTTGTAAACTTTGATAAATGTAAATCTAAATTATACATAAAATCATCCAGATTATTTCTATTTCTGTCTCTGTCGTATTTCGCTTGCCTGATCAGGTAGTAAAGCACGGCTTTTATAGCCACTCCGAAATTCACAAAGATTCCTGCGACGTAGTGTAGGGAGAATTTGGTTCCTTCTGGAAGAAGCGAGGTAGAGTCGTATTGGCGGCGAATGTGTTGAATACAGTGAGAAATGTGAGACCACGGCCTCTTCATTTCGCACACTCTCTAGACCGGTCGATGGACTAGAGAGTGAGCGGAATGAAGAGACCGTGGTCTCACATTTCGCACTTTACTACATTTCGTTGTCATTCAAATAACACATTCGTTATGAACAATACCTGGTCAGTTTTCGATATACAATAGAGTGTGCGAAACGAAGAGACCGTGGTCTCACGTTTCGCACTCTAGTGTTGACCACTCGACACTGCACACAAAGGAGGAATAACAGCGAAACAACTAACTGTTCCGAAACTGCGTCGAAACAACTTGTTCTTTCCAATTTCGAGCTTTCGAGTGGTCATATCTAATGAACACCACAGGATTCCAAACCGACAGGTAAGGGTCCTGGCGAGAGAGTGTGTAAAAGTGAGAGAGTCCCTCTCGATTTTACACACTCTCTCACTCCAAAGCCCTTTCCGTAAGGTTGACCGGCCTGTGGAATGATGTGACACCTGTGAGATCCATCTCGTAGACTGTGGCTAGAATGCTCGACGTAATCGTCCATCCTCCGACGTCGACTATCATGACAATGCAAATACATCGGAACACTCGACGGGTTTGTTCAGGTGCTGAATCACCACAATTAGAGTTGACCAATCGAAAGCGTGAGAGAATTCTGTTTCGGAACAGTTCTTCCTTTAGCTGATATGTTTCCCTTGTTTTGAGCACAGACCTCTCTAATAATAACACATTCACAAAATTACTAAGAATAATAAAAATATTGTGAGGATTCACTGCTTTTGTATTTCGTGTTGCTTTCAAACAGACTTTACACTCAGAGAAAAATTACTTCGTCGCATGCATGAAGTAATTAATTACTTCTGTGGAAATACGCTAGAACAGCAATCGAAGTAATTGATTACTTCAAACACATTTATAGTGTATTTCCACAGAAGTAATTAATTACTTCATGCATGCGACGAAGTAATTTTTCTCTGAGTGTACAACTATGTTTCAATTACTGTATGTCCACCGTTTATCTTTTTGATCGCACTCCAAGTTGCAGCGTAGACCATCACCGAGAGAAGATGCAAAAGGATGAAAGAGTGGGTCCAGTGTTCGACGGAACCACTGTGATATGGAGACGGTACCGAGCAGATAACTATTCTGAACTGTCGAGATATGCTTTGAGATAAAGTTGGAGCTCACTGATGCTCGTAGTAGGCCACGATAAGATACACACTGTACGAGGCAAATGTCGCCATGATTACGAAATGAATCTGCAACTAAAGTTATGAGGGGGTGGTGGTATAGAAAGAAGCGAACCGCCAGGTACACAATGAGGTTCATCTTGCGAGTTGTTCCCATCCGCATGACCGATATGAAACGATCGATCCCGATACAAAAAGTGCAGGCACCACCCGCCGCGACTCCGATTTGGGGCAGAAGCTGATGTATTGTCTGATCATTTGTGGCTCATTAGAGTTAGCGGTGAACCAAACACTATTCCCTCTTTTTAATATTTTGATAGAAGCTGAAAATATCTAAGAAAAATGTTTTTTAAGTAATATTAACCCGACATCCATTTTTTGCGTGGTACAGTAGGCCAGCAATCCAACACAATCTAGCATTAAAAGCCCGGTGATCGATAATGGAAAATCACGGACGGCATACTGCCGCCGCACCACAGTTTTTTTTTAAAAAAAAAACTCTTTGAATTTTTCTCCTTCTTTTAAAAAAATTAAAAGATGAATTCACTTTTTGGTTGACCACTAATTTTAAATATGGGGAGGCCTTGAGACTGCGGAAAATGGAGAAGCACCTACTCTAAACGAGCTAGATGCCCCTAGAAACGCTGCATTCGATAACTAATTTAGTAAATATAAGGAAAACCACCGAGAAACGAATTTGATGCAAATTTATCCATACTTGTAGTGAACTGCAGATGAAACTGTCCATGTAGAAATCCGTAAAGAGCAGTGGAAACTGTATGAGCGAGCCAATCTAAATTATGATGGAACTGAAAAGTGATAATTTTGAATTTGCCTGATGGAAGACGTCGAAAAATGCACTGCATCCAATGAGAATATTGCACGTCGATCGAAGGTTTCTAAAAATATTTTTTTTAAATAACGCGCTCTGTGTAATGTGGTTTTAGTTTCTTGGAAAAGAAAATGGAAAAAGGAAAAAGGGTGTTAGTTTTCCGCCGCCTTTTTCGGAAAATGCCCAAGATTTGAATTCCCGCATTTCAGTATCTCGGCTCCCAGTGAAGCTAGGCATGCGAAACTTCGAGGTAGGGTTAATTTCCACGTTTAGAAATCATACAACAAATTTCGTGTGCCTAGCTCTTCTGGGAACCGAGTTATAATTGATAATCGATAAATGCGAGAATTCACATCTTGAGCTTTTTTCCGAAAAAGGCGGCGGAAAACTAACATCCTTTTTCCTTTTTCCATTTTCTTTCCCAAGAAACTAACACCGCATCAGTCGGTAAGCATTCACACATAATATCTCTTTAGGGCCTGTCTGTAGATTTCTCTCACAAACATGTACAAAACTTTGCGCGCCAACTGATGCCGCGCTAATTTCATGGGGTGCACATCAGTTTTATGCACCCTTTCATAACATTTTTCCTAGTGAAGCTACAACTTCCAAACTTGATACAGGGATTGCAAGCCACGTTTGGAACATTTTCCTTTTAATTGGGTTAGGAAAAATGTTATGAAAGGGTGCATAAAACTGATGTGCACCCCATGAAATTAGCGCGGCATTACAAACATCATTCCGCTTACCTCGATTTAAGAGTTGTGATGAATAATAGGGAATTGAGCAACACTCCTGCGACAGAAGACAACGCGATAGCGGAGAAACCAATTCGAATTACTCTCCAGTTTTCGACGGTAAGAGACACCATGATTCGCTGCCGAGTGGTATCTGGCAGAGTTTGAAAAGCGGGTAAACAATTGTATTAGCACTTAATTTCGCACAATGATGAGAGCTGATCCGATTATTCACTAGGGTTCTCTTATTGGAATCAAATGGAATTGTGAAATTGGGGGAACAAAGGAACGCAGACCGCAACGCGTGCTAGAGAGTGTGTGAAATCGAGAGGGTCGTGATCAGTTCAATTCAAATAAGTTCCGATAAGGGAACCCTAGTATTCACCCGACTTTCAAGCTCTATTATCTGGAGATGATTTCTACTAATAGACCAAATTGATTAAGGCACCAATAGAATAAAATAGAATGTTCTTCTTATGCTGATTGCTGCCGAACTTTTCGATGGCCATGTGAGTGTGAGTACGGTATTCTGAGAAGCATTTGTCACGAAAGTTGTGACCTTTTCGCTTGGCTAGACTACATCAGCAGCCAGATCTCAGACAAGCACAAATATCGTGTCATTCTTAGCAGCTCAAAATACAATATCCAAAAATTCTTCAGAATACAATATCCAAAAAATACAAATCTCGAGATGTTGGTAAGTAGAAGACAAATTAAAGGAGGACGAACAGGTGAATATCCCATAACGATGACATTGTGCGCCCGAAGTTCGAATACTGTAAGAACAATTGAAAGCGCACGCAAATTCGACACGTGGGAGAAAGTTGGCCGATAGATTCGCTTAATCGCTCACTTGAACCTGATTTAATGTTCCCTGTAGTTTCTTTGCGCGCGCGTATTTCGGTTCGAAGGAAAGATCTCAAAATTTCGGATTTCTATTATCGTTCATACGGGTAACTGAGCAATACCATTAGATACAAAATCTATTTTCGTGTTAGAGGGTGCGTGAAGATTACTGGAACTTTTATCAATATCCCCCCCCCCTTTGAATTCGATTTGGGAAGCCAGTTTTATTTAATCATTTATTCAACTCATTAACAACATAAACTTGCCCTTGAATCTCGATGTGCCCGCATCTCGGTTTGATACAAGCCCGGAGGCTTCACATAGGCCATCGGCAACTTACGTCGGTGATTTTCGAAAATGTCCCACGCTCGGAGGAAGGCCGTTTTCAGGGTGTCCATAATCTTTTGTTTAGTAGACGAGAGCTTGCATTCTAGCACTCTCCAGTCGCTCGAATCCGTCGGGGATGTTTGGTGGCAATTCATTGAGAGCAATGAAGTTAGGAAAATTCTCGTCATGTCAGTTGGCTATGTCATTGTCCTTGTGGCTGGGTGTGCCGTCCTTCGGCAGTAGAGTGCGAAATGTGAGACCACGCTCTCTTCATTTCACGCACTCTCTCGACTGGTCGGTAGGTGAGAGAGTGCGTGAAACGAAGAGAGCGTGGTCTCACATTTCGCAGTCTATTCGGCAGCGTCTACTAGGGTGTCCCAAAAGTTCTGTCGCGAAGTCCATTTACAGGGTTGTATAGAACCTGATATCGATCGATAGGGATGATGATGTAATACCTTTGGTACATTGTCCACTCAGTAATCAATCATGCTTCAGTGCTTGTTGATTGCTTCACTCTCCCAGTTTTTACATCAATTCTACCGAAGTACACATCAACCCACTTTCAATAGATTTTGCTTTAGTAATTTCTCAATAGTAAGAAACCCATGGAAACCAATGAATAACTGGCCCTACCGAAACTAAAGGCGGCCCCTAATATGCGATTTTGTTAGTGTTGGCATTTGGCGTTCGCTTTCGGAGGTCACGGTCGTGAAAACAGACCCCACTCTGTCCGTAACCTCACTGAAACGGACTCTCCGTTCTCATTGCGTAGGCAAGCAATCTCAAAGCCGATGTCATTCTTGTGGAGGCAGTCACCCATACTCCCACATCCGTCATGCAATAAATAGCCCAACAGAACAGGAAGAGCACCAAGCTACAAAATGTCGTAAATCACGGCATTTCGGCTGTAACGGAAAATAAGCGTTCCAATATGTGTCATGGACTTTTCGACTGTCGGGCCAACTGAAGATGGGCCGGAAAGGTGATCGATATGGATATGAAGTGGATCATTAACGACAACACTAACGTGACACTGGATCGATTGCGTGCAGGAGAGAAGCCATTTCCCGTCTCAATGAAAAAAATCAAGAAAAATAATGAACTGATTCGTTTCATCTCCTCCATTCTGGACCCCATCCACTGGGAGCACTTTCCTCATAGCACCAACATCATCAATGACCTCTTACCTACCCAACTGCAAGAGGGCATCGTCAGAGTCCTCCTTGTCTCCGGAGATAGGAAGAAATGGAAATTATTATGGACCAGTCAAGACCCCATTTTTCGAAATTAATTCAGAAAAAGTTGGACGATCCGAAGCTGGAGTGGCTAATTATACCGCTGTATACTCTCCATACCAACGCCTGCAACTATCGCTGTTTCGAAACCATTGCGGCCATCTGCTCCGGAAAAAAGTTATCTAATCGGACCAATCTCGTCGCTGACTTTCAATTTTGGGTTGACTCCAGAACCAGTCTTTCTTAAGTAAGAGTTTCATGGCTCTGTGCGATCGATAGAAGGAGGTCATTAGTATAAACGGTGACTACTTCGATCATTGACCGCCTACACCTCTTCAAGTTATAACGAAAAATCTCATTGTTGAGATTTTGCGACAGAACTTTTGGGACACCCTAGTAAATGCACCATCCGAAATGAGACTAGGACAAGGGGAATAGTGGGGTTTTTAGGATATGATTGGTTTAGTGGTTCTTGTTCGCATTCACGCCTAGGGTGACAAAGACGAGAGGGATCCGACCGGTGGATCGAAAGTCCCATTAATACGATCACATAGGCAGGATGCTAGGTATGATCGCTGCCACTCAGCTTGGCTGAATACACGGTATCGAGGGCGATCATTCTGTCGTTTTTAGTATCGATCTTACCGTCGAGAGTAAAGATCTTTTCGTCAGTAAAGAAAGTGTGCCTGCCGGAATTTACGACTTTGCGAATGGAAGCGTTGGAGAAAAATCATCTATACTCCTCTTAGGGTTACGATGGATCTTCTGTCACACACGTTTCTGGAATGATGTTGCGGTCACCGGTATCCCTCTCCCTGGACGGTTGTCTGCCGTGCCGAGTTCCTGGTAGCGTCTGCACGGTTCTTACGTGGGCGTTGAAGCGAACAAAATATGGGAGGGTTTGATTTACGGATGACACGGCGGACAGAAACCCGACCCGAGGGTAAAAAGCGAGGCGAGGATTTGTTAAACCAAAAGTGTGCGGGGTTAGACCACAGAAATGCGCAACTTACGTGCTGGCATGCGCGAAATTTTCCCGCAATTTTCAAACTCGCTGCGCGCCAGCCGAAATTTAAAATATGACCTCAAATACCCTTATTCAGGGATACAACCCTCAGGGATTCAAATTTGAGAAATGGCGGGCGTTTAAATAAATTGGCGCGTATTTGAATTTCAATAAAATAAATTGGCGGGCATTCAAACTTCATTAAAAATCAGGGTTTTTCAGGTTCAATTGTTGCGTTTGAATTCAATTTTTTTCCCGCCCTCGAAAAATCTCTTGCCTTGGGATCCTTGGGGGAGTCGCCTTTCTGTCCGCCGTGCGGATGACAAATGAAGAGCATTTTCGCAAATTGTATTTCACGCAAAATCGCTGTATTATGCAAATGAGATGGGAAACCATGTGACGAGTTGATTCAATCATTCTGGAATCTTATTCGGAAGATTTATCACTGTATATTAGAGTGCGTAATTCGGGTCGGGTAATCGGGTAATTGAGCGGTCCCTGTCGAAATGATTCGGCAAATGAGACGGCCCGAGAACAACCCCCTCAAAATGATCAATTACCCGATTACAGGCTCTCATACTGACAACTTTTTAACGGAAATACTTAATACTTTTTAACGGAAATACTAATACGTGTTTCTTGTTAATTTACCTGTACACCTTGTCTCTGACACTCTGGCATATGATAATTTCCCATTGTTGTCTTATATTGACCGTTTCTTCAATTAGGTCTCTCCTCTCTGAAACACTCGAAATTTGTTTTCAGTCATGTCAAGGTTTTACTCGGGAGATGTTGTCTCCTACTGAGAGAGCATGCGAAATTGAGAGATGGAGACATCACTTCTCCTAATAATTGGAGATGTGAACACTCCAGAGTAAGGAAAGCTGGAGACTTCGCCCTCTGAGTGGGTTCACTCGAAGCAAATCAGTTTTTTTTTAAAAGTGTAATGTATTACAGCTCGCAATACCGAGCCGCGTTTCGAGATCAACTGAACAACTTTGGAATCCTACCGAAACATCGCAAAGTGACACACAATATCTCGGTATCGTCCTCACAAATACTATTTTCGTGATTAAAAAACCGTCTCTTTTTCACTATCCCTCCTCTGCAATAAACTGCTTGCTTCCAACAGCATTTTCATATTTTCGTAATTATACTATTTTTCCGCATTTCATTAACCGTTCACGCTAAGGGAGCGAAACAGTCATACCTATTGTAGTTTTAACCGTATTTTACTTGTAGTACACGTTGACATAGCAATCGATATTTTAACCAAATTCAATGGAGGCTATAGATTGTATTTGACGTGGACTTCAAAGATATGGTCATTTTTGTTGTATTTTGAGCTGCTGACAATGATGCGATGTTCATCATCTTTGCTATGTCTTTGATAAGTAATGAAGAGGGCATAACCTTCACGTTAACAGCTTCGCTGACCACCGTATTTACTCTCATGCCACGCGTGAAAGTTCATAAGCAATCGGAATAACAAGATCATTGATGCCACACACACAATTATGTATATCAGTAGAACACTGTCATCATCGCAGTAGGAAGTAAAGGCAGAGTATGGTGCCTCTCACCATCGAAAATTGGAGAGTTATCCGAATGGGTTTCTCCGCGATAGCATTGATAGCTATAGCCGGCGTTCTACTCAATTCGTTATTATTCTGCACTACCATCAAAACCAAGTAAGCGACAGTGCTGTCCGATTACTGGCGGACTTCGTCTTTTCTTTGTGAGAAAAATAATTTTAAAAAAATAAATTGATTGAAATGCTGCAAAAATAATCAGGGAAATCTCAGTTTGGTTAAGCTTGCAGCTTTAAACGAAATTATTAATTTAAAATAAATTATTGTCAGAAGCCTGCGCTCGACGTGCAATATTCTCATTGGATGCTGCGCATTTCTCGACGTCTTCCACCAGGCAAATTATAGTTCCCTTTTCCTAAGAAACTTTACAGATAATCCAATCATAGATAATTTAGATCGGATCGCTTATTCAGTTTCCGCTGCTGTTTACTGAATTCTACATGGACAGTTTCATCTGCAGCTCGCTACAAGTATGGTTTAAAAATACGTTTATTTGGTTTTTCCCATTTCTGAAATTCACAACACCTGTCCCTAATAGTGAATCATCAATGAATGCCTCCAATCGTTAATTGTTTACTATAATAATTTTGATAATTACTATTAAAATCAGCTTCTGCCTCAAATCGGAGTAGCGGCTGGCAGTTTCTGCACACTGGGCATCGGAATCGATCGACTCATATCGGTTATGCTGATGGGGACAAGCCGCAAGATGAGCTTCACTGTGTACATGACGGTTAGTTTGTTTCGGCTTCCCCTTTTCTTGAACCGGTGATTTCAGATTCACTTCGTAGGCATGGCGATATTTGCTTCGTACAGTGTGTATCTAATTGTTGCCTACTATCAGCATCAGTGAGATTCCCATTCGATCTAAGCAAACTTGCAAGTAGAACGGTTCCGTAAGGTTTATTTTCTGAGGAAACGGGTGCCCCACCTCCTCAATTCGTCAACCATATATGGTTTCCGTGACGAAAAAAAGAGAGTGGTGAACATCTGTCTAAGGAGCAATTCTCATTGAAAACTTCGTGAAAAAAGCTAAACAAGTAAATGCAGAATGGTCATTTGCTCGATTCCTTCTCCGTATCACGGTCGTTCTGTCCAACTTTGGACGCACTCGCTCATCGTAGTGAATCTTCTCTCAGTTGTGGTCTACTTTGCAACTTGGAGAGCGATCAAGAAGATCAATGGTAACTAAATTGTAATTAATTACAAACAAATTCAGTTACAAAGAGAGACGAGATAACATCATATTATATGCGAAATGTGGGTGATTAGTGTTGAATAGTAGCGAAAAACAACTGTGTCGAAAGTCTGTACTCTTTTCACTTCCGAGTTAGAGTATGATCATTGCTAATTGTGATGATTCAGCACCTCAGCAAACCCGTCGAGTGTTCCGATGCATCTGTATTGTCATGATATTCGACGTTGGCGGGTGGACGATAACAATGAGTGTTCTGACCGTAATCTACATGGTGGATCTGACAGGTGCTCAGTCGTCACTAATCCTTGACAAGTCACGGTTCAACTCGTTGCTTCATAGGGAAAAATCGTCCGATTTGTATATCGCAGTGATAGAAATGAGGAGTGCGTGGAGAACAGCACCCATACATGTCGAGGGAAAAAGGAAAGGGGGCGTGGCTGCACGGTGCCCCCCCACAAAAAGCATGTATCCTTCTTATACATGGGTGGTCTAAAAGGGGTGGTGGCACCGTGGAGACTCCAAAAAAAAGAAACCATAGATCTTCTTGATCCGACATGTATGAGAGCACACTCAGAGAAAAATTACTTCGTCGCATGCATGAAGTAATTAATTACTTCTGTGGAAATACACTAGAACAACAATCTATTTGATTACTTCAAACACATTTATAGCGTATTTCCACAGAAGTAATTAATTACTTCATGCATGCGACGAAGTAATTTTTCTCTGAGTGCAGCCAATTGCATCATCACTTGTCAAAATGCAGTAGTCGCCCTCCAAATCGACCTGACAGCAATTTGCGCAGAAGGAACTCGATTCTCCATACACTACATCGCGGGAATCTTTGTAAACTTTGGAGTTGCCATAAAAGCTGCGCTGTACTACTGGATCAGGTTTGATGGATGGCTGGATTTTGTTTGAATGTAGATTTACATTTTAAATTAGTATTTACCAAAATTTATTTTTTACAGCACTGAATACCGTGCGGCGATGCGCACTGTTCTCGGATGCAAGGGAAAACGGTTAACACTCACAACGGCGTATACCACTCAAACAAATTTGGAAGCGAATATTTAACATTTGCATGTTGCATTAATCTATGTGAGCATCAAAATATGCACGATCCATTGTCTTGTTTTTCTCTAATGTCGTTTTTTTCCAATAGTTCATCAATCTCACATTCTAGCAGTCCACCTTTCCAAATTATCTCACACTCTACTTTTGACCCGCATTAAGAAAAACAAAAATCTAAAGAAGGGTTTTCCATAAAAAAAATTATTGTGCATAGCGGAGTCGCCGAAAAGCCGATTTCAGCTACAACATCTGCATGTTGGCGTGCAAAAACGTTGTTGTTGGTTTTATTACCATCAGCTTTCTCAGGATGATTATTGATTGACAGAGATAACGATTTGTGTGTTTATAGGAGGAGTACAGGGTGCGTGAAATTACTGGCACTCGACTACTTCAGATTGCACAATCACTGCCAATTAGGGATGCAAGTTCGGTTTTCGTATTACGGCCCTCTCAGCGAGAGATCGGTAATACGGCTGATAAAAGGGGAGAGAACGAGAGAAAAAGAGACGCCGTATAACTAGGGTCCACATCGTCCGCCCACTTCTCGCGCACCCGGATTTGACAAAAAATGAAAATTCGAGAGCACAAGCGTAATTCGAAACTATATGAGTCATATTATGGCTTGTTTTGGAGCTCTTGGAGAGCGCAATCGATTTTGCCTATATCAGGGATGATCAGAGAACGTTGAGGTGTCGAAAAAGTGAAAATTAATTTCGAAATCGTCGAAATTGGGCTTAATAATGAACTCACAACTCCTGATATACCCGCATTCTATTCTCTTGATTTTTATGGGAATATTACAAGAGAAAAAGAAATCAAAATCGGCGACTCCGAATTGTGCTTTCGTTTGCAAAAATAGTGCGTGAAAATAGGGGTTTTAAGAGTACGAGAGTATCAACAGTACGGTTTACTGTAAATAGCAATGGTTTTCGCAAAAGGGGAATTGAACCTGCGAGATCCCGTTCACAAAGCAAACGCTGAACCCACTGCGCCATGAGAGCAGATGCTTGCTCTCTGCAATTGCGCGCTATGCTCCTGCACTCCCGCGGCGCTTTAACACGCGCAATCCTCCAAAATGATGCGCCATCGTACTCTCCATACCTTCATAAACTACTTATCTTCTGGCATACCATCAAAATATCTCTAATTAAGCGCGCTATGCCCCTAGAAAGATGTGGGAATAGGCTTCGCCCCTCCCCCCTCTCGTCGCGTCTTCTCTCCCTCTCACAACAGTCGAAGCGCGCGTGGTTTTTGAGGTGTAGCTCGGCTCGGAGATAAGATATCGACCTAAATCCAAAAGATTTGTCTTAGTCAGACATGTAGGCACACTTTGACACTACATTCTACTCCAATCGGTCACTTCCGCTGACCACGTTGTGGCCCCTACGTATAACCGAAATCGACGCCGAACGGGCAACCCTACTACCAATCGATATTTTGAATCACCTGTAGCACTGTTATGAAGACCACATTAACTCTAAAACCTTTCGGGGTTTCAATCCGAATGGTCCCTAGTTCACTAGTTCACTAGGTCCCTAGTTCACTCTAGTTCAAGTATGGTGAAATCAATCCCGATAATATATACGATCTTGAATGTTTATCGAGAAGGAATCCAACTAGGGATGGCAAATGAAGTGCTCTTGGAATTGATTTATTGCCCATAAAACGGGCGTAGTCCGACAACTGTGTTATTTAACCTTGTAAAGGCCTCAATATGAAGTTTTTGAAACTAATTCCTAAAGACTATTATTTCAGAACGTCTGTCTGTCTGTCTGTGTGTGTGTGTCCGTCCGTCACGCTAAATATCTCGCCAACGGATAGAGCTATCGACTCAGTTCCTTCGCCATCACATGCATCTCCACGACAGTAACTTGCTCAATAAAAAAAATTTAAACAAAATCCATGGCCAAGTGGGTTACGCGCTTGACTAGCAATCCGAGCGACGCAGGTTCGACCCCCGCCGCGGGCAAACCTTTTGCCGCATTTTTCGCAAGTGCCAGAAACTGCTCTAACACGGTTTTGAGTACCGTGAAACACGTTTTCACCTGTTTTGCCGAGTTTTAACGTGAAAAATCGAAATTTTCGATATTTTCCCAAATGATGAAGGGAGTGTCGGGGATCACAGGAAAAGTGTTTTGCGATGTCAGAAACGTGTCTGAACGTGTTCTAACACGTTCTAAAGTGAAAAATCGAAAATTTCGAAAAGTTCCAAAATGATTCAGAGAGCGTAGGGGATCACAGGTAAAGTGTTTTGCGATGTCAGAAACGTGTCTGAACGTGTTCTAACACGTTCTAACGTGAAAAATCGAAAATTTCAAAAAGTTCCAAAATGATTCAGAGAGCGTAGGGGATCACAGGAAAAGTGTTTTGCGATGTCAGAAACGTGTCTGGACGTGTTCTAACACGTTCTAACGTGAAAAATCGAAAATTTCAAAAAGTTCCAAAATGATTCAGAGAGCGTAGGGGATCACAGGAAAAGTGTTTTGCGATGTCAGAAACGTGTCTGGACGTGTTCTAACACGTTCTAACGTGAAAAATCGAAAATTTCAAAAAGTTCCAAAATGATTCAGAGAGCGTAGGGGATCATAGAAAACGTTTCCGAAATTGCTCTAAAAGTTCTGAAAAAAGTTGCCACTACGCCACTTCGTGGCTCCGTGGCAACTTTTTTCGATCGCTCTCAGCCTCACGAGCCTTTCACAACGGAAACGCAGGATACAGTGCGTTCAGAACTTTTAGAGCAATTTCGGAAACGTTTTCTATGATCCCCTACGCTCTCTGAATCATTTTGGAACTTTTTGAAATTTTCGATTTTTCACGTTAGAACGTGTTAGAACACGTCCAGACACGTTTCCAGGTTCTCAATGAAACGACTATGGCTCTTTCAATAAAAGCTCGTATGCATTAACCTTGTTTGATTTGAACGTAAATAGAGAATGCAAAAGTTGTGTTATTAAGTTTAATAATTATGTTGTTTGAAGCCTGTTGATCATCTCCTCTTCCAGGCTCTGATCACGACTGGTCTGACGATGAAACTGCCGGCCGGTCTCTATGGCTGTGTCGCTCCCCGCTCTGGACTCGACGCCAAGCAGTTCATCGATGTCGGAGCCGGCGTCATCGACTCTGACTACCATGGAGAGCTCAGGGTAAGGGAGTGCGGTCGAGGACAGGCATGATTGCAGTATGGTGATGAGGAGACCGGTGGTAGTGAGGGAAAGAAGTTAATGCCGTGTAGGTGCTCCTCTTCAACTTCTCTGACGTGGACTTCGAGGTGAAGGAGGGCGATCACATCGCTCAACTCATCTGTGAGAAGATCTGCAAGGTACGGTACTCATTTAGTATGGTAGTTGGTGTATGTGTCCGTCTACCATTATACAATCGATGTAGTTATAATTACGGTATCTCCACTTTTATTTTTAATTACTGTATTCATAATCCCGTTTGAGGTGGGCGATACAGGACCGCTTCAACCCCTGAGTGCCCGAGTGCCGCCCGGCACTCGACATGACCATCGACCTCGAACCCGGTAAGTATGCTGTTCATATTAACGCACATACGGGAAGAATAATATTGTGGCGTAGGGTTTCGTAACGGTACCGATACATGTATTATTACGGAGCTCTAGTGTGGCGTGTCGCTGTTTGCTTGCTGATTGTGAGATTTAGCGGAATTGAAGTTAGTACACATACATGGGCAGGGGTCTTGCTGGCAACAATAATATTCCCTTTTTTTGCTGCTTTTCATGGGCTGTAGAGGTTTTTAAACAATCGAATAATTTAGTGACGTGACTATAACGTTGGCGCGTTCCCGCCCGTCTACTTCAAGAATCAACCGATGCTGCCGATCGGTGGGTTTACACTATCCCTAATTATATCGATCAGTGATCACCTAGAGTACGATTTCAACATCTTGCCTGTGATTGTAATGCATATTATTGATTTGTCAGGTCGGTCGGTCGTTCCCGTCAAGGCGATGATGGAGCCGTACTACGCGCGCTGCAGTGATGGTCTACCTGCCGCGGTCGAGCAAGCACCGGCAAACTGAAGGTACGGTAGCCGTATCATTCCACTAGATTAATTTGGAAACTTTTGAGCAATTGGTGTTTCAAGATGACGATTAGCCATACGTGGGCATTGTAACCCGGGCACTCCGCAAAAATAAAGCAGAATATTCGATACTTATATGCTTTGCGGGTATTTACTGCAGTAGCAGAGCCATGCTTATTGGCCATACCCTCCCACGGTGGGCACATTGCGACACATCTACCAACTTTTTTTGGTAGGCACGTCGCACCCATGTTCATGGCCAACATCGATATTTTCGATTATTGATTGGTCAACCCAAGCAATATTGGACCGTATGATTTACAGTAACTCCAAATCGATAATCCGGGTTACTGTACCTTTCGCTGCGTGACCACCATTTTACGAAGTTGCGCCAAAAGAGCCGGGACAGCTTCTATTAGTTCGAATTTCGAAATAGTAGAAGACGAAAATACAAAAATTAATTTTCGAGTTTATATGACATTTATTTCACGATTATTAAGTGTAAACAATAATTATAACATAAATGAAGAACTTTGGCAACGTTTGGGAGTGGGGAAACGTTTTAAAAAAAATTTCCAAAAAAATGTTTATAAAAAATCTCGAATATCTGCTGGTTTTTGGCTTATATCAGTGTGTTCGCGTAAGGATCGCACGATTCCCAAATTTTTCGGTACAGGGTAAAAATGCACTTTGTGTTTTTTACAGTTTCCGTTAGCCCTATGGATGCTCTATCGATTTCTAAAGTATCATGTTCTGATTGAGCTCATTTGCATAATTACAGCTTATCAAAGTTTAGCTGTTTTTCAGTATTTTTAACGCCATTTATGTCAAACTAAAGATAATCACTTACATAGCAAAGGTAGTTGGGGACGCTGATAATTCTGATATGGTTCATTTGGCCCAAAACCGGGTTTTAGGAAAATGCCGGCTCCTGACCCGGTTTTGATGTATCTCAGCTCCCATGTGGGCTAGGATGATGGCGTTTGGCTTAAAATTTGCAGAATATTATTCTAAACAACTTTGCTGTTGACCACTTTCTAGTTGCTACAAAATCTGAGGTCGAAAAAATGGAAAAAAATTCGAAAAAAAAATTTTCCTGGAATTTTTTCTATTTGTTACGGGCTATATTTTACAGATTCGGATTCTACTAATCAACTAACGTATAAATAACAATAGAAAAGGCCCAAAAACCCCCCTTGGAAAAAGATATCAGTGCGTTCGCGTAAGACTCGCACACCCGACGGTACAGCAAAATTACACCGTCGTTTTTTCACAGTTTTCGTTAGCTCTATGGATGCTCTATCGATTTCTAATAGTATCATGTTCTGATTGAGCTCATTTGCATAATTACAGCTTATCAAAGTTTAGCTGTTTTTCAGTATTTTTAACGCCATTTATGTCAAACTAAAGATAATCACTTACATAGCAAAGGTAGTTGGGGACGCTGATAATTCTGATATGGTTCATTTGGCCCAAAACCGGGTTTTAGGAAAATGCCGGCTCCTGACCCGGTTTTGATGTATCTCAGCTCCCATGTGGGCTAGGATGATGGCGTTTGGCTTAAAATTTGCAGAATATTATTCTAAACAACTTTGCTGTTGACCACTTTCTAGTTGCTACAAAATCTGAGGTCGAAAAAATGGAAAAAAATTCGAAAAAAAAATTTTCCTGGAATTTTTTCTATTTGTTACGGGCTATATTTTACAGATTCGGATTCTACTAATCAACTAACGTATAAATAACAATAGAAAAGGCCCAAAAACCCCCCTTGGAAAAAGATATCAGTGCGTTCGCGTAAGACTCGCACACCCGACGGTACAGCAAAATTACACCGTCGTTTTTTCACAGTTTTCGTTAGCTCTATGGATGCTCTATCGATTTCTAATAGTATCATGTTCTGATTGAGCTCATTTGCATAATTACAGCTTATCAAAGTTTAGCTGTTTTTCAGTATTTTTAACGCCATTTATGTCAAACTGAAGATAATCACTCACATAGATAATGAAAAATGATCACCAAGATGCGACTGACAACGTGGTGTCGTTCAATTTTGCGTTTTCCAAAATTTGCATATTTCATGAAACTTTGATCTCATTTTTCTCGAAAACTAAGCAAAAAACATAGCTGGATTTTTGATATGTTATGGATACAGGTGACCTCTATGCGATTCGTCTATTATTTTGGCAGGTTTCGGGGGTCACCGGTAGCATTATTCATGAAAAACTGATAATTTCTAATAGAGAGGAATCACTCATTTCGTCTCATTCCACCCATCCAACCCCGCCCGTGCGGTGAGAAATGACAATTAAGAATGCTTTATTGTGGCAGGAAAATCTCATCAGAACTCTCTTTCACTACATAAAACGATTGGACTCGTTAACTCTATCCAACAACGTCTCCTCTTCTTCATCATCCTTTTCTCCATGTCCCTGTTCTCCTCCACTTTCTGTTCCCACTTTCTGCATATCGTGACTCAACTCCGCCTCGGCTATTCTACAATGTGGCATGTTTATCTCATCAACTCATTTTTCCTGCTGTGCCAAGCCTCTGAAGAAACATGTCGATCCACTCAGATAGTCTCTCATGAAACATCTTCCTCACGTTGCATTAGTCTAAAAACCTTACGCCTGAGACGTTTGGTTTCCCAACTTCCAAATAATGACATGAGAGTTTTTTTCAGAAGGACAGAGAGATCGCGGAAATTGAAAATAGTCATTGCGAGAGTCCATCCGATTTTTGATCAATTCACAGCACTCAAAAGCATTGGCCCCTTTTACATATATTTTAAATGACTAAAAATATTAACTGAAATTCCTCAGACACGCAAGGATGGTCACTGAAAGAAAGTCGTGCCTCTCGGATCGATCCCAATGTTCAGGCTGTTGCTATGAAATTCTTCCTAGACCATCGCGCGGAAGATAAAAGGAAGACAGGACTATTTTCAATTTCCGCTATCTCTCTGTCCTTCTGAAAAAAGCTCTCATGTCATCGTTTGGAAGTTGGGAAACCAAACGTCTCAGGCGTAAGGTTTTTAGACTAATGTCACGTGAGGAAGATGTTTTATAGCTCTGGCAACATCCGTTACACCAAGAACGAATCCTAAAATTAATGCGGAAATATCGGAAACTCGAAGGAATTGCACTAAGAGGAAGATCTCGGAAGTAATTAGTGAAGGGGAGAATGGAGGAGAACAGGGACATGGAGAAAAGGATGATGAAGAAGAGGAGACGTTGTTGGATAGAGTTAACGAGTCCAATTTCATGTTTTATGTAGTGAAAGAGAGTTCTGATGAGATTTTCCTGCCACAATAAAGCATTCTTAATTGTCATTTCTCACCGCACGGGCGGGGTTGGATGGGTGGAATGAGACGAAATGAGTGATTCCTCTCTATTAGAAATTATCAGTTTTTCATGAATAAACCTACCGGTGACCCCCGAAACCTGCCCAAATAATAGACGAATCGCATAGAGGTCACCTGTATCCATAACATATCAAAAATCCAGCTATGTTTTTTGCTTACTTTTCGAGAAAAATGAGATCAAAGTTTCATGAAATATGCAAATTTTGGAAAACGCAAAATTGAACGACACCACGTTGTCAGTCGCATCTTGGTGATCATTTTTTTCAGAATTATCAGCGTCCCCAACTACCTTTGCTATGTAAGTGATTATCTTTAGTTTGACATAAATGGCGTTAAAAATACTGAAAAACAGCTAAACTTTGATAAGCTGTAATTATGCAAATGAGCTCAATCAGAACATGATACTTTAGAAATCGATAGAGCATCCATAGGGCTAACGGAAACTGTAAAAAACACAAAGTGCATTTTTACCCTGTACCGAAAAATTTGGGAATCGTGCGATCCTTACGCGAACGCACTGATATATATTTTTTGAGCAAGGGTAAGTGAACACGATAGGTACGATGTCACAACAGGGTGACAAAGTGAGAAAAAAAATCTAAATTCTTAAATTAAGCTATTTTAATAATACGGATAGTAATCAATAGGAATATGAACACGGCATCTCATCATAAATAAGTCTCGATTCTGTGAGATAACTATGTTGTGGGGGATACTATTCCAAGTTTTTACAATACGATTTGGAAGGAAAAGGTGAAAAAAAGAAGAGGAGGAACGGTGCTTACGCAATTGAAACATATTGTTACGTCTTGCACGGGGAGGAGCTATACAGAGAAAAGAGGGCAATCCAATGTCTACATCATTATGTACAACTTTATATATGAAAGCAAGGTCAATCAAATTTCGACGATATTCTAGAGGCTCTAAACTGAGTAGTTGTAACCTATCGGGATACAATCGGTACTCGATACCACATTTATAAAGCACTCGCTCAGAATAATTACGGAGAACTTTTTCGATTTCGAAGCACGTTTTTCTATCATGGGGTGACCATAGTTCGGAACAGGATTCGAGCACAGGACGGACGTAAGCTGCGAAAAGTCGAGCGTAGAGAAGGGGGTTTTTGGTGAGAAAGGTGCGGAGTATGTATGAACAGCGAGCACGTGCTTTAGATATCTTTAGGCTAATATGGGGGGAGAAGTCTAGTGTATTGGTGTAGGTTATAGCTAGGTCTTTAAATTCGGTCACAACAGGCAGTTTTGTTTTGTTCATAGAGAATTGTACAGGAGGATGAGAAGAGCCAATGAGCATGGTCTCTGTTTTAGAGAGGGATACTGTAAGTCCCCAGTCAGTAGACCAAGTGTAAAGGAGATCAAGGGCAGATTGCAAAGATGCAGGATCAGAATATGTCCATAGTTTGACATCATCAGCATAGAGAACACAGTGTACATTAGGAGGGAGTATTGAGGGTAGATCACTGATGTAAAGAGAGAAGAGGAGTGGTCCAAGGCATGAACCTTGAGGAACACCAGAAGGGACAGAGTATGAGGGGGAGAAAGAGTCTTCTATCATAACTGATTTTTGTCTGTCTCTCGCCATGGTTGATCGACTAAGTACGAAGATTAAGTGAAGGAAACGTCCATATTTCTTACTGACTATATTCTACATACCATTCAGGTGGATGTCGAATCCTGCCTACTTTCAAGACGTGGGGGTCGAATCCGAGTAATTTTCTAGAGAACGGTGTCGGATCTAGGGTTCTCTTCGTGAGGAAAATGACCATTAAACATCGAAAATTGTGAAATGATCTCGATTGAAAATTAAATGATTTCGAGATTCTCGAAAATGAGTGAGAAGAATAGAGAAATTGTTTATTTGTTCACTCCCCCTTTCATTTCTCTCCTGTTTTCCATTGTTCAATCGCCAAACTTCGAATTTCGAGATAATTTCGACATCTCGCGACATTCAAACACAGAAAAAATGTATTACTTTTCATACATGCCATGGACGCGGAGAATAACCTAATCCATTATGTAACCAAATACATTTCATAGCTTCCTCTCCTCGTCCATGTATAATGTATGAAAAATAATAATTTTTTATGCATGCACTAAGGAAACGATGTTGTGGTGCTTAACCATGTATCCGATCCGCGCATCACCACTCCCACCGAACCCGATCCGCGCATCACTACTTCCACCGAACTTGTGTAACTAATTATACCCGTATACGGTATAGGTGCTACTAACGTTAGGTTCGCATCTGAATCACAGCTCTAAAAGGTCTCCTGGGGTATTATATCTGTTAGGATATCGACGATCAATTATTGCTGTAATATTCGTGCACTGTTACTTTGCAGAACTAATCCCCAGAAGCCTTCTCATTACCCTCTTCATTTTTTTTCATTCGCCATCCCTAGTGTATGGGCATTATCTATGCACCCGATGTAATTATGTGGAAGGTTAGTGATCATCTGTATTCCCGGCGAGTGCTTAAGCGCTCACGATCAGCGAATGCGGAGGTGTTAAAAATCATCGGTGATTATAAAAAGCCGCAGTTGCGGTAAGAGATGGATAAAATGTGCCAAATTTGGTCCCCTCACGGTTTTCAACGACATTTGACTTATGTATACTTAGATGAAGCTATTTACTATTCAAACAATATCTCCCTCCAGATTGCTAGAATCCGTGATATTGAAGGAAAAAACAACATATGGAGAAAAAAGTCTTGTGTAACGTTGTTCTTCATCGCTAAGAGAGGTTTTCGATTAGCTCGAACTCTGCAAACTGCGAAATACCTCACCCCAGATTCCTTCAACTGCACTATTTTTGACCAAGATGTCACGCCCTACGGCCAACCCGACCTTGACCTCGAGGAAGTCTTTTGGAATACTTGCATCAAGCGCCGCATTAGATAGTTAATCACCACCTCGATCAATATTCATTATTTGTAATTTATTTATGTTTCAATGCAATTACATCCACATGAAGAGATAGGTTGTAGTCACATTTTGATTCAACGTGTTTCAACTCATTGTCATCCATCCCAACAGCTTGAGGTGCAGGCGTATTCGCCATAAACAGAAACGCATCGCGTTAGCATTATTTGAGGAAATGTGAATCAGCGATCGACATTTGCGGATAGCATAAATATTAGCTAATGGTAGCTTTTCTTGGATTTTGGTTGCCATTTTTATTTCCCGCTTGTCAATATCGTCATCTCTCCAATATCTATTCATCACTAATAAGTAGTGAAAATGTGGCATATTTGAAGAAGCTGTTCAACATCACTCACAGGATTATGCAATTAGCATTAGCACATTGTGTGTGGTGATATTTGAGATGGAGAAGTAATGTTTTTGTATGCATTACATTAGGCCGATCGTCGCTCATTCATACTATCAATCAGAAAAAACCCGCTGACAATGTTACTCCCACGTTTCCCATTTTGCTCTGCTCTGAGCGCTCAATATTGTTACTGATAACATTCAATTTCAGGAGTAGTTCTCTTTTCTACAAGTGCATTCGAATGGTTGCAGAGAAAGACCGCGCATTATTTGAATTCTTCGCTCTTATTGAAACGACTAATATCAGTGCGTTTCATTCTCGAAACGAAAAAAAACATGCGTTAACCTTGTAAACAAAAACCTTGCAGTGCTGTCCTTCATATCAAATACATATCTCATTTACATAATCCTCGAAAGCTCAAAGGTGAAACATTAAAATTTCCACTAATTTTTTTTATGCAGGAGCTTGGGGGATATCGATTTTTGCTTCTCGCATTTGCAATCAACGACATTTACTTCCCTCTTATTCATTTTCTCACCCTTCCAGTAGTTTTGCTGAAATAGCTCATTAGAAAATAGGCATATTCACAGGTTATCTGCTCGTATCGCGATGCCTTCATTATGTTTTCTAAAGGAATTCTTACATCGAAGGTATAGTTACTGGTAAGACTAAAACAATGTTCGTCAATTTTTACAGTTTTCCATCTGCCTATTTGCCGCAACTTTCTCGCAGACAATGCCTATCATGGCCCACCTCTTCATCTATCGGCTAATCGTCCTCAAATGGTTAAACAATATAAATAATTTTGCAACATGTAAATATGACCATTTCAGGCCTTCAAAGTTGAGTTTTTACACTGCTTTCAACACGACAATTTTGGTTACTACCACTGTACTGCTGCAGCTGACGTTATGGTATATTTTATGAAATGAAATAAATAATGATATTTTTTAAAACTTTTTTTTACTATTTTTTACTTTGAGGTTCCTAAACTGCTGGTACAACTATCACTCTGACGACGAACTACAAGCCTATGTCAAACCGTTTCTCGAATCAGACTTTCCGGGAGAGGGCGAGGGACACATTGGGGCGCTCTACTATGTAAGTGCTACTGTCATTATGTTGTGTGTATGAACAAGACGACGTCGTGGGCAAAATGGCAAAAGTATTGTATTTTACGCCCATCCCAAACTGTTTTCGCACTCTCCAAATCCCTGCATCAATTCGCTCGCCAGAATGCAGTGCAACACTGTTCGCAAAGTCTTGTTGTTTTGCGCAATAGTCGACGTAAAGTCCTCTTGATTCCGGTAGCAACTTTGCCACCTAACCACTCCCCCGGGAGGGGTATGACTGTCTGACGCTAAGGGAGCGAAACAGTCATACCTATTGTAGTTTTAACCGTATTTAACTTGTAGTACACTTTACATAACAATCGATAATGTAACCAAATTCAATTAACTTTACCTTTTTAACGTAATTGAACTGATCACAGAACGAGCAAGGACTGCGCTTTTCTGCTGTTCTCACGACGATGGGCTTCAACAGCATCATGTGCTTCTGGTCCGTAGTCATTTTCACCTGCAGCGTCCAGATCGTTCTCTTCTTCAGGTAACTGGCGAATTATTTCCGAGCACCATTCTTTTCCAACTCAAAAATTGGTTTTTCACCTTGAAAATTAATGGATTTGCATTCTTCGAATCTTGGTTTTGCTCACGTTGCTACCCCTCTCACCTTGTATAAAATCCTATGCAAATTTGATTTGTAAATGACATGATTACGTGCGGCTTATTGATGACCGTAGCATTATCTCAGGAGGTTGGGAGTCACAGCCGGGAGTCGAAAAACGCATCAGATGCAGCGTCACATGTTCCGCACCCTCGTGCTGCAGGTTCGACTACACATTTCCTTTAATCAGTCAATCATTCATCGTGCCAAAAATCTATATTTGAATCAATGACTTGCAGCAATATGCCAAATTATAGTGCAAACACGACGTCACTTCTAGGTTTCAATGGAGAGTGACGTGAAAGTGGTTCAATGTTTCCTTGCGTTCAAGTCACTTTGTGACATCGTTTTGCATTACTCATCACTAGTGTCAAAACATCATGTCATTTATATTCTGTGAAAAGACTCTCAACATTATTATTTCTTCGTCTACAGTAATCCCTTATGCCACAGATGATCGTTCCCATCGTTTGCGTGTACATGCCGTGCGCGGGCATCATCAATTTCCCCATATTCTTCCCCATCTCAGTGTTCCCCAATTTTGTGAGTTATTCTTAAAATATATATTAAAATATGCTCGATTATCCAGGTGTCAGCTGCACTTACACTTTTCCCGCTAATAGACGCGATCATTACGCTCCTGGGAGTGAAGCAATACCGGTAAACGCTCGCATTGACACGCATCGATCGCATATTTTTGCAGCGATACCCCGATTTGAAAATGCATCAATATTCAGTGAAAGTCCAATTGTGTAATAAATATCCGCTAAAACGCCGACTTTTCAGGGACGCCATGAGATCTCAGTTTCTCCGAGTGACCGCGCAACTATCATTCGGCGCCAATACAATCTCAACTTTGGAAAGCACAAGAGTAGTCGAGTTGGCAGCAAGAATGCAGTGATATCGCACAATTTCTGTTTTTGTAAATCATGCATAAATGAGTCCTTTCTTCCACATGTCGACGTCCGACAAATGCAACACTCTGTTCACATCTCATTTTGTTTGTGATGTGCTCAAATGCGAAAAAAGTTGTACATCACTGGATGTCACAAATCACACAAATAATGGATGTGGATTTGGATTTTAACACATTTATCAAGAGTAGGCTCTGATTTGCATGGCTGGCCAGTCTTGACTCCTTGCTTGTCTTAGAAATGTAATTCATGAAGAGATCTTTCCATCTCGTTGGTGGTCGTCCACGTCGCCGTCTGGGTCCTCGGGGGGGGGGGTCCAATCTCGGGGGGTCCTCGGAGGTATAATGGATATATTGAGATATTACACCCAGTGTATTATCTCAATATATCAATATTAAGTGTATTCATTGTGCGTGCAGTTGCAAATCAGTTTGCTAGTTAGTATTCCGTTTATGCCTGGCGATAGTGCTACCTTTCCGGGTAACACTCGGCCGAATGTGAGTAGGCACAAGAGGACCAAGAGGAACAAAAAATCTTGAGTTTGTGTTTACCTACACGTTTTCGCGCGCGCAACCTCCGCAAACAGCGCGTGTTATTCGTCCCTCGCGCCAGTGCGCAAAGCAAACGTTTGTCCAACCACCCACTTACAGAGATTAATTTCGCACTCCTCAATCCCCTCCGACACCAGGACGTTTATGGCCGAGAGCTGGGCGTTAGAGCATGCAAACGCTGAGAAACTCATTCACTAAAGTAGACGCGAAAAATAAACAAACATCTCCGAACGAGCGAATATTTGGTTGCACGGTTCAATCGGATCTCTGGTGTTTCTAGAATGAGAGGGAGTGGCAACATACTCCATTGTACTCGTGTTTGCCCCTGTTCTATGCTCTTTCCGATTTACTCGCAGTATAAAAAGGCGAGAGGGCCCGTTTCGTCACTCTTCTTCGGTCATGCCTGCGTACAAGCTCGTATACTTCGACGTCCGCGGTCTCGGCGAGGTAGGTATCTTCTTTCATGCGAACGTCGCATATTATTTTGGTCTATAGCATAATTCAAACATGTGAAGAACAATAGCCTATTCGGGTAGGGGGAGCTTTTTATTTCGATCGTTACAAACACAATTACAAGATGCAGGTCTCGAGACTGCTCTTTCACGCATCGAAGACGCCTTTCGAAGACTACGAAGTGGCGCTGAATGGTGATGAGTGGACGACACTCAAACAAAGTACTATTTGAGCTTATTTCTGCAATATGGAAACCATCAAACACACCAGTTCTTTTACTACCAATAATTAACATTTATTTTTGAAATGTCTTAAAATTTCTGGAAATCAGCTTCTTTCTAGCTCGAGTACGGGGGGTTAGTAACAATGTCAATTATTAATGTGGCGTTAAAAATCTTCGAAAAAAAAAGAGCCTGTTAAAAAATGCACCACCAAACGATCGAAAACATCTCAAATTTGAATTCCCGCATTTATCGATTTTAGCGTATATCTCGATTCCCAGCTATGCTATAGTGTTCAAACCTTAGTTGGCGATCGACATTCCTATTTGGAGCATGTCTTCAAAAAATGAATCTCTACCTTTTCTGGGAGCCGTGATAACCGATAAAAACAGAAATTGCAGGAATTCAAATATTCGATCTTTTGTCGATCTTTTGGTCGGAATTTTTAACAGACAAAAGATCACATCTCTGATCTTTTCCTCAATTTTTAACATCGCATAAGTGTAAATGTTTGACATACTACAATTGCTAGTCAACAATTAAGAAAAGATCAAAGATCAGCTTCCGAAATGTTGCAGAGACGCCGTTCGGCAAGATGCCGGTGCTCTACGTGGACGGCAAGCCGCTGGCCCAGTCGTTCGCCATCGCTCGCTATCTGGCAAGAGAATTTGGTAAAGATTGGCGATCGAGGCCGCTACCTAAATATCCACAACCTTGTGAAATATTCATTCATTCATTCATTCATTCATTATTTATTCCGTCAGAGGATCGCGTACAAGAACATTAACTGTGAATGGGGGCAAAAAAACGGATGTCCGTCGACGAGGTCGAATCGGTTTTATGCATGGCAGCAATATTAATATTTTATGCAATATTAATATAAAACTCAGAAAAATGGTGCTCATTTCCAGGCTTCGCTGGAAACTCTCCTTTTGAGTGTGCGCTAGTCGACGCGCTCGGTGACCAGTTCAAGGACTACTGGGTGGAGGTACGCGTTTATGGATATTTTCGAAAAGAAAAATAAATAGCAAAATCTAATACGGTTTTTGTGCTTTATATATAGCATAAATGCTCAAACATAGTTGATTTTAAAAGTAATTATGCAAAAAATAAAGATGTTCCCTTTCTTCGCGGTCGGCGCGGGACTCAAGGAGGGCGATCAGAAGGCGCTGCAGAAGGAAGTTGGCGAGCCCGCCAGAGACACCTTCTTCACCATGCTGGAGCGCGTTGCTAAGGTGATCATGATTTGACTATTTGAATCGAACAAGACGTAGTCGAATATACTAGAGTTTGAAATTCGGGTAAATAATTGAATTAGCTCTCTTCATTTCACACACTCTCTAGGCCGGTCGATAGGTGAGAGAGTGTGTGAAATGAAGAGAGCTAATCCAATTATTTACCCGAATTTCAAACTCTAGAATATACCATGCCAGTTACCATGCCAGTTAGCCTGGCTGCTAATGACAAATGTATGTCCCATGCTGCCAGGAAGAATAGTTCTCATTAGGATCCGGCCTTAACTGCGGCCGGCAGCATGGAAATCGAGTGCACCAACTTGTTTTTGTCAGGAGAACGGCTCCAACGGCCATCTCGTAGGCGACTCTCTCACGTGGATCGATCTAGCCATCGCCGACCACATTATAACTCTGCAAAACTTCTCCGCCGGCTTCGTTGATGCATTTCCTACTGTGCTTGCTGTTAGGGAGAAAGCAATGAATGACCCGAGACTCAAGGAGTACCTCGACAGTCGACCCGTCCGCCACTTTTGATTGTCCTTCGATACTTTATGTGTATCGAACCTCTTTTACATCACATGGAACTCAACAATAAAGATTTCATATTTTGTGGAAACCAATAGTAAAACAGCTTATTGTTAGAGTTTTGAGAGAAATATCTCGAATTCGAGATCAGAAAAAAGTTGCATACTGGGGATCTACAGTCAAGTCCAATTGCAGAAAGTTGCCACAGCTAATCTGAATGATAAATGTGATCTTTGCGACTCTGGCGCGGAACATGCAATTCGTTTGTATCTTATCAGTGCTCTCTTGCTTTCTTGCACGCCGAACCCACTCACACTCATTTTCAGTGCTCCTCTCCCTGTACTTTGTAGTTTGTGACGGGGGAATAAACCTCCCTCGCTGTCTGTTCGTATTTGCTGATAATTCAATTTCTGCTCGATCGCTCTGATCTTTTGCTCACTATAAAGAGTGGCCAAGCGCTATCGCTGATTTACTCGCATTGCTCCTCTACGAATGCCTTCCTACAAGCTCATCTATTTCGACGTCCGTGGCCTCGCCGAGGTATTATTTCACTTTATAATCATCGACGTTTTCTTGATTGTTGGTGCCTTGCTCTCAATCGGAAATAACTGCGACGAGTTATCCCAAGTCTCCGTAAAAATATCATTCACATTTAAAACGCGTTCTCCATAACAGCGCAGTGCCCGTGACGGAGGGATGGCACAGGGACTCAAAATGGTCGCAGGATGTTCATACTTGGTGGATAGAGTCCCTAGGGGTGGGATACACTTCAGCCAAAAGATTGACCCCAATTATCGATTTTTGACCTACCAAAATCGAAATTTTCATCGTCGTTTTTCACCCTCGTGTTACATATCATTCGATAGAGCATAAAAAGTTATGTGGAAATATATATTTTCGAGCATATCGGATAATGCATGTTGGAGAAACAGTTGAAAAATCGATATTTTTGAAAATCGAACGGATTCGATTATTTCTTTCCCTATGTTCCCATGATTTCCGGGTCCTGAAAAGTTTACCCAATATGTAAAAAAGGATGACGAATCAAATAAAAAATATCTCGAAACCAAACTCGGTGCCCAGCATAGTTTTATTTAGCAAATACTACCACCCGATTCGACTAATTCACGTCGTAGGTTCGAGTCCGCATGCCCACATGAAATTTTTGCCAGATTTTTTCACCCACCAAATGATGTTTTCTTTTTTCACAATCAACTTTAATGTAGCTTCTGATGTATTGTGCATAGTTTCACAATGTGATTGATTCATTCAATGTTGTTCTAGTACAGTAGCCGCCAATATTATATGACTTTGGTATTTTTCAATTGTAACTTTATTCATTGTCGTCGGATCTCTCTAATTTGGATTAATAATTCATGATTCCCAGCGATAATCTCTAGTTCATTACATGCTGCAATGGTCGTACGACCTAGTGCTGCAAAGTCATGTTGTGGGTGCTAAATCACTTTTAAAGTTTTCTGCTCCACTTAATTCGGAGAGCCGGGGAATAGCAAAACGGTTATGCGTACATGATAAAGGAACTATTGGCCTATCGAATTAACTTTTTGGTTATTTCCTTAGCTGTCGTACAAAACGCGCTTCCCTTTTTTTCTGGAATCTTCCAGAATAACTTTCGCTGACAAAGAGGAATCAGGCTGATTCGTGTAGGTTATAACCGTGGAGTAATTACTCATCCACTATGTAAGTGTGGACGGGATACCACTAACTTTAGAAGTTGCAGCAACATTACATCACTTTTGCAGCACAAAAAATGTGATTTAGCACCCACAACATGACTTTGCAGCACTAGGTCGTACGACCATTGCAGCATGTAATGAACTAGAGATTATCGCTGGGAATCATGAATTATTAATCCAAATTAGAGAGATCCGACGACAATGAATAAAGTTACAATTGAAAAATACCAATGTCATATAATATTGGCGGCTACTGTACTAGAACAACATTGAATGAATCAATCACATTGTGAAACTATGCACAATACATCAGAAGGTACATTAAAGTTGATTGTGAAAAAAGAAAACATCATTTGGTGACTGAAAAAATCTGGCAAAAATTTCATGTGGGCATGCGGACTCGAACCTACGACGTGAATTAGTCGAATCGGGTGGTAGTATTTGCTAAATAAAACTATGCTGGGCACCGAGTTTGGTTTCGAGATATTTTTTATTTGATTCGTCATCCTTTTTTACATATTGGGTAAACTTTTCAGGACCCGGAAATCATGGGAACATAGGGAAAGAAATAATCGAATCCGTTCGATTTTCAAAAATATCGATTTTTCAACTGTTTCTCCAACATGCATTATCCGATATGCTCGAAAATATAGATTTCCACATAACTTTTTATGCTCTATCGAATGATATGTAACACGAGGGTGAAAAATGAAGATGAAATTTTCGATTTTGGTAGGTCAAAAATCGATAATTGGGGTCAATCTTTTGGCTGAAGTGTATCCCACCCCTAGGGACTCTAACCACCAAGTATGAACTTCCTACGACCATTTTGAGTCCCTGTGCCATCCCCTCCTGCGCTGTTATGGAGAACTCGTTTTAATTCCCCCACCCCGGGGTTTCGTCCTCCCCCTGTCTACATAACAGGAAGCAAGAACTAATAACATTACAGTTCCGACTCTCCAATCATATCCAAAACGTATTTGTAGTAGTTTCGTTCACTTGTACGGAAAGGGGAAACACAGTGGTCACGCGTAATCCCTCGAGTACATACACAGAAGTGATACGATAGTTAGGCGCATTGCTGAATAGTTAGGCACATTTGCTGAAATTTGGCTGTCATGAGACCGTCAGTAGTATCAAGATGGTTGACAAGCTACTACTGGAAACGCCTCGAGACCAGCCCAATACCCGATGGAAAGATAACATGAAACGAGCAATGGTGAAATTTAACTAATGAAGAAAGCCGACCCATCCTCATCTGAGCACTATTGCCTGGCATGATATATAATTGAATTGGAATTTTCTTTGTGTGTAGTTTTCTTTTCCGCGCAGGTCTCCCGATTCCTCTTCTATCTCTCGTCAACGCCTTTCCAGGACTACGAAGTGAGCGACGCCGAATGGCTTACGCTGCAAGGAAGTACGCCGCCTTCTTATTGATTATGTTTTATTATTATTAAAATTCTAAATAGATGCTCTTATGAAATGAACTATTGGTGTATCTACTCTCATTCTATACCTCTTGCTTTTCCTTGCTCGCACACCAGCGACAAGTTTGAACCGGAACGTTGGATTATTAAGGAGAGTGTATTTGTATGTTCACATCTCTAGCATCTATGAAAGCTTACGGAAATATTTAAAAATGCGTACACAGGCAGTTCTTACAGAGACGCCGTATGGCAAGCTGCCGATACTGGAAGTCGACGGCAAGACATTGGCACAGTCGTTCGCAATCGCTCGCTATCTGGCCAGAGAATTTGGTAGGCCAGTCGTTCTTACTATAATATTAAAATGATTTTATTAACTAGTTTAATTAATTAATTAAATTGATAAGCACATACAATGACTACTTTTCCTTTAGCTCCCTATCTGTTTTGCGCACGCTTTCGTCATTCTGATTATCAGCGGATCGCTTCATGAGTTAATACGAGTGTTCGTGAATATTGTAATGATGCGCCTTTGCAAATGGATTGACAAAATGACGATTTGTTCCAGGATTCGCCGGCAATTCTCCGTTTGAATGCGCGCTTGTCGACGCTTTGGGCGACCAGTTCAAGGACTACTGGGGAGAGGTAGCTCATTTCTAAACCATTTGTGGTTTTGTTGTTTTTCTATTGTTCCGTCACCACTCAACCCAATTTTTCGCATAAAAAATAGGAGAAAATAATGAATATGATTAAGTTGTTTCCCTACTTCGCGACGTGTGCTGGGATCAAAGAGTTCGGCAACAGCAATATCCTTCGGAGAGAAGTGGGCGAGCCGGCGAGGGACAAGTTCTTCACCATGCTGGAGAGAGTAGCCAAGGTACAGCTATGCGATTGACGGATTGAGGATGCGATTGACGAATTGAGGATTTGAAGAAAAAATATAAAAATCGTCGGCAATATAAAAAATAACAATGTAGATGACGAATGTAGAAAAATATGGGTAGTCTCCGAGATTTCGTGGCATGCATGTTACGGGTATTTGACCGCCAAAACGTGCCTGTCGGCAGGTAGAAAGCATCCATGTTATAGTTAGATTGAAAAAGCATGGCAGTCGCAGGTAAAGGGCATGGGTGCTGCAGTTAGTCCAACTGAGTATCGACAAAAAGCATGCCTGTTACAGGTACCGGGAAGGTGGACAGGTACCGGGAAGGTGGACAGGTATCGGGCAGGTAGAAAGCATGCATGTCGCAGCTTGTTATGTAAAGTTTATCTTTTTTCCAGGAGAACGGTTCGAACGGTCATCTCGTTGGAGACTCTCTCACGTGGATCGACCTCACCATCGCCGACCACATTACGACACTGAACAATTTCTCCGACGGATTTGTCGACGACAGATTCCCTGCCGTGCTGGCAGTGAGAGAGAAAGTAATGAACGACCCGAGACTCACGGAGTACCTCGCCAAGCGACCTAAGCGCTACTTCTGATTCGTTTCCAATGATTATCTTAACATTTTCATGTGTTTTAGCCTCTAGGACGGCATATAAATTGAACGTAAACGATGATTTTCGAATGGTAATACACAGGTAATCGAAGACGGGGAAAGATAAAGGCAAGAATCTAAATCCTTGTGGTGAAGTCGGTTCTTATCGCATGAATAACAGAAGTTGAAACAGAGTTAGTGAAATGCAAGTGCGATGCCAGTTTGTAGAACAGAGAAATCATTGCTTCCCTGTTAAAGTTCCCGATCACTGTTGTTTCGTCTTTCATTGTCGGTGTTTGTCATCCTCTACACCCAGAATGAATACACTCACTATTGAGTGTATCATACACCGAGTTAGGGCATCTAGTGTATGATACACTTACAAATCTCTCGTTTTCGCACGATCTCTCGACGCGCGAATACACTCAATATTGAGTGTATCGTACACTAGATGCCCTAACTCAGTGTATTCATTCTCTGTGTACTTACCTGTATTGCGCGACACCGAACAACGTTAAAATGGCGTCTACTAGCGGGAAAAGAGTGACTGATGCGGATACCTCAGTAAAACATAATATTTTAACAACTTCAAACAAAACTTACAAAGTTTGGGAACACAGATATGGGAAAGAAAATCGGGAAATTGATTATTCCCGCGCACGGCAGATAGACGCACACAATGGGAATCAGTGTCTGCGGATAGATTAAATTTTGTGTGGGCAAAATGAAGAGTGCAGTTGATGAATAAATCATTTTAACTACCCAAATGTGATGAATTGTAATATGTCATGGTTTGACGAAACGTCCTGATAAAACCGATTGATCCACCCGCTTCTACTACTATGTGCAGTAAGGATGCAAGTTCGGTTTTCGTATTACGACACGCACAGCGAGAGATCGGTAATACGGCTGATAAACGAGAGAGAACGAGAGAAAAAGAGACGCCGTATTACCGAAACCGACACAGACAAAACAAGATTAACCAAACCTGGAGTAGAAGGGTACGAAACAATTGCCGTTGCATTTGGTGAGTCTTTTCACTCCAGCTCGTTCCCAATCCCCTGCACTTATTTTAATTTTTTTCACAAACACTTAAAAAAAATACTTCGCTCTACTACTAAACAGCATGGCTGTGTTAGAGCAAGAGACGCGCCGAGGTATAGAAAAAAAGTGCACACACCAGTTGTCCATTTCATGAATGAATATATCGTAATATCGAGGATGTTTTTTCTTGTATTCTTTGCACAATATTTTGTCTCTTATTTTCTGAGAAAAAAAAACAAGGATAAGGAGGAGTCAAAGAATGATAATAATTGTTATTATTGCGGATTACACATCATTCCACAGGCCGGTCAACCATCCAGAAAGGCCTTTGGAGTGAGAGAGCGTGTGAAATCGAGAGGGACTCTCTCACTTTTGTACACTATCTCGCTCTAACCCTGGTCTGTAGGTTTGGAATCATGTGATTAGTATTTCGTACTTGAAGAAACGAATGATGAGTACGGTGCACGTCATGATCACTGTGAACCAGAAGAACATGATGCTGTTGAAACCCATCGTCGTCATAACCGCCGAAATACGCAGACCATTCTCGTTCTGTAAAAGCATATGGATACGAGACAATTTGACGTTGATTACTGAAGTTAAAATTGGGAGGTATTGACATTGCATTTTTTCATTATTATTATTACTATTACAGATTTTTTTCATATTTTGTTCCTTGCTTCTGTGAAAAAGTGCGACGGTTCTAAAAACACAACAAGATTGTACACGATGGTTAGTCATAATCCAAACAAGTTCCCTTTGGGCATAGCATGGAGACAATATTACAGTGTTCCTGTTTTTCCTCCTTTTGTCCCATTTGTTCCTGGGAACGTTCCTCCTAAGGAGGAACAAAAAAGAGGATCTAATAAATTTTCAGTGTTTTGTTATAATAATAATAATAATAATTATTATTATTATTACCATAAATATTATTGTTATTATTGTTGCTTGGCATATTACAGTATACCCCAAGAATTCACATAGTAGAGCGCGCCAATGTGTTCCAGGCCTTCTCCCGGAAAGTCGGACTCAAGAAATGGTCTCAGATAAGCTTGAAGTTCGTCGTCAGAATGATAGTTGTACCAGCAGTTTAGGAACCTCAAATATCTCAAATCCGTTTTTTTGCATCCTCGATTGTGCTTACCACAAAGTCATTTGGAGCAGTACAGTTAGAGTGATCAAAACTGCAGTTTTGAATGCGGTGTAAAAGGTCAACTTTGCTGGCCTGTAATAATCGCAGACACAAAGTCAACAGAACTTTTCAATTTTTCGATCGCACCATTTCAAGGCGACTAGTCGATAAATGAAAAGATGCGCCATTATTGGCATTGTTTGCGAGAAAACGGCAGCGAATAAGCAGATCGAAAACTTAAATGAACTTAAATGAACTTAATGAACTTAAAAACTTAAATGCAGTGTGGATTTTTGCTAATAAATTAAATGCTCATAAACCTTTGATGTGAGAATTCCACGAGAGAACATTATGAATGCAGCACGGTACGAGCAGATAACCTACGTGTTTATCGATTGAAAATAGCCAAAGACCAATGTTACCGGAAGTGTAAGAAAATGTACAAGGGGAAAGTAAATATCGTTGATTGCAAAAGCAAGAAGAAGGAATCGATAGCCTCCCAGATCCTGAAACATACATCCTGATTACAAATTAACGATATTTTTCACCTTTGGGCTTCGCTGAATGATGACAATCAATAGGATGTTTGATATGAACGAGAGAACTGAGAATAGTACACTTCTTCAGAAACTGGGAAAAAGTCTTACTAATATTGGTGGTCTCGACACCGGCAAAAAATTCGAACAGTGCGCGATCTTTCTCTGCAACCATTGCGTTGCGCTGAAAAATACTTGTTTTGTAAGCGGTGAGTTCAGGTAGCGCAAAAATAGTACCTCAAAATATTTAATAATTTCGCGATACTCAACCGATCGAAGTAAAATTTTGTACGAAGATGCTCTACTATACTCTCACAGTTTCTGCAAAATATGGGGCCTGTAGTACAACTCACACCCGAGGAAAAACGGTAGTTTTGGGAGGTACGGGGAAAAAAATTACTACCGGCTTTAACCGCGAAGCGTAAAATGGCTCGCATAGTGGAAAGTACAGTAGCCGCCAATATTATATCACAATGGTATTTTTTGATCATATCTCGGTTCAAACTTATCGAATCTTCATAATATTTTGAGAGTAATCCAAATTCGCGGTCTCTCATGATATGGTCGGGTCGAGGTTGGTTCACAGTGGTCGTGCGACCACTTGCTGCAAAGTTTCTATCTTGCTGCAAATCAGATTTTTAGTTTTCTTTTTGGCTAAATTCTGTATGACTAGTTATTACGACATGACTATGCAGGTGCAATAGAGGGACACTAGGGCTACTAAATCTATTACTTGGTTTGAACCTCAACTGCCGTACAAGCCGAGCCGTATGTGCTGAACATGACACACTTCGAAAATTGTTTTCGACTATAATTCTCTTTCTGATGGAGGAATCGTGATCATACGGGTCCATTGTTATCAGGTGGTTAATACACATGCACTGTGCTAGTATGAACGGGATCCGCCTCTCTTTGGAACTTGCAGCACGATTAAGTCACTTTTGCAGCACATGTTTTGCCATGCAGCACTCTTGCTGCAAACATTTTTCTCAGACCTACGATGGTGAGTGAAGGTTAAAGACTGCCAACAGAGTATTTTGATACATTTTAAGAACGATCGTACCATCGAGAACATAGATGTCGGCCGTTAGATCTGACAAAATTTGCGTTTTTTTTTGCAAATTTTGATCAAAAATGCGGTTTTCGACGCTATTTTATGAAATTCAAGCAATTATAGCTGGGCCCACTGGTGCTCTAAAATCACGATACTCTAAATATGGTACATAGGTATATCACGGAACGTTCACTAACTATTGTAGGTCTGAGAAAAATGTTTGCAGCAAGAGTGCTGCATGGCAAAACAGGTGCTGCAAAAGTGACTTAATCGTGCTGCAAGTTCCAAAGAGAGGCGGATCCCGTCCATACTAGCACAGTGTATGTGTATTGACCACCCAATAATAATGGACACGTATGATCACGATTCCTCCATCAGAAAGAGAATTATAGTCGAAAACAATTTTCGAAGTGTGTCATGTTCAGCACATACGGTTCGACTGGTGGGGCAGTTGAGGCTCTAATTAAGTTATAGATTTAGTAGTCCTAGTGTCCCTTTATTGCGCCTGCATAGTCGTGTCGTAATAACTAGTCACCCAGAATTTAGCCAAAAAGAAAACTCAAAATCCGATTTGCAGCAAGATAGAAACTTTGCAGCAAGTGGTCGCACGACCACTGTGAACCAACCTCGACCCGACCATATCATGAGAGACTTCGAATTTGGATTACTCTAAAAAAATTATGAAGATTCGATAAGTTTGAACCGAGATATGGTCGAAAAATACCATTGTGATATAATATTGGCGGCTACTGTATACTCCAATGGGTATGGTATAACCACTTTTTGAGATGCTGTTTAAATGCTATGTGAGAATGGAATTTTTTCGCGACCGCTACTCGTCAAACGGAATGACGAAAATGGAATCATGCAGATGGGTCATCATGAACAATTGCGTAGTCATATTGTATTCATTTGCTATCTAATGCTCCAAACCGTGGGGTTTTATCTCGCCTTTGAAGAAAGATATGACGATTTGAATTTTTTTGGCGAGCTTTGACGTGAACCGAAAATTTCAAAATTCTCCAAAATGATCCAAGACATTCTCGTTTTTGTCAGTCGCCACGAGCGGTCGCCTCTCCATTGCGTCCGATGGAGAGGTGGACTTTCCCCTAGTTCAGCCCCAGGCTCCCTAGTACCCCTCGTCTCTACTATCGACTACAGAAGACTTGAATCCCCATACAAGCCGGAGTGGTCGCCGTGTAATGGGTATGACCTACAAGTTGAATTGATCCTCAGTATCAGTATACTCGTTGATTCTCTCTAAGATCGATGACTCGAGTTTGGAGGACTCTGGCTCAAGCTCCAATCCAAGATCCCTGTTTCGCACGAGATTCTAACGGATGTACCCTTTGCAATTGCCTATTCGACTATCGGGATCGTCTCTCATTTCCACTCATTCACCGACGAGAGTCCGATCATCACTTCGAAAATCATTCAAGAGGACTCGCTCTTCAGACGAAAATCAACCGAAGATACTGAGCCTTTTCAGCGTCGTCAGAGCTCCCATTCGATTCCCTGTGAACCCGAATAGCCTCTTGATAAACGACTTCTAAACTAAACTAAAACCAAAATGATATGGAGAGCGTAGGGGATCACAGTAAAAGTGGGAACTTTCTTAGATCGGTACCAGCCCCCTCCGCGCATGTGCGATGTGTTCAGAACCAATAGCCGGGAGTGGTGAGAGGATTCAAAAAATTGCAAAGAAATCGGCTATCAATCGGACATGGCTGCGCCAATGAGCTACAGTATGCACTGAACTGTCATTGGGCGATACACTATGTTTAGGGAGAGCGCGCGTTACCCGAGACGGGCACAATAGCCGTGGAGAGAGCGCTTTCTAGTGGGCGGAGTTTGCCGCACGTACCTCATTTACGGCGTGTACCGTAACAAGGCAGCGAAGCTGTGACCAATTCAAAGACTATTACTCGGTTGTTTTGATCGCAACTACCCCTCCCTCGGGTTGAGCTACCAGCTCGTCTCCTCCTCCTGGAGTATCGATTTTTCACAAAAAAATATGAGGCCGTTCGCCTAAGAATCGAGCAGGAGGCGGCACAGTGAAAAATATGTCAATTTTCTAAAACTCTGTACTTGGGGGCTATCGAGGGTGCTGATGACGATAGGCATACTCATTTTTCTCGTGAGGCGCCCTATGGCGCCAGATGGCGTTGCGCCGAAATCACGCTTTGTCGAATTTCTCAGTTCCAAATAAAGATAATTTTTCGTGATTTTTTATGTCCGGTGTAGAATTTAATGGAGATAACGCCTGTCTAGTTCATTTTGTTTCATTTTTAAAAATAAAGTTTAAAAATGCAACTTTTCGTAGAGTAATTTCCGACCTAGTTCATTTGCACAGATCGGACCGGCGTGACGAGAGGATCTATTTTTCTATTTTTATCAGCGAATTTCAACAAGAGAATTCCAAATGATATAGTGAAATAAGATTGTAAGTGAAAGAGGGGATCTCCCCCTTTATCTTCCGAGTTCCGTGACCCCCTCTCTCTGCGCTCTCTCGTATCTGCACACTCTCTCGCCTTCCCTGCTCGCATCTTCCTCTTGGGAATGCGAGATAGTGTGGATAGTGAGAGACCGCAGAGGGAAGGGGTCAGGGAAATTGGGGGACAAAGGGAGAGATGCCCTGTTTTACATATAATCTTATTTCACTATATGTTAGCTCATTTGGAATTCTATAGTCGAAATTCGCTGATAAAAATAGATTTGGAATCCTTTCTTCACGCCGGTCCGTTCTGTGTACATGAACTACAGTCCGGTTCGGTCCCCCTGTACACACCGGACTCCCCGGGAGTCCCTTCGAGTCCCTGGGAGTACCGGGGAGTCCCGTCTTGTCCCATCGCCCGGTTTCTCCGACTTGCACATCGAATTTTAGAAAATCTGAACATTTGACATGTTTGTGCACTTCAGAGACTACATTCCCGAACAATTGATGTCATTTAAATAACGAAAATGTAATTTTAAAATTGCTGACATTTGGCAATCATGAGTCTGACATAGAGCAAATTCGGGTGTACTGTAAGAAAAATCGTCAATCTGCGACGGACGGCATGTCCATCCGCCATCCTTATTTACACCTCTTTACTTTTATCGCTTTCTCGTTGCATTTCCGTTGTTTTCATTGCTTTATCGTGTATATGTTCAGATTTTCTCTTTTCATCTGTCCGATCTCTGTTGTCTCATTGTATGATTATCTTGCAAACAGCCTCATTTGTTTTAACACCCCAGGCGATGTAGGTATTTGATTATCTAACTAAAGATATAAATACATCGTTCCATAGAGCATACAACGGTATGGCAACAACTATTACATTGCTCGATTTCAGCAAAAGAGAATGCAGAAATATTTCAAAATATAAACTTTTCGGCAGTTTTTTATCCTTAATCGGTCTGGCTACCCAGAATAAAGGCACACCAGGCAACCAGTCTTTCACATGGCATCACATGATTCCAAACCTATAGACCAGGGTTAGCACGAGAAAGTGTGCAGAAGTGAGAGAGTCCCTCTCGATCTCTCACTCCAAAGGCCTTTCCGTAATGTTGACTGGCGTGTGGAATGATGTGGGCATCTACTCAAGTATCTACTCGCATTTCTATCGAATTAAATCTTTTTTCTCTGGTTGTCACATGTCATCGCAACATACCAGCAGATGGCATTTTGAATGCACGCCATACACTTGATTCCAAACGTACACGAAGGGGTCATGGTGAGAGAGTGTGTAAAAGTGAGAGAGTCCCTTTCGATTTTATACGCTCTCTCACTCCAAACCCCATTGTGTAAGGTTGAGCGGACTGTGAAATGATGTGCATGTATCTATCTGCCAAATTTGAGAATTAATATGTTTTAACACCCCCCAGACGATGTGATTATTTGATTATCTAACTAAAATTGATTCAGTCAACAATATATTCTTAGCAATATTATGGTTTCCCATGCGATTTCTGAGCCTGGGTATGGGAAATCAGTTATATTATGCAGCTTTTCGTTTTCTTCTTTAGTTTCTTCCTCCTTTCGTTTCATCTTTCTGTCAGAGATCGCCTTTCGATTTTTTTTAAAATTTTGCATTTGATTTGATTCTTTCGATTAAAAAAGTGTTTTTTGAAGTGTCGGGTAGTGTTGCACAACTCGGTCAATTATCACCAGTAGGGATGCCAAATGAAGAGCAATTTTGCAAATTTTGTCTCGCGTAAAATCGCTGTAGTATGCAAATGAGGTATGAAAACATGTGAAGAGTTGATTCCAATCATTCTGGAATCTTATTAGGAATATTTATCACTGTTGATCTTGGGAGATGAGCTACGTTCTTCAGGTTTATAAACGACTCTTCATGAAGAGCCTGCGATTTTTCGTGGTTTTCGTGTTCACCAGTTCCCAAAAACTATCCTCATGTACAATCATCCCATACTTAGTTTCAAAAGTTTCATATTGATGCCCAGAACAGATTAAAACATTAAGTTGGAGAATTGGTCGGAGTATAAAAGTTTTATTGGTGATAAACCAATTCCCAGAGCTCTTCATTTGGCATCCCTAATCACCAGGGCACACATTTTGGTAACATGACCCCTAAGCAAGGTGCGCTACTACAATCATCTCGAATTGGATCTACCTACTTGATTTACTTGATTTTGTTGTTGTTTTGAACATCGTTCCAAAGAGCAAAACAACATATGAGGCCGTTCGCCTAAGAATCGTGCAGATCCGGCTGGGTCTGGCACAGTGAAAAAAGGTCAATTTTCTAAAACTCTGTACTTAGGGGTTATCGAGGGTGCTGATGACGATAGGCATACTCATGTCTAGTTCATTTTATTAGATTTCTTAAAAAAATTTTTTTAAAAGTTCAACTTTTCGTAGAGCAATTTCCGACCTACAGTCCGGTTCGGTCCCCCTGTACACACCGGACTCCCCGGGAGTTCCTTCGAGTCCCTGGGAGTCCCGGGGAGTCCCGTCTTGTCCCATCGGCCGGTTTCTCCGACTTGCACATCGAATTTTAGAAAATCTGAACATTTGACATGTTTGTGCACTTCAGAGACTACATTCCCGAACAATTGATGTCATTTAAATAACGAAAATGTAATTTTAAAATTGCTGACATTTGGCAATCATGAGTCTGACATAGAGCAAATTCGGGTGTACTGTAAGAAAAATCTTCAATCTGCGACGGACGGCATGTCCATCCGCCATCCTTATTTACACCTCTTTACTTTTATCGCTTTCTCGTTGCATTTCCGTTGTTTTCATTGCTTTATCGTGTATTCTGGTGCTATCGGCGTTGGAGCGCGCTTGGACGGCGTCTGTAGCGAAAAAAATCTAAACTTCGCTATCAAATTATCGCCATTTGTTGTTTTCGACCCTTCTCTGACTGATATGACTTTTTCGTTGTCTTCTCCGTTATCTTTCCTCTTTCAGCCGATGGTGGCGCGCAGCGCTTCCTCTTCACCTCGGAGTCCGTATCCGAGGGGCACCCGGACGCTGTCTTCGACGCCCACCTAGCCCAGGACCCGAACGCCAAGCTTGCTTGCGGTAAGTCGGAGCGGAGCCCATGTGGCTGGTTGAATGATGTGGAAACAAGAGTGGAATGACGTACCACACGTACCACTGGTACCACGTGGGCGCGGTGACTCGGGGGCACCCTGCATTTTCGACAATTCTGGTCAAGGGGCACTGTGCAAAAATTCAAGAAGTGAAAAAAAAGTTGAAGGTTTTGGGAGATGGCCAATGCTGGGGCAGTAGGGAATAACGTTAAACCGGGACGGGAGAACTATGCAAGAATAACTATAATTTGCTGCCTTACTATGTCTGATACTTTCCACAATTTTAGAGACCGTCACAAAAAAAACGGAAATGGTTCTGCTGGCTGGAGAGATCACGAGCAAAGCTGTCGTCGACTACCAGAGTCTCGTCAGAAACTCTGTTAAGAAGATCGGATTCGATGACTCCATCAAAGGTATGTTTCGAAATTTTCTACTGAACCCATTTCCCAACCACCATTGCGTCAGAATGCGGCATTTTAATGCCCGATTAGCATTTTTTTCCTTTTTACACGATTCGTAAACAGAAGATAGGGCGGGAAGAATATAATTTTGAATTTACTACCCATTTAAATTCGTGGCTAGCAATTTTTTAGAGCACTACAGGTATGTCAGCTACACTGTTGTTTGAATTTCGCGCAATTCCCCGAGATAATTCATGGTATTCAAGTGTTTTTTTTTATTTATGAGCGGGGTCTACGTAGATCTGAAATGCGATGAGAATTAAAAGAATTACACAAGTGCACTTTCCTCAGGATTCGACTACAAGACGTGCGTTGTGCTCGTTGCACTCGAGCAACAGAGCACAGTCACTCTGGAGAAGTTCCGTGAGGAACTCATCGAGCACGTCATCAAGGTATTGTCATTGGCCTTTTAAAATGTGCCCGCGGATTGAATGTGATTTTAAAATATTTTTCATAAATTAGAAGAAGTGCATGTCTTCTACGTTGAATATCCGTATGTAACTACCTAATTTCAGTGCGTTATACCACCTGATCGACGAGCAGACCATCTACTATCTCAATCCTTGCGGATCTCGGTTAAGGTCAACATCATCACAGGAAAACTCTACTGCGCCAAGTGGATCAAAACCCTAGATACCGTAATGCTCGTTCATAGAATATATTGTTCTTTTTATTTTTGTTGATAAAGTGTCTCGATGTCAATAGAGTTGGAAATGAGGCGGTGAATTGAGTAGCGAAAGTCTTTAGCTGACCAATTCCTGCTAAACTTATATGTCAGGAATAATTTCTAAATAACGCGTGTTACAGTGTGCACCATTTGTTTGAAGAACAATTTTTTGTCATGAACAAATTGCTGTTACTAGAAAAATAATAAAGTTGACGTACAAACTAAAAATATTATAGTGCGTGAAAAAGAGTATCACTGTAATGGACACAACGGAGTGAGGAAACTCACGACAACAATGAAACATAACAAATAGTGTGGAAAATGAATACATGAGGTATTTAGCGTTAGTGGGTAGATCAAGCCTCCTGTTCGCCCATTCCGTTGGCTTCGCGAAAAGCTCCGGCTTGATCTTGCACGTCTTGTAGTCGAATCCTGAGCAAAGTGCACTTGTGTAATTCTTTTAATTCTTATCGCATTTCAGATCTACGTAGACCCCGCTCATAAATAAAAAAAAACACTTGAATACCATGAATTATCTCGGGGAAATGCGCGAAATTCAAATAACAGTGTAGCTGACATACCTGTAGTGCTCTAAAAAATTGCTAGCCACGAATTTAAATGGGTAGTAAATTCAAAATTATATTCTTCCCGCCCTATCTTCTGTTTACGAATCGTGTAAAAAGGAAAAAAATGCTAATCGGGCATTAAAATGCCGCATTCTGACGCAATGGTGGTTGGGAAATGGGTTCAGTAGAAAATTTCGAAACATACCTTTGATGGAGTCATCGAATCCGATCTTCTTAACAGAGTTTCTGACGAGACTCTGGTAGTCGACGACAGCTTTGCTCGTGATCTCTCCAGCCAGCAGAACCATTTCCGTTTTTTTTGTGACGGTCTCTAAAATTGTGGAAAGTATCAGACATAGTAAGGCAGCAAAATATAGTTATTCTTGCATAGTTCTCCCGTCCCGGTTTAACGTTATTCCCTACTGCCCCAGCATTGGCCATCTCCCAAAACCTTCAACTATTTTTTCACTTCTTGAATTTTTGCACAGTGCCCCTTGACCAGAATTGTCGAAAATGCAGGGTGCCCCCGAGTCACCGCGCCCACGTGGTACCAGTGGTACGTGTGGTACGTCATTCCACTCTTGTTTCCACATCATTCAACCAGCCACATGGGCTCCGCTCCGACTTACCGCAAGCAAGCTTGGCGTTCGGGTCCTGGGCTAGGTGGGCGTCGAAGACAGCGTCCGGGTGCCCCTCGGATACGGACTCCGAGGTGAAGAGGAAGCGCTGCGCGCCACCATCGGCTGAAAGAGGAAAGATAACGGAGAAGACAACGAAAAAGTCATATCAGTCAGAGAAGGGTCGAAAACAACAAATGGCGATAATTTGATAGCGAAGTTTAGATTTTTTTCGCTACAGACGCCGTCCAAGCGCGCTCCAACGCCGATAGCACCAGAATACACGATAAAGCAATGAAAACAACGGAAATGCAACGAGAAAGCGATAAAAGTAAAGAGGTGTAAATAAGGATGGCGGATGGACATGCCGTCCGTCGCAGATTGACGATTTTTCTTACAGTACACCCGAATTTGCTCTATGTCAGACTCATGATTGCCAAATGTCAGCAATTTTAAAATTACATTTTCGTTATTTAAATGACATCAATTGTTCGGGAATGTAGTCTCTGAAGTGCACAAACATGTCAAATGTTCAGATTTTCTAAAATTCGATGTGCAAGTCGGAGAAACCGGCCGATGGGACAAGACGAGACTCCCCGGGACTCCCAGGGACTCGAAGGGACTCCCGGGGAGTCCGGTGTGTACAGGGGGACCGAACCGGACTGTAGGTCGGAAATTGCTCTACGAAAAGTTGAACTTTTAAAAATTTTTTTTTAAGAAATCTAATAAAATGAACTAGACATGAGTATGCCTATCGTCATCAGCACCCTCGATAACCCCTAAGTACAGAGTTTTAGAAAATTGACCTTTTTTCACTGTGCCAGACCCAGCCGGATCTGCACGATTCTTAGGCGAACGGCCTCATATGTTGTTTTGCTCTTTGGAACGATGTTCAAAACAACAACAAAATCAAGTAAATCAAGTAGGTAGATCCAATTCGAGATGATTGTAGTAGCGCACCTTGCTTAGGGGTCATGTTACCAAAATGTGTGCCCTGGTGATTAGGGATGCCAAATGAAGAGCTCTGGGAATTGGTTTATCACCAATAAAACTTTTATACTCCGACCAATTCTCCAACTTAATGTTTTAATCTGTTCTGGGCATCAATATGAAACTTTTGAAACTAAGTATGGGATGATTGTACATGAGGATAGTTTTTGGGAACTGGTGAACACGAAAACCACGAAAACTCGCAGGCTCTTCATGAAGAGTCGTTTATAAACCTGAAGAACGTAGCTCATCTCCCAAGATCAACAGTGATAAATATTCCTAATAAGATTCCAGAATGATTGGAATCAACTCTTCACATGTTTTCATACCTCATTTGCATACTACAGCGATTTTACGCGAGACAAAATTTGCAAAATTGCTCTTCATTTGGCATCCCTACTGGTGATAATTGACCGAGTTGTGCAACACTACCCGACACTTCAAAAAAAAACTTTTTTAATCGAAAGAATCAAATCAAATGCAAAATTTTTAAAAAAAATCGAAAGGCGATCTCTGACAGAAAGATGAAACGAAAGGAGGAAGAAACTAAAGAAGAAAACGAAAAGCTGCATAATATAACTGATTTCCCATACCCAGGCTCAGAAATCGCATGGGAAACCATAATATTGCTAAGAATATATTGTTGACTGAATCAATTTTAGTTAGATAATCAAATAATCACATCGTCTGGGGGGTGTTAAAACATATTAATTCTCAAATTTGGCAGATAGATACATGCACATCATTTCACAGTCCGCTCAACCTTACACAATGGGGTTTGGAGTGAGAGAGCGTATAAAATCGAAAGGGACTCTCTCACTTTTACACACTCTCTCACCATGACCCCTTCGTGTACGTTTGGAATCAAGTGTATGGCGTGCATTCAAAATGCCATCTGCTGGTATGTTGCGATGACATGTGACAACCAGAGAAAAAAGATTTAATTCGATAGAAATGCGAGTAGATACTTGAGTGGATGCCCACATCATTCCACACGCCAGTCAACATTACGGAAAGGCCTTTGGAGTGAGAGATCGAGAGGGACTCTCTCACTTCTGCACACTTTCTCGTGCTAACCCTGGTCTATAGGTTTGGAATCATGTGATGCCATGTGAAAGATTGGTTGCCTGGTGTGCTTTTATTCTGGGTAGCCAGACCGATTAAGGACAAAAAACTGCCGAAAAGTTTATATGTTCAGATTAAAATTTCGAAACATACCTTTGATGGAGTCATCGAATCCGATCTTCTTAACAGAGTTTCTGACGAGACTCTGGTAGTCGACGACAGCTTTGCTCGTGATCTCTCCAGCCAGCAGAACCATTTCCGTTTTTTTGTGACGGTCTCTAAAATTGTGGAAAGTATCAGACATAGTAAGGCAGCAAATTATAGTTATTCTTGCATAGTTCTCCCGTCCCGGTTTAACGTTATTCCCTACTGCCCCAGTATTGGCCATCTCCCAAAACCTTCAACTTTTTTTCACTTCTTGAATTTTTGCACAGTGCCCCTTGACCAGAATTGTCGAAAATGCAGGGTGCCCCCGAGTCACCGCGCCCACGTGGTACCAGTGGTACGTGTGGTACGTCATTCCACTCTTGTTTCCACATCATTCAACCAGCCACATGGGCTCCGCTCCGACTTACCGCAAGCAAGCTTGGCGTTCGGGTCCTGGGCTAGGTGGGCGTCGAAGACAGCGTCCGGGTGCCCCTCGGATACGGACTCCGAGGTGAAGAGGAAGCGCTGCGCGCCACCATCGGCTGAAAGAGGAAAGATAACGGAGAAGACAACGAAAAAGTCATATCAGTCAGAGAAGGGTCGAAAACAACAAATGGCGATAATTTGATAGCGAAGTTTAGATTTTTTTCGCTACAGACGCCGTCCAAGCGCGCTCCAACGCCGATAGCACCAGAATACACGATAAAGCAATGAAAACAACGGAAATGCAACGAGAAAGCGATAAAAGTAAAGAGGTGTAAATAAGGATGGCGGATGGACATGCCGTCCGTCGCAGATTGACGATTTTTCTTACAGTACACCCGAATTTGCTCTATGTCAGACTCATGATTGCCAAATGTCAGCAATTTTAAAATTACATTTCGTTATTTAAATGACATCAATTGTTCGGGAATGTAGTCTCTGAAGTGCACAAACATGTCAAATGTTCAGATTTTCTAAAATTCGATGTGCAAGTCGGAGAAACAGGCCGATGGGACAAGACGAGACTCCCCGGGACTCCCAGGGACTCGAAGGGACTCCCGGGGAGTCCGGTGTGTACAGGGGGACCGAACCGGACTGTAGGTCGGAAATTGCTCTACGAAAAGTTGAACTTTTAAAAATTTTTTTTTAAGAAATCTAATAAAATGAACTAGACATGAGTATGCCTATCGTCATCAGCACCCTCGATAACCCCTAAGTACAGAGTTTTAGAAAATTGACCTTTTTTCACTGTGCCAGACCCAGCCGGATCTGCACGATTCTTAGGCGAACGGCCTCATATGTTGTTTTGCTCTTTGGAACGATGTTCAAAACAACAACAAAATCAAGTAAATCAAGTAGGTAGATCCAATTCGAGATGATTGTAGTAGCGCACCTTGCTTAGGGGTCATGTTACCAAAATGTGTGCCCTGGTGATTAGGGATGCCAAATGAAGAGCTCTGGGAATTGGTTTATCACCAATAAAACTTTTATACTCCGACCAATTCTCCAACTTAATGTTTTAATCTGTTCTGGGCATCAATATGAAACTTTTGAAACTAAGTATGGGATGATTGTACATGAGGATAGTTTTTGGGAACTGGTGAACACGAAAACCACGAAAACTCGCAGGCTCTTCATGAAGAGTCGTTTATAAACCTGAAGAACGTAGCTCATCTCCCAAGATCAACAGTGATAAATATTCCTAATAAGATTCCAGAATGATTGGAATCAACTCTTCACATGTTTTCATACCTCATTTGCATACTACAGCGATTTTACGCGAGACAAAATTTGCAAAATTGCTCTTCATTTGGCATCCCTACTGGTGATAATTGACCGAGTTGTGCAACACTACCCGACACTTCAAAAAAACACTTTTTTAATCGAAAGAATCAAATCAAATGCAAAATTTTTAAAAAAAATCGAAAGGCGATCTCTGACAGAAAGATGAAACGAAAGGAGGAAGAAACTAAAGAAGAAAACGAAAAGCTGCATAATATAACTGATTTCCCATACCCAGGCTCAGAAATCGCATGGGAAACCATAATATTGCTAAGAATATATTGTTGACTGAATCAATTTTAGTTAGATAATCAAATAATCACATCGTCTGGGGGGTGTTAAAACATATTAATTCTCAAATTTGGCAGATAGATACATGCACATCATTTCACAGTCCGCTCAACCTTACACAATGGGGTTTGGAGTGAGAGAGCGTATAAAATCGAAAGGGACTCTCTCACTTTTACACACTCTCTCACCATGACCCCTTCGTGTACGTTTGGAATCAAGTGTATGGCGTGCATTCAAAATGCCATCTGCTGGTATGTTGCGATGACATGTGACAACCAGAGAAAAAAGATTTAATTCGATAGAAATGCGAGTAGATACTTGAGTGGATGCCCACATCATTCCACACGCCAGTCAACATTACGGAAAGGCCTTTGGAGTGAGAGATCGAGAGGGACTCTCTCACTTCTGCACACTTTCTCGTGCTAACCCTGGTCTATAGGTTTGGAATCATGTGATGCCATGTGAAAGATTGGTTGCCTGGTGTGCTTTATTCTGGGTAGCCAGACCGATTAAGGACAAAAAACTGCCGAAAAGTTTATATGTTCAGATTAAAATTTCGAAACATACCTTTGATGGAGTCATCGAATCCGATCTTCTTAACAGAGTTTCTGACGAGACTCTGGTAGTCGACGACAGCTTTGCTCGTGATCTCTCCAGCCAGCAGAACCATTTCCGTTTTTTTGTGACGGTCTCTAAAATTGTGGAAAGTATCAGACATAGTAAGGCAGCAAATTATAGTTATTCTTGCATAGTTCTCCCGTCCCGGTTTAACGTTATTCCCTACTGCCCCAGTATTGGCCATCTCCCAAAACCTTCAACTTTTTTTCACTTCTTGAATTTTTGCACAGTGCCCCTTGACCAGAATTGTCGAAAATGCAGGGTGCCCCCGAGTCACCGCGCCCACGTGGTACCAGTGGTAGGGTCATACCCAAAATGTCCCCCCCTCCTAAAAAAGATGCCCGAAATGTCCCCGGAGAAAGTGCCCGAAATGTCCCCTACCCAAAATGTCCCCCCATGCCCAAAATGTCCCCCCTGCCCAAAATATCCCCTGCCCGAAATGTCCCCCCCCTTCCGAGGAGAGGGAGAGAGTAGGGGAGAGGAGAGAGGTAGCGTCCTCTCCTTTGCCGCCAAGCCATTTTAGGCGATATTCAAGGTGCTCGATCTCAGCCGAGAGTAAACCGATCGACATAATTTTTGGTTTCAGAGGTCTTCTTGCTTATCGCAATAAATTGAACCAGGTATTAAGCAAAAATATTAAAATAGAGCCGAGTTACAGCAAGTCAAATATGGCAGTTTTCACCCACATAAGGGTACCCCCCATGGTGAAAAAAGTGAAATTTTTCGATCTCGCAAATTTTTAATGAAATATTGATACAACACATTTCCCATTATGGGGAATTCGATTTCATCAATATTTTCACTTGATTTCGCCTCCTAAAGCGGCAATTGTGAACTGCTTGAGGTTGTTTTATCGCTATTACGTTGTATTTTTCTCAAATAATTTATTATAATTTCTATGAAGACAGCAAAATATATTAAAAGAAGAAAAAGTTCAGTCGCCGTACTAATCCCATCTCGTTTGCCAGGAAGGGAACATGTTAGAGAGTGTGTTGGAGAAGAGATGCAGAGAAAGATATCTAGCAAACGAGCGGGTTTGGGAGAGGGGAAAATTCGTTCGCCAGGCGAGAGACAACCGTTATGACACGAGCACAGATAAAAAATAAAAGTGAATTTGCCTCGTTTAGCTAATCAAACGAGCTAGTTTTTACCCAGTGGGGGTAGACTGATAGCCACGGGGTGCGAAATCATCTACCCCCAGACAGCGGAAGAGAAAGGAATGATAAGTGAGACTCAAGGTTCCCTCCATCTACTATAAGGGTGTCCGGAAAGTTTTCGCACTTTTTCACGTTTTTGCTTTTCCTTCTTTTCGCCTCAATCGCATGGGGTATTGTTGCAGCACGTTAGTGTGAGGGCCTGTTCTCACTACTTTTCTGGTTCTAGGGAGTAATGGCACTGATGGTGCCTATTGTTGAACAACGAACTTACTCAACGAACTTACTCAGACCTGAATTTCAAAAGTTTTCATATTTTTATCTCGAATAGTAGTCGAAAAAATTCGCCCAAATTGTCAAATGAGTCAACCAATGATTGCGGATAATAAAAACAAAAATAAATTTTCAACTTGTTTTTTGAACCGATGAGATTGCGGATAATAAAAACAAAAATGAATTTTCGCAAAAATAAATTTCCAACGTGTTTTTTGAATCGATGAGATTTTCTCCGTAAAAACGGTGGTAAATTTTTTATTCACTTATAATTGTTTATAAGCCATGTTTGGAGTGAATTGGGGCTGAAGAAGTAGGAAATTTAAAAATGTCGGAAAAAAATATTTTCGACATTTTTCCAGTTTTCGACTTTTACAACGACCTGCTCTCGATTTAAGCTTTTGAAAAAAATAGTTCTATTTATATTCTTAAAATTTTATATTATTTGCTTTTTAGTATTATGGTTCCTGGGAGTCGATTCTCATTTCCATTGCTCCCCCTCTGTCTGCAATTTGTCTGTACACTACCATTCTCTCAGTATCTATCCCGATTCCTGTGATCTACCGAACCTCCCGGTCTGACATTTTCTATAGATCATCTCGAAAAGTTCATTTTCCAGGAGTATATCAAAGGGGGTTGGTACGGCAGCGGATGTGCGACTTTTACGAGGAAATATGTCCAGGATTGTGAGACTGGGCGATGCGAATGTTTGGAGTGAAATTTTTCTAGGGAGATCAAGCCAGCGACGTGCAAGATCAAGCCGGAGCTTTTCGCGAAGCCAACGGAATGGGCGAACAGGAGGCTTGATCTACCCACTAACGCTAAATACCTCATGTATTCATTTTCCACACTATTTGTTATGTTTCATTGTTGTCGTGAGTTTCCTCACTCCGTTGTGTCCATTACAGTGATACTCTTTTTCACGCACTATAATATTTTTAGTTTGTACGTCAACTTTATTATTTTTCTAGTAACAGCAATTTGTTCATGACAAAAAATTGTTCTTCAAACAAATGGTGCACACTGTAACACGCGTTATTTAGAAATTATTCCTGACATATAAGTTTAGCAGGAATTGGTCAGCTAAAGACTTTCGCTACTCAATTCACCGCCTCATTTCCAACTCTATTGACATCGAGACACTTTATCAACAAAAATAAAAAGAACAATATATTCTATGAACGAGCATTACGGTATCTAGGGTTTTGATCCACTTGGCGCAGTAGAGTTTTCCTGTGATGATGTTGACCTTAACCGAGATCCGCAAGGATTGAGATAGTAGATGGTCTGCTCGTCGATCAGGTGGTATAACGCACTGAAATTAGGTAGTTACATACGGATATTCAACGTAGAAGACATGCACTTCTTCTAATTTATGAAAAATATTTTAAAATCACATTCAATCCGCGGGCACATTTTAAAAGGCCAATGACAATACCTTGATGACGTGCTCGATGAGTTCCTCACGGAACTTCTCCAGAGTGACTGTGCTCTGTTGCTCGAGTGCAACGAGCACAACGCACGTCTTGTAGTCGAATCCTGAGCAAAGTGCACTTGTGTAATTCTTTTAATTCTCATCGCATTTCAGATCTACGTAGACCCCGCTCATAAATAAAAAAAAACACTTGAATACCATGAATTATCTCGGGGAAATGCGCGAAATTCAAACAACAGTGTAGCTGACATACCTGTAGTGCTCTAAAAAATTGCTAGCCACGAATTTAAATGGGTAGTAAATTCAAAATTATATTCTTCCCGCCCTATCTTCTGTTTACGAATCGTGTAAAAAGGAAAAAAATGCTAATCGGGCATTAAAATGCCGCATTCTGACGCAATGGTGGTTGGGAAATGGGTTCAGTAGAAAATTTCGAAACATACCTTTGATGGAGTCATCGAATCCGATCTTCTTAACAGAGTTTCTGACGAGACTCTGGTAGTCGACGACAGCTTTGCTCGTGATCTCTCCAGCCAGCAGAACCATTTCCGTTTTTTTTGTGACGGTCTCTAAAATTGTGGAAAGTATCAGACATAGTAAGGCAGCAAAATATAGTTATTCTTGCATAGTTCTCCCGTCCCGGTTTAACGTTATTCCCTACTGCCCCAGCATTGGCCATCTCCCAAAACCTTCAACTATTTTTTCACTTCTTGAATTTTTGCACAGTGCCCCTTGACCAGAATTGTCGAAAATGCAGGGTGCCCCCGAGTCACCGCGCCCACGTGGTACCAGTGGTACGTGTGGTACGTCATTCCACTCTTGTTTCCACATCATTCAACCAGCCACATGGGCTCCGCTCCGACTTACCGCAAGCAAGCTTGGCGTTCGGGTCCTGGGCTAGGTGGGCGTCGAAGACAGCGTCCGGGTGCCCCTCGGATACGGACTCCGAGGTGAAGAGGAAGCGCTGCGCGCCACCATCGGCTGAAAGAGGAAAGATAACGGAGAAGACAACGAAAAAGTCATATCAGTCAGAGAAGGGTCGAAAACAACAAATGGCGATAATTTGATAGCGAAGTTTAGATTTTTTTCGCTACAGACGCCGTCCAAGCGCGCTCCAACGCCGATAGCACCAGAATACACGATAAAGCAATGAAAACAACGGAAATGCAACGAGAAAGCGATAAAAGTAAAGAGGTGTAAATAAGGATGGCGGATGGACATGCCGTCCGTCGCAGATTGACGATTTTTCTTACAGTACACCCGAATTTGCTCTATGTCAGACTCATGATTGCCAAATGTCAGCAATTTTAAAATTACATTTTCGTTATTTAAATGACATCAATTGTTCGGGAATGTAGTCTCTGAAGTGCACAAACATGTCAAATGTTCAGATTTTCTAAAATTCGATGTGCAAGTCGGAGAAACCGGGCGATGGGACAAGACGGGACTCCCCGGTACTCCCAGGGACTCGAAGGGACTCCCGGGGAGTCCGGTGTGTACAGGGGGACCGAACCGGACTGTAGTTCATGTACACAGAACGGACCGGCGTGAAGAAAGGATTCCAAATCTATTTTTATCAGCGAATTTCGACTATAGAATTCCAAATGAGCTAACATATAGTGAAATAAGATTATATGTAAAACAGGGCATCTCTCCCTTTGTCCCCCGATTTCCCTGACCCCTTCCCTCTGCGGTCTCTCACTATCCACACTATCTCGCATTCCCAAGAGGAAGATGCGAGCAGGGAAGGCGAGAGAGTGTGCAGATACGAGAGAGCGCAGAGAGAGGGGGTCACGGAACTCGGAAGATAAAGGGGGAGATCCCCTCTTTCACTTACAATCTTATTTCACTATATCATTTGGAATTCTCTTGTTGAAATTCGCTGATAAAAATAGAAAAATAGATCCTCTCGTCACGCCGGTCCGATCTGTGCAAATGAACTAGGTCGGAAATTACTCTACGAAAAGTTGCATTTTTAAACTTTATTTTTAAAAATGAAACAAAATGAACTAGACAGGCGTTATCTCCATTAAATTCTACACCGGACATAAAAAATCACGAAAAATTATCTTTATTTGGAACTGAGAAATTCGACAAAGCGTGATTTCGGCGCAACGCCATCTGGCGCCATAGGGCGCCTCACGAGAAAAATGAGTATGCCTATCGTCATCAGCACCCTCGATAGCCCCCAAGTACAGAGTTTTAGAAAATTGACCTTTTTTTCACTGTGCCGCCTCCTGCTCGATTCTTAGGCGAACGGCCTCATATTTTTTTGTGAAAAATCGATACTCCAGGAGGAGGAGACGAGCTGGTAGCTCAACCCGAGGGAGGGGTAGTTGCGATCAAAACAACCGAGTAATAGTCTTTGAATTGGTCACAGCTTCGCTGCCTTGTTACGGTACACGCCGAGGTACGTGCGGCAAACTCCGCCCACTAGAAAGCGCTCTCTCCACGGCTATTGTGCCCGTCTCGGGTAACGCGCGCTCTCCCTAAACATAGTGTATCGCCCAATGACAGTTCAGTGCATACTGTAGCTCATTGGCGCAGCCATGTCCGATTGATAGCCGATTTCTTTGCAATTTTTTGAAGCCTCTCACCACTCCCCGGCTATTGGTTCTGAACACATCGCACATGCGCGGAGGGGGCTGGTACCGATCTAAGAAAGTTCCCACTTTTACTGTGATCCCCTACGCTCTCCAAATCATTTTGGTTTTAGTTTAGTTTAGAAGTCGTTTATCAAGAGGCTATTCGGGTTCACAGGGAATCGAATGGGAGCTCTGACGACGCTGAAAAGGCTCAGTATCTTCGGTTGATTTTCGTCTGAAGAGCGAGTCCTCTTGAATGGTTTTCGAAGTGATGATCGGACTCTCGTCGGTGAATGAGTGGAAATGAGAGACGATCCCGATAGTCGAATAGGCAATTGCAAAGGGTACATCCGTTAGAATCTCGTGCGAAACAGGGATCTTGGATTGGAGCTTGAGCCAGAGTCCTCCAAACTCGAGTCATCGATCTTAGAGAGAATCAACGAGTATACTGATACTGAGGATCAATTCAACTTGTAGGTCATACCCATTACACGGCGACCACTCCGGCTTGTATGGGGATTCAAGTCTTCTGTAGTCGATAGTAGAGACGAGGGGTACTAGGGAGCCTGGGGCTGAACTAGGGGAAAGTCCACCTCTCCATCGGACGAAATGGAGAGGCGACCGCTCGTGGCGACTGACAAAAACGAGAATGTCTTGGATCATTTTGGAGAATTTTGAAATTTTCGGTTCACGTCAAAGCTCGCCAAAAAAATTCAAATCGTCATATCTTTCTTCAAAGGCGAGATAAAACCCCACGGTTTGGAGCATTAGATAGCAAATGAATACAATATGACTACGCAATTGTTCATGATGACCCATCTGCATGATTCCATTTTCGTCATTCCGTTTGACGAGTAGCGGTCGCGAAAAAATTCCATTCTCACATAGCATTTAAACAGCATCTCAAAAAGTGGTTATACCATACCCATTGGAGTATACAGTAGCCGCCAATATTATATCACAATGGTATTTTTCGACCATATCTCGGTTCAAACTTATCGAATCTTCATAATTTTTTTAGAGTAATCCAAATTCGAAGTCTCTCATGATATGGTCGGGTCGAGGTTGGTTCACAGTGGTCGTGCGACCACTTGCTGCAAAGTTTCTATCTTGCTGCAAATCGGATTTTGAGTTTTCTTTTTGGCTAAATTCTGGGTGACTAGTTATTACGACACGACTATGCAGGCGCAATAAAGGGACACTAGGACTACTAAATCTATAACTTAATTAGAGCCTCAACTGCCCCACCAGTCGAACCGTATGTGCTGAACATGACACACTTCGAAAATTGTTTTCGACTATAATTCTCTTTCTGATGGAGGAATCGTGATCATACGTGTCCATTATTATTGGGTGGTCAATACACATACACTGTGCTAGTATGGACGGGATCCGCCTCTCTTTGGAACTTGCAGCACGATTAAGTCACTTTTGCAGCACCTGTTTTGCCATGCAGCACTCTTGCTGCAAACATTTTTCTCAGACCTACAATAGTTAGTGAACGTTCCGTGATATACCTATGTACCATATTTAGAGTATCGTGATTTTAGAGCACCAGTGGGCCCAGCTATAATTGCTTGAATTTCATAAAATAGCGTCGAAAACCGCATTTTTGATCAAAATTTGCAAAAAAAAACGCAAATTTTGTCAGATCTAACGGCCGACATCTATGTTCTCGATGGTACGATCGTTCTTAAAATGTATCAAAATACTCTGTTGGCAGTCTTTAACCTTCACTCACCATCGTAGGTCTGAGAAAAATGTTTGCAGCAAGAGTGCTGCATGGCAAAACATGTGCTGCAAAAGTGACTTAATCGTGCTGCAAGTTCCAAAGAGAGGCGGATCCCGTTCATACTAGCACAGTGCATGTGTATTAACCACCTGATAACAATGGACCCGTATGATCACGATTCCTCCATCAGAAAGAGAATTATAGTCGAAAACAATTTTCGAAGTGTGTCATGTTCAGCACATACGGCTCGGCTTGTACGGCAGTTGAGGTTCAAACCAAGTAATAGATTTAGTAGCCCTAGTGTCCCTCTATTGCACCTGCATAGTCATGTCGTAATAACTAGTCATACAGAATTTAGCCAAAAAGAAAACTAAAAATCTGATTTGCAGCAAGATAGAAACTTTGCAGCAAGTGGTCGCACGACCACTGTGAACCAACCTCGACCCGACCATATCATGAGAGACCGCGAATTTGGATTACTCTCAAAATATTATGAAGATTCGATAAGTTTGAACCGAGATATGATCAAAAAATACCATTGTGATATAATATTGGCGGCTACTGTACTTTCCACTATGCGAGCCATTTTACGCTTCGCGGTTAAAGCCGGTAGTAATTTTTTTCCCCGTACCTCCCAAAACTACCGTTTTTCCTCGGGTGTGAGTTGTACTACAGGCCCCATATTTTGCAGAAACTGTGAGAGTATAGTAGAGCATCTTCGTACAAAATTTTACTTCGATCGGTTGAGTATCGCGAAATTATTAAATATTTTGAGGTACTATTTTTGCGCTACCTGAACTCACCGCTTACAAAACAAGTATTTTTCAGCGCAACGCAATGGTTGCAGAGAAAGATCGCGCACTGTTCGAATTTTTTGCCGGTGTCGAGACCACCAATATTAGTAAGACTTTTTCCCAGTTTCTGAAGAAGTGTACTATTCTCAGTTCTCTCGTTCATATCAAACATCCTATTGATTGTCATCATTCAGCGAAGCCCAAAGGTGAAAAATATCGTTAATTTGTAATCAGGATGTATGTTTCAGGATCTGGGAGGCTATCGATTCCTTCTTCTTGCTTTTGCAATCAACGATATTTACTTTCCCCTTGTACATTTTCTTACACTTCCGGTAACATTGGTCTTTGGCTATTTTCAATCGATAAACACGTAGGTTATCTGCTCGTACCGTGCTGCATTCATAATGTTCTCTCGTGGAATTCTCACATCAAAGGTTTATGAGCATTTAATTTATTAGCAAAAATCCACACTGCATTTATTTTTTTAAGTTCATTAAGTTCATTTAAGTTCATTTAAGTTTTCGATCTGCTTATTCGCTGCCGTTTTCTCGCAAACAATGCCAATAATGGCGCATCTTTTCATTTATCGACTAGTCGCCTTGAAATGGTGCGATCGAAAAATTGAAAAGTTCTGTTGACTTTGTGTCTGCGATTATTACAGGCCAGCAAAGTTGACCTTTTACACCGCATTCAAAACTGCAGTTTTGATCACTCTAACTGTACTGCTCCAAATGACTTTGTGGTAAGCACAATCGAGGATGCAAAAAAACGGATTTGAGATATTTGAGGTTCCTAAACTGCTGGTACAACTATCATTCTGACGACGAACTTCAAGCTTATCTGAGACCATTTCTTGAGTCCGACTTTCCGGGAGAAGGCCTGGAACACATTGGCGCGCTCTACTATGTGAATTCTTGGGGTATACTGTAATATGCCAAGCAACAATAATAACAATAATATTTATGGTAATAATAATAATAATAATTATTATTATTATTATAACAAAACACTGAAAATTTATTAGATCCTCTTTTTTGTTCCTCGTTAGGAGGAACGTTCCCAGGAACAAATGGGACAAAAGGAGGAAAAACAGGAACTCTGTAATATTGTCTCCATGCTATGCCCAAAGGGAACTTGTTTGGATTATGACTAACCATCGTGTACAATCTTGTTGTGTTTTTAGAACCGTCGCACTTTTTCACAGAAGCAAGGAACAAAATATGAAAAAAATCTGTAATAGTAATAATAATAATGAAAAAATGCAATGTCAATACCTCCCAATTTTAACTTCAGTAATCGACGTCAAATTGTCTCGTATCCATATGCTTTTACAGAACGAGAATGGTCTGTGTATTTCGGCGGTTATGACGACGATGGGTTTCAACAGCATCATGTTCTTCTGGTTCACAGTGATCATAACGTGCACCGTACTCATCATTCGTTTCTTCAAGTACGAAATACTAATCACATGATTCCAAACCTACAGACCAGGATTAGAGCGAGATAGTGTACAAAAGTGAGAGAGTCCCTCTCGATTTCACACGCTCTCTCACTCCAAAGGCCTTTCTGGATGGTTGACCGGCCTGTGGAATGATGTGTAATCCGCAATAATAACAATTATTATCATTCTTTGACTCCTCCTTATCCTTGTTTTTTTTTCTCAGAAAATAAGAGACAAAATATTGTGCAAAGAATACAAGAAAAAACATCCTCGATATTACGATATATTCATTCATGAAATGGACAACTGGTGTGTGCACTTTTTTCTATACCTCGGCGCGTCTCTTGCTCTAACACAGCCATGCTGTTTAGTAGTAGAGCGAAGTATTTTTTTTAAGTGTTTGTGAAAAAAATTAAAATAAGTGCAGGGGATTGGGAACGAGCTGGAGTGAAAAGACTCACCAAATGCAACGGCAATTGTTTCGTACCCTTCTACTCCAGGTTTGGTTAATCTTGTTTTGTCTGTGTCGGTTTCGGTAATACGGCGTCTCTTTTTCTCTCGTTCTCTCTCGTTTATCAGCCGTATTACCGATCTCTCGCTGTGCGTGTCGTAATACGAAAACCGAACTTGCATCCTTACTGCAGAAGCGGGTGGATCAATCGGTTTTATCAGGACGTTTCGTCAAACCATGACATATTACAATTCATCACATTTGGGTAGTTAAAATGATTTATTCATCAACTGCACTCTTCATTTTGCCCACACAAAATTTAATCTATCCGCAGACACTGATTCCCATTGTGTGCGCCTATCTGCCGTGCGCGGGAATAATCAATTTCCCGATTTTCTTTCCCATATCTGTGTTCCCAAACTTTGTAAGTTTTGTTTGAAGTTGTTAAAATATTATGTTTTACTGAGGTATCCGCATCAGTCACTCTTTTCCCGCTAGTAGACGCCATTTTAACGTTGTTCGGTGTCGCGCAATACAGGTAAGTACACAGAGAATGAATACACTGAGTTAGGGCATCTAGCGTACGATACACTCAATATTGAGTGTATTCGCGCGTCGAGAGATCGTGAGAAAACGAGAGATTTGTAAGTGTATCATACACTAGATGCCCTAACTCGGTGTATCATACACTCAATAGTGAGTGTATTCATTCTGGGTGTAGACGATGACAAACACCGACAATGAAAGACGAAACAACAGTGATCGGGAACTTTAACAGGGAAGCAATGCTTTCTCTGTTCTACAAACTGGCATCGCACTTGCATTTCACTAACTCTGTTTCAACTTCTGTTATTCATGCGATAAGAACCGACTTCACCACAAGGATTTAGATTCTTGCCTTTATCTTTCCCCGTCTTCGATTACCTGTGTATTACCATTCGAAAATCATCGTTTACGTTCAATTTATATGCCGTCCTAGAGGCTAAAACACATGAAAATGTTAAGATAATCATTGGAAACGAATCAGAAGTAGCGCTTAGGTCGCTTGGCGAGGTATTCCGTGAGTCTCGGGTCGTTCATTACTTTCTCTCTCACTGCCAGCACGGCAGGGAATCTGTCGTCGACAAATCCGTCGGAGAAATTGTTCAGTGTCGTAATGTGGTCGGCGACGGTGAGGTCGATCCACGTGAGAGAGTCTCCAACGAGATGACCGTTCGAACCGTTCTCCTGGAAAAAAGATAAACTTTACATAACAAGCTGCGACATGCATGCTTTCTACCTGCCCGATACCTGCTGGACTAACTGCAGCACCCATGCCCTTTACCTGCGACTGCCATGCTTTTTCAATCTAACTGTAACATGGATGCTTTCTACCTGCCGACAGGCACGTTTTGGCGGTCAAATACCCGTAACATGCATGCCACGAAATCTCGGAGACTACCCATATTTTTCTACATTCGTCATCTACATTGTTATTTTTTATATTGCCGACGATTTTTATATTTTTTCTTCAAATCCTCAATTCGTCAATCGCATCCTCAATCCGTCAATCGCATAGCTGTACCTTGGCTACTCTCTCCAGCATGGTGAAGAACTTGTCCCTCGCCGGCTCGCCCACTTCTCTCCGAAGGATATTGCTGTTGCCGAACTCTTTGATCCCAGCACACGTCGCGAAGTAGGGAAACAACTTAATCATATTCATTATTTTCTCCTATTTTTTATGCGCAAAATTGGGTTGAGTGGTGACGGAACAATAGAAAAACAACAAAACCACAAATGGTTTAGAAATGAGCTACCTCTCCCCAGTAGTCCTTGAACTGGTCGCCCAAAGCGTCGACAAGCGCGCATTCAAACGGAGAATTGCCGGCGAATCCTGGAACAAATCGTCATTTTGTCAATCCATTTGCAAAGGCGCATCATTACAATATTCACGAACACTCGTATTAACTCATGAAGCGATCCGCTGATAATCAGAATGACGAAAGCGTGCGCAAAACAGATAGGGAGCTAAAGGAAAAGTAGTCATTGTATGTGCTTATCAATTTAATTAATTAATTAAACTAGTTAATAAAATCATTTTAATATTATAGTAAGAACGACTGGCCTACCAAATTCTCTGGCCAGATAGCGAGCGATTGCGAACGACTGTGCCAATGTCTTGCCGTCGACTTCCAGTATCGGCAGCTTGCCATACGGCGTCTCTGTAAGAACTGCCTGTGTACGCATTTTTAAATATTTCCGTAAGCTTTCATAGATGCTAGAGATGTGAACATACAAAAACACTCTCCTTAATAATCCAACGTTCCGGTTCAAACTTGTCGCTGGTGTGCGAGCAAGGAAAAGCAAGAGGTATAGAATGAGAGTAGATACACCAATAGTTCATTTCATAAGAGCATCTATTTAGAATTTTAATAATAATAAAACATAATCAATAAGAAGGCGGCGTACTTCCTTGCAGCGTAAGCCATTCGGCGTCGCTCACTTCGTAGTCCTGGAAAGGCGTTGACGAGAGATAGAAGAGGAATCGGGAGACCTGCGCGGAAAAGAAAACTACACACAAAGAAAATTCCAATTCAATTATATATCATGCCAGGCAATAGTGCTCAGATGAGGATGGGTCGGCTTTCTTCATTAGTTAAATTTCACCATTGCTCGTTTCATGTTATCTTTCCATCGGGTATTGGGCTGGTCTCGAGGCGTTTCCAGTAGTAGCTTGTCAACCATCTTGATACTACTGACGGTCTCATGACAGCCAAATTTCAGCAAATGTGCCTAACTATTCAGCAATGCGCCTAACTATCACTTCTGTGTATGTACTCGAGGGATTACGCGTGACCACTGTGTTTCCCCTTTCCGTACAAGTGAACGAAACTACTACAAATACGTTTTGGATATGATTGGAGAGTCGGAACTGTAATGTTATTAGTTCTTGCTTCCTGTTATGTAGGCAGGGGGAGGACGAAACCCCGGGGTGGGGGAATTAAATGTGAATGATATTTTTACGGAGACTTGGGATAACTCGTCGCAGTTATTTCCGATTGAGAGCAAGGCACCAACAATCAAGAAAACGTCGATGATTATAAAGTGAAATAATACCTCGGCGAGGCCACGGACGTCGAAATAGATGAGCTTGTAGGAAGGCATTCGTAGAGGAGCAATGCGAGTAAATCAGCGATAGCGCTTGGCCACTCTTTATAGTGAGCAAAAGATCAGAGCGATCGAGCAGAAATTGAATTATCAGCAAATACGAACAGACAGCGAGGGAGGTTTATTCCCCCGTCACAAACTACAAAGTATAGGGAGAGGAGCACTGAAAATGAGTGTGAGTGGGTTCGGCGTGCAAGAAAGCAAGAGAGCACTGATAAGATACAAACGAATTGCATGTTCCGCGCCAGAGATCGCAAAGATCACATTTATCATTCAGATTAGCTGTGGCAACTTTCTGCAATTGGACTTGACTGTAGATCCCCAGTATGCAACTTTTTTCTGATCTCGAATTCGAGATATTTCTCTCAAAACTCTAACAATAAGCTGTTTTACTATTGGTTTCCACAAAATATGAAATCTTTATTGTTGAGTTCCATGTGATGTAAAAGAGGTTCGATACACATAAAGTATCGAAGGACAATCAAAAGTGGCGGACGGGTCGACTGTCGAGGTACTCCTTGAGTCTCGGGTCATTCATTGCTTTCTCCCTAACAGCAAGCACAGTAGGAAATGCATCAACGAAGCCGGCGGAGAAGTTTTGCAGAGTTATAATGTGGTCGGCGATGGCTAGATCGATCCACGTGAGAGAGTCGCCTACGAGATGGCCGTTGGAGCCGTTCTCCTGACAAAAACAAGTTGGTGCACTCGATTTCCATGCTGCCGGCCGCAGTTAAGGCCGGATCCTAATGAGAACTATTCTTCCTGGCAGCATGGGACATACATTTGTCATTAGCAGCCAGGCTAACTGGCATGGTAACTGGCATGGTATATTCTAGAGTTTGAAATTCGGGTAAATAATTGGATTAGCTCTCTTCATTTCACACACTCTCTCACCTATCGACCGGCCTAGAGAGTGTGTGAAATGAAGAGAGCTAATTCAATTATTTACCCGAATTTCAAACTCTAGTATATTCGACTACGTCTTGTTCGATTCAAATAGTCAAATCATGATCACCTTAGCAACGCGCTCCAGCATGGTGAAGAAGGTGTCTCTGGCGGGCTCGCCAACTTCCTTCTGCAGCGCCTTCTGATCGCCCTCCTTGAGTCCCGCGCCGACCGCGAAGAAAGGGAACATCTTTATTTTTTTGCATAATTACTTTTAAAATCAACTATGTTTGAGCATTTATGCTATATATAAAGCACAAAAACCGTATTAGATTTTGCTATTTATTTTTCTTTTCGAAAATATCCATAAACGCGTACCTCCACCCAGTAGTCCTTGAACTGGTCACCGAGCGCGTCGACTAGCGCACACTCAAAAGGAGAGTTTCCAGCGAAGCCTGGAAATGAGCACCATTTTTCTGAGTTTTATATTAATATTGCATAAAATATTAATATTGCTGCCATGCATAAAACCGATTCGACCTCGTCGACGGACATCCGTTTTTTTGCCCCCATTCACAGTTAATGTTCTTGTACGCGATCCTCTGACGGAATAAATAATGAATGAATGAATGAATGAATGAATATTTCACAAGGTTGTGGATATTTAGGTAGCGGCCTCGATCGCCAATCTTTACCAAATTCTCTTGCCAGATAGCGAGCGATGGCGAACGACTGGGCCAGCGGCTTGCCGTCCACGTAGAGCACCGGCATCTTGCCGAACGGCGTCTCTGCAACATTTCGGAAGCTGATCTTTGATCTTTTCTTAATTGTTGACTAGCAATTGTAGTATGTCAAACATTTACACTTATGCGATGTTAAAAATTGAGGAAAAGATCAGAGATGTGATCTTTTGTCTGTTAAAAATTCCGACCAAAAGATCGACAAAAGATCGAATATTTGAATTCCTGCAATTTCTGTTTTTATCGGTTATCACGGCTCCCAGAAAAGGTAGAGATTCATTTTTTGAAGACATGCTCCAAATAGGAATGTCGATCGCCAACTAAGGTTTGAACACTATAGCATAGCTGGGAATCGAGATATACGCTAAAATCGATAAATGCGGGAATTCAAATTTGAGATGTTTTCGATCGTTTGGTGGTGCATTTTTTAACAGGCTCTTTTTTTTCGAAGATTTTTAACGCCACATTAATAATTGACATTGTTACTAACCCCCCGTACTCGAGCTAGAAAGAAGCTGATTTCCAGAAATTTTAAGACATTTCAAAAATAAATGTTAATTATTGGTAGTAAAAGAACTGGTGTGTTTGATGGTTTCCATATTGCAGAAATAAGCTCAAATAGTACTTTGTTTGAGTGTCGTCCACTCATCACCATTCAGCGCCACTTCGTAGTCTTCGAAAGGCGTCTTCGATGCGTGAAAGAGCAGTCTCGAGACCTGCATCTTGTAATTGTGTTTGTAACGATCGAAATAAAAAGCTCCCCCTACCCGAATATGCTATTGTTCTTCACATGTTTGAATTATGCTATAGACCAAAATAATATGCGACGTTCGCATGAAAGAAGATACCTACCTCGCCGAGACCGCGGACGTCGAAGTATACGAGCTTGTACGCAGGCATGACCGAAGAAGAGTGACGAAACGGGCCCTCTCGCCTTTTTATACTGCGAGTAAATCGGAAAGAGCATAGAACAGGGGCAAACACGAGTACAATGGAGTATGTTGCCACTCCCTCTCATTCTAGAAACACCAGAGATCCGATTGAACCGTGCAACCAAATATTCGCTCGTTCGGAGATGTTTGTTTATTTTTCGCGTCTACTTTAGTGAATGAGTTTCTCAGCGTTTGCATGCTCTAACGCCCAGCTCTCGGCCATAAACGTCCTGGTGTCGGAGGGGATTGAGGAGTGCGAAATTAATCTCTGTAAGTGGGTGGTTGGACAAACGTTTGCTTTGCGCACTGGCGCGAGGGACGAATAACACGCGCTGTTTGCGGAGGTTGCGCGCGCGAAAACGTGTAGGTAAACACAAACTCAAGATTTTTTGTTCCTCTTGGTCCTCTTGTGCCTACTCACATTCGGCCGAGTGTTACCCGGAAAGGTAGCACTATCGCCAGGCATAAACGGAATACTAACTAGCAAACTGATTTGCAACTGCACGCACAATGAATACACTTAATATTGATATATTGAGATAATACACTGGGTGTAATATCTCAATATATCCATTATACCTCCGAGGACCCCCCGAGATTGGACCCCCCCCCCGAGGACCCAGACGGCGACGTGGACGACCACCAACGAGATGGAAAGATCTCTTCATGAATTACATTTCTAAGACAAGCAAGGAGTCAAGACTGGCCAGCCATGCAAATCAGAGCCTACTCTTGATAAATGTGTTAAAATCCAAATCCACATCCATTATTTGTGTGATTTGTGACATCCAGTGATGTACAACTTTTTTCGCATTTGAGCACATCACAAACAAAATGAGATGTGAACAGAGTGTTGCATTTGTCGGACGTCGACATGTGGAAGAAAGGACTCATTTATGCATGATTTACAAAAACAGAAATTGTGCGATATCACTGCATTCTTGCTGCCAACTCGACTACTCTTGTGCTTTCCAAAGTTGAGATTGTATTGGCGCCGAATGATAGTTGCGCGGTCACTCGGAGAAACTGAGATCTCATGGCGTCCCTGAAAAGTCGGCGTTTTAGCGGATATTTATTACACAATTGGACTTTCACTGAATATTGATGCATTTTCAAATCGGGGTATCGCTGCAAAAATATGCGATCGATGCGTGTCAATGCGAGCGTTTACCGGTATTGCTTCACTCCCAGGAGCGTAATGATCGCGTCTATTAGCGGGAAAAGTGTAAGTGCAGCTGACACCTGGATAATCGAGCATATTTTAATATATATTTTAAGAATAACTCACAAAATTGGGGAACACTGAGATGGGGAAGAATATGGGGAAATTGATGATGCCCGCGCACGGCATGTACACGCAAACGATGGGAACGATCATCTGTGGCATAAGGGATTACTGTAGACGAAGAAATAATAATGTTGAGAGTCTTTTCACAGAATATAAATGACATGATGTTTTGACACTAGTGATGAGTAATGCAAAACGATGTCACAAAGTGACTTGAACGCAAGGAAACATTGAACCACTTTCACGTCACTCTCCATTGAAACCTAGAAGTGACGTCGTGTTTGCACTATAATTTGGCATATTGCTGCAAGTCATTGATTCAAATATAGATTTTTGGCACGATGAATGATTGACTGATTAAAGGAAATGTGTAGTCGAACCTGCAGCACGAGGGTGCGGAACATGTGACGCTGCATCTGATGCGTTTTTCGACTCCCGGCTGTGACTCCCAACCTCCTGAGATAATGCTACGGTCATCAATAAGCCGCACGTAATCATGTCATTTACAAATCAAATTTGCATAGGATTTTATACAAGGTGAGAGGGGTAGCAACGTGAGCAAAACCAAGATTCGAAGAATGCAAATCCATTAATTTTCAAGGTGAAAAACCAATTTTTGAGTTGGAAAAGAATGGTGCTCGGAAATAATTCGCCAGTTACCTGAAGAAGAGAACGATCTGGACGCTGCAGGTGAAAATGACTACGGACCAGAAGCACATGATGCTGTTGAAGCCCATCGTCGTGAGAACAGCAGAAAAGCGCAGTCCTTGCTCGTTCTGTGATCAGTTCAATTACGTTAAAAAGGTAAAGTTAATTGAATTTGGTTACATTATCGATTGTTATGTAAAGTGTACTACAAGTTAAATACGGTTAAAACTACAATAGGTATGACTGTTTCGCTCCCTTAGCGTCAGACAGTCATACCCCTCCCGGGGGAGTGGTTAGGTGGCAAAGTTGCTACCGGAATCAAGAGGACTTTACGTCGACTATTGCGCAAAACAACAAGACTTTGCGAACAGTGTTGCACTGCATTCTGGCGAGCGAATTGATGCAGGGATTTGGAGAGTGCGAAAACAGTTTGGGATGGGCGTAAAATACAATACTTTTGCCATTTTGCCCACGACGTCGTCTTGTTCATACACACAACATAATGACAGTAGCACTTACATAGTAGAGCGCCCCAATGTGTCCCTCGCCCTCTCCCGGAAAGTCTGATTCGAGAAACGGTTTGACATAGGCTTGTAGTTCGTCGTCAGAGTGATAGTTGTACCAGCAGTTTAGGAACCTCAAAGTAAAAAATAGTAAAAAAAAGTTTTAAAAAATATCATTATTTATTTCATTTCATAAAATATACCATAACGTCAGCTGCAGCAGTACAGTGGTAGTAACCAAAATTGTCGTGTTGAAAGCAGTGTAAAAACTCAACTTTGAAGGCCTGAAATGGTCATATTTACATGTTGCAAAATTATTTATATTGTTTAACCATTTGAGGACGATTAGCCGATAGATGAAGAGGTGGGCCATGATAGGCATTGTCTGCGAGAAAGTTGCGGCAAATAGGCAGATGGAAAACTGTAAAAATTGACGAACATTGTTTTAGTCTTACCAGTAACTATACCTTCGATGTAAGAATTCCTTTAGAAAACATAATGAAGGCATCGCGATACGAGCAGATAACCTGTGAATATGCCTATTTTCTAATGAGCTATTTCAGCAAAACTACTGGAAGGGTGAGAAAATGAATAAGAGGGAAGTAAATGTCGTTGATTGCAAATGCGAGAAGCAAAAATCGATATCCCCCAAGCTCCTGCATAAAAAAAATTAGTGGAAATTTTAATGTTTCACCTTTGAGCTTTCGAGGATTATGTAAATGAGATATGTATTTGATATGAAGGACAGCACTGCAAGGTTTTTGTTTACAAGGTTAACGCATGTTTTTTTTCGTTTCGAGAATGAAACGCACTGATATTAGTCGTTTCAATAAGAGCGAAGAATTCAAATAATGCGCGGTCTTTCTCTGCAACCATTCGAATGCACTTGTAGAAAAGAGAACTACTCCTGAAATTGAATGTTATCAGTAACAATATTGAGCGCTCAGAGCAGAGCAAAATGGGAAACGTGGGAGTAACATTGTCAGCGGGTTTTTTTCTGATTGATAGTATGAATGAGCGACGATCGGCCTAATGTAATGCATACAAAAACATTACTTCTCCATCTCAAATATCACCACACACAATGTGCTAATGCTAATTGCATAATCCTGTGAGTGATGTTGAACAGCTTCTTCAAATATGCCACATTTTCACTACTTATTAGTGATGAATAGATATTGGAGAGATGACGATATTGACAAGCGGGAAATAAAAATGGCAACCAAAATCCAAGAAAAGCTACCATTAGCTAATATTTATGCTATCCGCAAATGTCGATCGCTGATTCACATTTCCTCAAATAATGCTAACGCGATGCGTTTCTGTTTATGGCGAATACGCCTGCACCTCAAGCTGTTGGGATGGATGACAATGAGTTGAAACACGTTGAATCAAAATGTGACTACAACCTATCTCTTCATGTGGATGTAATTGCATTGAAACATAAATAAATTACAAATAATGAATATTGATCGAGGTGGTGATTAACTATCTAATGCGGCGCTTGATGCAAGTATTCCAAAAGACTTCCTCGAGGTCAAGGTCGGGTTGGCCGTAGGGCGTGACATCTTGGTCAAAAATAGTGCAGTTGAAGGAATCTGGGGTGAGGTATTTCGCAGTTTGCAGAGTTCGAGCTAATCGAAAACCTCTCTTAGCGATGAAGAACAACGTTACACAAGACTTTTTTCTCCATATGTTGTTTTTTCCTTCAATATCACGGATTCTAGCAATCTGGAGGGAGATATTGTTTGAATAGTAAATAGCTTCATCTAAGTATACATAAGTCAAATGTCGTTGAAAACCGTGAGGGGACCAAATTTGGCACATTTTATCCATCTCTTACCGCAACTGCGGCTTTTTATAATCACCGATGATTTTTAACACCTCCGCATTCGCTGATCGTGAGCGCTTAAGCACTCGCCGGGAATACAGATGATCACTAACCTTCCACATAATTACATCGGGTGCATAGATAATGCCCATACACTAGGGATGGCGAATGAAAAAAAATGAAGAGGGTAATGAGAAGGCTTCTGGGGATTAGTTCTGCAAAGTAACAGTGCACGAATATTACAGCAATAATTGATCGTCGATATCCTAACAGATATAATACCCCAGGAGACCTTTTAGAGCTGTGATTCAGATGCGAACCTAACGTTAGTAGCACCTATACCGTATACGGGTATAATTAGTTACACAAGTTCGGTGGAAGTAGTGATGCGCGGATCGGGTTCGGTGGGAGTGGTGATGCGCGGATCGGATACATGGTTAAGCACCACAACATCGTTTCCTTAGTGCATGCATAAAAAATTATTATTTTTCATACATTATACATGGACGAGGAGAGGAAGCTATGAAATGTATTTGGTTACATAATGGATTAGGTTATTCTCCGCGTCCATGGCATGTATGAAAAGTAATACATTTTTTCTGTGTTTGAATGTCGCGAGATGTCGAAATTATCTCGAAATTCGAAGTTTGGCGATTGAACAATGGAAAACAGGAGAGAAATGAAAGGGGGAGTGAACAAATAAACAATTTCTCTATTCTTCTCACTCATTTTCGAGAATCTCGAAATCATTTAATTTTCAATCGAGATCATTTCACAATTTTCGATGTTTAATGGTCATTTTCCTCACGAAGAGAACCCTAGATCCGACACCGTTCTCTAGAAAATTACTCGGATTCGACCCCCACGTCTTGAAAGTAGGCAGGATTCGACATCCACCTGAATGGTATGTAGAATATAGTCAGTAAGAAATATGGACGTTTCCTTCACTTAATCTTCGTACTTAGTCGATCAACCATGGCGAGAGACAGACAAAAATCAGTTATGATAGAAGACTCTTTCTCCCCCTCATACTCTGTCCCTTCTGGTGTTCCTCAAGGTTCATGCCTTGGACCACTCCTCTTCTCTCTTTACATCAGTGATCTACCCTCAATACTCCCTCCTAATGTACACTGTGTTCTCTATGCTGATGATGTCAAACTATGGACATATTCTGATCCTGCATCTTTGCAATCTGCCCTTGATCTCCTTTACACTTGGTCTACTGACTGGGGACTTACAGTATCCCTCTCTAAAACAGAGACCATGCTCATTGGCTCTTCTCATCCTCCTGTACAATTCTCTATGAACAAAACAAAACTGCCTGTTGTGACCGAATTTAAAGACCTAGCTATAACCTACACCAATACACTAGACTTCTCCCCCCATATTAGCCTAAAGATATCTAAAGCACGTGCTCGCTGTTCATACATACTCCGCACCTTTCTCACCAAAAACCCCCTTCTCTACGCTCGACTTTTCGCAGCTTACGTCCGTCCTGTGCTCGAATCCTGTTCCGAACTATGGTCACCCCATGATAGAAAAACGTGCTTCGAAATCGAAAAAGTTCTCCGTAATTATTCTGAGCGAGTGCTTTATAAATGTGGTATCGAGTACCGATTGTATCCCGATAGGTTACAACTACTCAGTTTAGAGCCTCTAGAATATCGTCGAAATTTGATTGACCTTGCTTTCATATATAAAGTTGTACATAATGATGTAGACATTGGATTGCCCTCTTTTCTCTGTATAGCTCCTCCCCGTGCAAGACGTAACAATATGTTTCAATTGCGTAAGCACCGTTCCTCCTCTTCTTTTTTTCACCTTTTCCTTCCAAATCGTATTGTAAAAACTTGGAATAGTATCCCCCACAACATAGTTATCTCACAGAATCGAGACTTATTTATGATGAGATGCCGTGTTCATATTCCTATTGATTACTATCCGTATTATTAAAATAGCTTAATTTAAGAATTTAGATTTTTTTTCTCACTTTGTCACCCTGTTGTGACATCGTACCTATCGTGTTCACTTACCCTTGCTCACATATTATATATCAGTGCGTTCGCGTAAGGATCGCACGATTCCCAAATTTTTCGGTACAGGGTAAAAATGCACTTTGTGTTTTTTACAGTTTCCGTTAGCCCTATGGATGCTCTATCGATTTCTAATAGTATCATGTTCTGATTGAGCTCATTTGAATAATTACAGCTTATCAAAGTTTAGCTGGTTTTCAGTATTTTTAACGCCATTTATGTCAAACTGAAGATAATCACTCACATAGATAATGAAAAATGATCACCAAGATGCGACTGACAACGTGGTGTCGTTCAATTTTGCGTTTTCCAAAATTTGCATATTTCATGAAACTTTGATCTCATTTTTCTCGAAAAGTAAGCAAAAAAAAAAGCTGGATTTTTGATATGTTATGGATACAGGTGACCTCTATGCGATTCGTCTATTATTTGGGCAGGTTTCGGGGGTCACCGGTAGGTTTATTCATGAAAAACTGATAATTTCTAATAGAGAGGAATCACTCATTTCGTCTCATTCCACCCATCCAACCCCGCCCGTGCGGTGAGAAATGACAATTAAGAATGCTTTATTGTGGCAGGAAAATCTCATCAGAACTCTCTTTCACTACATAAAACATGAAATTGGACTCGTTAACTCTATCCAACAACGTCTCCTCTTCTTCATCATCCTTTTCTCCATGTCCCTGTTCTCCTCCATTCTCCCCTTCACTAATTACTTCCGAGATCTTCCTCTTAGTGCAATTCCTTCGAGTTTCCGATATTTCCGCATTAATTTTAGGATTCGTTCTTGGTGTAACGGATGTTGCCAGAGCTATAAAACATCTTCCTCACGTGACATTAGTCTAAAAACCTTACGCCTGAGACGTTTGGTTTCCCAACTTCCAAACGATGACATGAGAGCTTTTTTCAGAAGGACAGAGAGATAGCGGAAATTGAAAATAGTCCTGTCTTCCTTGTATCTTCCGCGCGATGGTCTAGGAAGAATTTCATAGCAACAGCCTGAACATTGGGATCGATCCGAGAGGCACGACTTTCTTTCAGTGACCATCCTTGCGTGTCTGAGGAATTTCAGTTAATATTTTTAGTCATTTAAAATATATGTAAAAGGGGCCAATGCTTTTGAGTGCTGTGAATTGATCAAAAATCGGATGGACTCTCGCAATGACTATTTTCAATTTCCGCGATCTCTCTGTCCTTCTGAAAAAAAACTCTCATGTCATTATTTGGAAGTTGGGAAACCAAACGTCTCAGGCGTAAGGTTTTTAGACTAATGCAACGTGAGAAAGATGTTTCATGAGAGACTATCTGAGTGGATCGACATGTTTCTTCAGAGGCTTGGCACAGCAGGAAAAATGAGTTGATGAGATAAACATGCCACATTGTAGAATAGCCGAGGCGGAGTTGAGTCACGATATGCAGAAAGTGGGAACAGAAAGTGGAGGAGAACAGGGACATGGAGAAAAGGATGATGAAGAAGAGGAGACGTTGTTGGATAGAGTTAACGAGACCAATCGTTTTATGTAGTGAAAGAGAGTTCTGATGAGATTTTCCTGCCACAATAAAGCATTCTTAATTGTCATTTCTCACCGCACGGGCGGGGTTGGATGGGTGGAATGAGACGAAATGAGTGATTCCTCTCTATTAGAAATTATCAGTTTTTCATGAATAATGCTACCGGTGACCCCCGAAACCTGCCAAAATAATAGACGAATCGCATAGAGGTCACCTGTATCCATAACATATCAAAAATCCAGCTATGTTTTTTGCTTAGTTTTCGAGAAAAATGAGATCAAAGTTTCATGAAATATGCAAATTTTGGAAAACGCAAAATTGAACGACACCACGTTGTCAGTCGCATCTTGGTGATCATTTTTCATTATCTATGTGAGTGATTATCTTCAGTTTGACATAAATGGCGTTAAAAATACTGAAAAACAGCTAAACTTTGATAAGCTGTAATTATGCAAATGAGCTCAATCAGAACATGATACTATTAGAAATCGATAGAGCATCCATAGAGCTAACGAAAACTGTGAAAAAACGACGGTGTAATTTTGCTGTACCGTCGGGTGTGCGAGTCTTACGCGAACGCACTGATATCTTTTTCCAAGGGGGGTTTTTGGGCCTTTTCTATTGTTATTTATACGTTAGTTGATTAGTAGAATCCGAATCTGTAAAATATAGCCCGTAACAAATAGAAAAAATTCCAGGAAAATTTTTTTTTCGAATTTTTTTCCATTTTTTCGACCTCAGATTTTGTAGCAACTAGAAAGTGGTCAACAGCAAAGTTGTTTAGAATAATATTCTGCAAATTTTAAGCCAAACGCCATCATCCTAGCCCACATGGGAGCTGAGATACATCAAAACCGGGTCAGGAGCCGGCATTTTCCTAAAACCCGGTTTTGGGCCAAATGAACCATATCAGAATTATCAGCGTCCCCAACTACCTTTGCTATGTAAGTGATTATCTTTAGTTTGACATAAATGGCGTTAAAAATACTGAAAAACAGCTAAACTTTGATAAGCTGTAATTATGCAAATGAGCTCAATCAGAACATGATACTATTAGAAATCGATAGAGCATCCATAGAACTAACGAAAACTGTGAAAAAACGACGGTGTAATTTTGCTGTACCGTCGGGTGTGCGAGTCTTACGCGAACGCACTGATATCTTTTTCCAAGGGGGGTTTTTGGGCCTTTTCTATTGTTATTTATACGTTAGTTGATTAGTAGAATCCGAATCTGTAAAATATAGCCCGTAACAAATAGAAAAAATTCCAGGAAAATTTTTTTTTCGAATTTTTTTCCATTTTTTCGATCTCAGATTTTGTAGCAACTAGAAAGTGGTCAACAGCAAAGTTGTTTAGAATAATATTCTGCAAATTTTAAGCCAAACGCCATCATCCTAGCCCACATGGGAGCTGAGATACATCAAAACCGGGTCAGGAGCCGGCATTTTCCTAAAACCCGGTTTTGGGCCAAATGAACCATATCAGAATTATCAGCGTCCCCAACTACCTTTGCTATGTAAGTGATTATCTTTAGTTTGACATAAATGGCGTTAAAAATACTGAAAAACAGCTAAACTTTGATAAGCTGTAATTATGCAAATGAGCTCAATCAGAACATGATACTATTAGAAATCGATAGAGCATCCATAGAGCTAACGAAAACTGTGAAAAAACGACGGTGTAATTTTGCTGTACCGTCGGGTGTGCGAGTCTTACGCGAACGCACTGATATCTTTTTCCAAGGGGGGTTTTTGGGCCTTTTCTATTGTTATTTATACGTTAGTTGATTAGTAGAATCCGAATCTGTAAAATATAGCCCGTAACAAATAGAAAAAATTCCAGGAAAATTTTTTTTTCGAATTTTTTTCCATTTTTTCGACCTCAGATTTTGTAGCAACTAGAAAGTGGTCAACAGCAAAGTTGTTTAGAATAATATTCTGCAAATTTTAAGCCAAACGCCATCATCCTAGCCCACATGGGAGCTGAGATACATCAAAACCGGGTCAGGAGCCGGCATTTTCCTAAAACCCGGTTTTGGGCCAAATGAACCATATCAGAATTATCAGCGTCCCCAACTACCTTTGCTATGTAAGTGATTATCTTTAGTTTGACATAAATGGCGTTAAAAATACTGAAAAACAGCTAAACTTTGATAAGCTGTAATTATGCAAATGAGCTCAATCAGAACATGATACTATTAGAAATCGATAGAGCATCCATAGAGCTAACGAAAACTGTGAAAAAACGACGGTGTAATTTTGCTGTACCGCCGGGTGTGCGAGTCTTACGCGAACGCACTGATATCTTTTTCCAAGGGGGGTTTTTGGGCCTTTTCTATTGTTATTTATACGTTAGTTGATTAGTAGAATCCGAATCTGTAAAATATAGCCCGTAACAAATAGAAAAAATTCCAGGAAAATTTTTTTTTCGAATTTTTTTCCATTTTTTCGACCTCAGATTTTGTAGCAACTAGAAAGTGGTCAACAGCAAAGTTGTTTAGAATAATATTCTGCAAATTTTAAGCCAAACGCCATCATCCTAGCCCACATGGGAGCTGAGATACATCAAAACCGGGTCAGGAGCCGGCATTTTCCTAAAACCCGGTTTTGGGCCAAATGAACCATATCAGAATTATCAGCGTCCCCAACTACCTTTGCTATGTAAGTGATTATCTTTAGTTTGACATAAATGGCGTTAAAAATACTGAAAAACAGCTAAACTTTGATAAGCTGTAATTATGCAAATGAGCTCAATCAGAACATGATACTTTAGAAATCGATAGAGCATCCATAGGGCTAACGGAAACTGTAAAAAACACAAAGTGCATTTTTACCCTGTACCGAAAAATTTGGGAATCGTGCGATCCTTACGCGAACACACTGATATAAGCCAAAAACCAGCAGATATTCGAGATTTTTTATAAACATTTTTTTGGAAATTTTTTTTAAAACGTTTCCCCACTCCCAAACGTTGCCAAAGTTCTTCATTTATGTTATAATTATTGTTTACACTTAATAATCGTGAAATAAATGTCATATAAACTCGAAAATTAATTTTTGTATTTTCGTCTTCTACTATTTCGAAATTAATGAAAAATAATGAATGCATAATGAAAGCATCGCGATACGAGCAGATAACCTGTGAATATGCCTATTTTCTAATGAGCTATTTCAGCAAAACTACTGGAAGGGTGAGAAAATGAATAAGAGGGAAGTAAATGTCGTTGATTGCAAATGCGAGAAGCAAAAATCGATATCCCCCAAGCTCCTGCATAAAAAAAATTAGTGGAAATTTTAATGTTTCACCTTTGAGCTTTTGAGGATTATGTAAATGAGATATGTATTTGATATGAAGGACAGCACTGCAAGGTTTTTGTTTACAAGGTTAACGCATGTTTTTTTTCGTTTCGAGAATGAAACGCACTGATATTAGTCGTTTCAATAAGAGCGAAGAATTCAAATAATGCGCCTTTATCTTCCGAGTTCCGTGACCCCCTCTCTCTGCGCTCTCTCGTATCTGCACACTCTCTCGCCTTCCCTGCTCGCATCTTCCTCTTGGGAATGCGAGATAGTGTGGGATAGTGAGAGACCGCAGAGGGAAGGGGTCAGGGAAATCGGGGGCATTAGATAGTTAATCACCACCTCGATCAATATTCATTATTTGTAATTTATTTATGTTTCAATGCAATTACATCCACATGAAGAGATAGGTTGTAGTCACATTTTGATTCAACGTGTTTCAACTCATTGTCATCCATCCCAACAGCTTGAGGTGCAGGCGTATTCGCCATAAACAGAAACGCATCGCGTTAGCATTATTTGAGGAAATGTGAATCAGCGATCGACATTTGCGGATAGCATAAATATTAGCTAATGGTAGCTTTTCTTGGATTTTGGTTGCCATTTTTATTTCCCGCTTGTCAATATCGTCATCTCTCCAATATCTATTCATCACTAATAAGTAGTGAAAATGTGGCATATTTGAAGAAGCTGTTCAACATCACTCACAGGATTATGCAATTAGCATTAGCACATTGTGTGTGGTGATATTTGAGATGGAGAAGTAATGTTTTTGTATGCATTACATTAGGCCGATCGTCGCTCATTCATACTATCAATCAGAAAAAAAACCGCTGACATTGTTACTCCCACGTTTGCTTTATTCGTAAAACAATCTTATTTCACTATATCATTTGGAATTCTCTTGTTGAAATTCGCTGATAAAAATAGAAAAATAGATCCTCTCGTCACGCCGGTCCGATCTGTGCAAATGAACTAGGTCGGAAATTACTCTACGAAAAGTTGCATTTTTAAACTTTATTTTTAAAAATGAAACAAAATGAACTAGACAGGCGTTATCTCCATTAAATTCTACACCGGACATAAAAAATCACGAAAAATTATCTTTATTTGGAACTGAGAAATTCGACAAAGCGTGATTTCGGCGCAACGCCATCTGGCGCCATAGGGCGCCTCACGAGAAAAATGAGTATGCCTATCGTCATCAGCACCCTCGATAGCCCCCAAGTACAGAGTTTTAGAAAATTGACATATTTTTCACTGTGCCGCCTCCTGCTCGATTCTTAGGCGAACGGCCTCATATTTTTTTGTGAAAAATCGATACTCCAGGAGGAGGAGACGAGCTGGTAGCTCAACCCGAGGGAGGGGTAGTTGCGATCAAAACAACCGAGTAATAGTCTTTGAATTGGTCACAGCTTCGCTGCCTTGTTACGGTACACGCCGTAAATGAGGTACGTGCGGCAAACTCCGCCCACTAGAAAGCGCTCTCTCCACGGCTATTGTGCCCGTCTCGGGTAACGCGCGCTCTCCCTAAACATAGTGTATCGCCCAATGACAGTTCAGTGCATACTGTAGCTCATTGGCGCAGCCATGTCCGATTGATAGCCGATTTCTTTGCAATTTTTTGAATCCTCTCACCACTCCCGGCTATTGGTTCTGAACACATCGCACATGCGCGGAGGGGGCTGGTACCGATCTAAGAAAGTTCCCACTTTTACTGTGATCCCCTACGCTCTCCATATCATTTTGGTTTTAGTTTAGTTTAGAAGTCGTTTATCAAGAGGCTATTCGGGTTCACAGGGAATCGAATGGGAGCTCTGACGACGCTGAAAAGGCTCAGTATCTTCGGTTGATTTTCGTCTGAAGAGCGAGTCCTCTTGAATGATTTTCGAAGTGATGATCGGACTCTCGTCGGTGAATGAGTGGAAATGAGAGACGATCCCGATAGTCGAATAGGCAATTGCAAAGGGTACATCCGTTAGAATCTCGTGCGAAACAGGGATCTTGGATTGGAGCTTGAGCCAGAGTCCTCCAAACTCGAGTCATCGATCTTAGAGAGAATCAACGAGTATACTGATACTGAGGATCAATTCAACTTGTAGGTCATACCCATTACACGGCGACCACTCCGGCTTGTATGGGGATTCAAGTCTTCTGTAGTCGATAGTAGAGACGAGGGGTACTAGGGAGCCTGGGGCTGAACTAGGGGAAAGTCCACCTCTCCATCGGACGCAATGGAGAGGCGACCGCTCGTGGCGACTGACAAAAACGAGAATGTCTTGGATCATTTTGGAGAATTTTGAAATTTTCGGTTCACGTCAAAGCTCGCCAAAAAAATTCAAATCGTCATATCTTTCTTCAAAGGCGAGATAAAACCCCACGGTTTGGAGCATTAGATAGCAAATGAATACAATATGACTACGCAATTGTTCATGATGACCCATCTGCATGATTCCATTTTCGTCATTCCGTTTGACGAGTAGCGGTCGCGAAAAAATTCCATTCTCACATAGCATTTAAACAGCATCTCAAAAAGTGGTTATACCATACCCATTGGAGTATACAGTAGCCGCCAATATTATATCACAATGGTATTTTTCGACCATATCTCGGTTCAAACTTATCGAATCTTCATAATTTTTTTAGAGTAATCCAAATTCGAAGTCTCTCATGATATGGTCGGGTCGAGGTTGGTTCACAGTGGTCGTGCGACCACTTGCTGCAAAGTTTCTATCTTGCTGCAAATCGGATTTTGAGTTTTCTTTTTGGCTAAATTCTGGGTGACTAGTTATTACGACACGACTATGCAGGCGCAATAAAGGGACACTAGGACTACTAAATCTATAACTTAATTAGAGCCTCAACTGCCCCACCAGTCGAACCGTATGTGCTGAACATGACACACTTCGAAAATTGTTTTCGACTATAATTCTCTTTCTGATGGAGGAATCGTGATCATACGTGTCCATTATTATTGGGTGGTCAATACACATACACTGTGCTAGTATGGACGGGATCCGCCTCTCTTTGGAACTTGCAGCACGATTAAGTCACTTTTGCAGCACCTGTTTTGCCATGCAGCACTCTTGCTGCAAACATTTTTCTCAGACCTACAATAGTTAGTGAACGTTCCGTGATATACCTATGTACCATATTTAGAGTATCGTGATTTTAGAGCACCAGTGGGCCCAGCTATAATTGCTTGAATTTCATAAAATAGCGTCGAAAACCGCATTTTTGATCAAAATTTGCAAAAAAAAACGCAAATTTTGTCAGATCTAACGGCCGACATCTATGTTCTCGATGGTACGATCGTTCTTAAAATGTATCAAAATACTCTGTTGGCAGTCTTTAACCTTCACTCACCATCGTAGGTCTGAGAAAAATGTTTGCAGCAAGAGTGCTGCATGGCAAAACATGTGCTGCAAAAGTGACTTAATCGTGCTGCAAGTTCCAAAGAGAGGCGGATCCCGTTCATACTAGCACAGTGCATGTGTATTAACCACCTGATAACAATGGACCCGTATGATCACGATTCCTCCATCAGAAAGAGAATTATAGTCGAAAACAATTTTCGAAGTGTGTCATGTTCAGCACATACGGCTCGGCTTGTACGGCAGTTGAGGTTCAAACCAAGTAATAGATTTAGTAGCCCTAGTGTCCCTCTATTGCACCTGCATAGTCATGTCGTAATAACTAGTCATACAGAATTTAGCCAAAAAGAAAACTAAAAATCTGATTTGCAGCAAGATAGAAACTTTGCAGCAAGTGGTCGCACGACCACTGTGAACCAACCTCGACCCGACCATATCATGAGAGACCGCGAATTTGGATTACTCTCAAAATATTATGAAGATTCGATAAGTTTGAACCGAGATATGATCAAAAAATACCATTGTGATATAATATTGGCGGCTACTGTACTTTCCACTATGCGAGCCATTTTACGCTTCGCGGTTAAAGCCGGTAGTAATTTTTTCCCCGTACCTCCCAAAACTACCGTTTTTCCTCGGGTGTGAGTTGTACTACAGGCCCCATATTTTGCAGAAACTGTGAGAGTATAGTAGAGCATCTTCGTACAAAATTTTACTTCGATCGGTTGAGTATCGCGAAATTATTAAATATTTTGAGGTACTATTTTTGCGCTACCTGAACTCACCGCTTACAAAACAAGTATTTTTCAGCGCAACGCAATGGTTGCAGAGAAAGATCGCGCACTGTTCGAATTTTTTGCCGGTGTCGAGACCACCAATATTAGTAAGACTTTTTCCCAGTTTCTGAAGAAGTGTACTATTCTCAGTTCTCTCGTTCATATCAAACATCCTATTGATTGTCATCATTCAGCGAAGCCCAAAGGTGAAAAATATCGTTAATTTGTAATCAGGATGTATGTTTCAGGATCTGGGAGGCTATCGATTCCTTCTTCTTGCTTTTGCAATCAACGATATTTACTTTCCCCTTGTACATTTTCTTACACTTCCGGTAACATTGGTCTTTGGCTATTTTCAATCGATAAACACGTAGGTTATCTGCTCGTACCGTGCTGCATTCATAATGTTCTCTCGTGGAATTCTCACATCAAAGGTTTATGAGCATTTAATTTTTGTAGCAAAAATCCACACTGCATTTAAGTTTTTAAGTTCATTAAGTTCATTAAGTTCATTAAGTTCATTTAAGTTCATTTAAGTTTTCGATCTGCTTATTCGCTGCCGTTTTCTCGCAAACAATGCCAATAATGGCGCATCTTTTCATTTATCGACTAGTCGCCTTGAAATGGTGCGATCGAAAAATTGAAAAGTTCTGTTGACTTTGTGTCTGCGATTATTACAGGCCAGCAAAGTTGACCTTTTACACCGCATTCAAAACTGCAGTTTTGATCACTCTAACTGTACTGCTCCAAATGACTTTGTGGTGAGCACAATCGAGGATGCAAAAAAACGGATTTGAGATATTTGAGGTTCCTAAACTGCTGGTACAACTATCATTCTGACGACGAACTTCAAGCTTATCTGAGACCATTTCTTGAGTCCGACTTTCCGGGAGAAGGCCTGGAACACATTGGCGCGCTCTACTATGTGAATTCTTGGGGTATACTGTAATATGCCAAGCAACAATAATAACAATAATATTTATGGTAATAATAATAATAATAATAATTATTATTATTATTATAACAAAACACTGAAAATTTATTAGATCCTCTTTTTTGTTCCTCCTTAGGAGGAACGTTCCCAGGAACAAATGGGACAACAGGAGGAAAAACAGGAACACTGTAATATTGTCTCCATGCTATGCCCAAAGGGAACTTGTTTGGATTATGACTAACCATGGTGTACAATCTTGTTGTGTTTTTAGAACCGTCGCACTTTTTCACAGAAGCAAGGAACAAAATATGAAAAAAAATCTGTAATAGTAATAATAATAATGAAAAAATGCAATGTCGATACCTCCCAATTTTAACTTCAGTAATCGACGTCAAATTGTCTCGTATCCATATGCTTTTACAGAACGAGAATGGTCTGTGTATTTCGGCGGTTATGACGACGATGGGTTTCAACAGCATCATGTTCTTCTGGTTCACAGTGATCATAACGTGCACCGTACTCATCATTCGTTTCTTCAAGTACGAAATACTAATCACATGATTCCAAACCTACAGACCAGGATTAGAGCGAGATAGTGTACAAAAGTGAGAGAGTCCCTCTCGATTTCACACGCTCTCTCACTCCAAAGGCCTTTCTGGATGGTTGACCGGCCTGTGGAATGATGTGTAATCCGCAATAATAACAATTATTATGATTCTTTGACTCCTCCTTATCCTTGTTTTTTTTTCTCAGAAAATAAGAGACAAAATATTGTGCAAAGAATACAAGAAAAAACATCCTCGATATTACGATATATTCATTCATGAAATGGACAACTGGTGTGTGCACTTTTTTCTATACCTCGGCGCGTCTCTTGCTCTAACACAGCCATGCTGTTTAGTAGTAGAGCGAAGTATTTTTTTTAAGTGTTTGTGAAAAAAATTAAAATAAGTGCAGGGGATTGGGAACGAGCTGGAGTGAAAAGACTCACCAAATGCAACGGCAATTGTTTCGTACCCTTCTACTCCAGGTTTGGTTAATCTTGTTTTGTCTGTGTCGGTTTCGGTAATACGGCGTCTCTTTTTCTCTCGTTCTCTCTCGTTTATCAGCCGTATTACCGATCTCTCGCTGTGCGTGTCGTAATACGAAAACCGAACTTGCATCCTTACTGCACATAGTAGTAGAAGCGGGTGGATCAATCGGTTTTATCAGGACGTTTCGTCAAACCATGACATATTACAATTCATCACATTTGGGTAGTTAAAATGATTTATTCATCAACTGCACTCTTCATTTTGCCCACACAAAATTTAATCTATCCGCAGACACTGATTCCCATTGTGTGCGTCTATCTGCCGTGCGCGGGAATAATCAATTTCCCGATTTTCTTTCCCATATCTGTGTTCCCAAACTTTGTAAGTTTTGTTTGAAGTTGTTAAAATATTATGTTTTACTGAGGTATCCGCATCAGTCACTCTTTTCCCGCTAGTAGACGCCATTTTAACGTTGTTCGGTGTCGCGCAATACAGGTAAGTACACAGAGAATGAATACACTGAGTTAGGGCATCTAGTGTACGATACACTCAATATTGAGTGTATTCGCGCGTCGAGAGATCGTGCGAAAACGAGAGATTTGTAAGTGTATCATACACTAGATGCCCTAACTCGGTGTATGATACACTCAATAGTGAGTGTATTCATTCTGGGTGTAGAGGATGACAAACACCGACAATGAAAGACGAAACAACAGTGATCGGGAACTTTAACAGGGAAGCAATGATTTCTCTGTTCTACAAACTGGCATCGCACTTGCATTTCACTAACTCTGTTTCAACTTCTGTTATTCATGCGATAAGAACCGACTTCACCACAAGGATTTAGATTCTTGCCTTTATCTTTCCCCGTCTTCGATTACCTGTGTATTACCATTCGAAAATCATCGTTTACGTTCAATTTATATGCCGTCCTAGAGGCTAAAACACATGAAAATGTTAAGATAATCATTGGAAACGAATCAGAAGTAGCGCTTAGGTCGCTTGGCGAGGTACTCCGTGAGTCTCGGGTCGTTCATTACTTTCTCTCTCACTGCCAGCACGGCAGGGAATCTGTCGTCGACAAATCCGTCGGAGAAATTGTTCAGTGTCGTAATGTGGTCGGCGACGGTGAGGTCGATCCACGTGAGAGAGTCTCCAACGAGATGACCGTTCGAACCGTTCTCCTGGAAAAAAGATAAACTTTACATAACAAGCTGCGACATGCATGCTTTCTACCTGCCCGATACCTGTTGGACTAACTGCAGCACCCATGCCCTTTACCTGCGACTGCCATGCTTTTTCAATCTAACTGTAACATGGATGCTTTCTACCTGCCGACAGGCACGTTTTGGCGGTCAAATACCCGTAACATGCATGCCACGAAATCTCGGAGACTACCCATATTTTTCTACATTCGTCATCTACATTGTTATTTTTTATATTGCCGACGATTTTTATATTTTTTCTTCAAATCCTCAATTCGTCAATCGCATCCTCAATCCGTCAATCGCATAGCTGTACCTTGGCTACTCTCTCCAGCATGGTGAAGAACTTGTCCCTCGCCGGCTCGCCCACTTCTCTCCGAAGGATATTGCTGTTGCCGAACTCTTTGATCCCAGCACACGTCGCGAAGTAGGGAAACAACTTAATCATATTCATTATTTTCTCCTATTTTTTATGCGCAAAATTGGGTTGAGTGGTGACGGAACAATAGAAAAACAACAAAACCACAAATGGTTTAGAAATGAGCTACCTCTCCCCAGTAGTCCTTGAACTGGTCGCCCAAAGCGTCGACAAGCGCGCATTCAAACGGAGAATTGCCGGCGAATCCTGGAACAAATCGTCATTTTGTCAATCCATTTGCAAAGGCGCATCGAGCGATTGCGAACGACTGTGCCAATGTCTTGCCGTCGACTTCCAGTATCGGCAGCTTGCCATACGGCGTCTCTGTAAGAACTGCCTGTGTACGCATTTTTAAATATTTCCGTAAGCTTTCATAGATGCTAGAGATGTGAACATACAAAAACACTCTCCTTAATAATCCAACGTTCCGGTTCAAACTTGTCGCTGGTGTGCGAGCAAGGAAAAGCAAGAGGTATAGAATGAGAGTAGATACACCAATAGTTCATTTCATAAGAGCATCTATTTAGAATTTTAATAATAATAAAACATAATCAATAAGAAGGCGGCGTACTTCCTTGCAGCGTAAGCCATTCGGCGTCGCTCACTTCGTAGTCCTGGAAAGGCGTTGACGAGAGATGGAAGAGGAATCGGGAGACCTGCGCGGAAAAGAAAACTACACACAAAGAAAATTCCAATTCAATTATATATCATGTCAGGCAATAGTGCTCAGATGAGGATGGGTCGGCTTTCTTCATTAGTTAAATTTCACCATTGCTCGTTTCATGTTATCTTTCCATCGGGTATTGGGCTGGTCTCGAGGCGTTTCCAGTAGTAGCTTGTCAACCATCTTGATACTACTGACGGTCTCATGACAGCCAAATTTCAGCAAATGTGCCTAACTATTCAGCAATGTGCCTAACTATCGTATCACTTCTGTGTATGTACTCGAGGGATTACGCGTGACCACTGTGTTTCCCCTTTCCGTACAAGTGAACGAAACTACTACAAATACGTTTTGGATATGATTGGAGAGTCGGAACTGTAATGTTATTAGTTCTTGCTTCCTGTTATGTAGGCAGGGGGAGGACGAAACCCCGGGGTGGGGGAATTAAATGTGAATGATATTTTTACGGAGACTTGGGATAACTCGTCGCAGTTATTTCCGATTGAGAGCAAGGCACCAACAATCAAGAAAACGTCGATGATTATAAAGTGAAATAATACCTCGGCGAGGCCACGGACGTCGAAATAGATGAGCTTGTAGGAAGGCATTCGTAGAGGAGCAATGCGAGTAAATCAGCGATAGGGCTTGGCCACTCTTTATAGTGAGCAAAAGATCAGAGCGATCGAGCAGAAATTGAATTATCAGCAAATACGAACAGACAGCGAGGGAGGTTTATTCCCCCGTCACAGACTACAAAGTACAGGGAGAGGAGCACTGAAAATGAGTGTGAGTGGGTTCGGCGTGCAAGAAAGCAAGAGAGCACTGATAAGATACAAACGAATTGCATGTTCCGCGCCAGAGATCGCAAAGATCACATTTATCATTCAGATTAGCTGTGGCAACTTTCTGCAATTGGACTTGACTGTAGATCCCCAGTATGCAACTTTTTTCTGATCTCGAATTCGAGATATTTCTCTCAAAACTCTAACAATAAGCTGTTTTACTATTGGTTTCCACAAAATGTGAAATCTTTATTGTTGAGTTCCATGTGATGTAAAAGAGGTTCGATAAACATAAAGTATCGAAGGACAATCAAAAGTGGCGGACGGGTCGACTGTCGAGGTACTCCTTGAGTCTCGGGTCATTCATTGCTTTTTCCCTAACAGCAAGCACAGTAGGAAATGCATCAACGAAGCCGGCGGAGAAGTTTTGCAGAGTTGTAATGTGGTCGGCGATGACTAGATCGATCCACGTGAGAGAGTCGCCTACGAGATGACCGTTGGACCCGTTCTCCTGACAAAATCAAGTTTGTGCACTCGATTTACATGCTGCCGGCCGCAGTTAAGGCCGGATCCTAATGAGGACTATTATACTTGGCAGCATGGGACATACGTTTGTCATTAGCAGCCAGGCTAACTGGCATGGTCTATTCAAATACGTTTTGTGCGATTCAAATAGTCAAATCATGATCACCTTAGTAACGCGCTCCAGCATGGTGAAGAAGGTGTCTCTGGCGGGCTCGCCAACTTCCTTCTGCAGCGCCTTCTGATCGCCCTCCTTGAGTCCCGCGCCGACCGCGAAGAAAGGGAACATCTTTAATTTATTGCATAAATACTTTTAAAATCAACTATGTTTGAGCATTTATACTTTATATAAAGCACAAAAACCTTATTAGATTTTGCTATTTATTTTTCTTTTCGAAAATATCCATAAACGCGTACCTCCACCCAGTAGTCCTTGAACTGGTCACCGAGCGCGACGACTAGCGCACACTCAAAAGGAGAGTTTCCAGCGAAGTCTGGAAATGAACACGTTTTTTTCTGAGTTTTATATTAATATTTCACAAGGTTGTGGATATTTAGGTATACCGGCCGCTATAGCGGCCTCGATCGCCAATCTTTACCAAATTCTCTTGCCAGATAGCGAGCGATGGCGAACGACTGGGCCAGCGGCTTGCCGTCAACGTAGAGCCGGCATCTTGCCGAACGGCGTCTCTGCAACATTTCGGAAGCTGATCATTGACATTGTTACTGACCCCGTACTCGAGCTAGAAAGAAGCTGCTTTCCAGAAATTTTAAGACATTTCAAATAAATATTAATTGTTGGTAGTACAAGAACTGGTGTGTTTGATGGTTTCCATATTGCAGGAAGAAGTTCAAAAAGTACTTTGTTTGAGTGTCGTCCACTCATCACCATTCAGCGCCACTTCGTAGTCTTCGAAAGGCGTCTTCGATGCGTTAAAGAGCAGTCTCGAGACCTGCAAGCTCTTGTAATTGTGTTTGTAACGATCGAAATGAAAAACCCCCCTGCCCGATTAGGCTATTGCTCTTCACATATGAATTAGATAGACCACAATAATATGCGACGTTCGTATGAAAGAAGATACCTACCTCGCCGAGACCGCGGACGTCGAAGTATACGAGCTTGTACGCAGGCATGACCGAAGAAGAGTGACGAAACGGGTCCTCACGCCTTTTTATACTGCGAGTAAATCGGAAAGAACATAGAACAGGGGCAAACACGAGTATATGGAGTATGTTGCCACTCCCTCTCATTCTAGAAACACCAGAGATCCGATTGAACCGTGCAACCAAATATTCGCTCGTTCGGAGATGTTTGTTTATTTTTCGCGTCTACTTTAGTGAATGAGTTTCTCAGCGTTTGCATGCTCTAACGCCCAGCTCTCGGCCATAAACGTCCTGGTGTCGGAGGGGATTGAGGAGTGCGAAATTAATCTCTGTAAGTGGGTGGTTGGACAAACGTTTGCTTTGCGCACTGGCGCGAGGGACGAATAACACGCGCTGTTTGCGGAGGTTGCGCGCGCGAAAACGTGTAGGTAAACACAAACTCAAGATTTTTTGTTCCTCTTGGTCCTCTTGTGCCTACTCACATTCGGCCGAGTGTTACCCGGAAAGGTAGCACTATCGCCAGGCATAAACGGAATACTAACTAGCAAACTGATTTGCAACTGCACGCACAATGAATACACTTAATATTGATATATTGAGATAATACACTGGGTGTAATATCTCAATATATCCATTATACCTCCGAGGACCCCCCGAGATTGGACCCCCCCCCCCCCCCGAGGACCCAGACGGCGACGTGGACGACCACCAACGAGATGGAAAGATCTCTTCATGAATTACATTTCTAAGACAAGCAAGGAGTCAAGACTGGCCAGCAATGCACATCAGAGCCTACTCTTGACAAATGTGTTAAAATCCAAATCCACATCCATTATCTGTGTGATTTGTGACATCCAGTGATGTACAACTTTTTTCGCATTTGAGCACATCACAAACAAAATGAGATGTGAACAGAGTGTCGCATTTGTCGGACGTCGACATGTGGAAGAAAGGACTCATTTATGCATGATTTACAAAAACAGAAATTGTGTGATATCACTGCATTCGTGTTGCCAACTCGACTACTCTTGTGCTTTCCAGAGTTGAGATTGTATTGGTGCCGAATGATAGTTGCGCGGTCACTCGGAGAAACTGAGATCTCATGGCATCCCTGAAAAGTCGGCGTTTTAGCGGATGTTTATCACACAATTGGACTTTCACTGAATATTGATGCATTTTCATCGAGGTATCGCTGTGAGAAAAATATACGATCGATGCGTGTCAATGCGAGCGTTTACCGGTATTGCTTCACTCCCAGGAGCGTGATGATCGCGTCTATTAGCGGGAACAGTGTAAGTGCAGCTGACACCTGGATAATCGAGCATATTTTAATATATATTTTAAGAATAACTCACAAAATTGGGGAACACTGAGATGGGGAAGAATATGGGGAAATTGATGATGCCCGCGCACGGCATGTACACGCAAACGATGGGAACGATCATCTGTGGCATAAGGGATTACTGTAGACGAAGAAATAATAATGTTGAGAGTCTTTTCACAGAATATAAATGACATGATGTTTTGACACTAGTGATGAGTAATGCAAAACGATGTCACAAAGTGACTTGAACGCAAGGAAACATTTAGCAACTTTCACATCACTCCAATCACTCTCCATTGACACCTAGAAGTGACATCGAAGTGTTTGCACTATAATATGGCATATTTGATTGAAATATAAATTTTTGGCTCGATGAATGATTTTAGGAAATGCGTAGTCGAACCTGCAGCACGAGGGTGCGGAACATGTGCCGCTGCATCTGATGCGTTTTTCGACTCCCGGCTGTGACTCCCAACCTCCTGAGATAATGCTACGGTCATCAATAAGCCGCACGTAATCATGTCATTTACAAATCAAATTTGAATAGGATTGTATATGAGGTGAGAGGGCGTAACAACGTGAGCTAAACCAAGAATCGAAGAAAGAAAATGCATTAATTTTAAAAGTGAAAACCCAAATTTTGAGTTGGAAAAGAATGGTGCTTGGTAATAATTCGCCATCTACCTGAAGAAGAGAACTATCTGGACGCTGCAGGTGAAAATGATTACGGACCAGAAGCACATGATGCTGTTGAAGCCCATCGTCGTGAGAACAGCAGAAAAGCGCAGACCTTCGTCGTTCTGCGATCAGTTCAATTACGTAAAAAAAATTTTAAAAGGCAAAGTTGCTACCGGAAGCAGGAGGACTTACGACTATTACGCAAAAGCACTCTCTTTGCGAACAGTATTACACTGCATTAAGCGAATTGAGACAGGGATTTGCAGAGTACGAAAACAGAATGGGAATGGGCGAAAAAAATAAAAAAAACGCCCGGGACGTCGGCTTGTTCATACACGCAGCACAAGGGCGACGGTAGCACTTACATAGTAGAGCGCCCCGATGTGTCCTTCGCCCTCTCCCGGAAAGTCTGAATCGAGAAATGGTTTCACATAAGCTTGTAGTTCGTCGTCAGAGTGATAGTTGAACCAGCAGTTTAGGAACCTCAAAGTAAAAATAATATCATTATTTATTTCAGTTCATAAAATATACCATAATGTCAGCTGCAGCAGTACAGTGGTAGTAACCAAAATTGTCGTGTTGAAAGCAGTGTAAAAACTCAACTTTGAAGGCCTGATATGTTCATATTTACATGTTTTAAAATTATATATATTGTTTAACTAGGGGCCGCAACATGATCTTCCATTTTCATGCTAATTGAAAGAAAATGTGGTTAAATGAACCGCTAAGGTCTCAATAACATCATACTTTTTGCCGTTTGTCGATATCTTGTCTCTGAGCCGCGCTACGCCTCAAAAACCATGCGCGTCATTTGACAGAAAGTGGTGAAAGAGAGAAGTGGGCGGAGCTAATTTACATCTCTAAATCCTGACTGACTGTGAGAGGGAAAGAGCGCTTCCTACCTGTGTTCCCCCATGGCTCAGGTGGTTGAGCACTCGCTTTATAAACAGGACATCGCTGGTTCAAGTCCAGCTGTTTGCAAAATTTTTTGCTGATTTTGCAAATATCTTTAAAATCAAATGACAATTCTGCGAATTAATACAATTTTAATTTTTTTGTTTGTGTAGATTCAGCATGCTATTCCACCTATACTGAGACTTGCGCAGCTGTGTCGGTGAATTGGAAGTGTTCGAAACACCTACTCTTGAGGCTTTCAGTCAATTTTTGATCTACTAAATGTTGTCAGAACAAGGTGCGCAACGCCTCATTCGTAGAGTAGATCGAGAGCTCTCGAATAAGCTTTTGAACGTGGGATTTGGTTGAAAATGAAGCTTGTCATTCGATTGGGACAATTGTTCCCTCTCGTCGAGAAAGGTAGGGGGCGGAGCTTGCGCCCCCTATGTTTAACCATTTGAGGACGATTAGCCGATAGATGAAGAGGTGGGCCATGATAGGCATTGTCTGCGAGAAAGTTGCGGCAAATAGGCAGATGGAAAACTGTAAAAATTGACGAACATTGTTTTAGTCTTACCAGTAACTATACCTTCGATGTAAGAATTCCTTTAGAAAACATAATGAAGGCATCGCGATACGAGCAGATAACCTGTGAAAATGCCTATTTTCGAATGAGCTATTTCAGCAAAATTACTGGAAGGGTGAGAAAATGAATAAGAGGGAAGTAAATGTCGTTGATTGCAAATGCGAGAAGCAAAAATCGATAACCCCCAAGCTCCTGCATACAATTTATTGATGAAAATGAAAATCTTAACGATTCACCTTTGAGCTTTTGAGGATTATGTAAATGAGATATGTATTTGATATGAAGGACAGCACTGCACGTAACGCAAGTTTTTTTTTTGTTTTGAGAAAGAAACGTACTGATATTAGTCGTTTCAATCAGAGCGAAAAATTCAAATAATGCGCGGTCTTTCTCTGCAACCATTCGAATGCACGTGTGGAAAAGAGAACTACTCCTGAAATTGAATGTTATCAGTAACAATATTGAGCGCTCAGAGCAGAGCAAAATGGGAAACGTGGGAGTAACATTGTCAGCGGGTTTTTTCTGATTGATAGTATGAATGAGCGACGATCGGCCTAATGTAATGCATACAAAAACATTACTTCTCCATCTCAAATATCACCACACAATATGCTAATGCTAATTGCACAATCCTGTGAGTGATGTTGAACAGCCTCTTCAAATATGCCACATTTTCATGAACTAATTATTAGTGATGAATAGATACTGGAGTGATGACGATATTGAGAAGCAGGAAATAAAAATGGCAACCAAAATCCAAGAAAAGCTACCATTAGCTAATATTTATGCTATCCGCAAATGTCGATCGCTGATTCACATTTCCTCAAATAATGCTAACGCGATGCGTTTCTGTTTATGGCGAATACGCCTGCACCTCAAGCTGTTGGGATGGATGACAATGAGTTGAAACACGTTGAATCACAGTGTGACTACAACCTATCTCTTCATGTGGATGTAATTGCATTGAAACATAAGTAAATTACAAATAATGAATATTGATCAAGGTGGTGATTGACTATCTAATGCGGCGCGTGATGCGAGTATTCCAAAAGACTTCCTCGAGGGATTGTTTGAATAGTAAATAGCTTCATCTAAGTATTCATAAGTCAAATGTCGTTGAAAACCGTGAGGGAACCAAATTTGGCACATTTGATCCATCTCTAACCGCAACTGCGGCTTTTTATAATCACCGATGATTTTTAACACCTCCGCATTCTCTGATTGTGAGCACTTAAGCACTCGCTGGGAATACAAATGATCACTAACCTTCCACATAATTACATCGGGTGCATAGACAATGCCCATACACTAGGGATGGCGAATGAAAAAACGAAGAGGGTAATGAGAAGGCTTCTGGGGATTAGTTCTGCAAAATAACAGTGCACGAATGAATTTTACAGCAATAATTGATCGTCGATATCCTACCAGATATAATATCCCAGGAGGCCTTTTAGAGCTGTGATTCAGATGCGAACCAAACGTTAGTAGCACCTATACCGTATACGGGTATAATTAGTTACACAAGTTCGGTGGAAGTGGTGATGCGCGGAGCGGCTACATGGTTAAGCACCACAACATCGTTTCCTTAGTGCACACAGAAAAAAATCAATACTTTTCATACATGCCATGGACGAGGAGAGGAAGCTAATCCATGAAAATGTATGAGGTTTCATAATGGATTAGGTTATTCTCCTCGTCCATGGCATGTATGAAAAGTAATACATTTTTTTCTGTGTGTGAATGTCGCGAGATGTCGAAACTATCTCGAAATTCAAATTTTGGAGGTTGAACAATGGAACATAGGGGAGAAATGAGCGGGAGAATGAACAAATAATCAATTTCTCTTTTCTTCTCACTCATTTTCGAGAAGAAATATGGACGTTTCCTTTACTTAATCTTCGTACTTAGTCGATCAACCATGGCGAGAGACAGACGAAATGACTGTGCGAAACGAATACAAAATTCTGTAAATTAAAATTTGAAATGAGGAACAATGCGATGTCGAATCCAACCTCCCTCTCATTCCACATGATTTCCACGGTGTCGGGTACCGTCCCTTTTAATACTCAAATTTATATATTCCTGGTAATTGCTGTATTTTTTTCCTTTTTTTGCTTTAATACAGCCTCAACATTGTATTTGAGCTCCACTCAGAAAAATGATAGTCATTTTTAAATATCATGATAGCCATGGTGGGCACACGATCATCAGTCTCGTATCTCTCTTTGCATACTCTCTCCCCGCCCCCTGTTCTCTCCTGTTTCCGACACCAGTGCGCGTCAGGGATGCGATCGCAACATGCAGGAAAAAAATGCTGACGCCACAAAAAGTTAGGCATTGATTCTTGGATGGGTTTGGGTCGTTCTTGCACAAGAACCATATTTTTAGGCTGGAACGGAGAAAAATCGCAGCAACTTGAAATTTTTTTTTTGCAGTCCTTGGTAATGTCGCAACACTCAAATATTTTGACCAGTGTGGAAAAAACGTTATGAGAGATAAGTGGTTTCAGTTGCGTCATCATTACGCAACACTTTTCAATTTCCTGGATATGGCATTGCAAGCTCGTTATTCACCGATAGATTTCCCATCTTCAGAGAAATGTTCAGCTCGATTGCTCGCATGGTTCAATAATTACACGGGAAAATAAAAGTGTACCAATACTTTCCGGCGATATTGTACCTGTAAGTGAAAGTCATGAAAGTCAAAAAAATAAGAAGAGAAATTTCACAATAAGATAAGACATTTCACTTACCGGTAAGTGAACATTTTCACTTTGCGTCCCGATCCTAGTGACTTTATTCTGAATGTGTATAGATTGGTGTTTAGAATACTAAAATCAGTTTTCAATCACTCATAATATCGTAAACGACGTTTGAAACACCGTTATAGGCGCTTCAAGTAGTTGCGATCGAAAACTGATTTTATTTTTCGACTTTCGCAGTTATTCTAAATTCAACATTTTATTCATTAATTTTAATACTTTGTACTATGTTCGAAGAAAGCGAGATAGGAAACAACTCGTAACAAATGTTACGAAATTCGCCTTTTTTCGAGGAGAATATAAGAAAGTGTCAAAAAAGTGCCACTCCGCACAGTGTCACACAGTTCCCCACAGTTGTTCAGAGTTTTATTGACGTACGAGACGTTAATTTCTCAGAGCATTTCGTGTCGAACCGTGTCCGAATATACCTGCATACATGATTCCAAACCTACAGAACAGGGTTAGGGCGAGAGAGAGTGCAAAAGTGAGAGAGTCCCTCTCGATTTCACACGCTCTCTCACTCCAAAGCCCTTTCTGTAAGGTTGACCGGCCTGTGGAATGATGTGTGCAGCAAAGCCTTAACTACGTTTCAATCGAACAAAAAGCAATTACTTTCATGTGCCTGCTCTGAGCTAGCGCGAAGCATGCGAGCCTTATTAAACGATTAAATTTGCACTACAAGGACTACTTCGTGAGCAATGCTGGAGATGGAATGTTCTAGGAATTGGCAGTTGCTGGCTGCATTTCCACGTGATTCAACTTGTCCACCTTCGAAAGTCTTCGAAAATTTAGCAGTTCTCGTAGTCACCAATGCATTCTCATCTTATTATCATCGGCAAGATTGAAGAGATCAACTTTTGTTAGTTTTTTTTAAAAATATTTTCTTTTTAATTCTTTGTTTACTACTGTTCTTCTTTATTTTCAATTGATTCAACAATTGCAAGACTTAAAAGAGATCTATTATTGCTAGTTTTTTAAGTGAATTTTCCTCTTTTTGCTGTTTTTGTGCTTTACTCTCAGATTGAACGTTTCAATTCCAGGGATCGGTCTGTTGTTGAATGTGCTCCTGTGCATAATTGCGATTCGAAACGAAGGAAAAGCTTTGGGAATTTACAAGTATCTGATTCTTCTCTTTGTTGCTTACGATGTTATCTACTCTATCATTCAGTACATTCTAATTCAGGTATGTTTATTATTAAAATATTAGTCATTAAATTATTTTTAAAATATAATAAATATTAGAGCACAATGCAGAGAGTGATCACGACGGGGCACATTTTCGCAATGTTCACAGTTGGACACTTCAAACATTCGAGAGTAAGGCTCACTTATTTAGAGAGTAAGGCTCACTTATTATGAGAGTAAGGCTCACTTATTTTGAGAGTAAGGCTCACTTATTATGAGAGTAAGGCTCACTTATTATGAGAGTAAGGCTCACTTATAAAAATAATGAATGCTGATTTCAGCAAGCGCCGGCTGTTTTCTGTGGTATGTACACGCTTTCGTTCGTTTTGCTCGACTACCAATTTCTATATCGATATTTTGCCATAAATGCGTAAGCATTAGATTCGTCTTAGCTTCTATATTAAACCGAACAATAACATTATGCTCATTTAGGTGGCGTTACTTTTATATTCTGCTCTAGTTTGTTCTATACAATGAATAATCTATTTTAGGCCACATCGCGTTGAATTATTCACCAATTTTAAATTTCAAATATTTCTGGCGTTTCTGGCGGCTACCGAGTTCCTTGCCTGGTAATCTCATTTTGGAACGTTAATTTACCACACGTATTTTTCACAAGTGTATCAGTGTATGTTCTGTGCATTTATGCATTAGTTGGACTGTTGTTATAACAACAGTCCAACTATTTCAACTTAATTTATTTCCGTTTCAGGTATTTCACAAGCTTTCATTTCATGATTCCATCCACTGAAGCCCTTAATACTCTAGTGCCCATTGCACTAGACAAATACGACATCAATGATACCAATATCGGCTGGATAGTGGCTGATTTTCAGGTGAGATTATCACTTTTTCATTTGATGTGCTAGAAGTATCGAGATTTTGTATTAATTAGTTCTAATTATCTCTACAGAGCGATGTTCTTCGCAGCAATTTCCACTCATTTCCACATTGCTCACTGTAATCTCATATCCGCCAAGTCGCGAGAGATGCAGAAACAGCTTTTCATTTCACTCTGCGCACAGGTTTCAATTTATTTCAAGGACATAATTAAAGTAACGCGACAATAGATAATGCGAATCATGACTGTAGTGTGAGCTAATTGTAAGGGAACTAAACAACTAGCAGTTGTATATCGTTATATTCAGTAGCTATATTAACGTACTGTCGGCAACAGCTTCGAACTAGATTTTTCGAAACCTCTAATTACTCGAACAAATATTTTTTATAAACATTTTACAGACTCTAGTTCCCCTCGTCGTCGTTTTCACTCCAGTTGCACTTTCTCTCACACTGCCTCTACTCGGCATTGATGTTCCCCATTTGTGTGACGTCATTCCCCTCCTGAGCACTTGCTTTCCAATCCTCGACGCCCTTGTGGTAATGCTGCTTATTGCTGATTATCGGCAGATGCTCGTTGCCTTGATCTGTTGCAAGAGGTTAGTAAATGTGATTGGAAATACCTAATTCTCTAGCGCCACGTTAGTTCATATCAGTGCGTTCGCGTAAGGAGCGCAGATATTGCCAAAATTCCGTACAGCAAAAAGTGACTAGTTGTGTATTTCACATATTCTGATAGCCCTTGGTATGCTCCATCGAAATATGCTTCATTCATGACCTGATGTCTCTAATTTGCATATATCAGACACTTTCTGACAGGATCGAAATTTGTCCGTACTAGCGAATAATAAGCCCATGCTGAAAAGTTGCCCTAAGGGTAAAGTTCATGCGTAGAGTCCGAAAATCGACCTTTAAATGAGCTCCGCTCAAACCCGGCTGAGATATGTTTCAAAATTTATGAAAAAGTCAAATTTTCAATTTTTGCCAGGAAAACTGGAAACCCTTACATAGCTATATTTTATGAATCCTGACGTCGAGAGGAGCCATATTTTTTTATTTCTTTTTCGGAATCAGCATACAAAACTGCCATAGGCATATTTTTCGCTATAAAAATCTCTGACCGGAAGCTGCTCGTTTGGACAAAAGTTACCTCAGATGTTAGTACTTCATGATAAGAATTGATGATTATTTAATCTTTACGACCAATTCCTTTCCGATTATAGTGCTCTATTACACTCACGCGAGATATTTCAACAGCATACAGGTATGCAGGATTCTCAATAACAGTGGTAAATGAGTTTAAAATCGAACAAAAAATTAAAATCACGAATACATTTTGCTGCATATTTTGGTAAGAACAACGCTCATTCCATATCAAAAGCAGTAAGTATAGAAGATATCAATAAAATAATAAAGTAAATCTATTAACTTGGTATTCTGAAAAAAAAATTAAAATAAAAAAAAAGAATTTTTTTTAAAATTCCGAAATTCTTACTTAAAATTTAAAAAAAATTCTTTCTGAGATGTGTTGACCAAATCGCCCTGGAAATACTTTATTATTTATCTAGATATCGAAAAACAACACATTAGTCATCATTAACAATCGACGGGAAATTTATAATGTGGTTCACGTTGCACGCTACACGATGAATGAAAACAAAATGAATGTAACTGTTAATAATGACTAATATGTTGTTCTATATAAATAATGCATATTTCATAAAATAATGCAAATCTATATAAATAATGCATATTTCATAAAATAATGCAAATCTATATAAATAATGCATATTTCCAGGGCGATTTAGTCAACACATCTCAAAGATTTTTTAAAAAATTTTTTAGTAAGAATTTCGGAATTTAAAAAATTTCTTTTTTTGTATTATACAAAACATTTTTCTCAGAATACCAAGTTTGTAGATTTACTTTATTATTTTATTGATATCTTCTATACTTACTACTTTTGATATGGAATGCGAGCGTTGTTCTTACCAAAATATGCAGCGAAATGATGAAAAAATGTATTCGTGATTTTATTTTTTTGTTCGATTTTAAACTCATTTACCACTGTTATTGAGAATCCTGCATACCTGTATGCTGTTGAAATCTCTCGCGTGAGTGTAATAGAGCACTATAATCGAAAAGGAATTGGTCGTAAAGATTAAATAATCATCAATTCTTATCATGAAGTACTAACATCTGAGGTAACTTTTGTCCAAACGAGCAGCTTCCGGTCAGAGATTTTTATAGCGAAAAATATGCCTATGGCAGTTTTTTATGCTGATTCCGAAAAAGAAATAAAAAATATGGCCTGTTTGGGAAAAAATTTTTTTTTAAAAGTTTGAATGTTTTGACTTACCGTAACTTTTTACTGCTACGAGCTATCCAAAAACTTACAACATGAAAAATGCTCCTCTCGACGTCAGGATTCATAAAATATAGCTATGTAAGGGTTTCTAGTTTTCCTGGCAAAAATTGAAAATTTGACTTTTTCATACATTTTGAAACATATCTCAGCCGGGTTTGAGCGGAGCTCATTTTAAGGTCGATTTTCGGACTCTACGCATGAACTTTACCCTTAGGGCAACTTTTCAGCATGGGCGTATTATTCGCTAGTACGGACCCTTCAGGCAGAATCTCAATCCTGTCAGAAAGTGTCTGATATCAGAGACTATCTGAGAGGATCGAGTTTCTGTCAACAGTGGCCGTACAAGGACACCAAACATATGCTGGAAAAATTACCCTAGGGCATACTTCACGCGTAGAAACCGAAAATCGACCTTAGAAGTGCTGATTCTCAAACCCGGCTGAGATATGCCACTGGGTATGGAAAAAAGGCAAAAAAATATTTCGAGAAAGACGCGTCAAACACCCCTATATAGCTATATATTATGAAAGCTAATCTGAAAAGAAGCATTTTCGCTGTTGAACATGTCTTTCTAACTATTATTTGAAAAAAGTTAGAAATTTTTTAAAGTTTGAAAAAAATTTAAAATATTTTTATTGGTTGCCAGTGGGTTTCTTTTGTAGCTCATTCGATTCTACGTGAAAAGATACGTTTGTGTAATTTTTTCAGCCGGATTTGACTTACAGGTACTATTTTTACAAATTCGTCGAATGAGCCGCATAAGCGTATTTTTAGTAAACGCGAATAACCAAACCAAAGCATTTCTCATCGTATCGATGCCATTCGTGCTTAACCACTATTATTTATTAATGCGAATATTTTTCCATCAGATAATTTGTGTTTACAACGTTTTATAGGCATCTGAAAAAAAATAATACGCAATAAATTCTCCGAAAATGACTATTTCGTATATATCAATTTCCATGCTGAACTATACTGTCAGATTGGTCACAAATCGTGTATCAATATTTTTAATGATTTTTGAAGTGTGTCGCTCAATTATTGACTAAAAATCGGTAAGGCGAATAATGAGAAAAAAAACAAAATTTTTGACATTTCGGAAATTTTCAATTTTATGACTTCTTTTGCCTCTAAAACTGCGAAATGAGCAAACAAATTCAAATCGAGAACAAGTAATTTATTCAACAATAGATATTCGATGTCAGGGCAGAATTAATTTAAGGGTCATGGGCATGCGAATGAAGTGAATTTTATATTAACGTGCCAGACATCGGATAATAACAGATTTTTATTTCGATAATTGTTTACTCAGTTTTCTCACTGTATTCTAATGGTAAATGAAGAAAAACTAAATTTTTATCATTTATTTACATATAGTTATTTTAATTAGAAATTCGCCTCAGGAACGGTGAATCGCCAATTTCTGAAAAGAAAGAAAGCTATTTATTTTGATCGGAGGATCAAATTTCGATACAAAAAGAGGAGTGTTGGCGTTTTGACCGAACCCGGATTCAACGCACTCAACCGAATTTTATGAATTTGATTTGTGGTGCTGGACCGTAACCCGATGCTGTAGAAAAGGTAAAACTTGAAAATGATTTTTTTAAAATCTTTAATAACTTGCAGTTTTTAGCATTATTCCGGGAAGAGGAATTTCTTTAATTTGAAATTAACTTATTTTTTCACTGCAAAAAAAATTATTTTCAAATGAAAGAAAATATTTTTATTTTTTTAAAGAGAATTTTTTTTTCGGATTTAATAACAGCATATTTTTAAAAGATTTTTTAAAAAAATAGTTATAAAATAGCGACTAAACACAGTAGAGCAGGGTCAGCCGTTTTTCATTTTCCCTTACACTATAATGAGAAAAGCTGAAAAAATATGAAAATTAAAAAATATGTTATTATCCGATGCCTGGCCCCTTTAAATAAAATTCACATCATTCGCATGCCCAAAAGAAAAAATATTTTTAAAAAGTATACTGTAAAGATGTGAATTTATAACCCATTTTTCTTGTTTTTTTTCAAGTTAGTTCTTATTTTTGCTATTTGAACTGAAATTTCTTGCATGCAATCAACTGCAGGATGCAGCTACAATTGCCTTTATGAAAAATCTTGTACCGTGAAATCGCAGAAAAAAAGGAAAACAAAATTTTTGAGCTACCACAGTACACTAATCAATATTGAAGATCAGGGTGACCCTTTCCGCGTTTATAGTAAATTTGGGGCTTAATTTGGGGCTATCGAATAAAAAATATCGAAATTTTTGGTTTGTCAGAAACTTGTTCTGCCCTGACATCGAATATCTATTGTTGAATAAATTACTTGTTCTCGATTTGAATTTGTTTGTTCATTTCGCAGTTTTAGAGGCAAAAGAAGTCATAAAATTGAAAATTTCAGAAATGTCAAAAATTTTGTTTTTTTTTTCTCATTATTTGCCTTACCGATTTTTAGTCAATAATTGAGCGACACACTTCAAAAATCATTAAAAATATTGATACACGATTTGTGACCAATCTGACAGTATTGATCAGCGATGGAAATTGATATATACGAAATAGTCATTATCGGAGAATTTATTGCGTTTTTTTTCAGATGCCTATAAAACGTTGTAAACACAAATTATCTGATGGAAAAATATTCGCATTAATAAATAATAGTGGTTAAGCACGAATGGCATCGATACGATGAGAAATGCTTTGGTTTGGTTATTCGCGTTTACTAAAAATACGCTTATGCGGCTCATTCGACGAATTTAAAAAAATAGTACCTGTGAGTCAAATCCGGCTGAAAAAAATACACAAACGTATCTTTTCACGTAGAATCGAATGAGCTGCAAAAGAAACCCACTGGCAACCAATAAAAATATTTTAAATTTTTTTCAAACTTTAAAAAATTTCTAATTTTTTTCAAATAATAGTTAGAAAGACATGTTCAACAGCGAAAATGCTTCTTTTCAGATGAGCTTTCATAATGCGAAAATGCTTCTTTTCAGATGAGCTTTCATAAGTGTTTGACGCGTCTTTCTCGAAATATTTTTTTGCCTTTTTCCATACCCAGTGGCATATCTCAGCCGGGTTTGAGAATCAGAACTTCTAAGGTCGATTTTCGGTTTCTACGCGTGAAGTATGCCCTAGGGTAATTTTTCCAGCATAGGTTAAGCTTCCTTGTACGGCCGTATCTCGATCCTCTCAGATAGTCTCTGATATACAGCACGTCAAACTTGAGCTAAATTCACGGTTTTTGAATTGAAGGTCATCAGAGAGAAGAGATACGGATTTGGTGGTTTCAGCAATATTGGCCGCCTTGACGAGCTGCATCTTCGTGTGTAATTTGTTTATGCAAATTTTCAATTCTAAAAATTCTTGAAAATTTCAAAGGCGATTTTCTCGAAAACAAAGCAAAAGATAATTTCTATTTTTTGATATGTTGTGGCCTTGGTCATTAGCTATCGAACAAGCACAATTTGACACGTTTTGGAGGGTGGGTATAGATTCAAATCATGGAAAAATTGATCGTTCCTAATAGAGAGGAATCTCTCATTTCGCTCTCATTCCACCCATTCGAAGCGGATTGCGCGGTCTAAAATGACAGATTTACGTGCATTTCGGCCGATTCTCTCTCCATTTCTCTCATTTGAATCAATTTAGACCGCGCAATCCGCGTCGAATGGGTGGAATGAGGGCGAAATGAGGGGTTCCTCTCGATTGGGAACGATCCGTTTTTCCATGATTTGAGTCTCTACCAACCCTCCAAAACGTGTCAAATTGTGCTTGTTCGATAGCTAATGACAAAGGCCACAACATATCAAAAAATAGGAATCATCTTTTGCTTTGTTTTCGAGAAAATCGCCTTTGAAATTTTCATGATTTTTTTAGAACTGAAAATTTGCATAAACAAACTATACACGAAGATGCAGCTCGTCAAGGCGGTCAATTGCTGAAATAACCAAATCCGTATCTCTTCTCTCTGATGACCTACAATTCAAAAACTGCGAATTTAGCTCAAGTTTTACTTGCTGTAATTATGCAAATTAGAGGCATCAAATCATGAATGAAGCATATTTCGATAGAGCATACCAAGGGCTATCAGAATATGTGAAATAAACAACTAGTCACTTTTTGCTGTACGGAGGGATTGAAATCCTTACGCGAACGCACTGATATTGCTCATCAATATTCGGTTTCTTGCTGGTAAAATTTATCTACCTTGTTCCAGTGTCAAATCGCGAACAGTTTCTGTGCTCAATCAATCTCCCGCATCAGCGGTCAACGGAAATCGCAAGAAGATTACACAATCCCTCATTGAATGCTTCTGATAAAGAACATTTTATAACAACTGCTAAACTCGCATTGATCATGAATCGACGATTACTGCGTTATCGCCACTATTGAATCTTGTACATTGTCATCGACCATTCACCACACTCAGAGAAATGTATGTCATATATGGCTCCTGAACTGCATTTGTATATCATATATAACATACAGTCTGTTATATATGACAGGAATCACCAGAGATTGCATGAGACGGGGAACAACTTTCAAAAACATATTTTAGATTTCGATCAAACTTTTATGTGGGAGTACCCTGGGGACGAGAATTCGATCAATCCGAGTCACGGGTCGCAGAACCGGCTTTTAGCAATTTTACGGCTCTGAAACCGGATTCAGCGTAACTTTGTTCAAAATAAAGCTACCATGCCGTTCTGCAGCCCAAAATGGCCGGAAAAATATGCTCTCCAATTTTTCTGTTGACGAACTTCACCGAAATTGCGTCACGAGTAAGTTGTGATTCAAAAAGCAGAAAAAAATCAATTTAAAAATTATTATCTAATTTATATCTAAAATGCAACAAAATTGTGATGCAGAATAAGAAAGAGGAAGTCAACATTAGTAGTATAAAAATATAAAAATGAACAAAAAGTGGTGTACTCAGCACCGAAAAATGGCCTTGAAACTTAAAACCTCCAATTTCGTATTTTTTTCTTAAATCTTGAATAATTGTGTAATATTAGCTAAAATAATGCTGGAAGCCATACTCCAAACTCACTAATCGTGCCAAGAACTACCGTGCGAATGCCCATATTCAAATAGTCAGTTTCGCACTATCGATGCTCACTGACACTCCGCAGAGCGAAGAAGATCTCAAAATGAGAGCAAGAGGTTTTTTTGGAGATCGAATGCCCACCTTCGAGGACAGTGAAGTAGTGCAGGGAATACTGAGAGATGGAGCAGAGTACTACAAGTCGGCAACGACCAAGCACGAACGGTTATGGCTTCTCTCTCTCTATTCCCGAACATTCGAATACCATGACATGGTGGAGCATATCGACGGACTGTCGGAGAGGACGTGGAATCAGGCGAAGAAGATGGGGATCGACCAAGGGACGTACAAGGAGACTGACAACACGAAGGAGCGCTACGATCCCATCAAATTGGAATACTTTATAAGCTTCATTACGAGGTAGTTTGCTAAGTCAATTCACAACTCAATCAATAATTTCAGCCCGTATATTCTCATTGGACTCCCTTACGGACACACGAAAGCGACGGACAGCCAGGGAACTACTTACGATCTCCCTCAATCGATCAGGCCGACAGGGATCTACGAGACTATCGACATGTACATTGCGTCAGTGGACGAGCAACATATTAGTATATGAATTGATTACTCAGGTACATGAAGGAGATGGGTCTCGAAAAACTCCTCCTCAAGCGGACAACTTGCTACAAAATTCTCTCGATGCTCCCGTTGAAGAAATCCCACTCACTTGAGTGTGTGGATTATTTCCAAGCAGACGCCACCAATGTGAGTAAAAAGTTCACTTTTCCGAATACGAATAATCTAATTCAGGCATTCATCGAGATCGCGAAAATGATCGATGCCCTCGTAAGCATGCTCTTCCTCGATAAACTCGATGCTCCTCCTCTTAAGCGAGCTTTTGACGAGATGAAGCACTACTTGAAGAACATCTTTCGTCTGCACGTGAAGAAGCAGAGTGTCAACAGCGATCACTGCCTCACCTGGACTCTGAGTGATCCCACCAACCCTCACTTTTCCATGCCGGACTCTGGACATCTGCATCGGCAGCGATGTGTGTACTGCAAGCAGATCGATCAAACTAATGAGTGAGTTTAAATTCTGACAATAGTGAAATGTGTTAATCTTAAATATTGCAGTGACATGAAGAAGATGCTCCGCCAGTTTGCGAATAGAAAGGGACTGAGTGCTGATCACAAGAAGAAGATTGACACTTACGTCCACGAGTTCGATCAATATGTCGAAAAGTTCAATGATCTCAAGGCGCACCTCGCTCGAGCAGTCTATGCATCAATGGAGAAGGAGAGAATCGTCAACTCGCTACCTGAGAATCACGGTAGGCTCGATAATAAAATGCTCAAAAACGATTTTGCATTCCAGCTTTATGGACACTCGACTATGCCCAGCGGTGGAACCCTGGAGCGGTATCGAGAAAAGCAGAGCCAGTACTTCGGGAAATCCGGAGAGAGGTATGCAATGTAGTATTAGAAGTATCCACTAAATGTCTATCCTCTCAGCTGGCACGTCATCCACGCAGTTGCAAACATCTCCGGGAGACTCGTGACGCACTCGTGGGTTCACATCATGAAGGAGACTGAACAGGTGGGATTTACAAGCACACTGATGTTAATTCAGTATCAAATATTCAGGACAACACTGCCGTCGTTGCAATTGTCGAGCACGCACTCACGGATATGCACACGATGGGAATAACCGGCGTTCACATGCGTAGTGACAACGCCGGTACATTAATTTATCGAATTTTTAAAATTCATATTGTGCTACTATTTTATAATCATTTTTACTATCTGTTTCATTCAGGTTACTACCACTCCTCTGCTCTCATCGGATCCCTCCCGTCCATTGCGGCCAAGACCAAGGTGAAGATCCTGTCCTGGAGCTTCTCCGAAGCGCAAGCTGGGAAGGCTGCCAGTGATCGGATCGCCTCCTTCGTCAAGAGGAAGATGAGGAGTTACAAAGATGCGATGCACAATGTGATCACTCCAGAGGAGATGTTTTACGCGATTAACGCAACGAAGCAGCTACGAGGAGTCAGTGTCTACGTCGCCAAGGTTGTCGAGGAGAAAAAATCTACCACGAAGATTCCACACATTTCCGACCTCGGCCACTTCGATATCCACGGCAACAGCGCCAAGGGATGGAGATTCTACTTAATTGGACCAGGAATTGACATCCACGGACTCAATCCATCAATTGGAAAGTTCACGATTGTGGAGACGAAGGACAAAGTGAAGTTGATGGGAGGAAAACTTACTTTTCCTGCTGCGAACATCGAGGACAGGAGGATAATCCAAGACTCGCTGACGAAGCCTCCAGGAGCATGGGAAGAACCATGGTTCTGGCTTCTGCGCCCCGAACGTTCACCGATGTTCAATCAGGAGCCCCATGATTTCGATGATGAGATTGTCACTGGAATTCCCTCTCCCATCAATTTGGCTGGTGCTCCCAAGGGTCTCTTCTACTGCACTGACTGTGGCTCTTCCTTCCTCTGTCTGTCAAACCTCATCAATCACATCGAGAATGGAATCCACAAAATCAAGCCGGAGAGGGTCAAGCTGCTGGACAGGGCACTGGGCTACTTCTTGAGATACATCGAGGACGCTCAACGACCCATTTCACTCAATCCAGCCGCAGAGATCATCAATGTTCTCAAAGGACACACCGATCGCCCAGTCGACAAAGGATGCTACATTCGAACAGTGAAGAAAACGGGGCGTTATCCTCCTGAGACGAAAAAGTTCATTACTGAACTCTTTGAGAAGTACGCTGCCAAGAATGCCAAGCTGAAGCCTGACGAAGCAGAGAAGCAGATGAAGGAGAGTGATCTCCCTCCCAACAAATGGATGAGCAATGATCAAATCAAGTCTCTCATCACTGTTCTCACTTCCAAGAAGCCGAAGACTCGATTCACCCGTGCTCTCTTTGATGGATACGATGAGAATGACATTATGGAGGAAGTCGAACCGTCTGAGGAGGACATCGTTATGAGCGATGAACAAATGCATGAATTCCTTTTGCCCAATCTTTCTCATTTCTTTAGCGATGTCAATAACCCAATTCATTCGGTAATCCCTGAAACTTCAAGAGATTTTGAGTGATATTTAAAAGGTATTACACAATTATTTTAGCTAATATTACACAATAATCGTATTGTATGCACTTCTATAAATATATAATAAGATAAAATAATTACACGGAGAACGACAGCCAAGTAAACAACCAGTAGAGCCCATTTCTCTTAAGAAGGAGAAAGAGGTGAAAGGAAGGGAGTGTGTGTGAGGGACAATCAATGGGATGAGTCAACACAGCTGTCCTCTCTCAGAGGAGGAGGGGAGAGGGTTCGAATGGCCCCTGCGGGGTCAGGGGAGGAGAGAGGGTGTCAGTAAGATGGCCTGGCAAAGCGGCCATCACACGTGGAACATATTTTCCTTCATTTTCTGTTTACTGGGAGTTATATTTTTACATTCAGAATATTTTCAGACTTTTCAAGATTTAAGAAAAAAATACGAAATTGGAGGTTTTAAGTTTCAAGGCCATTTTTCGGTGCTGAGTACACCACTTTTTGTTCATTTTTATATTTTTATATTACTAATGTTGACTTCCTCTTTCTTATTCTGCATCACAATTTTGTGGCATTTTAGATATAAATTAGATAATAATTTTTAAATTGATTTTTTTCTGCTTTTTGAATCACAACTTACTCGTGACGCAATTTCGGTGAAGTTCGTCAACAGAAAAATTGGAGAGCATATTTTTCCGGCCATTTTGGGCTGCAGAACGGCATGGTAGCTTTATTTTGAACAAAGTTACGTTGAATCCGGTTTCAGAGCCGGAAAATTGCTAAAAGCCGGTTCTGCGACCCGTGACTCGGATTGATCGAATTCTCGTCCCCAGGGTACTCCCACATAAAAGTTTGATCGAAATCTAAAATATGTTTTTGAAAGTTGTTCCCCAGAGATGCTGTTTTCATGCAATCTCTCGTGATACCTGTCATATAACATACAAACGCAGTTCAGGAGCCATATATGACATACATTTTTCTCTGTGCAACTTAATCCGCACTAGAAGGTTGGAAACGGCTAATTCTCTAGCGCCACGTCAGTTCACATGGCTCGTTAACAATCCGATTCTTGCTCAGTCACTATTAATTATTTTGAATTAGTCGTCGTATGAGCAAACAAATAGGTATTTATTCGTATATTTTTGTCGTGGCTGTCGATGTTGATTTTTCTGCTACATTCACACAAGCCGTGGCATACTCATTCATTCGATCATTCACGTTTGCCTCCACTCAAGCACTCGGCAAGTGCGCAAGACTGACTGTTGACACAGCACGAGAAGGCGAACTGTAAGATGTTTTATTCAAGTTAAGAGATGGACAATTCCCGGTTAAACCTAACTCATCAGTTCCAAACCTCTTGCAGCAACACATGATCGATGTGAGCATTTGTCGATAATCAGCGATCAGTATCATTACGCAAGGGCGTCGAGAATTGGAAAGCATGTGCTGAGCAGAGGAATGACGTCACACAATTGGGAAATATCAATGCCGAGTAGGGGAAAAGTAAGGCAGATTCCGACCGGGGTGTAGACGAAAAAGAGAGGAACAAGAGTCTGAAAAAAAAAACATTCAGCTTCTTGCCTCATATGATTTTAATAGTTGTTTATATATTCATTTATTAATAGTTTATATATTTAAGAGATATTTGTCTCTTGAGATTAATGGAACATTAATATGCTGAATCACCTGTACACAAAGGGAGATGAACAGCTGTTTTTGCATGGCTCGTGATTTTATTGAGATAAGATTGCTGTGATCGATGTGGAGTTGGATCGAAATTGCAGCAAATATCATAAACCTTGACATAAAATAGAATTAAAATTTATATATCACACCATAGAGTTGACCGTTCCGTATCGGTATCGAGAGTACGGGCCCCTCGCCTACCCTCTGGCACTTTCTCTCGTATTCGGGGGATAGAGGAGAGAGGGTGGGGTCAAATGCCGTATTAAGAAATCCGGCGCAGTATTCAGGAACTGGGGAACTCACACAGAAATAACGGTGTTTCGATAGAGGACAGGTCAAATCGATTACCTTTCACATTTCGAGGCATGCGAAACAAGAACTTGTATTGATGTTCCTCCCTCAGCCTCCTTATTCCCAGTTTCTCACAGAATACGGCGCCGTATTCCTTAATACGGCATTTGACCTTTCTTCCCCAGGAGTACGGAGAGTAAGAGAGAGAGATGACCCCGCCTCTCCCTTAATACGATCGAGAGAGGTCAAGAGAGCGAGAGATCGCCGTTTTACGAATACCGAATCGGCAGCATAACATCAGCTAACAGATGGCCCCAAATCTTGTATTTTGTTACACTCATTCGCGTCTTTCGTGTCGTTACAATGAGGATTTATTGAGTGATTCACTAACCCAATAGAAGCCGTCACGATTGTTGTTGTGTTGAAATAGCACAGCATCGCGCGCCAGTTATAAATGCCATCGCTCTGGAAAAAAAACAACTCCAATATTGTGCACAATTGCTTTTTATTGTTTTACATTCAATCATTGTTTTCGCCGAATTTTCTTAACAAACATTAGGAACATCAGCAGGCAAAAAGCTCACTTTGTAATCGGCAATCATCAAGCCAATCTCGGTGTGATCAATGTCGTATTTTTGCCTCGCGATGGCGATCACATCAACGAGCGATCGTGTAGATGGCATCATCAACCAGAAACAGGACGAGTACCTAAGATTTCACGTACACCCAGAATGAATATACTTACTATTAGTATATTCTATACTGAGATACGACACCGAGTATATGATATACTCAATATTCAGTAAATTCTCTCGTTTTCGCACGCTCTCTCGACGCGCAAATATACTCAATATTGAGTATATCATATACTCGGTGTCTCATCTTAGTATATTCATTCTCTGTGTAGTAATAATAATATTTTATCTACGCCCCCGGAGCAACATGATTTGAAGATTGACAACAAATTAGGAAAGATATAGGGGAGACTCAGAATTGCACTTGGGATAACGGAGACATGCATGTCGCTCTCGTTTCTGTCTTTGCAAGTTGTCCCTCAGAATTTCGCTCTTTTCGAAACAGGACTTCCGAATATCGCAAAAGGTTATTATAAATTCCCAAACACACGGTCAAAATAATAAAACATTCCACTCCTAAACTGCAGATATGGCTGCAAGAGAGAAAACAAAGCGAGAGACACGCTGAGGTATAGAAAGAGAGTACACGCACCAGCAGTCCATTTCATGAATGTATGATTTTTAAAAGTCTAATATTTGGTCTTACAGTTGGCGCTAGGATACATTTAGTTCGCAAGCGAAATCGGTTTCATCCGTTGAATTATTGAAAAAAAGGCTCACCAGACACAAAATTCCGCAGACGCCAAAATAACGAGAGCTAGTATAAATTTGCACTCGGAGAATAATCGAAGACGATCTGATCTGCAGAAAAATATATTTTAACGATATTTCGGTTCTGCAACTTTTAGACGTTATTTCATTCGTACAACTATATTTTATTTTTTTTGTTGAAAAAACTGAACAACAGATTTCATGTAGAAAATAATATAGCAGGCAATTCTCGACTCGACTCCTTGCAATTTAGCTTTTTTTAAATGATTAAATCAACGATTACGATTTTATGGCAAAATATCGATAGAGAAATAGGTAGTCGAGCAGCATGAATGACATAGTGTACATTCCACAGAAGAAACATAGAGCGTGCTAAATCGATTTTAATTTATTTTTTATTTCCTTCTCGACGAAATCACCCATGAATTTGTAAAGTGTCCGATCGAGAACATAGCAAAAGTGTGGCCCGTCGTAATGACTCTCTGATATACGTCTTTTCCCCCGCATGATTCGGCAGAGTTTGAAATTCGAGTAAACAATTGGATTCAATTCAATTCAATTATTTATCATGTCGGGCAATAGTGCTCAGATGAGGATGGGCCGGAATTCTTCGTTAGTTGCATTCCACCATTGGGGCCCGATTGCTTGTTTCAGGTCATCTCAATTGGATTAGACCTCTTCATTTCGCACACTCTCTCACCAATCGACAGGCGTTGAGAGTGTGCGAAATGAAGTCTAATCCAATTATTCACCCGAATGTCAAACTCTAATGATTTGTATGCTCTTTACAAACCTGATCGACAACATACTGCACAATAGAGTAAAGAATATCGTATACTGCGAAGAGAAGTATGTGATATTTATATGCTCCAATTTTCCTGCTCTCACTTCGCACGACTAAACTGCACAGTAGCACATTCAATACCACACCGATCACTGTAAAAATTGAAATTCAGAGCCGTTTATACCCCAATATTTTAAAAAGGTAAGCAAACACACAGAAATTGGCCTCCTCAATCTTTCCGATGACGATTAGATGCAATTGCATTCCGAAAGTTGATTTTTATTTCAGCAGGGCGCGTCTAAACCATGAAATAATGCAGCAAATAACACTCACCATCTACTTTCTCCTGTCAAACAGCTGATAAACGAGGGGAAAATGTAGCGGAATTAAAGAAAGAGTTTAAGGACAATTGTCATTTTCATCTAACATTAGTGTAGCGGGAAAATGGACACATTAAGAGTTTCACGAAAATATACCAATAAATATATAATGATTTTCTTATATCACGTTGAATTAAAAAGAAAGTCAATGCTTACTGGGCAAGAATCGGAATAATCACGAGCAAAATTTACTGACGTGGCGATCAAGAATTAATATCCGTTTCCACCTTTCCTGTTGTAATTAAGTTAGTTTGGTCGGGCGACTGTGCACAATGCATAGCCGTAATACAATACAAATTTAAAAAAAAAACTATTTGTCTCATTTTCTGCTAATAAACAAATTAGTTGCACACGAGAATTCCACAACTATTATAGTTTCTAAAATACTGCAAAACATAAGGAATAGTAATATGACTCGCCCGAGAGGGAGTTCAAATTCATAGAAAATTTCACTTCGAGTATCATGCTGATAAGAAAGCTTCGCTCGTTATTCCAGCCAGCATATTTTGACTAATATCTTTGGACACGGAGCTCGGATTAGTTCATGCAGAGAAACATTTTTAAGGGTCATCATCACACTATTTCTCGCCCACTTTGTGCTAGCCATCGGTTAATAACACCAATTCTAATGGACTCTCAATTGCTCATTGTGGGCATTGTACGGTGTCTAGATTTTGAGCCTCTATTTTTGATACTATTTCCCACCCCCCCTACCATTACTAGCTATGTAGTATATGAATTTGAATTGAAACAGCGGCGAATATCATAAAATTGTTCAAACCCCTCATTACATGCAAATCAACAGAAACATCAACAAACAGATGACCCAGATCTTGTCATTTTTGTTACATTCATTCGCTAAGCGTCATTCGTGTCGTCAGGCCCTCAACTGTTGCAACTGTGTTGAAGAATTTATTATTATTAATATTTATTATTATTTGTAATTTATTATTATTAGTATATATTATTAGTATTGCTAGTATTGCACGCCAGTTGTAAAAGCCATGGCGCTGAACAAAAAATCCAAGATTGTGTTCAATTTTTTTAGATTCAATATTACTTGCATTTATAAATTCGTCATTGTGTTCGCCTCATTTTCTGAATAACTTCAGGAAAAAATCAGTGGAAAAAAATCACTTTGAAATCGGCAATCATCCACCTATTATCTGCTTGATGAATGCCGTATTTCTGCGTCGCGATGGGAGTGATACACACACAAAATGATAGTAGTTTTTAACTATCGTGATAGTCATGGTGAGCACATGATTGTAAAATACTGCTAGCAATGTGCTCACCATGACTATCTCGATAGTTTAAAAAACTATCATTTTTCTGAGTGATATCATCGAGCGATTGTGTAGGCGGCATCATCAACCAGAAGCAGGAGGAGTACCAAATATCATATCACGCTCCACATGATTCCAAGAATGATGTGGCTCTATTCTATCAGTTGTCACCAGCTGTCCGTCTCCACTCTGCTCAAACGAGGACTTCCGAAACAACGGATTTCGTCCAATTCATATAGAAAATTATATGGCAGGGTTAGGATTTTTTCGATTCAACACACTCATTTTCACACTATAATTAGGTTTTTTTTTAAATATTTATATCGAAACACAACTTCTTCAATTACATTTTCGATTTTTTGGCAAAATATCGATAGAGAAACATGAATGGTATCGTGTACATTCCAGTGTTTTTTTTGGGCTGAGAATCATTTGTTCTCAATTTCACCACTTTTACATTGGGCAGGAATTAGTATGCTCACGAATATCACCGGAGAAAGCTATAATTTCAATGAAAACGAATGTCCGCAAATAGTAGCAATTACCGCTTTCGCAGATGAGAATAACAACGTTCAATTTGTGCTCGAAAATCAGAGTGTTTCAGCTTCTTTTCAGGGTTTGGACAGACAACTCTTGTGGGTTTATGTCTTGCGGAAGTGTTTAACCCTGTTAGCATAATTACGCCCCCCTCTTCCTCTCTATCCATGCCTTCAAACAATCAATTGAGTAATTGATTCACAGCGTTTCAGGGGTATAGCTCCTCGGCCACAGGCCATTGGCAGAATGCCAAATGCACATCATATCTATTCATACAGAAGCTTGAGTACGGTAGGATAGGGCGCAGACCCTCTATATATACCCACATCGAAACCAGCTCCGTGCGCGAGCCGGGTTTGAGAAGCGGGAGGAGAGGTGACGTCGCGCCCCGCCCCCTCGCATGATCGATCTCGTTTCGCCCGCCCGCTCACTTGACTGCGGCACAGAGACAGCTCTGCGTCTCTGCCCCACTCGAAGGGGGAGAGACTTGTCCACCCCGTCTCGAGTAACGCGCGCCCTCCCGATATAATATGGCCCGTTCTTTCGCTTCGCCGTCTGGCACCCTCTCTTCAGCGAACGCTCTCTAACTTCTGTCTAGCCGTCTAGCTCATATGTCCACTCTCGAAATGCTGTGTGATTTAGTCAACGCTGGCTATGTCTCTTATTTGAGACAGATGTTGGGTCGGTGAACAGCGTTAGCATATATTGTGAGAATAATGAACCGTTGCATGGTGTTTGATAACAACTAACTTCATCTACTGATGGAGTCGTAATTGTAAAATGATACGTTCATGCCAGTACAGAGTGATGCCCGCACTCTCTTTCTATACGCCCGAGTATCTGTTTCTTTGTCATGCTCTCTCACCGTCACATCTGACGTTTAGGAGGCGATTTCGACGAGTGTTTGTGCATTTATAATACGCAATCTCGGCAACCTATGCAATCTCATCTAATCATAATCGGGAATATTGAGGAGACGAACTTCTGTATGCTTTTGCAATTTTGTATTATCAATGGAATTGCATTTTTGCTAGTTCTAAAATTCAATTTTTTACAGGGATCGGACTGGTTTTAAATGCGGTGCTGTGCAGTTTAGTCTCACGAAGCAAGAACAAGACTATTGGCGCGTATAAATATCTCATTCTATGCTTCGCGGTTAACGATGTCCTCTACTCGATCGTTCAGTGCGTAATCAATATGGTTTGCAACGAATAATCCTAAAAGACAATGATATATGGTATTTAGAGAATAATTACAACCGGTCACACGTTCGCTATGTTCACGATTAGATTCTCCCATTCACGAGTGAGTTATCCCCGATTAATTAAAAATCAATTAAAATATATTTAGCACACTCCATGTTTCTACTGTGGAATGTATACCATTTCCTTTATGTTGCTCGACTACCAATTTCTCTATCGATATTTGGCAATAAAATCGTAAGTTGTTGAAAATACACATCGTAAATGAGCTAATTGCGTTGTGATGAAGATGATAAGCGACGAATAAAAAATAAATTTAAAACCATTAAAGGAAAATCATATATTTGACTTGTCGAATTCACTTTGTTTTACAGCCCAGAGCGTCTTCAATTATTCTCGGAGTACAAATTTGTACTCGTTCTTGTTCTTCTGGCTGCTCTTGAATATTGGGCATGGTGAATCTTTCCGCGATTTAAATCAGGGCGAAGTCGATTTTGACCTTATTATAAGGGCTAAAAGTTCACGAAGCATACCTTAACCATACGGTAAGATCTAAATACAGTTTTACTGTAGGTACTTATCCTGCTACTGGTTACTGGTCCCGTCGAAGGAAGCGTTAGATGATATCATTCCAATTATGAAGGAGAAATACGATATTGATAACAGAGAGATAGGCTGGCTGATTGCCGATTTCAAAGTGAGTTTTTTTGTCATGAGGATTCCTAATTTCAATCAAAAATTGTCAAAGCATAATCGGTATTCAATAGAAAGTATAAATGTTTCTAACAAAAAAAGATGTGTATAAAATATTGGAATAGATTTTTTTCGTTCAGCGCGATAGCTTGTACGACTGGCGCGCGTTGTTGTTCTACTTCATCGCATTAGCAATCATGACTGCATGTATTGGGTCAGTTAGTCACAATCCACAGCTGCGGCCTAACGACGCAAAAGACGCTTACAGCTCAAGAAGTTTGTGTGTCTGGTGTTGTGTCTGTTGTGTCCGGACTCCGGAGACGCCTGGACGCACGTCTCCGGACGCAAGACACCCAAAATTCTTGAGAATTAGTGATTTAGGAGCACAAAATTTTGAGAGACCAAATTCTTCGTCCTACATTGAATATCCACGTTAATGTTTGTTCGATGGCCATTTCAATATTGATTTTGTTAAGGTTTATGGTCTTCGCCGCGATTTCAATAAAACTTCACATCGACAACAGTAATCTTATCTCAGTCAAATCACGAGCCATGCAAAAGCAGCTGTTCATATCCCTGTGCGCGCAGGTGAGCCATTATATTTTTCATTAATCTCAAGAGATGGGTTGACCATTCTATGCAAACTGTTATCTTTCATGTCTCGCAAAAGCGGGTAAAGTAAAAATATTCGGGGGAAAATAAGAATAATATCTTTTGAGACTCTGGTACCTCTCTTTATTGTCTACACCCCGGTCGGAGTCTCCCTTACTTTTCCCCTACTCGGCATTGATCTCCCCTATTTGTGTGACGTCATATCTCCGATGTGTACCTTGTTCCCAATACTCGACGCCCTTGTAGTAATGCTTCTAATCACCGATTACCGACAGATGCTTGCCGCTATGCTGTGCTGTTGCAAAAGGTTCGTCTACATTCAGAGAAATGTCTGTCATATATGAGAGAATATCTGAGTCGATTGAGATTCTATCAACGGGGGCCGTACAAGGATAAATTAACCTATGCTGAAATAATGTTCTTAGGGTAAACTTTATGTGTAGAGACCGAAAATGGCTATAAAAAGTTTCTTAGATCAAACCCGGCTGAGATACGTTTCACAATATGAAAAAAGTGTAAAAAATATTTTTCGCAGAGAATGTCGGAAACCCTAACATAAGCATATATTTGGGTAGCTAGCGTGATGTAGAGTATTTCTTGCGTTGAAACTTAATTTCTAACTATTCTGACAAAAAAGTTACGAATTTTTGAAATCTCAAATTTAAAATTTCCATATCTAGACTTTTCCCAGTGCACTTTTAGATAAGTTCATTCGATAGCGCGTGAAAAGTTACCCCTAAGTGCACCGAATCGTCAAGTTTTGTTTTCTTCAATTCGACGAAATCGTTGTTTGAATGCGGCCAATCGCACTATTACGCGACGCAGCACGCGACGCGCGTCTCGATAACGTAAACAACTGGTCTATTTTCGAATCCAAAATTACGAAATCATTGAGAAAATATGATTTACAATCAAAACACACTCAAACAATCCTTCCAATGTACGCCTTTCGGATTGTGTGTAAAATTGGAAGAAATCTGAAATATCGATTTTTAAATTTTTACCATGGTGCTAAACTTCGCCCAAAAAAGCTCAAATAAATTCTTAGAGTATTCTTATGCATCTGCAAACCGTAGTAAACTCTTATATGCCAAAAGTAACCGTGAAGAAATTGTTCCATTATTTTTCATTTTCATGAATTTATGAAATTTAGAAAGTTCATGATATTTTGGGGAAAAAATACTGATCTAAGGTGGTAGTAACATTTTACACACTTCTACATGATTTCTGAAATTCTTTGACAATGCTAGCTGGTTTTCAATGTTCAATAGTACATTATATAGGGAACTGAAAAAGAGCAGTGTGCAGTGTTTTAGATATCATGTACACCCTATAATGGTGTGGAAAAATCATTCTTTTTCTATCTTAGGTTTAGAAATATGTATTTTCTGAGAATATGAAAAAATTTCCATAATTTTTGACACATTTTCGATAAAATTGATTCGGACTTCCGAGACACAGTTGCAAAAAAATAACTTTTTGTACACTAAAAAGTATGTTTTCCATAGCGTCACCATACTTCTAAATATATATTTTATGTGGCTGGGAGTTCTCTTTTCATGCCATTTATTCAATGAAAACAATCTCTGATTATTTTCTGTACACTTGCCAGTGTTCTTTTTTCAGTTCCCTATATAATGTACTATTGAACATTGAAAACCAGCTAGCATTGTCAAAGAATTTCAGAAATCATGTAGAAGTGTGTAAAATGTTACTACCACCTTAGATCAGTATTTTTTCCCCAAAATATCATGAACTTTCTAAATTTCATAAATTCATGAAAATGAAAAATAATGAAACAATTTTTTCACGGTTACTTTTGGCATATAAGAGTTTACTACGGTTTGCAGATGCATAAGAATACTCTAAGAATTTATTTGAGCTTTTTAGGGCGAAGTTTAGCACCATGGTAAAAATTTAAAAATCGATATTTCAGATTTCTTCCAATTTTACACACAATCCGAAAGGCGTACATTGGAAGGATTGTTTGAGTGTGTTTTGATTGTAAATCATATTTTCTCAATGATTTCGTAATTTTGGATTCGAAAATAGACCAGTTGTTTACGTTATCGAGACGCGCGTCGCGTGCTGCGTCGCGTAATAGTGCGATTGGCCGCATTCAAACAACGATTTCGTCGAATTGAAGAAAACAAATCTTGACCATTCGGTGCACCCAGGGGTAACTTTTCACGCGCTATCGAATGAACTTATCTAAAAGTGCACTGGGAAAAGTCTAGATATGGAAATTTTAAATTTGAGATTTCAAAAATTCGTAACTTTTTTGTCAGAATAGTTAGAAATTAAGTTTCAACGCAAGAAATACTCTACATCACGCTAGCTACCCAAATATATGCTTATGTTAGGGTTTCCGACATTCTCTGCGAAAAATATTTTTTTCACTTTTTTCATATTGTGAAACATATCTCAGCCGGGTTTGATCTAAGAAACTTTTTATGGCCATTTTCGGTCTCTACACATAAAGTTTACCCTAAGAACATTATTTCAGCATGGGTTAATTTATCCTTGTACGGCCCCCGTTGATAGAATCTCAATCGACTCAGATATTCTCTCATATGGCTCCTGAACTGCGCTTGTATGTTATATATATCATACTGTATGTTATATATCACATACAAGCGCAGTTCAGGAGCCATATATGACAGACATTTTTCTCTGTGTACGTTGCTTCCGATTTCACGGGTCATATTGTTATTATATATTATTATATATTATATATATTATTATTATATATTATATAATTATTTACTGCAGATGGCATTCTCGCACTATCTCAACGGGCAGTATTCCTCAATTTCCAACTGGGTGATGATGCAAACGCTCGATTGGTGACAGCTAGAGCGCGAAATGTGAGACCACGCTCTCCTCATTTCACACACTCTTTAGACTTGGTCTGTAGGTGAGAGAGTGTGCGAAATGAAGAGGCCGTGGCCTCACATTTCGTACTCTAGTCAAAGCCCGTCTCTTAGTAGAACATAAATAGAAGAGCAACATCGAGAGCCATGCACGATACTTTGTTCATCTATCTACTATAATATTTTATAAATATAATATATTCATTATATAACAAAAATATACAGACGTAAAAGTGGAGGAAGGAACTTTTACTGTTCAGTAACAATAACTCGTAATAGCAAAATAAATTTGTAATTGATAATTCTAAGCTGATATGACGCGGTATATTTATATATTATTATTAAAAACGGCGGAGCCAAATGACCATGTAATATTATGCGGTAATCGGTCGGTATTTGGTAATTACATTAAATAACGACGTGATCTCGAACCATTTTCAACTGGGTTCTGAAGGACTTGAAGAATACCTGAAATACATGTTTGGTAAAGTACTGTAGTATATAAACTGACCTGGTTGTGCTTCATTCCGTTCTTGTACAATTTCTCCCCGTTCTGATGCGGAATCCTGGTCGTCACCTGAGAACTTCTTCCGTTATTGAATCAAAAATCAATCAATTAATTGATACAGTATAGAATCATACTCTTTTCTTTGTTATTTTTCTTTCAATCACCATTCTCGACTCACCTTTCCGCAAACTTGATGGCCGACGATCTCATCTTGTGTCGATCCAATAGTGTAAATGTACTTCCCCTCGTACTTTCGCTTGCGTTCAATGTCCTCAAATGGTTTCACTTTTACCATAACTTCATTCCCCTTCCCACCTTAGCACACTTTCCTTTTCAAATAGGTGTCTCAAATTCCAGATACAATTATTCATGCTACAAGGTTTGGTCCCGCTGAACGATGCTATCATATCCATTACTGGCTACGATTTTACAAGCACTACGCCGGATGAGAACGATAGAAGGCGAGAGGCAACTGTTATGACAGGGACGGTATTGCAAAATGGTTCTACTCCGGCCAAGGGCTGATTTTAATTCTTTCTCACCACGAGGAACTTGCTCTTGATGGGGCAAACTCCCGAGTAGAGACCGTCTTGCGGGTTGCAGATGGGCATGAGGGGAAAGAGAGCGCAGCCGGCAAGAGGCACGCCGCCCACCTTACGCAACTGATTATTACATTTATAAATTGATACGATCACATCAAAAAGTCAAATGACGGACTTCCGTTGTTTACCACACAGGCACGTACGCGACCCTCTCACTTTTGCCCGCTCTCTCGCTTTGGTAAACACAGGAAGTACCATTTTGACTTTTTTTGTGTTCGTATCATTTCATAAATGTAATACAAGGTGATCGAATTCAAATTTCACTCCGATGTACTATTAAATTATATTTTTTTTATCGTATCTGTAGCTTTATCAATGTATTCCCGTTTTACATGTCTGCAACGTACAGGAAAAGTAGGATAATTTGAGCTCTGTTTACAACTACTACTAATGCACAAAAACTCATCCAAAATAATAAAACAGTTCGTTCCGAAAAGACAGATACGGCTGCGAGAGAGTATGATAAAGCGAGAGACCGAGGTATAGAAGAGTACACGCACAAGTAGTCCGTGAACGTAACATTTTAAAATTGTAATACTTGTTACACTTTTGAAATTGGTTGTGCTCTACTCACCACCGGCGCGACTCCCTCATTCGGCCCCGCGACTCCGACGAAAGTGTCGATTATGTGAGTGAGAGGCTTTCCCAGTTGCTCATTCGTATCCACACATCGACCTTAACTCGGAGAGTTTGGTTTTTTTCTCCTTTAGATATAATGTCGTGTCGTGCCCCAATTATTTCTTTCGAGGAGCAAGGGCCCACATGAAAGGCAATGTGAGATGTCCAACGTGAGGCAAAGTGGAGCATTAATGTTAACGATAAATCAGAGCAAAACAGTACTCCGTTATTTCACAATCAGGATTTTTCACAGGTTTCACAAGTCGAAGTGAATCTCTTCATGCGGCGACAAACAAACGTATCATTTAAGAATTACCTCTCAACACGGGATACCCAGAAGGAGTAAATCTTTTTATGATTTTCTAAGAGCATATTTTCAAGCTATCCAAATTACAAAGAACTAGCCATATCAGTGCGTTCGCGTAAGAACCGCATAAATTGACCTCAATCCGTACAGCAAAAAGTGACTAGATGAGTATTACACAGATTCTGGTAGCTATTGGTGTGGTCAACCAAATTCCGTTACACTCATGATCTGAAATGTCAAATCTGCATAATTACACGAGGTCAAAGTTACGCTGTATTCATAGTTTTTCGAGTGCAGCTCTTCAGGGTGTTGAGTTACGACTTTACTCAATGAACAAAGAATGGTCGCCAAAATATGGCGCATCTTTCTGCGTCATTTGTTTATTCAAATTTTTATTTTTGATTTTTTCCGGAAAATATAAACTCAAATTTCTCGAAAACCAGGCCGAGTCCAGTCACCAATTTTCAATATGTTGTACTTCTGAACACGGTCTTTCCGATGGTCACAACCACATGATGTATCGAGGGCCGCTTAGGGTCGCAATTTTCATTACAAAATCATCAAAACTACACGAATACCCCTCATTCCACCCTTATTTCACTTGTTCTACGCTAAGTGAGCGGTCTAAAATTCGCACAATTCTCAGTTTACACCGCACAGTTCGCGTCGAATGAGGGAAATGATTGTGAAATAAGAGTGAAATGAGGGGTTTTCGTGTATTTCTGATAATTTTGTAATAAAAATTGCGACCGTAAGCGGCCCTCGATACATCATGTAGTTGTGACCATCGGAAAGACAGTGTTCAGAAGTACAACATATTGAAGATTGGTGACTGGACTCGGCATGGTTTTCGAGAAATTTGAGTTTATATTTCCCGGAAATAATTATAAATAAAAATTTGAATAAACAAATGACACAGAAAGATGTGCCATATTTTGGCGACCATTCTTTGTTCTTTGAGTAAAGTCGTAACTCAACACCCTGAAGAGCTGCACTCGAAAAACTATGAATACAGCATAACTTTGACCTCCTGTAATTATGCAAATTTAACATTTCAGGTCATGAGTGTAACGGAATTTGGTTGACCACACAAATAGCTACCAGAATCTGTGCAATACTCATCTAGTCACTTTTTGAGGTACGACGGGTGTTGCGATTCTCACGCGAACGCACTGATATTTCCTACAAACATTTTCGAGTGTCGTTCCTCCTCCCCCTACTCACCTCCAAGAATGGCCTTCCTAGCTATGGGAACTCCAAGCGAGAAAGCGACAATGTCCAGCTTCCTCTTAGTGTACTCATGGACGGCGACCATCATAGCACGCACCTTAATTTTTTATTATTACATTACAAATTTAAAATGATACGTCCATGAAATGGACTACTGATGGTGTACTTTCTTTCTATATCTCGGCGTGTCTCTCTCTGGTTTTTCAGCGCAGCTTGTGCGCGCGATTTGTGTAGGGTAAGACGCGGCATGCGCCGCACCTTACACTAATCGGGCACACATCGCGCGTTCTGTTGAAAGGTCCCGAACGAAAAAGTCTTGTAGAATCCCGCGCGCAGCTTGTGGAATTGGAATCGCGCGCACAAGCTGCGCTGAAAAACCGGAGCTTGCTTTATCATGCTCTCTCGCAGCTGTATCTGTTGTTTAGGAGCGGAACGTTTTTTTTATTTTGGACGAGTGTTTGTGAATTTATAATATATATTTCCCACTTTAATTTGTATCCGTGAGAGCCTTAATTACCACACGCAATATCTGATTGAAGATATTTGTTACATTCATGTGCAACGGTAGTATTAACTGGTATTTCTTATGCATGGCAATCCAATCTTTCAAAGTTGCCGCGCCATTCAATCCACTTGATTTCTTGTGCTCGGACAATGCCTTTGCGCGCTCGTTCCGCCTTTAGCGCTTGGTATGGGAAGAGAGAGAGAGAGAGAGAGAGAGAGAGATAGATAGAGAGTGCAAAAGGAAGTGATGGCCATCTCCAACAACGCGTTCAACGGATATCGCGAACAGGGATAGGCATTATTATCCAGGGAGGGGGAGAGAACCGCCCGCGAGCGAAAAGTTCATCACGATTTCATTCTTTTTTTTCCGCTCAGGACGCAATTACAATCAATCACACATCTACGAAACTTTTTGCTCTAGCCGGCTGCCATTGAAGATATGATATGACGGCGGATTATGGCGCTTTTAATGTCACTGATCCAGACCGCCCTCTCCGAACGAAATAATCTCTCTCTTATCCTCAGATGTTGGTGTTGGCTACTCAGATATCAGTTTCGCTAATTCTCAATTTGAGCGATGATTCGAGCTTGGTGGACTGAAGTGGAAGAAAGATGCGCCATCCGTTCGTCAGGACTGCCTTCAGCCTCACGTAACCTCCCCTTTCCTCCTACGTCCATGGTCTTAAGAGGTGTCGTCTATTCCTCCAGCAACTTCAAAGAAGATGGTCTGTGAATGGAAGAAGACCGATTGTCTACCCCGACCCCAGCCGAAATGATCCGTCCATACTGAGAAGAGTGATCCTGACCCCTGAAACCACATCCTCACCTGACGATCGTCTGACGTCATAAACATTGTAGTGTATTGTATTGTGTCCTCAGAACGAGAGATCATTGTATTCATTGTATTCTAGTCTAGACCAGCGCTACTAAATGCACCATAAAAGCGACAGTTGGGAAGATAGAGAAAGAACAAAAGGAGAACCCGCGGGTACAAGAGATCGATTTCGCTTTCCCTCTCTGTTTCTCTCAGGACATGCCAGTTGCGGAAGGAGATCGTTTGGCGCCCTTGCAATTTCGACTACTTGCGCATAAAGTGCAAGAAATCGTGCGCAGCTATAGGACGGACAAGGCACTGAGGGGAAGTGAAATGAGGCCCGACCTCAAAAATCCACCACCAATTACTCTCTTTTTTCCTCTGCAATAGACATTTTTCACGTAAGCATGGTTCCTGATACGTTAATCTATCTATTTTCGGGAGGATTTTTCTATCATTGATCGAGGATTTTTCTATCATTGATTCAGAACCGTTCGCCTATCACATTCGCGCTTTTTCCACTTTCAAAATGGGAGGGGAAAACATTGACAAGAGAGAAAGGGCTTCCCCGATCTAAAAAGATCATCGCCGCCAACTTTCTCTTGTTCTCTCTCGGATCCAACTTTGTCTGCATTTCTTCCTCGGTTTGCACCTCCTATCGTTCACTGCGAGAAAGAAAGATTGATTATTACATTTATAAAGTGATACGATCACACCAAAAAGTCAAATGACGGACTTCCGTTGTTTACCACACAGGCACGTACGCGACCCTCTCACTTTTGTCCGCTCTCTCGCTTTGGTAAACACAGAAAGTATCATTTTGACTTTTTGTGTGTTCGTATCATTTTATAAATGTAATAGAGAGTGATCTCTTTTTCTCTCTCAGCGCTGACCCCTCCGTGGAGGCACGGAAACGCCGCAGATGGCGGATAATGAAAGCAGTAGAGAAAAACCAATATTGAATAGGAGTGAATGTAAAAATTAACCTGCTTAACGGAACTGCACTTCATGTTGTACTTCGTCCAGCTGAAATACACACTATGGACATTTATTTTAAAATTCCCAAATCATTCTTCTTTCATTCATTAACCATTTCAAATTATCATGTTTGAACACCAATAAACCATTCGGACCTCGTCTTGTCGCCCTTTCCTCCATTTTCGTAAGTAGTCGCGTACAGTTCGGATTGATGGTAGCCCTGCGTTCTGAAAACGTATCATATAAAACGTTCGGAAATGGCCAGCAAGTGATCTCCGTGCATTACTAATTCATTTGGCCGAAAGAGGTTGACCGTCTTGAAGCTCGAGTAGGGTGCGTTGACACTCATCTATAAGCCTAGGAGGGGTCAGTGACGACTTCACCGTCTGATGCATCGCAGGTCGTCGCTGGCCCCCGTCGTCTTGACGATCGTTAACCGTCCCTCTCTGATCCCTTTGAGCACTCACTTGAAGTAGCCGGCGGCCTTCTTCATCATTTCGCCCGCTCTCGAGCTGACGCCGTGCACGAACAGCACCGGTTCGTGTTTGCCCCCTCGACTCGACGCCTGATGCTTGCCGCCAAACGCGCCCGCAGCAATGTCTAACCTGCAAACAATACGTAACTATTACTTGTGTCACCAGATGATGTGTTAAATTGCCAAAGACGCTCAGGTAGATAGCTGCATGTGGTGGTAGGGTTGCCCGTTCGGCGTCTCTCTTTCTCTAGTTCTCTCTCCCTTATCAGCCGTATTATCGATCTCTCGCTGAGAGGGTCGTAATACGAAAGCCGAACTTGCATCCCCTACCAGGTGGCGCTAATATTACATTTATAAAATGATACGATTATACCAAAAAGCCGAATAACGAAGTTCCGTTGTTTACCATACAGGAACATTGGCGACCCTCTCGCTTTTGCGTGCTCTCTCGCCTCGGTAAAAACAGGAAGTCCCAGTTCGACATTTTGTTTGATCGTATCATTTTATAAATGTAATAGTATAGGATTGCACATGAATCCCGTCCGCTTTCACTTAGACATAGCAACTTCAGGCGATTAACAACGATAGTACACTCAGAAAAAAGTCGCGGCGGATCAGGACACAAAGTGAAAAAGTTCACTTACCGGTAAGTGAAATGTCTCTTATTTCTAGTGACTTTCACTTACAGGTAAGTGAACATTTTCACTTTGTGTCCTGATCCGCCGTGACTTTTTTCTCAGAGTACAGCAAATGGCCGACAAGCTGGATGGAGGTTTCGCTTTTCGTTGCTACGAAGACCAACAGACATTGACCTACCTCTCCAGCTTCTGCCTCGCTGCATGTCCGTACTCTTTCGAGAGCCATCCGCCAAAGTGCTTCTCGAATCTTGCAGAAGCGACGGTGGCGAAAAGAAGACCAACCAGAGCAACCCGCATCACTTTACTCCCCCCCCGTGCGTGTGAAGTGAGTTTGATCCGTTCACTTTTTAATGCTCATCCTGACCAGACTCCGCCCCCCCCCCCAAGATTAGCCCCGTTGGCACCTCGAGCAAGGATAATGGAATGGGGAAGCTGCCGTGTGAACATGCTTAGTTTTTTTATGAATTGTATAAATAGAATATGATTAGATATTGGTTGGAAATAGTCTCGTTGAACATCTGCCTCGTCGGATGGGTCATCGAATTTCGCTCTTATCGCCAATTTCCGGCCATCAAATGCTACTAGTCGACCACCTTTGGCTACTATTCGATACAACCTACTTCTAGTCGGGCAAGGGACGATTGTAGAATTGTTGTTGATGATGTGGCAGTTCCATCTAACCATGGCGAATTGTGAGTAGTGTGCTTTGCTGTTAGCTACCCGCATTTAGAGAGGGAGAGGTGTATTCCCACCCTACCTCACTAATACGTGAGCACATCAACTTTTAGAGAAAGAATGGATCCAGACAAAAATGGACAGAGATGCAGATTGAGAAAGAGAGAGCGCAAGAGAGGAAGAGAGAGAAGATATCGTGAACAGTAGTGAAAGGACAAACTCGAATTGCGCGATAAGAGGAAGTGCAAAAGAAATTGGCTGCGGGAGCAATAAAACAATGGGCGATCGGCATTTCGTTCAGCAACTATCATTAGAGCGATCCTTGTTCTTCATCTCATTGCAATGTAGAGCGTGCTAAAGAAATAGATCAATTCCATACGAAACCACTTGGTTCCAAATCGACAGACATGGGTCAGGGCGAGAGAGTGCGCAAAAGTGAGAGAGTCCCTCTCGATCTCACACGCTCTCTCACCCCAAAGCCCTTTGTGTAAGAGTGTGGGATGAATGCTGTGGTACGGGTCAGATTCATGATCGAGTAAATGCGGTCGCAGTGTTGACAAGTTGGGTCTACATCATCGCGGTTGTTATTTTACAATTAGTGCGGTGAGCCGGAATCACCAGCCCCTGTACCGAATTCAAACTGTTCTGCTGCACAGAGCGCGAACTCTCTAACATGTGCCTCTCTTGCGAACGAACTATATTAGAAAGTTGGGCGAACTATATTAGAAAGTTGGGCTATTCTACTCCTATTAGGTTGCTATTTTTTTAAAAATTTCGTCCTGTAGGGTTCCCAATAGAGTCAATAGAGCAAACAAGAGAAAGATTACAACGCGTGCATCTTCTCACGTATAAAAGGGACGCCGTGTAAACAACACTCATCAGCCCAACGCTCATCGTTCCCGATGAAATTGCGCATCGTCGTGCTACTCACTGTGCTGATTTCCACAGCACTCGCTGCAGGTGCCGCCCCGCTTCCTCTTCCTCTCCCTCCGTTCGGATTCAATCCAACCGAGCTTCTTCCAAAAGGCCTCCCGAATATGACACAAGCTGCTCGTCTCTTCGGTAAGCCAGTTAAGCGAGGTTAGAACGCCTGTCAACAATGATACGACACAACGAACTTCCGTTGTTTACCGTGACCATTATTGCGTGCTCTTTCGGCGTTGCTAATCATTGGAACAAGCGTCTCGAGGATTGCTCGTAATATTTTATTCTATAATCCCGTTGCATTTCAGACCCAGCAAATGCTGCTAAGGCTGCGGCAGGAGTGGCGAAAGTGATGGGAGGCGCGGCTAAGCCGAAGAGGGAGAAGGGATTCGGTGGAGATGACGCACCTCGACTTCGACGAGACGACAAACAAGTGCCCTATTAGTGTACACTGATTGTGAGAAAACATTTGAAAGGAGAACTTCTCCAAGGTTTCTTTTATTTGACAAGGGTCATTCAACCCCTCTCCTTCCACAACCTCTCTTGTTACGAGAGAACACGCTTAAGTAGGAGGTTGGAAAACTGTTCTCTAAGAAAGAAAAAACCTTGGAGAACTGTTCTTCTAATTAATTTGTGCTAAGCGTATGGTCATCCGTAAATTACATTGTGAAATTACGGTTTATTCTGATCGATAAATTGTAGTTTAAAATTGTAAACAATTGTGCGCCACGTTGGAATCGCGCCAAACTTTTTACCCCATCACCTCGACTTCGACTTCGACTCCTCTCACTTTTATATAGATCACACCCTCCTTTTCGTATCCGTTTTGGAAGTTCGTCTGTTTCAGACTTTTAGCACATCGCCATTGAAACGAGCAATATCACGCCTTTCAAGAGAGGATCGAAACAGCCAACACAAATTCTGGCACGGACTATGTTTTACGAACTTCTAATTTTGACATTTTTGGATGCCTCCAACTAATAAATTTCCTGATAGCTATTTTGCCCTAAATCATTCTGTTCTGTTTTCCTCTGTTCTGCACCTCTCGACTCATAAGCGACGAATGACTCGGAATTTACTCATGTCACGAGCCCTGTTTTCTTTACAGTTCCTCACAATCAGTCAGGCCACCAATATATGAGAAAAAAAAAATTTTCTGAAAAATTTATGCAAAGTACTAAGTGGCTCCCGATTCCTCTTATATGAGAGCGAGGACGTATAATTCGAATCCTCGTCACCTTTCCAGTCATTCATGAAAAGAAAATAAAAAAAAATTTTCAATTCATTTTTATAATGAGCAAATCTACCAAACTGGACAACGAACGACACCGAAAGATAAATATTACAACTTTAAAATGATACGATCACACCAAAAAGTCAAATGACGGATTTCCGGTGTTTACCACGCAGGCACGTACGCGACCCTCTCACTTTTGCCCGCTCTCTCGCTTTGGTAAACACAGGAAGTACCATTTTGACTTTTTGTGTGTTCGTATCATTTTATAAATGTAATATATCGTACCTCTAAGCAGATAGTTTTCAGAAAGTCCGAGGAACGCATCTTACAGTACAATATAAAATCGAGGAATGCGATTTAGCGAATAAAAAATCCCCTTTATCTTCGTAGGGTCAAAGGCATGCTAAGAAAACACGCTTACGAAAATTTACACTGTGCCAAAAAACAGTTCGATCATCTCGTGATAGGCGTGATTTAGTGTGAGATATCGAGATATCGCGAGACCTTGACACATTTCCGCCGTTGATAATGGAGTCGAGTGGTTGCGCTGACAACATCGATATGAATGGAACACAGCATCCAGCTGGCACCATGCCAAGAACGTATCTCGTTGTCTGTCCCTCTTGTTTGGCATGCTCTCTCGTCATGTCTCATTCTCTAATTCGTTCTCGTAGACTCTGTTTCGAATGGTGTGTACCTATTCCGTCATTGTCGAACGGCTCACTTGTTGGCGCTGTGGAATGGGAGGGAGCAGACTTCGCGAAATAACGAAACAACGGGTTTCTTAAGACGCAAATCACTTCCCGCTCTTCTCATTTATCACAATTTCTCACTGCAGGAGCGGTTCATTTGCCTCTTATGCAACCCGTTGTCTAGTTATTTCTCATAGTCTAGGAGGGAGATTGGAGTTGGAGTTGGACAACAGCGACGTCCCTCGAATAGTCGTTTATTCCGCACAGAGCGGGAAGTATCCAACTTTCTTCACTCTGGAGACGCTGTCTCCTGTTGAGAGAGCAGAATTGAGTGATAATCTCTCATCGACTCTCTCGATTTGTCGTGCTTTCTCAGTAGGAGACAGTATAAAACAGGTATCACCAGAGATTGCATGAAAAGAAGCCCTTGGGGAAAAACTTTCAAAAAAGTATTTTTGATTTTGATCATAATTTAACATAGGACTATCCTAGGGACAAGAATTTCATCTATCGATGTGGCAGGTCTCAGATCCGGCTTTTAGGAAATTCACGGCTCTGAAGCCGGAATTGTTGTAACTTACTTCAAAATGGTCCAAGAGACTTATCCTGGGGCTCAAAAAATGCAGAAAAATATGACGAACATTTCTTCTGTTGAAAATATGTTATGAAATTTTCATCTCGAAAACTTGTCATGAAAAAAACACAAAAAATGCACTTTGGAAATTTAAAAGTACCTTCAGATTGGCGAAGTGAAAACAGTGGCTATTATATTTTGAAAGTCCAACTCAAATTGTATAAGAAAAAATTGAAACTGAAACATTTGGTAGCCCCCCTCCATCGAAAAACCGCTTTGAATGTGCAAAAATCGAAATTTTTATTTCAGATTTTTGAAACAAAAGGTGGAAAAACACCTTAAGAGAGGTCTCACCAGAGATTGCAGGTGGCTCGAAACAATTTTCAAAAAAATAATTTTTATTTCGACCAAACTTTTATATTAGAGTACCCGGCAGACGAGAATTCGATTTATCCTGGTCCCAGGTCTAGAGCCGGCTTTTAGGGAAAACCCGGCTCCAAAGCCGGAATCATCATAACTCAGCTCAAAAGCGAGCTTACAATGCTGCAGTTGGGCTCAAAATGTTCATAAATATAAGTTACACAAAATTACTGTTGGATAGAAGTTTCGTACTCGTTAACCTCAAAAGTTGTGACCGATAACGTGAATTCCATGGGTTTCAAAAAAAATCTCAGATATCGAAAATGCGAGATGCCACGCTTTTTTATTGCGGAATATGAAAGAGCTCTTGAAATACTACTAGAAAAAAAAATTAAAACCAGACAAAAAGGGGGGGACTTAAACTCGAAAAATATTGTTGAAGGTGAAAAATAGTAAAAAGTGCAAAAATAAATTTTTCGAAAACCAAGCAAATACTACTTTTTCATGAACCTTGCAACACTGTAAGATCGGCAAAAAGTTGTGTTAGTACAATTTTTTGTGCCCGATTTCACTTACAGGTACTATTTTTAAAAATTCGACGAAAAAGCCCCATTAGCGTATTTAAACGAAAAGTGAATATCCAAATCCAACCATTTATCACTGTATCGCTGTCATTCGTGCTTAAAAATTTATTTTTTATCTATTCAAATATTTTTCCATTAGATAATTGATATTTGCAACGTTCTACAGCTATCTGGAAATATAAATGCAATATAGAACCCGAAAATGAATATTTCGTATATAGGAAATTCGATTGACGGTCTTTACTAACAGATTGGTCACAAATAGTGAATCAATGGGTCAAATAATATTTTTCAAAGTTTTCGCATCTTTATTGACCAAAATTCGGTTAAGGAGGACTATTGTTAATATGATCAAATATCAACAAAAAAAATTATTTTTTTACATTTTCGAAATTTGCAATTTCATGATATCTTTTGCCTCTCAAACTGCGAAATGAGAAAAAATTCAAATGGAGGACATGTAATTTATTCAATAGTGGATATTCAAGATCAGGGCTGATATAGTTAAAGAACCAGTGAAGAACATTTCGCTGATTAACAAATACTAAAACACGAGGGAAATTGCTTCTCACGAGGGGTTCCGGTCTTGAATATTTAATTAAAGTAGTCTTTCTATTTCAACGCACCTTTCCCTCGTGTACCCTCCTCATTTCCCATTATCTCTCTGTCTTTCTCTGAATTCTCATCCACAAAAAAAAACAAAAAAAAATTGAAACATCCCGTTTTCGACGCTCTTATTGGGTATGTGATTCTCATTGACCCACAGCGAGAACTCAGTTGACCAAATATTCGTGGGACACCTTCTTTAATGGGAATTTGCAGCCAAAAAAATCATAAATTTTGACCTCGAAAATTTTTTTCGAGCTTAAATATATACGGTCGCGATCAGCATTCGTGATGCTCAGTCCATGAAAAAAGTTTCAGGGTAGGTTGTCGAATTCTCATCCGGGACCCCTTTCCACTCTCTCGTGGACGGTCTCTTAAATGTGAATTATAAAAACGTGTTTCAAAGGTACTGTAGCTCCTGCATCCACACAACTTACGCTGTTCAGTGAAAATAAGTGTTTTTTTGCAATTGATTCGACTTTGGCGAGGACGAATCAAAAGAAAGAAACGTTTAAATATCACGGCATCATCCCTTTTGAGATTCTACAGCCGCTAAACAGCGTATGTCTGCGGATGCGAGAGCTACCGTATTCCTACATTTTTAAATCTTAGAAAATGCATTAAAAAAATTTAAATCTTAAAAAAATGCGGTTATTCTTATAATTTTCTGAACTTTAAAATAAAAATAACTTATTTTTCGATGCCAGATCCCTTAAAGAGAGGTAAAAATCGTCATTAATTTGCATAAAATTGAGTAGGAAAGCCGAAATCAAGGTCAAATTTGCGGAAAAGAGCGAGGTAAGGGAAAACTTTGCAGATAAAAAGACGCTTCGAAGAAACTTGAATGAGAATAGAAAGAAAACATTAATTAAATATTCAAGACCGGAACCCCTCGTGAGAAGCAATTTCCCTCGTGTTTTAGTAATAAATCCGGATGTTTCAATTTTTTTTGTTTTTTTTTGTGGATGAGAATTCAGAGAAAGACAGAGAGATAAGGGGAAATGAGAAGGGTACACGAGGGAAAGGTGCGTTGAAATAGAAAGACTACTTTAATTAAATATTCAAGACCGGAACCCCTCGTGAGAAGCAATTTCCCTCGTGTTTTAGTATTTGTTAATCAGCGAAATGTTCTTCACTGGTTCTTTAACTATATCAGCCCTGATCTTGAATATCCACTATTGAATAAATTACTTGTCCTCCATTTGAATTTTTTCTCATTTCGCAGTTTGAGAGGCAAAAGATATCATGAAATTGCAAATTTCGAAAATGTAAAAAAATAATTTTTTTTGTTGATATTTGATCATATTAACAATAGTCCTCCTTAACCGAATTTTGGTCAATAAAGATGCGAAAACTTTGAAAAATATTATTTGACCCATTGACATTTGTGACCAATCTGTTAGTAAAGACCGCCAATCGAATTTCCTATAAACGAAATATTCATTTTCGGGTTCTATATTGCATTTATATTTCCAGATACCTGTAGAACGTTGCAAATACCAATTATCTAATGGAAAATATTTGAATAGATAAAAAATAAATTTTTAAGCACGAATGACAGCGATACAGTGATAAATGGTTGGATTTGGATATTCACTTTTCGTTTAAATACGCTACTGGGGCTTTTTCGTCGAATTTTTAAAAATAGTACCTGTAAGTGAAATCGGGCACAAAAAATTGTACTAACACAACTTTTTGTGTAGAATGGAATGAGCAACAAGAGAAATGCAATGGAAATCAGTAAAAATATTTTAAATTTTTTTCAAACTTTAAAAAAATTCTAACTTTTTTTCAAATGATAGTTAGAATGATATGTTCAACAGCTGAAATGCTTCTTTTCTGATGAGCTTTCATAAAATATTGCTATGTAGGGGTTTTGACGCTTCGTTCTTGAAATCTTTTTTGGTCGTTTTTTCATACCCAGTTGCATATCTCAGCCGGGTTTGAGAATCAGCACTTCTAAGGTCGATTTTCGGTTTCTGATATATATATAAAAAACGACCAAAAAAAAACGAAGTCTCTGATATATATATATATATATATATATATATATATATATCAGAGACATTCTTGCTTGTCTCGCTGGTGAAGAGCGGTCGCTCGCTCATTTCCTCCGTCGTCATCAAGTCTCCCTGCCAAGCCGGACTGGTCGCCGTGGCAGCGTCGACCAAATCATGGCTAACCTTCTTCTGGCAACCATCAACTGCCTCAGCCTCGATCGATCTACACGGGAGTGGAAACGTTCTATACCACACGGAACGTCTTCCTAACCGAATGGCCGGAGTCGGTTTTGTCGTGAGTGGGGAAGTGAAACGGAAAGTTATGAGATTTAGTGGCTTGAGTCCCAGAGTGTGCTTTATTGATATGGAGGTTTCGGGCAACGTACTCATCAGAATATTCCAGGTATACGCGCCCGCGAGTTCGAGAGATGATTCCGAATACAGTGACTTTATCGATCAGCTCGAAGAAGCATACAACGCGCCTGTGTCAGGAAGCCACCGGTACCGATTTGTGCACAAAGTCATATTGGGAGATTTAAATGGGAAAATTGGTTGCCGTCAGTTAGGGGAAACTTCTGTAGGGGCATTCGGGTTCGGAGATAGAAATAATAAGGGACAAATAGTAGTTGACTTCTGTGAGAGGCTGAACTTGAAGGTTGGTAACTCCTTCTTTCGAAAGAGGCCGACCAGGAAGTTTACTTGGATATCTCCTATTGGTCGTACTGCAAATGAGATTGATTACTTTCTGTATCCTAAGGGAATGTGTGTAAGGGACGTCGGAGTAGTAAATCAATTTGATCTCACTACGGATCACCGACTCGTCAGAGCTTCAATCTCTTTCCCTTATCGATTCCCTAGGAGAAAGAGAGCGACCGATCGAGGGGGTTCGCACATCGAAAATGACCTGTTTAAATTCAGTCTGCGATTAGAGTTGCAACGTAGGGGAGGGAATCTGGGATACGGTAATATTGTGGAGGCAATTAGGGAAGCGGGTAAAATCTCTTCTATAGTTACACCAAAGGATGACGGGATATCACAAAACACCAAGGGTTTAATAGTGCGCAGAAGGGACCATAAAATGCAGTCGTCTGGCTTGGCTCATTTGCAGTGGCTGCTCGTCAATCGATCGATACGTCAGTCGTACAGAAACGACAGAGAACGTTCGTATCTCAATTACGTCAAAATAGCCATTGCAAACGGGAAAAGTTACAAAAAGGCAACTGCAAAACTGGCTATAGGGAAGGGTCGAATTCATAAGATTAGAAGTGGGAACGGGAATTGGGAATATACACAGGCGGGAATAGAAAAGGCATTTCAAACTTTCTATAATGGGTTATACAAAGGGGATGGGGGAATAAACTATCAATCCCAAATAGACAGAGATCCTTTTATTCCAATCTGCAATGCCGAAGTAGACCAAGTATTACGGTACTATAAATCCGGCAAAGCACCTGGGAATGATGGGATCACTGGGGAAATGTTGAGGGCGGGAACTGACTATCTAACTCCAATACTAACAGGGGTTTTCAATGACATATTAGTAGCAGGGAACATTCCAAATGGATTTGGGGACTCGCGCGCTATTTTATTACCCAAGACAGGCGATAGTTCTCTTATTAAAAATTACCGTCCAATCAGCCTGCTTCCTGCTTTGCAGAAAGCCCTCACTGGTCTTTTGAACAAAAGAATAGCGCCTGTCATGGATAACAATAGAAGTTGGGAGCAAATGGGTTTCAGGGGAGGTCATTCAACTGTAGATGCAATCCATACCCTTAAAACTGTAGTAGCTAACTGCGTCGATCATAGCCTGCCGATTTATCTACTATTCGTGGATATTTCTAAGGCGTTTGATTCCGTCTACGGGGAAGCGGTCTTCAGGGCTCTGGAATTGGAGGGTATCCCATCGGAAATAGTCTCTTTCCTCGGTACTTTGTCACGGGAAAGCAAAAGCGCGATAGTGGTAAATGGGAAGGAAGTTGAAATTGAAGTAGGGAGGGGGGTTCGTCAGGGCGACTGTCTTTCCCCCAGACTGTTTACATCAGTTCTGGATATGGCGTTCAGGGAACTAGATTGGGTGGGGAAGGGAATCAATATCAATGGTCGATATCTTTCTCATATTCTATTTGCCGACGATGCCGTTCTCATATCTCACGATGAGAGGCAAATTCAATCAATGGCAGTGGAATTGGAGAGAGTATTGAAACGGGTGGGACTTTCACTAAACGGGGACAAAACAGTAGGAATGACTTCGAAGGATAAGCCTCGAGAAGTCACAGTGGCGGGAAAGGTTGTGGGTTTAAAAAAAGAGGTTATCTATCTAGGAAGTGCAATTAGTATAAATGGTAAGGATGGGAGCGAGATAGGCAGGCGAATTAGAGCAGCCTATGGGTCATTCCATAAACATCGTGCATTCTTAGTGAATCGCTCGATCCCAATGGCTCATAAAAGGCGTCTTTTCAATGGTTGCATCCTTCCCGCATTCCTATACGGATGTGAAACCTGGGCTCTGACCAATGCACAATGTGACAAACTATCGGTGGCCCAAAGACGCATGGAGCGTTGGATAGTCGGTTGTACTGTAATGGATCATATCTCGAACGAGCGGCTGCGTGATCGCACAAAGGTAGGAGACGTTGTTCGAGCCGCCTTGAAAAGAAAGTGGCTCTGGGTACACAAGATTGCTAATGATCATGATTTGAAGTGGAGCAGAACCGTAATCGATTGGACCCCCCGAGGACCCAGACGGCGACGTGGACGACCACCAACAAGATGGAAAGATCTCTTCATGCGAATAATCGGGCCGACATTTATGAGACAAGCAAGGAGTCAAGACTGGCCAGCCATGCACATCAGAGCCTACTCTTGATAAATGTGTTAAAATCCAAATCCAAATCAGAGACTTTCTGAGAGGATCGAGTTTCCGGCTACAGTGGCCGTACAAGGAAACCTTACCTATGCTGAAAAAATTACCCTAAGGTCAACTTTTTGTATAGAAACCGAAAATCGATCTTAGAAGTGCTGGATCTCAAACCCGGCTGAGATATTTTTCAGACCATGTATTAAAGTCGAAAAATGAATTTTTTTTCTTCGAAAAGGAAACTTCTCCGTACTTTATAAATATTAATGCTCCCCCAGAATACATCATTTTCATTGTTGAAAGTGAGAAAATAGCTGTTCTTTGAAAAAAGTTATGATTTTTTGAATGTTTAAAAATTCTTCAGGAAAAAAAGTTTTATAGCTGGGGGATTTTTGATAAGCTTATTGAATTCCTCGTAAAAAGTTACTCCAGAAGAATTTTTTGAGCCGTTTTCGAGCCTAGGTACGATTTTTAAAATAATTTTGAAAATCGCATGTATCATGTTTTAAAGATTTTTCGGTTAGAAAATTTTTAGGTTTCGTTCTATATCGAGTCCATTTCGCTCGCAAACGTTCCCAGAGTACTCGAAATGTAATGTGCAATTAACTTATGCATAGATATCAGCCATCTTGGTACTTATTTTCCCATTAGCGTATCATAAGTGGTCAGAATGTGTTTTTCTCAGATATTTCGATAGAACTTTTCTTCACCGTCCTAGTAAAGGCGGAAATTTATCCGAAAACTTTCTATTCGCCATATTTCGCGGTTATTGTAATTAAGAAAGAGAATATATCATAGCCAAGTGGATAACGCTATTGAATTTGAATCCGAAATATGATGGTTCAATGCCGCATGATCACAGAGGCGTGAAATGCGTCTTCCAAGTATGAAAAAAATATATTTCATTTGCAATACAACTTAATCTAACTCTGTTTGAATGATTTTTGCTATTTTGTTCTCATGTAATGTATGCATTCGGATCAACAAGTGGTTGAGACATGTCAAAAATCGAAATCCATCAAAAGTTTCCCCCTGGGTTTCATGGGTGAGTTTCCACATACTTTTGATGTAGAAATCAATGGCATTTAAAATTTCCCAAAAAAAATCTTCTGGGCGATATGGCGTCGTGCAAGTTTAGCGGAGAACCCGTTAAACGTAGGAAATAATCAGGAGTGTCATCGGCGTCGAAGAACAAAATAAAGTTAATATCGAAATTTTTCATTATTTGAAAAAAAGCGCTTTCCGCTAAACTTGCACGACGCCATATCGCCCAGAAGATTTTTTTGCGAAATTTTAAATGCCATTGATTTCTACATCAAAAGTATGTGGAAACTCACCCATGAAACCCAGGGGGAAACTTTTGATGGATTTCGATTTTTGACATGTCTCAACCACTTGTTGATCCGAATGCATACATTACATGAGAACAAAATAGCAAAAATCATTCAAACAGAGTTAGATTAAGTTGTATTGCAAATGAAATATTATTTTCATACTTGGAAGACGCATTTCACGCCTCTGTGATCATGCGGCATTGAACCATCATATTTCGGATTCAAATTCAATAGCGTTATCCACTTGGCTATGATATATTCTCTTTCTTAATTACAATAACCGCGAAATATGGCGAATAGAAAGTTTTCGGATAAATTTCCGCCTTTACTAGGACGGTGAAGAAAAGTTCTATCGAAATATCTGAGAAAAACACATTCTGACCACTTATGATACGCTAATGGGAAAATAAGTACCAAGATGGCTGATATCTATGCATAAGTTAATTGCACATTACATTTCGAGTACTCTGGGAACGTTTGCGAGCGAAATGGACTCGATATAGAACGAAACCTAAAAATTTTCTAACCGAAAAATCTTTAAAACATGATACATGCGATTTTCAAAATTATTTTAAAAATCGTACCTAGGCTCGAAAACGGCTCAAAAAATTCTTCTGGAGTAACTTTTTACGAGGAATTCAATAAGCTTATCAAAAATCCCCCAGCTATAAAACTTTTTTTCCTGAAGAATTTTTAAACATTCAAAAAATCATAACTTTTTTCAAAGAACAGCTATTTTCTCACTTTCAACAATGAAAATGATGTATTCTGGGGAGCATTAATATTTATAAAGTACGGAGAAGTTTCCTTTTCGAAGAAAAAAATTTCATTTTTCGACTTTATTACATGGTCTGAAAAATATCTCAGCCGGGTTTGAGATCCAGCACTTCTAAGGTCGATTTTCGGTTTCTATACAAAAAGTTGACCTTAGGGTAATTTTTTCAGCATAGGTAAGGTTTCCTTGTACGGCCACAACTCGAGCCTATCAGATAGTCTCTGATATATATATATATATATCGCAGCATTTGCATGCGCGAGCAAACCAGAAATCTGGTAGGAATACAATGTAATACTGAGAGTGGAAAATAGAAGAGGAAGATGATGAATGATAATGTGGAAGGGGGAGGGGGGTTATTCATGCTGAAGGAAGAAAGATTGGGAAGATAAAAAGCGATGTAATGCAGAGGGGAAGAATGTGAAAGAAGGAGAAGAGGAATATCAGTTATACGTAAAATGGCAATTAATAAAATAAGAATTAGAAAAGAAGAGAGTGAAGAGAGACGGATGACGGAATTGGATTAATATAAATGAAGGGGGAATGAATTCACGTAGAGGCAGGGCGCGCCTTCTTGATCCATATTCCAGGAGTATCTAATTTGACAAGTTTGAGGTTCTTGACGACGTATTCCTTCTTGCCGGCTTTGTCGTTCTTGGCACAGGCAGTTAGTTGCCCATGTCTGCTTGAATGTTCGCTCGTCCTCAATAGAATAGTACGGACGGGCGATAAGGGAAGACGGACACTTGTTCTCCTTCTTCTTCAGAGAAAGCTTACGAAGACATGCTCCAACTTCGAGGACTGTCTCGAATTGGATGATTACGGGGCGAATTCCTTCGCCGGTACTCTTGAGGCGAAAATGATGAATGGGGGCAGCACAGTGAATTAGGTTGCACAGTTTCCTGATGGCCTCCGTATCGTTCTCCGATTGTTCCAGATTTCTAAGGAAAACCTGACACTCACGGAGACGACTTGCGGCAAATGACTTGAATTTCTCCCTGATGGCCGTCTTCACAGTTGATGTGAGGGTCTTCTCCAGAGATGAACTTGAGGGTGAAGGATCAACCAAATCGATGATCTTCTGGGAACATCCATCGATTGATGAGTGTAGAGGGAAATGAAGAGAGGCAAGTTGATTTATCGACTCGTGGATTTCTTGGATTTGGCTCTGAAGCTTCTCAATCTCGCGATATAAAAGCTCCAGAGCCGTGAAGAGAGTTGATTGGGTGAGCTCGAAGTGACTGATACTTCTCTCCTTTGACAGGAGGTCTTGAAGTGTGTATCGTGAAAGGGGTCAGATGGCTTGATTCTCTTGGAGGGATTTGAACGGAAGGAGGCTCTGTATAGCTACTTGAAGGGAGTAGTTTAATGTAGACAGTCGATGGAAGAGATATTGAGATGACTGTCGATGTCGAGATTGACATCGTAGTCATCTTTGGGAGGAACTGACGAGGCGGTAGATGGACTACTAGGAGGCCAGGCACTGAGATGACTCATCTCAGGGAGAGAAGGAAAAGACAACTATCCACTGGAAAAAAGATCGAATCGATAAATGAATATCATCCACCCGCTTCTACCGTCTGGCTATGCAAAGTGCATCATCTAACAATTCGCACTCTATTCGACATGTGTCTGGTCCTGATTTCCGCTAGTATCGTTGTGTATTTCATAGAGGAACCAACTTTTGAGAACTATTATTAGGTGTAACTGTATGCGAAAGTCTATGTTTCCTAGTCAATATAAGAACAGATCTAATTAAAGATGCCTAAAATGGCAGCCAGTGTTTCGGCCCGTCGAAGCAGAGCGCACCCACGACTGTTCAAGTAGCTCTTCGCCTCATTAACATCGTCAAGGAAAAATTGGAAAAATAAAAGAAAATTATTGGTAATACGCAACGATATTCTCAAACATATGTTCGCTTTTTTACCCACATAGTATGCAATACAATGGCATCACTCTCATGTGCTCAAAACGGCAAGAGACGGTTTTTTGTAAACCATCCGAACTGGAACTAGCTCCGGATTTCAGTGGACTTTCCACTGATGGAACAAGTTCCAACCCATACCAACCCGGAACTAGTTCCAGTTGGGATGGTTTATAAAAAAACCGTCTTATGTACCCCCAATATCGAATGTATTTGAACTGACTCAATTAATGATTGTTGCATGTATTTATCGATGGAGATAAAGGACTTGATTTTCAATGAAATCACGGGGAAGGGGGAGGCGATTAGCCGGGGGGAATTATTCCGGTAAGGGCGGCGAGGATGCTGAAGTATGCGTCGGAAAAGCCGCCCAGAAGTCCGAGTTGAGCGGCAATAGGGGCAACTGCTATGATGATGGCGGATGAGGCCGCGCCGGCTCCTGCCAAGCACATATTTCATTCAACACTAGACTGCGAGAAATAACGAAACAACGAGTTGCATAAGAGCTAAATGCACCGCTCCAGCAGTGAGAGATTGTGAGAAATGAAGAGAGCGGAGAGTGAGTTGTCTCTTACGCAACCTGTTGCTTCGTTATTTCTCGTAATAGAGAATATCATGATCTTTTGTACAGAGAGCGGCCAAATCCCAGACGACGGAAGAAAAAGCGATACAAACAACAACACTAGAGGTGGTCAGTCGAAAAGCCGGAATGAGAGGGAGAACAAAGGAGAACAAAGGATTTAACCGGAACGAACCGGAACGGAACCTTTGTTCGGCATTATTTCAGACAAAGACATTTTTTTTCGACTGATCATCTCTAATCAACACTATGAAGAGACTCACGCGTTGCGTGCCCCATCAAAAAACACAGTTCAAATTCTAGAATCTTTAGTTTTGTCAAACGACTGCATTGCAAAACTTACCATCTCGCTGTGCACATGAATCGCTGCGTTTTGCAGCACTGAACAATCCGACTGATGCCATCTAGTGGCAAAAGCTCGCTTACTGATGTTTGTTTACCTGCTGTAAGGAAGGAGAAATACGAAGATAAGCCAAGATCCATGCTCAGTGAGGAAAGAGCGTATACTAGTGATCCAAGAGTGCTGACTGCAAAAACATTTTTTTTAAAATTAGTTGTGCTAATCGATAAATCAGTTGGGCGGACTGGGAATGATTCGCACGAACTTTGAGACAGCACTGTGCTCAGAGAGCCCATGATAGCCGTTACGGCAGCACCTTGTCCTGTCGCATTACCCACTGCAAGATCAATCAATTATGATTTTAGAAAAAAAAGTATACTTAATTTTTATGGCTTTATTGTTACCGAGAACATCGTTCAGTAGGAACGATTAGCACCATAAGATTGAGCCAGTCTCTTCCGGGGTAACAATAATTTTTTTGAACTCCCTTGGTCACCTTGTTGTGGCTTGCATTCATGTTCAGTATCACAATTGATTTCCCGATTGTCATCATAACTTATTTTCCTTATCTCTTTCCCAGTTTACAAATTTCTTGATTGTCACTGCTATCATATACGGGGTGTGTCAAAATGATTCGTGCGTTCTGATGATTCACGGGGGAAATTAGTCCACGACTTCATAAGTCTTATGCTACGCAAAAATCAAGAGTGCAATTGCACCCAGGTGCAAAAATGTTAGGGGGTGTAAAGAAAAAAATTGAATTCCTGCAATTATCGATTTTTGTTTATATCTCGGCTCCCGTTGAAGCTAAGACCACAAAACTTTGAATTTAAATTATTTCGAACGTTTAGATCTTGGAAACGATTTTTTGTGTCGCTAAGTTCGCCGGGAGCTGAGATATAAGCAAAAATCAATAATTGCGGGAATTCAAATGTAAACATTGCACCCTGTGATTTTTGCAACCCATTTTTTTCTTGCACTTTGCATCCTATGAAATTTGCGCAGCATGAGCTGGCCAGAGACGACTTCAAAGTGTAATACACACAGAAAAAAAGTCTTGTATGAGGCCCATGACCTTTTAAAAAGTCTTATATATAAGACTTAAGTTCTTATATATAATACTTTTGAAAAGGTCATGGGCCTCACTCAAGACTTTTTTCTCTGTGTGTATTGGCAGGTGAGCGACACAGCATCCAATTGGCGCCATGCCTAGAACTTCTCTCGTTGTCTGACCCTCTCATTTGGCGCGCTCTCTCGTCATCTCTCTCTTTCTCTAGCTCGTTCTCGCTGACTCTGTTTCGGAGGCGGCTACACTTTGGAGGTCGTTGTTGTCCAACCCATAATTGTAGAATCGTGAACTTATTTCGCTCTCACTCAGAGAAATGTATGTCATATATGGCTCCTGAACTGCGTTTGTATGCCATATATAACATACAGTATGTTATATATGACATACAAACGCAGTTCAGGAGCCATATATGACATACATTTTTCTCTGTGCTGAGTTGTTTGCAAAGGAAATGTGGAATGACGTACATGGAATGAGCACCGATCCGATGGCTCCAACGCCCGCGGCAGCAATCGAATTTGTCAAAGTAATCACTGAATCAAGTATATTTAAACAATGCAAATTACACATACAACTGTTTCTTAAAGAGTATTAGGAGTTCCCCTCCCCCCCATTCCTCGTCTCCTATCTCTCATTGGTCTCTTCCTTTCTCCTTATCATTCTCTTTTTTGAATCCCTGCGCGTCAGGGTCAGTTTGGCACAATGCCAAACGCTCATAACTTTGTTCAAAGATATCGGCGGAAAATGCGGTTTTTATGGTTCTTATCGGGCAGCCGATATCCATTGACCCACAATGAGAACTCAGTTGACCAAAAGTTCGTGGGACTCCACCTTTAACAATCTGGTCTGCCTCACCACTAGAGTGCGAAATGTGAGACCACGGCTTCTTCATTTCGCGCACTCTCTAGACCGGTCGATATACGGTAGAGTATGCGAAATAAAGAGACTGTGAAATCACATTTCGCACTCTACTTACCACTAGCCAGTACGGCCTTCGTCGCATTGAGGAGCTTGGTATCCATATCTATCTTGATGGCAAGGGCAGTGGATATTTCTGCCAGAGCCAAATCGGCGGCCTCAAGTGCTGCAAAACAGAGACCACTTCTTTCGGGCAAGTACGGCGGGACACGCCAACACATTCAGCTAGTAGTATTGAATTCTTGACTTTAAAAATCGGGTGAATACTTGCTTTCGATCTCTTCATTTCGCACACTCTCTCACTAATCGGCTAGCGCACAGAGTGTGCGAAATGATGAGATCTCATCCAATTACTTACCCGAATTTCAAACTCTACTGTATCAAGCGCGCGCTATCAAATCTCCTGAGGGGGGGCATCGCAAACGATCATTAGCCCCCTACACCCAGAATGAATATACTTACTATTGAGTATATTCTATACTAAGATGAGACACCGAGTATATGATATACTCAATATTGAGTATATTCCCTCGTTTTCGCACGCTCTTTCGACGCGCGAATATACTCAATATTGAGTATATTGTATACTCGGTGTCTCATCTTAGTATATTCATTCTCTGTGTACCGAAAAATGAGGCGCTCAGCGGCGCTGGAGCAGATGAAACGTTAAGTATGTTATAGTATCAATCATTAAAAAAGAAGTCAATGTCCTACCGAGCTCGGTTGCTATTATGTCAGCAAGGAGAACTTGGTTGGCCGTCATTTGTGCCAGTCCGATAGTAGTATTCAGAATGGCATGAACTGCAATTTCCATTAATGGCATACACATCATTCCACCGCCCGCTCAACCTTACAGAAAGGCCTTTGGAGTGAGAGAGCGTGCGAAATCGAGAGAGACCCTCTCACTTTTGCACACTATCTCGCTCTGACCCTGGTCTGTATGTTTGGAATCATGTGCATAGTCAAGGATCGTCTTAGGCCAGCGTTCGAGACATTCTTCCATCAGTGTACCATAACACACAGAGAGAAAAATTACTTCGCCATGCATGCGAGTTAGTGATTAAATTACTTATAAGGGTGTCCCGAAAGTCTTTGCACTTTCTAACGTTTTTGCTTCTTACTCTTTTCGCCTCAGCCGTATGGGACATTGTTGTAGTATGTTAGTATGAGGGCCAGCTCTCACTACTTTTCGAGTGTTGACTAGGGAGTTGTGGTACACTTGGTGCCTTCTGTAGAACTGCAAACTTACCATACACAGACCTGAACTTCACTAGTTTTGAAATTTTATCTCGAGTAGGAGTCGAAAAAGTTCGTCCAAAGTGCCAAATGAGTCAACGGTTGATTGCGGACATTTTGTGAATAATTTCGTCATCACTACGTAATAATGAAATTTCAACGTGTTTTTTTAACTGCTGAAATTTTCTACGCAAAATCGGTGGCTGTGAATTCCTATTAGCCTATAAATGTGTATAAACCATTTTTGGGGGGAATTGGGGCTGAAGAAGTAGGAAATTCGAAAATGTCGAAAAAAATATTTCGACGATTTTCGAGTTTTCATTAATGACGAAGAAATGATCAAGAGTTATACCTGGAAATGCAAGTTAAATTCACTCTCATTACACACGTAAAGTCGTATTTAATTAACTTCATTATTCATAAAGATTTAGAGTCTGAAAGGTATGTTTCGGAAATCATTTCATTGCATATTGAATCACTACTAGGTAACATTCCGACAAGCCAACAGCATAATTAATTTCGTTAATTTTTTGTATTGATAAGACATGTGATAATTGGTGGCCAGGAAGTGTAATTTTTCTAAAATTTTAGAAAAACTGAAAGTGCAAAAACTTTCGGGACACCCTTATAGTTTATGCAGAGAGAGCGTGGAAAGTGTGGAGAGCTTAACTAATTTAATCACGAACTCGCATGCACGGCGAAGTAATTTTTCTCTGAGTGCAGTACGGTTGAAGATATCATACCTTGATTGAGAATGCTGGCAATCGATCCAAGCATTAGGACTGTGTCGGTGATGTTTCCGACTGAAACAAGTTTCTTTTTGCAATTATTACTCCATCTGCGCGTTTTACACATAATTTATCATTTTTTGCGTTTCCGTTTCAACGATTAAATGACCACAAACGTCGTCACAACCGCTTTTTTAATATAGTTCTTGTAATTTTGTGTCGCCTATTTTCCGGAGGAACTGTTTGCTGCTCTTAGAAACTGATATTTCCGGCAAACCTGATCCAACGATGCTTCCTCCGGCTCCAAGCGCCGATCCAGTCAAGTTTAGCCCTAAAATGACGACTTAATATTTATCAATATTGACGGGTTGTAGGACGGCCATCCTGGCAACAAATGCAGAACTCGTAACATTTAAAACGCGTTCTGTGTAAGAACGTCGGAGGGGTCCGCACAACTAATTCAAAGTGGTCGTCCCGGGCCCAAACTTTTTTCACAAATAGTCTTCGGTTCAAAGTGAATTTCAAAAATGAGAAATACACGAAAATTCATTTTTTGAAAAATCGATAATTTTTTTACGAAAAAAAAATTTTTTTTTCAATTTTTTTATTTTCCTATCGTGTTATATATCATTCGAAAGAGCATAGAAAATTATGTATAAACCCACATTTTCAAGAGAATTGAACAACAGGGAACGAAAATCGGTAGTCGCAATCAACGAATTTTGGCGATTCTGTGATACTTTATTTTGGATAAAATTGTTCCTATGATTTCCCCATCACGAATCCGATATATATCATGTTTTTGTTATCGTAGAATAAAATAACCACAATTTCGTTGAACATTTCGGTAGTAAAAGTACTCGTACACTCACTAGACCGTGACCACCCAGAAATGAGATTCAACATAAAAGTGATTAGAAAACTTTTTTTCAGAGTTTAACAGTAACTGACACATATGTTATTTAAAAGAGCATCAAAAGTTATGTCTAAATCTATGATTTCAGGGCGATTGAACCACTAGGAGCAAAAATCGATAATCGTGTTCTCAGAAATTAAAATTTCGGGTGCTGCTCAATATTCGCATATATTTTCATTCTAAGTGATCTACCAGGGCTAAAACTTTTTCTCCGAGCACAAATAGGCTTAACGTAAATTTGGATCCAAAGAAAGTCATAAAAATTTAAATTTTGAAAAATCGATAAATAATTTTTTTTGAAAAAATATTTTTTAATTTTTTTTCTAAAAAACTGTCTTGTCATATATTATTCGAAAGAGCATCAAAAGTCATGTATTTTCCCACACTATCATTACGTTTGAGTTACTATGAGCGAAAATATGCCATTACGAATAGCTACGTGCGATGATGCAATCACAATTTCTCTGCTGCCAGTTAGCTGATCATAATGAAAGAATGGAATAAAACATAACTGTTAATGCTCTTTCGAATGATATATGACACGACAAGATTTTCGAAAAAACAATTTTTTACATTTTTTTCAAAAAAATTTTTTATCGATTTTTCAAAATTTAAATTTTTATGACTTTCTTTGGATCCAAATTTACGTTAAGCCTATTTGTGCTCGGGGAAAAAGTTTTAGCCCTGGTAGATCACTTTGAATGAAAATATATGCGAATATTGAGCAGCACCCAAAATATTAATTTCTGAGAATACGATTATCGATTTTTGCTCCTAGTGGTTCAATTGCCCTGAGATCATAGATTTAGACATAACTTTTTATGCTCTTTCAAATAACATATGTGTCAGTTACTGTTAAACTCTGAAAAAAAGTTTTCTAATCACTTTTATGTTGAATCTCATTTCTGGGTCTATTTCTGGTCTAGTGAGTGTACGAGTACTTTTACTACCGAAATGTTCAACGAAATTGTGGTTATTTTATTCTACGATAACAAAAACATGATATATATCGGATTCGTGATGGGGAAATCATAGGAACAATTTTATCCAAAATAAAGTATCACAGAATCGCCAAAATTCGTAGATTGCGACTACCGATTTTCGTTCCCTGTTGTTCAATTCTCTTGAAAATGAGGGTTTATACATAATTTTCGAAGCTCTTTCGAATGACATATAACACGATAGGAAAATAAAAAAAATTGAAAAAAATATTTTTTTTCGTAAAAAAAATTATCGATTTTTCAAAAGATGAATTTTCGTGTATTTCTCAGTTTTGAAATTCACTTTGAACCGAAGACTATTTGTGAAAAAAAGTTTGGGTCCAGGACGACCACTTTGCATTAGTTGTGCGGCCTACCCCGGCCTCGCACTGCGCTCTTACAGAGAACGCGTTTTAAATTAAAATTTTAGTTGCCTATGTCAGACCTGATCCCAAAAAGGTTCCAGCGCCGCCTGTTGCAGATGAGATCAGACCAGCAAGGCCGGCTCCCGCTGGAATAAATATAATAACATTAAATTATGAAAAAAATTATTCGGTAGTTTATTTTACGGGTAATTTATACTTTTCATACTTCATGTAAATATGCATATTCTCGTATGCTTCGACTTTCGCTTCCACATCATTTAGTATTAGAAGTAGAAAATTTAAATATTTTTAATTGTCATTTCGCGATAAATTCCTCCACTACTAGGGAATCGAAATGTCTGTCTGTTTGTGTGTTGGTTTTTTTCCTTCCGCGTGACGGACGTTTTTCCGTTTTTTCGCTATAATTCGCTTCAAAGTTTAGCAATCTTCTCAGATCCTTTTGCATATGAAAGGCAACGACAAAACACATCGAAATTTATATTTGAAAAATCGATAATTTCATGGCCAAGTCGGTAACGAGCTCGACTAGAAATCGGAGGGTCTCAGGTTCGATCCCCGCCGGTGCATAGTCTTTTGCCGCATGTTTTGCAAGTGTCAAATGTGGCCCAAACTCATTTTTTAGTAACGAGATTCACATTTGAGCATCTTTTGCCGAGTTTCGAAGTGAAATATCGATTGATTTTACTTGATTTCACGCGATTTCAAGAAATGTTCGCACATTTCTTAACTTAGCTCCCACTGGACCGTACCTGTAGCAGGCTACCAAGTTCCCCCTGGACCGAACCTGGAGCCAGCTATCTCTCGACTGGACCGAATAATCTCCGACTGGACCGAATACTTCACCCAGAACTGTGCATAGAGCGTAATGTACGCATAGAGCGTAGTGTATTTAACCTCAACACATCCCGGCTAGTTGTGATACTTACTTAATCCAAGTATAGCTGCGGGCGCTCCGAATGATGTCGTAATGGTAGTCCCGGTTAGATTTCCCACTGAAAGAGATTTCCTTTTGCATACAACATGTTTTTTCTCGATTAATTTAAAATGTGATAGTTTCGAGTGAAATGGTGTTTGCATTGAAATTTTCGTTAGCTCTTCATCGGTTTTTAAGTCTCGCGGATTAGGTATGAGTCGGCATTTCGTTATTCGAGGAGCAGATAGGACTTTCTTTAGTTCACAGTGTCCTTAGGCGGACGTACCCGAAAATGCAAATCACGTCAGCGGACTGTGCAATCTGTGTTATTAATTCATCTTGAGAAAAGACTCTAGTGAGAGGCGTAACGCTGTGCTTGATGAAATATTTGTCACGGTATATTTATTTGAAGAAATATGGCTCATACCTGCTCCAACTACTCCCCCAGTAGCTGCTATGGGACCTCCGACGAACGGCAGAGATTCAACTGAAAGGAAGACATACACCTGATCACAGAGTAGTCACAGAATATTATGTTTCACTTGTCCTATTTACTCTCACTTAGCCTGCAGTAAGGTGTTAAAAGGAGTTAAATATTGTTTCAGTTGTTGCATATTCCGGATAAAAAGGATCATACGTGATCCAAGTGCTGCTTGAGTCGCCCCTGTCACTCCCGTTGCGATACCTCCAAGTGCGCTTCCCGCTGGAAATATATATATTTTTTATTGCAATATATGAGAGACTATCTGACTTGATCGACATATTTGTTCACAGGACTCGATCGACATATTTGTTCATCGATTCCTGGTGTTGAGAAGTTGTGAAAATGCTTTTACGCTTCGGGGCATGACGTCATAGCTATTTCCGGTTTTTCAAAAACTTCATCATTGGGCTTCATATGTGGTACCAATCGATTCCCCATAAAATTATAAGACTTTTTTGACTCTGCATTTTTTGATTAACGTCGGCCGATGGCGAGAAAAGTTGAAACTATATTTCACTTTTACATTTACGCAATTCTAGATATTTTCCCTCCGGCAATGGAAAAGTTTTATTTCCGCAAAACGATTCTTCAATAATAAGTGTTAATCCATTATAATATGGAGAGTTTTTATTTTACCCAAAAAATATACGCGAAGCAGAAAACTGTGCTTGACTTTTTGTTGTGTGCTAGGACGAGATTTCTCATTACCATTCTCCGGGGTTTAATTGTTGTTTGCATCACTGAGCTGCACATCTTGCAATACTAGGCCGTCAATCCCGTGCTTTAAACAACCGGCGAAGGGAAACGAGAATTCTCGCCCGGCATACTGTAGCACACAACTATTAAGTCCAGCATAGTTTTCTGCTTCGCCTTTATTTTTGGGTAAAATAAAAACTCTCCATATTAAAATGGATTAACACCTATTATTGAAGAATCGTTCTGCGGAAATAAAACTTCGGCATTGCCGGAGGGAAAATATCTAGAATTACGTAAATGTAAAAGTGAAACATAGTTTCAACTTTTCTCGCAGTAGGTCGACGTTTATCAAAAAAATGCAGAGAGTCAAAAAAGTCTTAGAATTTTATGGGGGAATCGATTGGTACCACATATGAAGCCCAATGATGGAGTTTTTTGAAAAACCGGAAATGACGTCATGCCCTGAAGCGTAGAAGCATTTTCACAACTTCTCAACACCACGAATCTATTACTCCTGGGATACTGTACATTCTAAAATGTTCAACTCAACAACTCATTTTAGTACTGTGCCAAGAATCATTCGACGAAGTCAATGAGTCTCTCATATTCACTTACGAAATTATCGCGTTTATTCAACTTGTCAACGGATTGACCTTGCGTGATAAATTTTGATTCTGATACCCCAAATTAAAATTTTTCGCTAAGCAACTTTTATTTGATTGAGATGACACATGATACTATTTTAATTTCGAGTAATCTATCGCGAACCTCCTGCAAGTCCTCCGGCCAGTGCTCCTGTCAGACCTGCGGTCAGTCCACTAGCGGCGGTGCCAACTGCAATTGACAATTCATCGGAATCACTTCGCATCTCGTGCGATATTACAGTGAAAACTCACTAGTGAGTTATTGGAGTGTGTAGCTGTGAAAAGAAACACATATCATTTTCGCGCTCTCTCTCTCACTTCTCTTCTGAATATGTGTGGTGGTGTTAATTGTACTAACCTGAGCTCAAGACTGGTGTGACGACGCCTCCAATACCGCTGAGAATTGGCGCACCCGCGCCAAGAAGGCTCGTGGCGGGCGCTACAGAGGTATGCTCAGAAGATGTTTTCAACATCTATATGATCGACACATTTTATGCGCCTCAACTAGCACCAAATTCAGTTTCTGTTTCATTATCCAGGACATTTTATATGCATAATTCAATTACAACACGTACTCACCGAGAATGGTTGAGAAGAGCCCTGGCGACCCCTGAGAAGGGGTGCAGAGAAGAATAAGGATGAAGAACCAACGAGCCATCGTAGATCAGAAGCTGAAGTCGAGTGCTCTGAGTTGACAGGGGCTTTCGCTTCATTTTATACCAAGTAAACTTCCTTGTTTTGGACACGCTCTACGGGATTACCGATGTCCAATGTTATTTCAAAGAGTTTCCAATTTTCAGTGTGAGGAAGCGGGCAAAACGAAGAGATTCCGACAAAATTCAGCTGAGTATCGCCGTAGAATAACGGAAAATGGCAACAACACACGGTCTAGATTTGAATAATAATGCTGGTCAGCCGATGCGTAAGCCACGTGATGTTTGGCTAAATTTTTGGGTCAATTTAAGCTGCGTTGTATTCCGGCTATCTTTGACTCTACTTCAACTGTCATTAACCATTGTCATGATTTCCTGCGTTTTCGAAGCAATATCTATTAAATTGGCAATTTGAAGCAGATGAGAGCCAACTCTCACGTGCGCTAGAACCAGGGATCAGTCCCGAGTGTCAAAGTAGCTTATGGAAGATGCTTATGCTGATTTGACATCGTGACCAACTTTATTTTCACATTCTGCTGTCGATTCCTCTGTTCGATGCTACGCACCCAATGCACCAACTATCCTCAGAAAAGTGCAATTTGGTTGTAAGATGTTATCACTTGTCAGTCCTGCATTCATTGATTCATTCATTCGTTAATTCATTATTTATTCCGCCAGACTATCGCATAAAAGAGATTTAACTAAGAAAGGGGCAAGGAACGGATATCAGTGCGTTCGCGTAAGAATCGCAACACCCGTCGTACAGCAAAAAGTGACTAGATGAGTATTTCACAGATTCTGGTAGCTATTGGTGTGGACAATCAATTTCCGTTCCACACATGACCTGAAATGTCTAATTTGCAGAATTGCATTAGGTCAAAGATATGCTATTTTCATTGTTTATTGAATGTAGGGAGTTGTGTTACGAGTTTATGACAGGTATCACGAGAGATTGCATGAAAACACCCCCTTCGGGGAACAACTTTCGAAAAAGTATTTTTGATTTCGATCAAACTTTTATGTAGAAGTACTGTGGGGACGAGAATTCCATCGATCCCCGAAAAATTGAGTTAAATCTCATTAACTCTCTGTTTTTCATAACAAATATTGTGTTCTTGCCGTTTTTTCGCAATGAAAATAAGCTGTCTAGATAAAAAATATTTCATAATGATATGGCAATATATTTTAGTCAAGAAAAAAAATGTAAGTTTAGTCAAGAAATGACGACACCTGCAAAAAGTTGATTTTTCTCATAAAAAACGAAGGCAAAAATTTAAAAATTTTTTTTATACTGTCGTCATTTCTTGACTAAACTTATCTGAATACATTACCTTATCATTATGAAATATTTTTCATCTAGATAACTAATTTTCATTACGAAAATTCGGCAAAAACAAAATATTTGTTATGAAAAATAGCGAATTACTGAGCTTCAACTCAATTTTTCGGGTCTTGATTCCTCCTATTTTTGCCATTTTTAAATTTTTATATTATTATAGTTGACCTGCTCTTCAATATTCTGCATAGAAATTCTGTGTTTTCTGAAATCCAAAATAGGATATTATTTTTTAAATCCATTTTTTGTCGGATTTACCTTTATAACTTTTTACTGTCTTCACTTGTGAGGTAACCGTCAATAGAAGAAATGTGCGGCATCTTTTTCTGATCATTTTAAGCCCAAGAACGGCTTTGTAGCTACATTTTGAACAAAGTTACGTCGATTCCGGATTTGGAGCCGGAAAATCGCTAAATGCCGGTTCTGCGACCTGGGACCCGGAAAGATCGAATTCTCATCACCAAGGTACTTCCACAAAAAAGTTTGATCGAAATCAAAAATACTTTTTCGAAAGTTGTTCCCGGCTTCATGCAATCTCTGGTGATACCTGTCTTATTCAAAGAACAAAGAATGGCCGCCAAGACATGGCGCATCTTTCTGTGCCATTTGTTTATTCAAATTTATATTTTTAATTATTTCCGGAAAATGTGAACTCAAATTTCTCGAAACTAGGCCGAGTCCAGTTACCAATTTTCAATATGTTGTACTTCTGAACACTGTCTTTCCGATGGTCACAAACACATGATGTATCGAGGGCCGCTTAGGGTCGCAATTTTCATTACAAAATAATCTGAAATACACGAAAGCCCATATTTCGCCATCATTTCTCTCATTCGACTCGAACTGCGCGGTGTAAAATGAGAATTGTACGAGTTTTCGACCTCTCACTTAGCGTAGAACAAGTGAAATAAGGGTGGAATGAGGGGTATTCGTGTAGTTTTGATGATTTTGTAATGAAAATTGCGACCCTAAGCGGCCCTCGATACATCATGTGGCTGTGATCATCGGATAGACCATGTTCAGAAGTACAACATATCGAAAATTGGTAACTGGGCTCGGCCTGGTTTTCGAGAAATTTGAGTTCAAATTTTCCGGAAATAATTAAAAATTAAAATTTGAATAAACAAATTAGACAGAAAGATGCGCCATGTTTTAGCGGCCATTCGAAGTGAAACTCTCTCCTTGTCGCAATTCTTGTAGCTATTGTCATACACTCAGAAAAAAGTCACGGCGGATCAGGACACAAAGTGAAAATGTTCACTTACCGGTGAGTGAAATGTCTCTTATTTCTAGTGACTTTCACTTACAGACTTTCACTTGAACATTTTCACTTTGTGTCCTGATCCTAGTGACTTTTTTCGCAGAGTAGGTATTGCAAAATGCGGTCGCAGTAAATACACGGCTCTGTGCTACGTGCATCTGATTCCCGCCAATCTCGTCGCGTTTGTCGCAAACCGTTTCCTACACTTAACTCATTGTCGCAACTATTACTTTTATAAAACGATACGATCACACCAAAAAGTCAAATGACGGACTTCCGTTGTTTACCACACAGGCACGTACGCGACCCTCTCACTTTTGCCCGCTCTCTCGCTTTGGTAAACACAGGAAGTACCATTTTGACTTTTTGTGTGTTCGTATCATTTTATAAATGTAATAGCGGGGTTGTATTGAGGTTAAATGCACTACGCTTTATGCGTACACTACGCTCTATGCATAGTTCTGGGTGCGGGTACGGTCTAGGGGGCGCCCTGTAGCCGGCTCCAGGTTCGGTCCAGGGGGAGCTCGGTAGCCGGCTCCGGGCTACATTAAAGCTAGCAGTATGCTGGGGAATGTTAATCGCTACCAAGAGTACTGGCTTATTCCAGTGGAAAAGGCTCGTGAGGCAGAGAGCGATCGAAAAAAGTTGCCACTACGCCACTTCGTGGCTCCGTGGAAACTTTTTTCGATCGCTCTCTGCCTCACGAGCCTTTCACAACGGAAACGCAGGTTTTTACAGTGCGTTCAGAACTTTTAGAACACTTTTAGAGATGTTTCCTGTGATTCCCTACGCCCTCTGAATCATCCGGGAACTTTTCAAAATTTTAGATTTTTCACGTTAAAACATGTTAGAACACGTTCAGACACGTTTCCGACATCGCAAAACACTTTTGTTGTAAGCTTTCTGAATCATTTTGGAACTTTTCGAAATTTTCGATTTTACACGTTAAAACTCGGCAAAACAGGTGAAAACGTGTTTCACGGAACTCAAAAAGTGTTAGAACGGTTTCTGACACTCGCGAAAAATGCGGCAAAAGGTTTGCCCGCGGCGGGGGTCGAACCTGCGTCGGTCGGATTTGAATGTCGCGCGCTTTAACCACTTGGCCATGAATTTGGTGATTTAAATTTTGTAAAATTTTAAAGCAATTCTGGTGTGCAAAAGGTTCTGAGAGGATAGCGCAATTTTGAAGCGAAAAATAAGGAAATATCGAAATTCTCAATACAAAATTATCAGAAATGCGCGAAAACTCCTCATTTCACCTTTATGAGCGTTTGTGTAAGAGTCGGACAATCGTCGGTACAGCAAAAAAGTGATGATATGAGGAGACAACTGTTTTCGAAACATCTCGGCAGGTTAGAAATGTTGGCTAAATTACGTGGTATGCAAATTTCATATTAGACCAGTATGACACTCTGATGATGCATGCATTTTCCAGTTTTTCAAGTATAACTCGGGAATTAGTGAAGGAAATAAAAAATTTTCAAAAAAGACTATACATTAATTTTCATAAGGTCTTTAAGAAATAATGAGAGAAAAAAACAATATTAAGATTTGAATTAAAAGAGGCACAAACGTAGTTGCGTGTGCATATTCATAGACAGAATTGCAAATAAACTCGAATTAAATTATTTCGAACCCTGTTTCACCCATAAAATGAAGAGAAATATGTAATCTTCGAGCTGAATGCTCGTTATGGAGTGTGAAAAAGAAAAGGAGATGTAATTGTATTCTAGATTGTTTAAGCCCCACGTATTCACCAAATATGAAGTTTCTTACAAATTTCCCTGTGAGTGAACTTAATGACACGTTTTCGAATTGTATAAAATGAAACATTGTTCTTGGGGGTATTCAAAAATATTTATGCCTTGCGATTGTTGGTAATTTGCTGGTTAAATAATTAAAACTAAGTATTATCTACTGCTACTTGATCAAGAATATGGCGAAAATTCATAGGAAAGAGCCACATGACACTATCATGACAATACAGGAGAAATAAGTATCAAAATCTCACGAAAATGTGAAAATATCGAAATTTCACGGCATTTTGAAATCCTAAAAATAAATGTCTAAATAAATCCGTAATTTCCGTCTCAAAGTGTTTCAAATATGAAATTAGGATTGAAAATAATTAGGCACGGTTTTTCAGAGCATTTGGATGCTTAGAAATATGTTTTTAAGAAAACATGTTTCTGAAAAATCTCGACATTGCTCTAGTCTTCGACTCATAACTTTTTCCAAAGGGTACCACTTTTGCCTGAGGTATTTTTTTCCCATAAGTATTTCGATTAGGAGAATTCGAATCTGCACAATATTGCCCTGAAAAAGAAGAAAAAATTTTCAGTGTGATTTATTTTCCAAATTTTTGTACATTTTTTCTCATTTGAAAATATTTTTCAACTTGAAGTTGGCTTCCTATCGTAAAGTATTCAACATGAAAGTTGCTTAGAATATTATTCTACAAATTTTAAGCCCAACCGCAGCACTGTAGCACCATTTTAAGCTGAGATACTCCGGAGCCGGTTCTAGAGCCGGATTTTGCCTAATATCCGGTTCTGGGCCAAATGAACCAGTAAATGTTTATCTTCGTCCCCAACAACATCCACCATAATTATTTCATCAAGATCGAACAAACTTTTGGCAGCTGTGCGCGGGGGTCCTGCAGTCTATCAGAAGACTTGTCTTAGACTAAAGCCGTAATTCAACTCCCTGAAGAGCTACCCTCTTAAAACTGTGAAAACAGCTGAACTTTGACCTACTGTAAGTATGCAAATTTGACATTTCAGGTCATGTGCTAAACGGAAAATGATTTACCATACCAATAGCTATCGGAATCTGTGAAATACTCACCTAGTCACTTTTTGCTGTACGGATTTGAGAACGATTTATGCGGTTCTTACGCGAACGCACTGTTATGTGTTGCTAGGGGGAGCTGCCACTCTGCAGACCAATTTGATATACTATCAATAGCATTTTGTAGTGAGACAGAGGAATCACCCTTTTTGAATGCTCGATATATTTTTATGTCATCTGCATACATTCGTGCAATGACACCATTGTTTTGTACGAGGGATGGTATTTCGGAAGTGTATATTAGGAAAAGTAATGGTCCAAGCACAGAACAAATGAAATGTACATCCTAGTGTTATCTCGCGTAAACTGGGTAGACGTCACGTACTCAAAATGTAGATGACGATAGACGATGATTAGGGATTAGGGTGGCGAAACCAGTGCACTTTCGATACACAGTGTGTTTTCGGTATGTGCACTGAGCAGTGCATCGGTGTATCGAAACGACTATCGATACACTCAAAATATCAAGACTGATGTACTGAAATGCACTGTGCACAGCAGAACATGGGCCCCGTGCACTGCCAATGCATTTTCTACTGCTAGTACACAACGCGCTGTGGGAGAGCGTGTACTGTAGTGCACAGTACATTTCAGTATGTCATTTCAGTACTCTCGCTTTTAAGAGTGTATAGATACTTTCCTTCAAAAACAAGTACGCAGTGCACATGGGACTCAAGTGCGCTGCAGTACTGCACTGCTATTAGCCACCCTATCAGGGATCATTGCCAATCAATATAGATACCGTAACCACCATATCCATCACGCCCCTCAGGTTCTCAGAACGGCAATTTGAGATGTGCCCCCTCCCAATCGAATATCGAATGCATATTTGATGCGCAATTGATTGCATGCATTTATCGATAAGAGATAAAGGACTTGGTTATCAATGAAATCATGGGGGAAAGGGTTAATTAGCCGGGAATCATTCCGGCAATCGTTTGGAGAATGGTGAAGTATGTGCCGAGCGCGCCTCCCTCGATGGTGAGTAGAATGGGGGCGATGGTGGCTACTGTAGCGAGGGCGGAGGCTGCGGTACCCACGCCTGCCAACGAGATACACTCGGGGAAATGAATACTTATATATAAGTATGCCATACTATGAATACCACACCAAGTTGGAGTGATACTTGCATTTAAGCATGTCATACTTGCATATAAGTATGTCATGCTTATGTAAGTAGGCGTCAACTTGGTGTCGTATTCTTAGCAGGAGTTATCTCTGTGTACAATATTAAAATCTTACGCTCAGAAAACTGCTTTCTTCGCAAAATGTTAACGCTCAAAAAAAAACTACGTTGGAGCGCATTCTCTATCTATACCACGGCGTGTCTCTAGGTTTATCATGCTCTCTCGCAACCATAGTTGGTTAGGAGCTCACCGTTTTCTTATTTCGGACGAGTGTTTGTGAGTTTGTAGTAGTGGATAGGCTCGAGAAATGGCCGTACAAGAAAACCTATTCTACTCTATAAAAATACACTAGCGTAAACATTTTGCGAAGAAATCGGAAATCGAGCTTATAGTTAGAAGTAAACATTGTCGAACCCGGCTGAGATATGATTCACCCACTATTCTTGTTGTTATATTTTTTTGTTATAACTGCCTATCTAGTGTGCAAATATGGGTGCGCTTAATGATGATGTGTGCTTGTACCTGTCAGAAGTATCGAGGCATAGACACCGAATACAGTCCCGATTGTTCCGAAGCTAAATCCGAGCGCAAGGGCTCCAATGGAGTTGACTGCAAAATTAGAGTTTGATTAACCGATCTCATTAGTCTCATTAATCGATCGGTGTAGCGTGTGTGAGCAAGGAAGAGTGCTAATCCAATTATTTACACTTATTTAAACTCTACTGCAAATATATTATTGTTGTCTTTCGAATACGTTTTGCTAATTGATAAATGGCACAAACTTCCAGACAGCGCAGAGGTCAGAGTGCCCATCAGAGGCGCTAGGAGAGCCGACGTTCCGGTCAGGTTGCCCACTGCAAGGCAAATTATGCTTTTAAAATTATTATTGTTATTTTTATTATTTAAGTTATTATTTATCATTGATTGAAATGCTCTTAAGTGGCATATAGCATCGTTCAACGAACTGTCGCAACTGGAAACATAGCATAAGGTACTACAAACATCCCTCTATCGAATAGCGTTTTCAGATTTTTTTTTTAAATTTCGTTATCGCGTGCAACACAAATGAACATGGTGAGTCGGTTTTTTTTCAAACTTTCCCGAGAAATAGCAAAGTTTGAAAAATCATAATTTGTTCACCTAAAAAGATCAAGAATTAATATTCAAGAATAATAGTTACACTTGGAGGACTTCACATAATCCATCCCATCTTTACAACGCATGGACCGATTTGGCCCATATTTATACTGGAGAAAGTACCAACAATGTTCACCAGAACATCTCTTAGAGTACTTTTGACTTTTGTTTTTTAAGAAAATTAGCTCAACTTTTGCAAAAACAAGCACCCCGCATCGGCGCACGAACCAGGAATGATTTCTAGCGGTTGGTAAATAAGCCAAGTAATGGAACACACACACCAAACCGTGGATTTCTATCTTCACTTTGAAGATATTTATGACAGGAATCGCGAGAGACTCGAGCATGACCGGGACATAGAATTTTATGATTTTTAAATTGGCTGAAAATTTAACACAAGGTACTACAAACCTCCCTCTATCGAATAGCGTTTTCAGAATTTTTTTTTAAAAATTTCATTTTTGCGCGAAACACAAATCAACCTGGTGACTATGAGATTTTTTCAAGTAATAGCAAAGTTTGAAAAATCATAAATATCTTCAAAGTGAAGATAGAAATTCGCTGTTTGCTGCGTTAGATAGACAAATCACTCGGCTTGTTTACCCACCGCTCGAAGTCATTCCTGGCCCGTGCGCCGTTGCGGGGTTGCTGTTTTTGCAAACATTGAGCTAACTCTCTTAATTGAGCTAACTCTCTTAAAAGTCAAAACTAATGGTTCACTCTAAGAGATGTTCTGGTGAACATTGTTGGTACTTGCTCCAGTAAAAAAATGGGCCAAATCGGCCCATGCGTTGTAATGTGGCGCTGACTTATGTTAACGCCTTCCAAATGTAACTATTAGTCCCGATTGATAATTCTTGATCTTTTTCAGTGAAAACAATGTGAAACTAATAGAAAATAATATTCAGGTAGTTTGCAAACTTTTTTATGCACAGCTTTTTCGAGGAAAAAAAATGAAAAATTGTCAACTTCAATTTTTGGATTTCCTGAATGTCTGAAATTTCGATGTCGATATGAATCTTAAACATCTTCATATTATTAGATATACTCGCAGGAGGAAGATCTGTCCGTTATTTGCAGAGTATTGAACTTTTCAGCACTGAATTCACAACTTGCATGCGAAATTTTTCTACGAACATTAGAAGCAGTCCAATTCCTTCCACACTTCATCATGGCATTCCTCATTATAGGTAGACCAATTTCCTTTTTGGAAATTAAAGTTCATCTTTTTGTAGAAAAGAGTTGCAGCGCCTAGAAAATCGATTATAATGTGAAAAGCGCGTGCTCTGACTTCTCTAGTACTCTCTCAATTCCCCACGCTCTCTCGCCTTGGTTAGGACCCCGAGCTGGGCAGAAATCTTTTGCCAGTACTCCTCTGATTCATCACCAGGGTTTGTGGGCTGAATTTACGTAATTTATATAACATAGAGGCTTAGCAAAAGATTTCTGCCCAGCTCGGGGTCCGAACCAAGGCGAGAGAGCGTGGGGAATTAGAGAAGCTAGAGCACGCGCTTTTCGCATTATAATCGATTTTCTAGGTGCTGCAACTCTTTTCTACGAGCAGATAGACTCTCACTTCCAAAAAGGAAATTTGTCTACCTATAATGAAGAATGTCTTGATGAAGTGTGGAAGGAATTGGACTGCTTCTAATGTTCGTAGAAAAATTTCGGATGCATGTTTTGAATTCCATGCGGAAAAGTTCAATACTCTGCAAATTACGGACAGATCTTCCTCCAGCGAGTGTATCTAATATTATGAAGATGTTTCACATTCATATAAACTTCGAAATATAAGATATTCGGAAAATGCAAAAATCGAAGTTGAAATTTTCAATTTTTTTCTTCCAAAAAGCTGTACATAAAAAAGTTCGCAAACTACCTGAATATTATTTTCTATTAGTTTCACATTGTTTTCACTGAAAAAGATCAAGAATTATCAATCGGGACTAATAGTTACATTTGGAAGGCGTAACATAAGTCAGCGCCACATTACAACGCATGGGCCGATTTGGCCCATTTTTTTACTGGAGCAAGTATCAACAATGTTCACCAGAACATCTCTTAGAGTGAACCATTAGTTTTGACTTTTAAGAGAGTTAGCTCAATTAAGAGAGTTAGCTCAACTTTTGCAAAAACAAACACCCCGCATCGGCGCACCGGCCAGGAATGACTTCGAGCGGTGGGTAAACAAGCCGAGTGATTTGTCTATCTAACGCAGCAAACAGCGGATTTCTATCTTCATTTTGGAGATATTTATGATTTTTCAAACTTTTTTATTACTTGAAAAAATCTCAGAGTCACCAGGTTGATTTGTGTTTCGCGCGAAAATGAAATTATTAAAAAAAATTCTGAAAACGGTATTCGATAGAGGGAGGTTTGTAGTACCTTGTGTTAAATTTTCAGGCAATTTAAAAATCATAAATTTCTTAAAATCATAAATTTTTGTCCCGGTCATGGTTGGCAATTTGACTCGTTTATAGACTCCTTGAATCATTTGACTCGCGCGGTGTGAGGAGTCAAAATGACTCGGAGTCAAGTGAATCCTAGGATTCACTTGACTCCTGAGCTCATAACTCGGGATAGAGAAGGTGTGCGAACGTCGTAATGGTACACAACGACTTAGAATTGAAAATAGAATCTTTTATATTTTCTGAGCAAAAATAATGTATCGTTATGCAAAAGTCACCGGAGACAGATCTGAATTTGAACTATATGGAACAGTAGGTACCCCTAAGACATGCTCTGACCCGATGTCAAAAGTTCCGATTTTGAACTTTTATGACCTTAATTTCACAATATTATTTTGCGTGCGATTCCCACCGACGCGGCTCGTACGTATTCCCATGGGAAACAGCGCGAGCCGAACACCAGCCTGTGTAGTCTAGTCGGTAAGATGTCGGCCTAGCAATCGAGAGGTCGCTGGTTCGACCCCCTTTTGTGCAACTCATTTTGCCAATTTTTTATCATTTCTACTTTACATTTTATTTGCGAAATTGTCGGATTCCATCCTTGTTATTTTCAATTTCGCTAGTTTTCGTTGAAATCTGTCATCAGAAGATAAAACAATCATCGGGAAGATGGATACAATGTTGTTTCTTTAATAATCGATCAATGCGAATTCGTTTGAAACGATGGAATCCGACAATTTCACAAATATAATGTAAAGTAGAAATGATAAAAAATTGGCAAAATGAGTTGCACAAAAGGGGGTCGAACGAGCGACTTCTCGATTGCTAGGCCGACATCTTACCGACTAGACTACACAGGCTGGTGTTCGGCTCGCGCTTTTTCCCATGGGAATACGTACGAGCCGCGTCGGGGGGAATCGCACGCAAAATAATATTGTGAAATTAAGGTCATAAAAGTTCAAAATCGGAACTTTTGACATCGGGTCAGAGCATGTCTTAGGGTACCTACTGTTCCATATAGTTCAAATTCAGATCGGTCTCCGGTGACTTTTGCCCATCCCTTGTAAGCACAGTTTTCAAGTTTCCTCTGTTTTTTAAACTATCACATCTGCTAGTTTTAAATGATACTTGAGAACAATTTCGGATTTACTCTAACAGTGATCATATGCGATTCTGTCCAAAGAGTGTAGCTCATGGCTTTGCATTTGAAATTATGATATTTGAAATAAATAATAACTGAATACTCAAAATATATTAAAATAGTATCTTGGATTATCAATTTCTTGCTTGCGAAAATCCTCAGGATTCAAGTGAATCCTAGGTGAGATTCATTTGAATCCTGATTCTGTACCTCATTTTTCGAGTGAGATTCACTTGACTCTCATTCTTTGCTTTTTGAGCGGTTGTGAAAGAGTCAAATTGCCAACCCTAGTCGCGGTCATGGCCGATGAGCTCGAGTCTCTCGCGATTCCTGTCTTATGATTTTTCAAACTTTGCTATTTCTTTGTGTTTCACGCGAAAATGAATTTTTTAAAAAATAATTATGAAAACGCTATTCGATAGAGGGATGTTTGTAGTACCTTATGCTGTGTTTTCAGCCAAATTAATAATCATAAATTTCCCGGCTATGGTCGACGAGCTCGAGTATCTCGCGATTCCTCTGATATAAGTATGCCATACTATGAATACGACACTAAGTTGGAGTCATACTTGCATTTGAGCATGTCATACTTGTATACGAGTAGGCGTCAACTTGGTGTCGTATTCTTAGCAAGAGTTCTCTCTGTGGTTCATGTGCACATCCAGAAATGATTGCCTATCAATTGCCGTGCAACGACGTACCTACACCGACCAGCGGTAGAAGGAGTCCCATTCCAACACCCTCGAGCGCCACTGTCAGAGAGAACACTGAATAAAGAAAGTCATTTTTCTGCAAAAAAATGAATTATAATAAATTGGGACTGCGTCATAAGCATGTGATCTGCCTTACAAGTTGTCAGTACGGACTCGACCGCAGCGATGATGGCGGCATCCATGGTCAGCTTAAAGCCAACAATTGAAATTGCAGTCGCCAGAGCAGCATCAGCGCTAGCAAGTGCTGCAAAAATCAGTAGTGCTGCAAAAATCAGTGGCCATTTTGTTTCGGAGTGAACGTATATTGAGACACGCAAGCACATTCAACTTGTACGAGAAGAGCATCCATGTCGTGCAATTATGCTGCGCAAATCTCATGGGGTGCAAGGTGCACATCAATTTTATGCACCCTTTCATAACTTTTTTCATAGTGAACCTACAAGTTCCAAACTTGATACAGAGATTGCAAGCCACGTTTGGAACATTTTCCTTTTTGATTGGAGAGATTTCGTTTAGTTTGAGCTGAGTTACACGAGTTTTCCACCCTCAGAGGGTGCACATTTACCCCTGAAATTTGCGCAGCATTAGATTGTACACATTTGTATGTGCACGAACCCTGCATGTATTAAAGGTAATTCATATTTTCCTGTGTGTGCCGTACTCTCTTTCGCGCGCGCGTTTAAATCGCCTGGGAAGAGTAGCAAGATAGCATGTCTCCCTACTGATTGTGGGGCACTGAACGTGAGCAGACACGACGTTAAGAACACGCTTTTAATCGTTAATGTGGTGTTAGTTTTCGGGAAAAGGAAATGAAAAAAGGCCAAGATTTGAATTCCCGCAATTTTATATCTCAGTTCTCCGTAGAGCAATCGACTCAAAACTTCGGATACAACATTCTTCGACCATTCTACACCCATAACCGAAGTTTTGAGTCGATTGCTCTACGGAGAACTGAGATATAAAATTGCGGGAATTCAAAACTTGACCTTTTTCCATTTCCTTTTTTTCCGAAAACTAACACCACATTAAAGAAGGCGATATCATACCGAGGGTAAGTGCATCGATCTGCACAGAGAGAGCGGTGCCTCCCAGAAGTTGTGCCAGTGCGATGGTTTGATTCAGCACGACATGAGCTGCAAGAAGCGAATGATTATAGTAATCACGGATTTGACGCAGACTATTGGAAGAGAGAGAGAGAGAGAGAGAGAGAGAGAGAGAGAGAGATGCTGCCAACTTAGTGTGAGTAATTGCCCAATCGCGGCAAGTGCAGCTGCGGTCTCGGCGGCGGTTGCATTCCCGGCTGAAAAAAACGCATTTCAACGATTAGCTAGCATGGCAAAACTCCTGATTGAGCTCCTTGCGAATGTTCACATGTTTTGAGGGACGGATGCACGTTCGGTATTAGTGTTACGGCCTTTTGGACGGGAAATCGGTATTACCGCTAATAAGGCAAATAGGTTCGGAGGAACAGAGACGGCCAGAGGGTACGGGAAACGCCAAACCGGCATACCCCCCTATTAGAGTGCGAAATGTGAGACTACGGTCTCTTCATTTTGCACACTCTCTAGACCGGTCGATAGGCGAGAGAGTGTGTGAAATGAGGTGACCGTGGTCTCACATTTCGCACTCTGCCCCCTATATATTGATGATTCCTTTCCGAAATCGTCACCTATTTGCCTATGCACGCACACACACACCCATGAAAATCTGCCGCCGTACTAATCCCACCTCGTTTGCCAGGCAGAGAACATGCTAGAGAGTCTGATCTTCCCTATCGATCGTCTCGAAAGGTTCATTTGCCTGGAGTATAGCAAAGGGGTTTGGTACGGCGGCTGCTTCCCACAAACCTGCTCCAATTATTCCTGTTCCGGCTCCAATCGTCGAGTTCAGAGCTGCAATTTGTGATGACGTCATGCTGCGCAAATTTCATGGGGTGCAAGGTGCACATCAATTTTATGCACCCTTTCATAACTTTTTTTCATAGTGAACCTACAAGTTCCAAACTTGATACAGAGATTGCAAGCCACGTTTGGAACATTTTCCTTTTTGATTGGAGAGATTTCGTTTAGTTTGAGCTGAGTTACACGATTTTTCCACCCGCAGAGGGTGCACATGCACCCCTGAAATTAGCGCAGCATTAATTGGCAACATTGACACGATTATCTTGGTTACAGACCACTCTTTACGAAAAAAAATCTCCATAAAACACCTCTTTAAAGAATGTGTAATTTACAACAACAAAAATGAATAATGATGGGAGTGCTCACTTCCTCCAATCAGCGTCGTCGCGGTGCCAGTGAGTGCCGTCAGAAGGCCGGTTATAGGACCTGATGAGAAGTTTAGGCAAATTGAAGGCTGTAGAACCCCTGCCACCACCACCATAAATTACGTAGTTCTCAATTAGGCAGCTCGGTATAGAGGTCTTGTGTTTGCACAATGTAGCATGTACACATCGCAACTTACTGATAAAGGGAGGCAAGAGAGAGGGCGACCCCTGAGAAGGGGTGCAGAGAAGAATAAGGATGAAGAACCAACGAGCCATCGTAGATCAGAAGCTGAAGTCGAGTGCTCTGAGTTGTCAAGGGCTCACGCTTCGTTTTATACAAAGTAAACCTCGCTTGTTTTGGATATGCTCTACAGGATTACCGATGTCCAATGTTGTTTCACTGCATTTCTAGTTTTTCTCGGGAGAAATCGGGCAAAACGGAGAGATTCCGACGATTTTCAGCTGAGTATCACACGTTGAATTACGAAACAAAGCAAAAACACGCGGTCTAGATTTGAATATTGATGCTGGTCATCTGGTGCCCACGCCTCGTGATGTTTGGCCAAATTCCTGGGCCAATTTAAGAAGCATCGTATTTCGGCTCGATTTCGACTCAAGCTCAACTCTCATACTAGCGATCGTTAAGATTGTGTGCATTTATCGCACCAATATCTATTGAATTTCCATCTTCAATCCGAGGAAACCAACTCTCTCGCTTCCCTAGAACCAGGGATCAGTCCCGAGTGTCGAAGTAGATTATGCGAGACGCTTATGCAGATGTTACATCGTGACCAAAGTTATTTTCACATTCTGTTGCCGATCTGTGTTCGATGCAGTGCACCCGGTGTACCAGAATGGGGTCAGAGCGAGATAGTGTGCAAAAATGAGAGAGTCGCTCCCGATTTTACACGCTCTCCCACTCCGAAGCCCTTTTTGTGAGCATGACCGGCCTTTGGAATGATGTGACCAACTACTGGGAGACAACTCAGTTGTAAGTTCTTCAGAACAATATCCATTGATTTGGCATCTCCAATCCGAAGAAAGCAACTCCCACGTCTGCTGGAACCAAGGATCAGTCCCGAGTGTCAAAGTAGATTATGCAAGACGCTTATGCAGATGTTACATCGTGACCAAAGTTATTTTCACATTCTGCTCCCGATCTGTGTTCGATGCAATGCACCCGGTGCACCACACATGATCCCAATCCGACAGAATGGGGTCAGGGCGAGATAGTGTGCCAAAATGAGAGAGTCGCTCCCGATTTCACACACTCTCCCACTCCAAAGCCGTTTTTGTAAGCATGACCGGCCTTTGGAATGATGTGACCAACCACTGGGAGACAACTCAGGTGTGAGATGGTTTCCAACCTTTCTCCCGACTTCAGTAACCGCGAAATAGAAGCGGTCCAGCTAGTGAATTATTGCCATTTAACCAAACTTTCATCTTTGACTCCCCTGGCACTTGTAAGTCCTGTGGTATCTCACACATGATTCCAAACCTGCAGACCAGGGTTAGCTCGAGAGAGTGTGCAAAAGTGAGAGAGTCCCTCTCGATTTCACACGCTCTCTCACTCCAAAGGCCTTTCGGTAATGTTGACCGGCGTGTGGAATGATGTGCTCAAATATGGGGAAATAAATTTAATTGTCAATGTATGATCGATGGATCGCACCCATTTCAACACTCTGTCAAAACAAGTGGGACCACGTGAAATCTGATTATGCATACAGTAGTGTCAATCTGATTTCACGCGACCGAGTTATTTCTAGTCTTGATTCTTGTGCTCTGTCGGTATTCTACTTCGCTCTGACGATGCACCTATTTCCCCCATATAGAACCGCATAGCTCTGAAGATGAGAACTTTGTATGCGCTGGATTGCAGATCAAGAATATCGTCGAGGTATGCGTGTTTAATTATATTATATATCGGCATGCTGTGAAAGATACTTTTATTTTTAATAATTTGATGGAAGGCGAGTCCTATTTCTCCATTTTCTTTTTCTTCCACTGCAGAGCGAATTTTGTCTGCACGAATTAGAAAAGGCCCATTCTTTTCCTTCGAGGAATCTTTCTTCCGACCGGGAGACCGGGGTGGTGGATGGAAGGAGTGGTTGAAGTGGTCATAGTTGATCGAATGGTTGTTTCCGGAAATCATCTAGAATACCAACTCTCTTGGGTATAAATGGCTGTCGCCAGCGTCAACACGTTTTGATGTATTGTATCGGACAAAAGATACGTTTCCTTACGCCAACACCACGTTACTTTTCATTGGGACGCTGCCTTCGAATGGAGAATTTGCCGCATTTCGTCAAGCTAAACTCAACTTCGATTGCTGCCGCGCCGCTCCTTTTCCACTCAATTATTGCTGCCGAGGTTTTTCTTCCTATTTGGTCATACAAGCTTCAACTATTTATTCACACAGGTCGTTTTGAGCGCCGGCTACTGCGCTATTTGGCCGTTTTACTGCATAGCAGTGTACAGAGCGGGTAAGCAATTGCTCTACACTTCTACAGTTTTTTTCAGACTTTATTATAGTGCATTCTATTGATGCAAATGCACATCTTCAATTGCGATACGCGGGATCCTTCGAGAATCTTTTTTTTTCAGGTGTTATGCATCGCAATTTTCGATTTCAATTGTGCCTGGCGACGGGTTATTTGACGGCCATGCGAATATCCAGATTCGCTCTGCTTTATTACCAAATGAATGACCTGCCACTACAGTGTACGACTTGGTGTTGCAACAATAATTTAATTTTATTACTTAACATCTCTAGTTCATGGTCGCGCCGATATTATTTTGTTTTCAATATTTTCGTTTAATGTAAATCTTTGAATTACAAATACCTCAATATTCAGCTGACGATCTGATAGTTTTTGTTTCCGACGTCATAACCGACGCAGTGTTGGGATACTACTCCTCTATGTAAGTTCCCACCATTTTCTCCACTTCGCATAGCTCAATAATCAAAATGTCCGTACCTCTTGTTCGGTTTCTTTATATTTCCGTTTCTCTCGACGTTGTCTTACTTGTTCACTAGATACGATATTTTATATCAGCGGTATTTTGTCTAATCTTAATTCCCACAGGGTTTAATACAGTAATATATGATCACTGATATCAATTAGTTGTGCGGGTGGAGATAATAAGAAATCAAATAAAAGAAAGAAAGCGTGGTCATTTATGACTTTTTATGACTTATAACTTTTTTTAAAATTTTATATGACTTTTTATGATTTATGACTTATAAGCGACAGAATGAACCCCCAACCCTCAGTAAACTATTATACGTTTTATTTACGTAATTTATTGAATAGCCAAGAGTGGCCAGCCATGCACATCTTGCTGTTGAGAAACGTGTGTAAAATCCGAATCCTCATTGTTAGGGGTGTAAAATATTATCTATCTATAATACTATTTTTTGCAGAATGGGTTCGTTTGCGATTGAGCGAACCGTCGCAACTCGGTGGTGGAAGTGGTACGAGAGAGCCTCACCCTCCACCATTCTCGTTCTGATTTTCGCAGAGTCCGTTATGACCATTCCTCCGATGGTCGGGGGAGCACTGCGCATTATGGGTTGGACAGTCTTTTTTTACAAATAAAAATCAATTATATTTCTAAAAACAGAGATAATTTCAATGCACGCAAACTTCTTTCTGTTCGTCATCATGTTTGCATTCAGCACTTTCGTTAGTTTTTTTAATAATTTAAAAAATATATATTTACATATTTGACCTCGGGTAGTATTCAGGTTTTTCTGCGAACGTATAATCTGAACAAGCGACTTTGGATAGATATTACGAAAGGAGTGGGCCGGTATTCGGTCTCCAAGACGTTTCAAGTCCGCGAAAACATGACTGTTATGAATGTGCGGATTTATTTTTAAATAATTTTTAAATTTTTAATTATTTTTAAATCGATTTGGTTTAAAATCTTTATCGATTTCTTTTCTAGTACATGTTCGCGATCACAGTTAAGCCCTGCTCTTTCTTTGCCCTCGCCGCCTTTGCCGCACACGCTGTTAAAATGTGAGATGATTCATCATATATTTATTTACATATCTTACACCACAAGGGTTCAAAAACATCTACACAATCATGCGAATAAAAGAAAAGAAAGAAATATTATTTTAAAAATGGAGACTCACAGGGGAGGGGAGCGGAAAGGGAGTGAGATGATGATTTACTAACCACATAAAACGCGCTAAAATAATAAACATACTCAACTATACCCTTAACAGCTTTAAAAAAGCCATTGAAAAGTACGTTTTTGAGAAAATATCGCAGGCGCGGGCCACCGGACCAGCGGCTACTTCGTGACGTCTCGTGGGCTCTCTTCGACTTCTTCCTTGCAGCGTTAGCCTTCCTAATGTCTTCTCCAAAAAAAACTAATCGTTTTTAGATTCGCATTTTCACATATACTGGGAGCAATCACGTGTAACGCATCCATCTACAATGCATTTCGAGAGATCGATATTATACGACGTTTGACAGCGCGTTTTCGATTTGAGGTGAGATGGCTTCGCTTTTTTCTATTACCCATTGCATCGACATGAATAGTTTCGGGATAATTCGTATAAAGGGAAACCTTGGCACAAAATTTGCGTGATTGAGACTAGGGTTGCCTATGCGGAATTGATGCCGCAATTATAGCAATGCCGCATCGATATTCCCCTCTCATTCCTCATTCCGCAAACCAGGAAAGCCCGGCCATTTTTGATTCGGTTTTCCGAATAATTGCGGAATGCCGGAATCGAAATTGGAAGGGAATGAGGGGAAGAGAGGAACAATAAAAACTCACCACAAAGAACTGAGCGATTCAGGCAAAATGCGAATTCCGGCATTCCGCAATTCTAATTCATTCCGCATACCTAATTAAACCGATCGGCCGCTATGCGGAATGGTGTAAGGAATGGAATGAAATGGAGCCATTCCGCATTCCGTTTAGACATCCCTAATTGAGACTCAAACGAGCTTCGGTAGAAGGCGCACAAGCGCGCATAAATGCTGTCCTTGTTGCGCTCAAAATCAGAGTAAATTTTAACGATTAACTTTAAATCGTAATATTCTCAGTCAGTGGCAAAGAATACTGCGGTTACACGATCGATTATGCTCTCAACGAACGAGGCGACGGACTCCTACTTCAACCAACTCACTGACGCGTGGAACAAGAATTAAAAAAAAACAAAAAAAAACAACAAAAAAACAAAAAAAAACCTGTCCATTTTTGCGATGAACGCGCTCCCAACAAAAATACAGCAATAAAAAAATCTGCACACAGAGAAATCCTACTAAGAACAGGCACTCAAGTTGACCCGCCTACTAATATGTAAGTATGCGCAGCTTATATGTTAGTAGGCCCTACTTACATATTAGTAGGCGAGTCAACTTGAGTGCCTGTTCCTAGTAGGATTTCTCTCTGTGTGTATAACGGGGAAACTACCTGACGACATCACGATTGTTAATCACCCCTGTCTCCGCCTCTTTCCATCGCTTTAAAAACTGGTTTAACTGGCGAAATATCTTTGGTATTTTCTCCGGTTCTTTGTGGTAAAGATCAAACCATCCTCTCGTGATGCGGTAATTGACCACGCGTTTGCGGGCTTCCTCGTGGTCTGCGGGGTCACACCCCAGAGAACTCTCGATGTCTGGTCACCTAACTGCTGGCTTCAGATTTTATCTGTGCTTGAAGTGCGACGCATCACTCGAAAGTGTGCACACATGATATCACGAAATGGTCAATATCGAATATTGTCCGAGGCAGACGGTCCAGAGAATTTGTCCGCTAGTTCCAGTTTATCGCAGACGAATTATTGTAGTGAAGCCTTGCTTCTTGCTCGGCCTTCCTTATCTGAAATAGGCTTACTCATCATTCCCAAGAACATCGTCCTTAAAAATTATAGGGGCGACAAGGCTTCGCAGCTATAAAAGCGCAGCTGCGGCAGTACCGGGTCGACTCAGTCTACTGCTCAGTAACAAGTTTGCCCTATCGCACCGCTACAGTAACCGACCGCACAGTATGTTCCACATCCACCTCACACTCGACGATCTCTGCATGCTGCAGCGCTGTAGTGCGACAGCTCCGAGGATTCTTCCTGTCAAGAAGCGAAGAGATTTGTAGAAGCTGAATGCATGCCATGGTCGTACTGCCAAGTCTCCACAGCTATTTTTGTCTACTTACGAGTCCGCAAGCATCACTCAAGGAAAATAGCTTCAATTCGCAACGATAGTTGCTTTGTTTCTCGTCGCTCCTGGAGCACGATCTTGCTTTTATATATTTATATTTGTTGCATACTTATTTGTGATTCCTACTATATCAATATGTGATAAGAACGTGCCGCATAAATCGACTTTTTGCCTGACTTCGATTAGCACGTTTGCACACAAAAATAATTTAAAAATATTTTCATTAATTCAAATTCTTTCAAATATTATCGATTTAAAAAAAGTGTTCTTTGAAGCAGCGCCATGCTTTCTGATTGATTTTTCAAATTAGTCGTAAAGAGTTCTTTCAGGTAAATCTTCGCCCACAGAATCTCTTTAGTTCCATTATAATATCTAATGGTTTTTAAAACCTAAATAGATAATTCTCTTTGCCCAAGAGAGGCGTGCTCTAATAATTCTAGCAATGTCCCTGATCACGAAGAGACAACGATAGTTATGAGATAAGCCGCTTTTTGTGCGCTTTATTTTCTTACACACAACTGAGGGCATCCATCTAAGAGACAAATAATATCGCCAAGTAGCTTTCGCCATATTTTGTTTGTAATCTCCAGTTTAATAATCATTTTTGATTCCTTCATAACACATTCATTCTTTCGCTGGAAGTCTTAACGGTAACGCTCCGGGCCTTGACTACCCGCAGCAATGCTCTGCAAAATCATGTTTTCCGAGACGAAAAACGAAAGGCCACATACTGTCTGTAGGGTCTGACAAAGTAGAGAGAGATGAGCGGATTTGTAGAGATAACCACCTCACCGCACTGAAATTATCTCGAAGTTTATTATCTCGAAACGAAATCGCAATCGAAATTTGGTTCTATCAAACATCAACAAGACTCGTAAAAGATTCTTGTGTCGGTCCTCGGATTGCGCTCTTATAGATAAATAGTTTTAAAAGTTTTTATAATTGCGAAGTTTATAATCCTTGAAATTATGTGAAACTCGCCGTTAAAGTAACCAAACCGAGTGCGCCCACATCGACAATCTGCAGTTGCATGAGGAGATATGAGATCGTTGAGACCATCGTCAGAATAGGAAGAATTGATTGAAGGAGTAGTCCCTGAAGAAAGAAGTCGCCACGTTGCAAACTCGAATCGCACCAAGCGCTCGTTTCATATTTGCTAAAACAAATAGTGGGTGAATGTTGCTATCCTTCTTCATTTCAGATTTCGCGTTTACGCGAAACAGTTAATCTCAGCATGTATTTATACTTTCCCTATCGTAGAGAGTAGAGAAGGCAAAGGAGGAAGACCTTCTCATTGTGATTATGGAAATGGAACATTGCAAGGAAGAGGGGGCGAAATCGGCCAACTCTTCAGGAAGAGTTGAGGTCTTGCGGGAGAGTTTACCGCAATTAGCATAGACACGCCCCCTCTTCTTGTCTTCCTTTGCGATCCCTAGTCGAGGAGCCTTTTTTCAGAAGCTTCTCGTTTAATCAAAGACTAAATCTCGTATTCCAACGGTGATCATCTGACCTATTCTGTAGAAATGTCAGAGCACGATTACCTTAACAATATCCTTATGGGCGTTCCTCGTTTTCGCGCTCATAATAGTGCTTTCTCCGGCGAGTTTGGCCAGCAGTCTACGGCCGACAGTGATAATTACGAAGTAACTTGGGAATATCGGTGCGATGATCCAGAATACGGCGACGAAAACTCGCGGATCGAGAATTGAAGTGACTGCTGCAATATACAACTCAAGATTCCTACTGTTTCCCTATCAAATTCAGAATATACTCCGTTTGGAATATATGTTTTGAATTCTTTATCGTTCCTTCGATTGCTGTCGCACCCTTGGCGGGTGTATCAAATAAATGCAAATATCGTGGACACCTAATATGTGCTAATATTGGACACTTTGGACTTCCGTTTAGGATCCCTAATATTTTTTCAGAAGTTGATTTTGATACGTTCCAGAACATTTCGAAATGTATATTTTCGGGCGCCTAACTGTAGTTACAAATGCGCCGCTTGCTGTGTCCGATGCGGCATCAGCCGAGGCGGAACTGCGTTAACAGACGTCTGATAGTTAGCCTCGGCGCCTACTGGCAGGTGCGCAACAAGAAAGAAAAGCAGACTAGAAAATAATCAAATATTATTAATTACCAAAGGAGAGCCCGTTGTCTTCCAGCTGCAATTGTACCATGGTTAGTAGATAACTTAGTCGTTCCTGATCTGCCAAATCCACAGAACCCAGCGATAACTGAAAAGGATATATATTGTTTTGCACAATCTCATCGATTCTTCGCTGACATACAGAAGCTATATGAAATGGAGAGAGCCAACTCATTTTCAAAACTCAAAAACAATTTTATAAATCATGTTTACATACGTAAATGGCTGAATTTAGGGCAACGATTATGAACAGCATCAATGTGACTGACGATTGCTTAGGGTTGCCATAGATAATCATGTAGAGTCTGTGCGGAAGGTTGCCTTTGTTATGGAAAACTTGTTAACTTACCGATAGCAGAAACAGAACGTGAGTAGAAAGGGGTAGAAAGAATCGCCCCACACCATAAGTGCGAATAGATGGAAACATGTGGATTCGGACCCGTACGTTGCGCATAAACCAATTGGGTTCATTACAGCAGAATCTTCGATTGGGATAATCCTGGGTAAACGCTGTTGTTGTTTCGCCAGTGAAATGTTCTGCTCAAAAAATCAGGGGTGCAAAGATTAATTACCGCATAAAAAGTACTGCCGAAGTTGCCGCTCCGATTAGTTCAGTGAACGCGCAAGTGAATAGAATATAACCGTACGATCTGAACAGTACTGTTTTGGTACATGACAAAAACCGGGAATCAAAGCACCAAGCGGACATGTTCACTTACCGGTGTAAGTGAAATTTCTCTTATCGGCATGTTTACTTTGCGCAATGATCCTAGTAGAGTTTTATCTCAGACTACTATAATTAGCTTAGCGAAATATGTGCACCTCATTTCCTTCGGTGTCCGTGTAGCGATGATGAGAAGTAGCAAGGAATTAGAGATGACTCCAACCGAGCAAACTGTGTAATGAAATATGTGAAGAAGAAGGAGGAAATTCAGCATTTACTGGAATGAACGTTTTATTTTTACACGTTTTTTGTGCAGATTCAAGGTTGAATTGATTGGTTTACTATAAGAAAAACGGATCTTTATTATTATTTCTAATAATGAACATATTTATTGGGTATGTAGAACATTAATATTGTCGACTCCAAGGATACAATCTAATAACGCAACTATACAGATGTATGAGAATAGCAGGTGAGGAAGCTGTTTAATACAATTCCGATATGTTATCGATAAATGATTTTTCATCAGCGTTTTATGTCAAACATCATATTTTTTTGAATATTTCCTGATGTTTTTTTAATAAACAGTTACAACGGTACAACCAACTATGATACTTGCTTCCACGATTGTGCGGAACATTTTTCCGACAGGAAAATTTTCAGGAATATTCTCTTTAAAAACCCGGGAAAAAATGTTTGGCCAAGTTGCGTTAGTAATAGGCAATGTAAGAACATGGGGAAAACAGTTTTAGTGGACTCTACATAACAAGAGATCAAACTTGCTTAGCAGTGGAAAACGTGAAGAGTGACAAAAAGAAGATGATGGCTCAGAAGCGACTTCACCGTCTTCTGGCTGAGTATGCAAGTAAGGTGACAAGTAAGGTGACAAGAGAGCACTCTGGGTGCCTTAGTTTGGTTCAGTTATCAATGTCACTGCGTGATTCGATGATCTATCCAAAGGTCTTCCAATAGATCCCCTTCACCTTTCCTATCGAACGAAGGGGCGGTAAAGTGGGGGGAGATTTATACTTATAATTATACCTTATCACCTACGGATTAAGGCGATTGATACAGATCATTACACCGTGTAAACAGAACTGAAGTGACTTCGTCGTGAATAGCGGTAGATTAAAGGATGTCTAAGGCCTAACTCTTGTCAAAGAACACAGAAAAAGCGCGATGAGTAATGTTTCATTTATTGCTTATTGTCTCAAGAGACTAATCAAATGTTTCAGAGAACTCGGTTTCAACGGAAACAAACATTTTTAAAAAATAACAATTGGAATGCATCGAAGTTGTAATATTGCTTATACAAATGATTTACTTGCAATCGCGTATTTACACTTCAAATAGATAGTTTAAATAATGCTTATGCAAATTTTCATCGTAAACGAATCAGTCTCATGTATATCTAGCATGTGCTCAAGCGTAATTTCTAATGTACAAGAAATTCAGGGTTATGTCGTCGGTTTTTAAACCTACGACATAAAAAAATGTCTTGCTTGTTTACTGTCCTTTTCCGTTTGCTTCACTGCGTATTGCTTTTCATCCTCTCGCTGGAAGTCTTCACGGTGGTGATGCTGATATTTCCTCCTTTGAACAAACCCTGCAGCGTCCTGAAATGAACCCTTTCTCAGAAATTTACACAGTATTAACAAACTTTCTGTACGGCCTCACAAAGTAGAGCGAAATGAGTGGATTTGTTGAGACAACAACTGCTGCACACTGAAAATAACATTATCAACAACTTTGGGCAAACTAGGGAAATGTACAACAGGCGTAGAATGAGGAACTTCTCTTAGACGGCTCAAAGTGCAACAAAACTATCAAAAATACCGACCATTTGTGCGACCAGACCGAGGGCGCCGACGCCAACGAGATGCAACTGCATGAGGAGATACGAGCCCATGCAGATAACATTGACAGCAGGAAGGCAGGACTGTATGATTAGTCCCTGAAGGAAAGTCATTTACATATTTCACTCTGTGACTTCTGCGCGCTGGGGCTGCACGGCATTCTGCAGAGTCCATACAAATTGAAAAGACAGTTAGATGTGCGAAAATAATGTGTAAATGGGCGATGGTCTAAAAATATGTTGTCTATATTGAAATTTTCACTAGAATGCCTTGGACTGGTAGTGAATCTAATGTGAGAATGCACAGTGAGAATGCGTTGCTCTTACGGCTGACAACATTCAGAGGGAACGGAATAACGCTATTATGATTTTAAAATGATATAGGTTCAGTAAATTGACTACTGGTGCGTGTACACTCTTTCTATACCTCGGCGCGTATTTTTCTATTTCATGCTCTCTCGCAGCCAATATCTATATACTGTTCTACTGTGTATACTGTTAATCTACCGCTATTCACGACGAAGTCACTTCAGTTTTATATACTGTTCAGGAGCGGAACGTCTTATTATTTTGGACGATTGTTTGTGAATTTATAATAGCGAAGAGGCGTCGTACAGGCGGCTCACCTTGACAATGTCCTTATGTGCACTTCTCGTCTTCGCACTCATATGGCTGCTTTGCTGGGCGAGTTCGGCGAGAAGTCTGCGGCCGACAACGAGAATGACTGCGTAGCACGGGAATATCGGCATGACAACCCAGAAAACGGCAATGAAAACTCGCGGAGCGAAGATCGTTGCCATCGCTGCTCAATTTCGAGTATAGGCTCGATTTTGTTCTTTATTTTAATTGTAAAAATAATAATATATAGTTTTGATATGGTTCCTGCTGATGTGTCCACTTCTGTTCTCTTTCCGGGTAAAGTCTGGAAAAAGCCCTGACCACATGGTTCCTCTGATAGTTCATGTGCTAGATATTGCTGTCTACCAGATGTACTGCCTACTAGATTAGGCGCAAGAGATATACAGGCAACAACATTCATTCGTTATTCTGTCCGGGAATGGGATACTGCACAGAGCGCGAACTCTCTAACATGTGCCTCTCAAGTGAACTCAACTCTCTTAGAAAGTTGGCGAGATAGTGCGCATAATGAGAGAGAATATAAGAGAGTCCTATTCACTAGAGAGGCACATGTTAGAGAGTTCGCGCCCTGTGTGGGGCGGTATTCTTTCTCATTTTTCGGAAATGCCGAAATCATTATCGCAAGCCTGGAAATAAAATTATCGCTCACCAAAATAGAGTCCGTTTTCTTCTAATTCCAAGTTTGTCTTTGAAAGCAAGTAATCCAGCCGAGTTTCGTCTGCCAAATCAACGCTACCAAGTGACAACTGTAAAATATTGTCACAAGAAACAGATAATATCCATTTAAGAGCCTCTTTGAAAACAGCTTAGCAAGTTTTCACTGAGCTCCTGCAGCGGATCCTGAATGTAGAATATACATACGTATATAGTTGACGTCAGGCTGACGAGTATTAACAGTATAGTGGCGATTGAAGATCTGGCCGGGAATCCATAAAGAATGAGGTAAAGACTGTGGCATAGGGAATTTCTTTATGTGTGAAAAACAGTAAACCAACCGATAGCAGAAGCAGATAACAAGTAGAAAGGGGTATAAGGATTGGCCCCACACAGTTAGCGAGAAGACATAGAAGCAAATTGGCGCGGATCCAACTTTTGCGCACAGTCCAACGGGGTTCAACACTGCTGAATCTTCGATAGGAATGAGCCTTTGAAATGTTTTAATGTAAAAATAAGTTTAGTATCACATTACCGAACGAAGAGAAATGCGCCTGCGGAAACTGTGAGGAGTTCTGCAAAGGCAGATGTGAACAAAATAGCACCGTAAGATCTGAAATAGACAGTAACACCGGAAGATTGTGAGACAGCGAGATGCAAGGTGCACCGAACTATCAGATTTACACACGTGTTTTTTATAATCGTTTCGCTAGAATTATTTGGAAGAAGCTACCAGTCAGCTAGTGAACAAGGCAGAAATACAGAAATGTTCACGTCATTGTTTCCTTATTTTCAGGCCCAATGTATTCTGTACCTCATCTCCTTTGGTGTCCGAGTCGCAATTAGAAAAAGCAGCAATAAATTAGAGAAAATTCCAACCGAGCAAACTGTGTAATGAATGAAGTAAAGAGGAAGGAGAGTCGTCATTGCTGATGCGATTCCTAAAGACTATTATTTCAGAACGTCTGTGTGTCTGTCTGTGTGTCTGTCTGTGTGTCTATGTGTGTGTCCGGCGGTCACGTTTTTCGCATTTTCATTATATTTCGCTTCAAAATCGCGCTATCCTCCCAGATCCTTTTGCATATGATTCCCGACCAGAATACCTTTCAAATTTTACAAAATTTAATTAACGAAATCCATAGCCAAGTGGGTTACGAGCCAAACTTTGAATCCGAGACCCCCAGGTTCGACCCCCGCCGCGGGCAAATCTTTTGCCGCATTATTCGCAAGTGCCAGAAACCGTTCTAACACGTTTCTGACATCGCAAAACACGTTTTCACCTGTTTTGCCGAGTTTTAACTTGAAAAATCGAAATTTTCGAACTTTCTCCAAACGCACCGATGAGTGTCGGGGATCACAGGAAATGTGTTTTGCGATGTCAGAAACGTGTCAGAACGTGTTCTAACACGTTTTAACGTGGAAAATCGAAATTTTCGAAAAGTTCCAAAATGATTCACTGAGCGTAGGGGATCACAGGAAAAGTGTTTTGCGATGTCAGAGACGTGTCAGAACGTGTTCTAACACGTTTTAACGTGGAAAATCGAAAATTTCGAAGAGTTCCAAAATGATTCAGAGAGCGTAGGGGAACACAGGAAAAGTGTTTTGCGATGTCAGAAACGTGTCTGAACGTGTTCTAACACGTTCTAACGTGAAAAATCGAAAATTTCAAAAAGTTCCAAAACGATTCAGAGAGCGTAGGGGATCACAGGAAAAGTGTTTTGCGATGTCAGAAACGTGTCTGAACGTGTTCTAACACGTTCTAACGTGAAAAATCGAAAATTTCAAAAAGTTCCAAAATGATTCAGAGGGGATCATAGAAAACGTTTCCGAAATTGCTCTAAAAGTTCTGAACGCACTGTATCCTGCAGCGGAATAAGCCAGTACTCTTTGTAGCGATTAACACTCCCCAACATAAGTCGAGCTTCAATGTCACCTGGGGCCGGCTATCGAGCTCCCGCTGGACCGAACTTGGAGCCGGCTATCGAGCTTCCCCTGGACCGAACTTGGAGCCTGCTACCGAGCTTCCCCTGGACCGAACCTTCGGCCGGCTGCAAAGCTCCCCCAGGACCGATCTTGGAGCCGGCTACCGAGCTCCCCCTGGACCGAATTTGGAGCCGGCTACAGAGCTCCCCCCTGGACCGAGCCTGGAGTCGGCTGCAAAGCTCCCCCTGGACCGAACTGTGCCCTGCAACTGAACTCCCCCCTGAACCATACTTTGAAAACGTAGTGCGCACCCTACCATAACGTAGTTTAACCTCAACACACCCTGCTAGTTTCTAAACGCATGTCAATTAATTAATCGAAAATTAATTAATATGTGTACCATACCAAGAGTCGTTGATCTATAGAAAATATTACATATCATTTTGAAATTATTTGTGGCATTACTTTTGCCACGTCCTATTTTCTTAACGTTTTGGGCAATGATTGGAAGAAGTCTTGACCAAGCGTGGACATGGTAGGTCCCTATGCTGCCACGGCAATACGAGCACGTGCTATTTATTTTGCATTTATTTTGAAATCTCGCAAACGCATAGAACGAGTATTTTCATCTCCTTGCACAGAGTTTTTTTATGGTATAACACCGCACATATCAAGGGGGAAAATCGAAACTTCCGTAAGAAGAGGTAAGATGAATTTCAAAAACATGCAGAAGTCTCAAACGACGTCGCAAAAGAGCTATCAAATCATCAAATCGTTAGAAGTAAAACATGTCCTACTAAGACTGAAACAACGAAGAAAATGATATGATATACATCAAGATAATCGACTCCAATCATACAATAACAGACTTACAGATGTTGGAGCAGAGCAGGTGAATAATGTTGTCTCACCGTTTTTTTTAATATTTGGTTGATAAAGAAGTGAAATTTGTAAATCCGAGCTCTAGGTCAGACAAGAGATTTGTCGATGGAAATTAATTTGATTAACGTTGTCGGAGTAGAAAAATTATGATTAATTTATGTTGTCTTTCTTCTTCTTCCTTCTTTTTCTATCCCACACCTGGGAGCACCCACCTTTGGGGATGGTTAATTTACTCTCCGGAGACCAATCAAATATGTTTCAAAAAGTAGTTACCTACATATAAAATGAAAATACATATCCATTTACATAATTCACATTTGGTTATTCTTTAGTTCCAAATTTATCAATTATAGTATTTCTTTGATACTGGTACTTTTGTTTAACCGAGTAATAAATTTACAATTTTTCAATCTTTTATCAGTATCATGCTTTGAGGATTGGTCAAAGGGCATGCTGATCTCTTCTGATGACGAATTCATTTGAATCAATGGCAGTAGATCAATCAGATTTGATTGGCTCGCCTATGTTCAATGCCTTTCTTTATCATTCGAGGTAATATAATAATGTAAAAATAATACTTAAGACATTGATTTTTTTACAAAAAAACGATTGTTAAATTTTCTATTTTTGTCGATTTCAGATTTCTTCATTGCGCATTATTATTCATCCTGTCGCTGGAAGTCTTCACTGTAATGACGCTGTCCTCTCCCCGTTTGACTACACGCACCAAAGCTCTGCAACGGAAAAAAAAATTAAAATTTTGCGATCACTAAAAATGCAAGATGTTCGTTACCGTGTTTGCCAAAGCACGCAAAAGTGTGCGAGCGGCGAACGGGCCTGTGTGGTAGTCCATGCTTTGACTTTCTTTGGTATGATAGTATATATAGGGGAAATAGATTGTGAAATCGCTCACTGTCTGTACGGCCTCACAAAGTACAGTGAAATGAGCGGATTTGTTGAGACGACGAATGTACCACACTGGAACAATTCTTCATAACGCAAGTCACAGGAAATCGGCTTTGACTAGATAAAATTTTCGCTTGCAAAAAAAGTCATTAACTATTCTTTGATAATGTTTTAGTATCATAAGGTGTTTGGAATAAAGAGACAATTTAATCGATAAGCACGCTCAAAAATGCCGCGATTAGGGGTAATTCACCATTTGCACGACCAATCCGAAGGCGCCCACGTCGACGACATTCAATTGCATGAGAAGATACGAGCACATCGTGATTACGTTAATAGCAGAAAGTGCGGATTGAATGATTAGGCCCTGAAGGGAACGATCAAGTACATATTACTATTTTTGCCGCCAAAAATATTTATTAGCTTTATTCGTTTTACGAACTTAATAAGTCAAGAGAGGCAATGGAATTGTATGCAGCTCACTTTGACAATTTCCTTATGTGCACTTCTCGTTTTGTCGCTCATATAACTGCTTTTATTAGCGAGTTCGGCTAGAAGTCGACGTCCAACAACGAGAATGACTGCGTAGCACGGGAATATCGGTATGACCACCCAGAAAACGGCAATGAAAACTCGCGGAGTGAAGATAGAAGGAACCGCTGCATCTCAATGCGATCTTGACAAAAAAAATTTTCTGGTTTTTTTTGAATGAAAAATGCAAGAACGCTGACCCTCTACTGTACCGTCTCTTACAAGATCCGTGGCATGGTGCAACACTCACTAGATCAGGTGTGAAAGGTACTAGCAATAGCTTTATTTCTTCTGAGAACGAAAAAATTGTTAGAAATATATCAAAGAGATAGAAAGAAATTCATAGATCAGTCTCACCGATATATAGCCCGAACTCTTCTAGGTCCAAGTTTGACTTTGAGAGCAGGTATTCCAGTCGTATTTGATCAACGCTTCCGAGGGATAACTGATGAATTATGTCGAATTGATTAACTTTTGATGAATTAATTAACTTTTACGTACATAAATGACTGATGACAGGCTAACGAGTATCAGAAGCGCCGTAGCTACTGAAGTTTCGCTCGGATTGCCATATAGAACAAGGTACAAGCTGCAAATGGAATTGTTGAGGCGCAGAAGTAATGCACCTACCGATAGCAGAAACAGATAACTAGCAGAAAAGGGTTTAGGGATTGACCCCACACCATTAGGGAAAAGACGTAGAAACAAGTTGATGCGGATCCAACTTTTGCACACAACCCAATCGGATTAATCACTGCCGAGTCTTCGATAGGAATGAGTCTGGAAAATATTTTAATTTCGAAAATTTTAGTTATGAAATACCGCATGAAGAAAAATGCTCCTGCTGAAACAGTGAGTAGTTCGGCGAAAGAAGACGTGAATAAAATAGCACCGTAAGACCTGCAACAAAACGAGGGTTAGTGAATTTTTTTAAAAAGTTTTTTTACAATATATTTTTTCAATAATGATTGTCAAAAAAACTCTCTTTTTACAAATGTTAATGAAAACAAACAATGAACACGACCTACCAGCAGAAGTATGCAGAAATTGTTGAGTCACTGTTACCGTGTTTTCAAGTCCAAAGTATGCTGTACCTCATTTCCTTTGGTGTCCGAGTCGCAATAAGAACAAGCAGCAATGAATTTGACAAAATTCCAACCGAACAAACTGTGTAATGAATGAAGTAAAGAGGAAGGAGAGTCGTCATTGCTGGAGTGATTTCTAAATGAATATTGTGTCACATGCCTCATGTCACATGTCACATGTGTCACATGCTCATCGATTTGAGAATTTCTCCAGCATAACTTTTATCCCGTTTTCTCTACTTTTGGGGATAATTATAGGATGCACAGAGGTAGAGGAACAATTTCCATTACTACATTTTTAATCATTGTAAACAACAAAAATCAGACACTCTACACATGATTCCAAACAGACAGACAGGGGAGTTCCTCTCAATTTCTCACGCTCTCTCACTCCAAAGTCCTTTCTGTAAGATTGACCGGTCTGTGGAACGATGTGTCTAGTCACGCAATTTACCTAGTAACTATTCTCAGAAAAAGGGGGGCACCTGATAGAGACAGCTTCTAGAAAGTGTCTACCAGTATCAAATATTAATATAGTAGATGGGGCAACAGGTGAAGCAAAATAATAATGTAATGAAATGCAAGAAGAAATAATAATGAAATAACAAGAGAGGTGAGAATTGTGTTAATCGGAAATTAGGAGCCTCGGTAAATATCCGGACAAATTAAGAGAGCATCCACGAGAGGGCGGGGGTACCCCACGGATGACTTTTTTGCAACCTATCCCAATAACTTGTAGGTGAAGTCAGTATCACGAGTGCTGATATTTTGCCAAGTAACTAAGGTTTTGGGTCCCGCACCGAAAAGTTACAGTAACCCCGGGTTCCGATATCGATTTTTTTACCATTCGAAAAAGTACGTTTTTATAGGTTTTCTATGTGTATTTTGCGAAAAAAATGCGAATAGAAATACTTTGGAAGCGATCCGACATTGGCAAAGGGTCGAAATTTTTATTTTTCTCCGTTTTTTCGCCGTCCTGAAAAGTGATCCTCTTCCGTGGGAAAAATTTTTATTGCATTTTCGGATTCTCCGTCAAAAACTACGTCTAGTGTACTACACCACTTAATCTGAGTCCTGACGCCGACGACGCTATAAAGCGACGAAAACCGCTAGAAACGCTTTTTTCGTGGTGATCCAAAATACAAACTTTTCGGTTGCGAAATATTTAGCCCATATTTCATCAGAAACTCAATGCACACGACTTTAAAATAATAATGCACCGAATTGGCACGCGATAAATGGAAATCTAAGTGCAAAACATAATTTTCCAATAAATACACAGCATTAGAGCGTACTGAAAATTTACAACACAAAAAACTCATAATAGTGAAGCACAATGATGTAATTTATGCCTAATAATTCTTTTTAAACATTCTCACAAATATATGAAAACAGAATTTTCAAAATATTTCTAGTCGCACAAACTTTTTTTCTCTGGAGTGGCCGTGTATTTTGAAACCAAAGATTTTGAAATTCTTCCAAAAATGAATATTCTTTTCGAATACACTTGAATTGTTCTAGCTGGTCATAGAAATCGGTTTCTCACCGCTATACAATCTTATAACGTGGTTTAATGGTATACTCAAGAGAAGATGTGTGTTTTTGTAAATTGAGAAAACCGGCAATTTTTGATATTCTGACAGCTTGAAACCATAGCAAGTGCTTATTTTCAAAGTAAACATATTTTATTTCAGAATCTGCTTTCAGTAGCTTTCTGAATGTTCGTGCTTCACACCGCAGCATGTGGTTCACTACCATTACCAGAAGGAAAAGAGTTGTTTTGCCTCTTTAATGGCCAGGCAGTGTAAAATAAAATATTTTTAAATAAAAGAAAATCGTCATCCCGGAACAATGCTAAAAAACCGCATATTTTTGGAGATGTTTTAAAAAATTGTTATGAATTTTCAAAGTTTTTTTTCTCGCATTTTCTCAACAGCAGGTTACGATAGCGAATACGCAACAGTTCGAATCTCTAATACAAGGCATTTGCATGAACTGTGGTTATCTTGAAATAGACGACGCACCTTTCTTGGTGCTATTTTCAAATTAAAATAACTAATTAAAGAAATGCTAAACATTAAGTTTTTTTTTCAATTTCCATTAAATAATAGTGAAAAGGCTGATTAAAAAAATACAAATAGATAAATGAAAAATCTGTTTTTCTCCGCTGCCTGGTCAAGAGAAGACTATCGAAGAATTTTTCTTATGCAAACTGTAAAATATACATTTATGAACATAATTCGCAAGAAATGAGCTTTCTACAATTGAGGAGTCATGTTTAATAAGAAATTCTCTCTGAAATAAAGTTTTCGAATTTTCCTTATTATTAAAATTATTGTATCATAAAACTGAGTTGAGACTCCATACATGATTTTTTAAAGATTCACAGAAAGAAAATACTCCATTGTATTCCATTTTCGAAGTTGCTATTAACCCAGTATCCATGTTAGGCCTCACTTAGTAAAATATATGAAAAATTCTGTCGCTGTGTTTGATTTATCCACATTCTCCAGTGTGAAGCACGAACATTCAGAAAGCTACTGAAAGCAGATTCTGATATAAAATAGCATCTTCTTCTTGAGTATACCATTAAACCACGTTATAAGATTGTATAGCGGTGAGAAACCGATTTCTGTGACCAGCTAGAACAATTAAGTGTAATCGAAAAGAATATTCATTTTTGGAAGAATTTCAAAATCTTTGGTTTCAAAATACACGGCCACTCCAGAGAAAAAAAAAGTTAGGCATAAATTACATCATTGTGCTTCACTATTATGAGTTTTTTGTGTTGTAAATTTTCAGTACGCTCTAATGCTGTGTATTTATTGGAAAATTATATTTTGCACTTAGATTTCCATTTATCGCGTGCCAATTCGGTGCATTATTATTTTAAAGTCGTGTGCATTGAGTTTCTGATGAAATATGGGCTAAATATTTCGCAACCGAAAAGTTTGTATTTTGGATCACCACGAAAAAAGCGTTTCTAGCGGTTTTCGTCGCTTTATAGCGTCGTCGGCGTCAGGACTCAGATTAAGTGGTGTAGTACACTAGACGTAGTTTTTGACGGAGAATCCGAAAATGCAATAAAATTTTTCCGAAACAAAGCGTTTCGACTCCGTTCCGGAACAGTTCTTTGTTTCGTTGTTAATATTCCTTTGTTCTAGAACAAAGGATATTTCGAGTGGTCAACCCTAATCTGCACGCCAACTTTTGGCTTTTGCATGCGTAAAATGCATTTTCCATATTTCACGAATCGGATTGCTGTAAATAATCGCACAACTGTTTTTGCCATATCTGTATAGCAACATTTTTGTCGATATTTCTGATAGTCTTCGTATCGTTTTGAAACCGACGAAAAGGGGATAAGAGCGAGTGAGCAAAGTCAGAGAGAGAGAGAGAGCCCTTTTCGATCTTATTCAGTGCAAATTTAGCAGGTGGAAAGTTGAAATTCGAATTACCTCAATTGGTATCTCTGCTTCTGGTGGACCTATACGCTTGAAAAACGTGAAACCGTTTTTCACTCTAGGAAAAAAAATTTTCTTCACCTGGAGCCGGGATACCCAATTTAGGGAATGCAAATTTGAACTGAAATTTGACACCACAACACTATCCCTGATTCGCGTTCTCTTTTTTTTCGAAATTTTGTTTTTATTTGTGTTAATATTAATTGAAGTAATGACACCTCCACTTTTTCTCTACGTCGTCCATTATTGCGTTTGCTCGGTTGGAATTCTCTTCAATTCATTGCTCCTTTTTATCATTGTAATTCGAACTCCGCGACAAATGAAGTATACCTTTTTCAGATACACAATTTTTTATAAATAAAAAAGTAACTCATCTTACAAAGAAATTTAAATTTTTTTTTGCATTCTCTGCAAACAAATTTAGTAAAGTGTGCATACCCGAACATCTTATGAGCTATATTTAGAACATACGGTTCAATTTTGTTCACGTGTGCGCTTGTCGAACTCATCACTACGTCAGCGTCATTCGCTCTCTTTATGAGGTTTTTTTATAAAAATATTTTAAATTACCAAATTTTACCAGAATTCTCCCTGTCGACGACTCGATCATAGTGAATCCTGTTGGATAAGGTTGTCTATACGGAATTCATTCCGCAATAAAATCAATTCCGCATCGATTTCCCCTCCCATTCCTTATTCCGCAATCAAGAAAGCCCGGTCATTTTTTGAATCGGTTTTCCGTATCATTGCGGAATTCCGCAATGAAAATAGTTGTTTTATGAGTATTTGGGCGTGAGTTAGCGAGAAATCAACTGTTTAATATTAATTTTAATAAAAACAAACCGGCCCCTATTGTATGTATGTTTCTCGAGATGCATGGTGACATTTGCATACTAACACATATTGTGGCTAACCAATGTGACCATACCTGTGGGAGAAAACTGAAACTTTCACACAATGGGCGTTCCCATAGTATGACGATTTGATCAGATAATGTTCGGAAGCAACGCAACCGTATCCTAACATTTACTGGTGGAATGTCAAAAGGATGGTTTTTTTAATGAATTTTGCCGCGGTGCTCGCGAAATTCGGTGACTATTTGTATATTCCTATCCAGTTCCCGCGATCAGTGCATGAATATTTGACTAATTCTTACTGCGACATTAAACAGAAAAAAGAGCAAAAATTGTTGCAAAACGTGAGAATCGAACCCTTGACCCCCAATGTGTAGGCTGAAGCCTTACCTGCTGCGCCACAACGGTAATTGGTAAAAGAGCGACTCAAATCACTGGTCCTAATTCGTTTCCGCAACTTTTGCTTTTGGGTTACTGTAGCTTAGCTATTGTAGTCGGTGTTACTGTACTAGTGGTATGGTACCTTTTAGCGTTCATCATACGATATCCTATTGATAAAGCATATTCTGATATTATTTTCGCTGTTAAAGATTACCGGAATGATTAAGCCGGGCCAATGCGGAAAAATCAGGATTGCGGAATTCCGCAATCCTCATTCATTCCGCATACTTAATGAGGGCGACCGACCGCTATGCGGAATGGCGCAAGGAATGGAATGAAATGGAGCCATTCCGCATTCCGTTTAGACATCCCTACTGTTGGATTATGTTCGACAATCGGATCTGAATCAACTTGCTTTCATCTCTATGCATTAATGCTATGGGGCCACTCGTTCTACTGCTTTCTGCTCGTAGTTTGCTTCTGTTTTCGGAAAGACGGCAAGTCGAATCATTAAAACAGCGAAACTTTTGCAGTCTGTATATTCTTACCTATGGCAATCCGCGCCAATGTTCCATCTCATTAATCCTACTCGTCATAATGTGCTGCAACTCGGTTGTCTATGTACGAACATTTCTGCTAATAGCTGAGCCACGTGTAAAATAGAGTGAATAAAAATGTTTGGCGTTCTTATGAGAACGCCAAACATTTTTCGTTTGGCAGCTATCGCTGGGGAGCGTCGATTTGGCAGATCAGAGCCGTCTAAATCAGCTGCTCGCAAGATCAAACACCCAGCTGGACGACCTCGGTCTTTGTTTTGGTGAGCCCCACACTCTTCAGTGTGCTTGTTGTTCGCTGAGAGACCAGAAATGGTCTCATCATTCCACTTCTGCCGACCGGTCAACAGACCGCGTGAAATGTCGCTTTTGCACAATTGTCACACGGTATCATACAACAGTGAGTTTGCGACCTCAAAATGGTTTATGTTGATTGCGGAGAAGAAATGCCCGCTACCTTTTCATTTCCTGTTTGTCAACCGTCACTTCGATCTTCACTCCTCGAGTTTTCATCGGCGTTTTCTGGTCGATTATCGGCTGTCGATGTTACATTTATAAAATGATACGAACACACAAAAAGTCAAAATGGTACTTCCTGTGTTTACCAAAGCGAGAGAGCGGGCAAACGTGAGAGGGTCGCGTACGTGCCTGTGAGGTAAACAACGGAAGTCCGCCATTTGACTTTTTGGTGTGATCGTATCATTTTATAAATGTGATAGCTCCCTTTCTCCCTTGTTACCTCGTCATTCTCGCTGTCGGCCATCGATTACTGTCCACGTTAGCCAACGAAACGGCGCATATGAGCGGCAGAACGAGAAATGCTCACAAAGAGATCATCCAGGTGAGCAATGATGAGCAAACTTTGTCCGGCCAGCATAGCACAGTGTCGGACGGTTACCGACCGGTGATAAACTTCCGGAAGAGAACACTTTTTCCTCTGATAAATCCAATTCTCTTTTTAACATAGGTGGTAATTTTTCCGAAACCCTTTTAGTCCTCATCCGGAAGATGGCCGTTCGACGGTGTGCATCTTTCTGATGATGAAATCAGCTCTGGCACCCTAAAAATTCGAAAACAATGTTGACCCATTTTGGTTATCCTTCACGGGAAGCGAATACAGCTCATCTTTCAGGGACTGCTCATTCAATCGTGTCTTCCTGTGGTGGATTTCATTGCAATCGGCGCATATCTTATGATGCAGCTGCAAATTGTGAACGCGGTTTCTCTCGGATTCGCAACTCACATGGTTAGCACATGATTCCAAACCTACAGACCAGGGTCTGGGCGAGAGAGTGTGCAAAAGTGAGGGAGTCCCTCTCGATATCACACGCTCCATCTCACTCCAAAGCCCTTTCTGTAAGGTTGACCGGCGTGTGTAATGATATGTTAGTACTCGTTCGAAATTAACCGCTAAAACGTAGCTCATTCCTTTGAGTTTTTGGTATTTTGTTAATGCTTCCCTATTCGAAAAAAACTAAATGACTGTAGTAACATTGCTATGGTGCGCAATCGTGTTGCTATACAGTAAACGTCGAGAAAAAAGGTGGTCTATTTCTTCTCGGCAATTTTAGTGTGGCGAATTCGTGGTCTCGATAAACCCACTCATCTCGCTCTACTTCGTAAGAACGTACCGTCTGTCAGTAACATTATTGCATTTAAATAGTTAATATTTTCAAAATATTATGCCATAGTATGCAATGTTGCAGAGCGCTGCGTCGCTGTTTCAAACGTGGAAAAGTCGACATCTACACGCTGTTCACATACAGCGAGAGGGCGACTACCAACATAGCTTAGTATCTTCGCAGAGATAAAGCGTCTAACGTTGCGAGGAATTGTGTAGAGTATCGGAGAGAAAACTGACGAACACTTGTTGTGCGCGGGGGGTTAGACCGAGAGAGTGTGTAAAAGTGAAAGAGTGCCTCTCGATTTCGCACGCTCTCTCACTTCAAAGGCCTTTCTGTAAGGTTGACCGGCTTGTGGAAATGTGGCTAGATCGAATAGGAAACTTACGAAATAGTAAATGGGTATATTTCATTTTTTAGTTATATTACACAACAAAATAATGTACGATCCGAGGTCATTCGAAGAGTTGTGAACGATAGATAGGAGAAAGCACGCATTAATAATGTGGAATCACCAGTAATATCGAGGCGGTTAGTACGAATTCCATTCATGCCACATGATTCCAAACATACAGACCAGGGTTAGAGCGAGAGAGTGTACAAAAGTGAGAGAGTCCCTCTCGATTTCACACGCTCTCTCACTCCAAAGGCATTTCTGGAAGGTTGACCGGCCTGTGGAATGATGTGATGCGTAGGTAGACCGTCAAGGTGAAAGCTTTGATGAGATTATGTGATGAAGACATAAACCTGAATAACCAAGATAAATCATAAAAATGTGCAGAAATTGAATATTTGTAAGAAAACAGAGACTGATTACACACGATCTCATGGGATGAAAAATATTCAAGAATACGAAACCTATTTTTACCCCCCCCCCTCCAACGAGACAGTATCATGATAATTCAGCAAGGCCCTGACAGTGATATTTCATGGTCTCGTCTCATCTCATTTTCTTAGGTCTCGACCGGAAAGAGGTCGTTGGAACTAGAGTGCGCAATGTGAGACCACGCTTTCTTCATTTGCACACTCCCTCGTCTATAGACCGGTCTAGAGAGTGTGTGGAATGAAGAGGACGTGGTCTCACATTTTGCACTCTAGTTGGAACCATCAGTGTCATATTTTGTTATTCCAGTATGTTTATTCGCTCGCAATCCCCTCATTTCCATGTGTCGTCCGATGCTCATTAGATATGACACGGTGCCATCAAAAATCACCTACGATCGGTCAATTTAAGTGGTGTGCCGACTATGTCCCGTTGCGGATCCTAAATGCATTCTACAGTGGATATTACTTCCAATTAGCATGACAGCATAGTACTTCCTTAAATTACCACAAATCATACTCATACTTGTTTCTACATCATCCCTTTAATATCGGGTTGATTGTCATGATAAATTATTAAATGCCAACATCATGCAGCTTCATTCAGCTTTTCTAAGAATATTGACCACAAAACATTCTAGACGTATCAAATTCAATTGTGTACGCGATGTTGTCAACAATCGTAACTTGACTTCCTTCTACAAATCATTTTCAGCTTTCTGGTGTCGCTACCCAAAATGTTTCGGTGCCTGAAGGAGTGTCAGGAAAACCACCACGTAGTGTCTTTTCCCAATTAGGAAAAGGCGCCCAAGAGGCGATGTTAGCGCCTTTTCCCTATTGGAGTTCCCCGCCGTACTCCCACTACGCGTTTTTTTCTGACTATCCTAACATTCGGTATACCGATATTTGGCGCATTCGCTAGTTCTGAATTTTAATTAAAATTGTGCCAAGGAACAATTAAATTTATCTCCGGAATGGTACTTTTAAATCATTGAAAATATATGGGGAAAACAAAAAAAATCCTTTTTTAAGAACATTTCAGATCAACAGTATCTGCTTATCTGTACCATTTAGCAAACAATTAGTTCGTTATTCATGATAAGCGGCATTTGACATTCCAAGAAGTCTGTAGAATTCTCCTGGAATGTGTATTCACAGTATGCTTCTGTGTATCTACGATAAATATTGTGCTTTCAAAAACAAAAATAAGATGAAAGATCGCCATCGCTTTCCACAGTGATGCCAGTCGGCCTTCTTATCGCCACTATACACTATGCCGTCTGTTCGCTGGGAATCGTCTCCAATTCCGTACTCCTACTGATCATCGCGACGCAAACGCCGCGGACCATGAGGTTTATTGATTTTCTTTCTCCCTGTTCCCAAAATAATTGACCCGACGTACGGTAACGTATGCTGCAACTCTCAGTTCGTTCTTGTTCACAAGTTGAGATTAATATTAATATTTATGCGAGTCACGAGGAAACGCGGTACAATAACATAAATTAAAAGAAAGGCACGAATCATTATTGGGCAACAACAACAAAAGTAAGAGGGTCACTCAGGAAAACTGCTCAATTTTCCGGATTTTGAGTATAGCCTTGCCGCTCTGAGAAAGAAACTATTATGCCTGTAGTTAGAGGTTGAAGAGGCGTTTGTGAAATTGATTCCATTCCTAGTAAAGTAATAGCAAAAGTGGTGCGGTTTCTTTTTAGATATTTTGTATTTGCCTATGAGAAGATTTCTGGCCGACTTCAAATCAATTTCATCCCTGCGCTTCTCTAAGGAGAGCACAATGTTCTGGTGCCTCAGAGAATGTAAGGCAAACGAGCAACGAGTGTCTTTTCCCAATTGGGAAAAGGCGCCCAAGAAGCGCTGTTCGGCGCCTTTTCCCAATTAGGGAAACACACTTTGTGACCGCTTCCATGACAATCCAAACATTGTGAGAGAAGCCCTAGCTTCTTGTTCCTAGTGGTTGAGCTAGGCATTGTTTGCCAGCTTGAATTATAGCATCGTATGAACAGCCTTCTGGTGAAATAATTCTGAACCTTTTCAAGAACTTCCTTATCGCTTTTTAAAGGGAGAGTTACCCCATGTTTGAATTAGCGGTAAATGTGGTCCCGCAACGAAATTCCAAGCTCAGCGGGTAAAGAGAAGGACTACGGTAGGTTTGGAGAGCCCAGAGAAACAGACAAAAGATCACGGGATGGGGACAGGACTCGAACCAACGAGACATGCGCGCTTCCGGGTGAGGTATGGAGAGACTTGCCACTGAGCCATGCACGCAGTTGTCAGGAACGATGCAAAAGTTGTACTAGTGGCTGAGGGAAAGCTGCGACAGAGACATTGGTCTAATGAGCTAATGAGACCGGATGTTGTCTACGTGATCATTGTGACATTTACATAGATGGGAAGCCGTGTTGCCTCCTCGCCGTCACGGGCGTATTATCCTTCTTTTCGTCATCTTTCAGCTCATTTTATCTGTATTTTCTCCCTATTTCGATCGATATTCCACTGATTTCTGTCGTTCTTTCATAATTTTTTTGTGATCTCATCTCCCTTTCAGAGATGACTCGGACTCAAAACCGGAAATGTATGATTTGTGAGGAAATTACAAGTCAACATCGTACGATTTCCCGATCCATTCTGGAACGGGATCTTTTCCTTTCTCGAATCGACTCTACCGTACACGACAAAGCCTACCGTATCCTCGAAACTGCATGTGACACCAAGACCTTCGTCATATGCAAGGCTCATATTCTCATCAATCCTCCTGTGGATATACCAGTGAGTGTTTTCATTATAACATTTTATTACAATAGACAATCATTACAATAATGACCTACCGTACTATCTTTGCTTCATTTAAAACGCCGATTGTACTGTTTGGACTAATACAGCATAAATTACAATGGTGAATACTGCCTAGGTACCCCCCGAACTACGCGACGACCCAGTAACGCCCCGTGATAGAGAACACCTTGCAAGACTAGCCACTCCTCGTGTCCCTATCTCTACAGTACTCCATTCTGTCTATCCTACTCCTCAGTCACTGCCTCCCCCTCCTTCTAGACTGCTCCCTACTCCAATTCTCCTTCATATTTCACCTACAGTAACCGTTCCATCTACCGTATCCACTTTTTCTACCGTATCCACTTTCCCTACCGTAACCTCTCAATCTACTGTATCCTCTGGTCCTACCGTTATCTCCCAAGCTTCCGTATCCTCTTATTCTACAGTAACCTCTCCATCTACCGTATCCTCTGTTCCTACCGTACCTAATTTTCCCTACTCTTCATTTGATCTCCCTTTCTCCTCTCTTCTCTCTGCTCCTCTGTCGCCGTCCACTCCTCTCTCCTCTCGTCTTCCTCTTCGTCGCCGTCCTCCTCCCTCGATTTCTGTAAGTACTGTCATTATTACGATACCTCAGCTATCGCATTATTTACCCAGTGAAACACCATTTCAGCTGTTTCCATCATCACCAGCAAAGAAGCTCGCCCCCTCCAAAGACCCCAACATTGGCACATTTGACTTCGCAATCGGAATTGATGATACAGAAACAGTGAGTCATAATAACATTCAAACTCTATATTTTCCCACGCACTCTCATTTCCATATATATACTCCTATTTCCCAAATATATATATTCCTATTTCCCAAATGACAGAAAGCTGTTTAATTTGCTCTGATAATTTGATATTAGTGCAAAAACAGGATTGTCGAGGATTTGACCACTTCCGGACTGAATGAACACAATCACATTCCGTCAAAGTAGCTGGTTTTGGAGATACTAATTGTGGTGTAGTCGATACCGTAACCCGCTGTGGTGAAAAAGCGAAACTTTGAAAATTCATAACTAATTTCAAAAAAATCGCAAAAATATGCGGTTTTTAGCATTCTTCCGGGAACATAATTTTCTTTCATTTAAAAATAACTTATTTTTTGACTGCCTGGTCCCTTTAATTTAAGAATTTAGATTTTTTTTCTCACTTTGTCACCCTGTTGTGACATCGTACCTATCGTGTTCACTTACCCTTGCTCACATATTATATATATTTTCAATAAACGACTTTTGGCATGATAAATGATTGATTGAAAATGACCGGGCAAAACGAATACAAAATTGTGCAAAATGAATATTTATAATGAGCAACAATACGATGTCGAATCCTCTACCCCTCTCATTTTTGGATGCTGAATCCGTTTTCATATTTTCATTCTTGCGTATCGAATCCAACCTCCCTCTCATTCCACATGATTCCAAACCCACAGACCAGGGTTAGAGCGAGAGAGTGTGCAAAAGTGAGAGAGTCCCTCTCGATTTCACATGCTCTCTCACTCCAAAGGCCTTTCTGGAAGGTTGGCCGGCCTGTGGAATGATGTGATTCTGAACGAGCGAGCATCGAGGGTGTCGGGTAGCGTCCCTGTTAATACTCAAATTTATATATTCCTGGTAATTGCTTTAATACAGCCTCAACATTATATTTTTTTTCCGCTCAGAAAAATGATAGTCATTTTTAAATATCATAATAGTCATGGTGGGCACATGATCATCAGCCTCGTATCTCTCTTTGCATACTCTCGCCCCGCCCCCTGTTCTCTCCTGTTTCCGACACCAGTGCGCGTCAGGGATGCGATCGCAACATGCAGGAAAAAAATGCTGACGCCACAAAAAGTTAGGCATTCATTCTTGGATGGTTTTGGGTAGTTCTTGCACAGGAACCATATTTTTAGGCTGGAACGGAAAAAAATCGCATCAACTTGAAATTTTTTTTCTGAGCAGTCCTTGGTAATGTCGCAACACTCAAATATTTTGACCAGTGTGGAAAAACGTTCCTGAGAGATAGAATTTTTCAAATAAGTGGTTTTTTTCTTTTCAATTATGAAGCCAAGATCTTTGACAAGCTCTTTTTGCTCTAGTCTTGTGGATCCTATTTTGTATTTCTTCTTCAGTCGAAATAAATTACATCTATAGGTTGGCCTTCGCTAATGGAAGATGTCCAATGTTCAAGGGCGTCTAGCATTTGGAGCTCACGCGAACGTTACATTTATGTGCAGCTAATGGTAGCTGCCACTCTTCAGACCAACTAGCAATGGTATCAATAGCGCTCTGTAATGGGATAGTAGTGTCCGATCTTTTGAAAGGGCGATAGATTTTGATGTCATCTGCGTACATTCGTGCGATGACTCCATCATTCTGGACAAGGGAAGCGATTTCAGAGGTGTAAATCAAAAATAAAAGTGGTCCTAATACTGATCCTTGTGGGACGCCGCTTGTAACAGGAAGCGAAAATGAAAGTTGTTCTCGTACTCTTACTTGGAAGGTCCTATTAGACAGGTAATTTCCTATCCACCCAATTGTCTTTGCAGATAGGCCAATGGCTCCTAGTTTGTGATTCAGCTTGGGGTGCGATACTCTATCAAATGCTTTCGCAAAGTCGAAATAAATTACATCTATAGGTTGGCCTTCGCTAATGGAAGATGTCCAATGTTCAAGGGCGTCTAGCATTTGGAGCTCACGCGAACGTTTCTTGCGGAATCCATATTGCTCGTCTGGGAAAATGTCTAGATTTTCGCAATGTGTAATTATGGGTTTACATAGTAGTCTTTCGAAAACTCGGCAAAACAATGATGTAATGGATATGGGTCTGTAGTTGAGTGGGTCCGAAAAGGGAGGGGATTTCTTTACCGGTGTTACGATAGAGTGTCGCCAGAGAGATGGGACTGTAGAAGTTTCGTAGGACTGACGAAATATAATTTCAAGAGGTTCAGAGATAGGTACTGCTATTTCCTTGATGTGAGCTAAATTGATGTTTTCGGGGGTTCTACAACCTGATTTCTTTCACCGTTCGATGAGTGCACAGATTTCATGTCTCATGAATGATGGTTCTAGGAAATTCCCAGTATTCGGGAGGGGATTTGAGACAGGGACTTGGCCATTATCATTTGTAAAAACACTCGCAAATGTTTCCGCAAGTAAATTAGCTTTACCATGGTCATCCATAACTAGGGTTCCGTCGCTCTTTTTCAGGCCTTCTACTCCCTTAGATTTGCTTGTGCACTTCTTCATGAAACGAAAGAATTTATTGCTATCTTCACTATCAATGACTCTTCTTTCTATCGTTTTGTGATAGCGGATAAGTTCTTTTCTGAATTGCCTATTTAATCGCTCAAATTCGCAAGTGAATGCGGGGTCATTTCCAGAAATCGATTGCTGCCATGCTACGAAGCGCTTGCTAATAAGCCTATCAATATGGGGAGGTACTTTACCATGAGTGACGCTCACTCTTATCCATGGGACGTGAATATCAATGGTTTTCTGTATCAATTTCATGAGGAGATCATACATATCATCGACACTCTTTATAGTCGAGAATGCAAGGACCCAGTCGACACTCTTTATAGTCGAGAATGCAAGGGGGCGGAATGGCCGAGTGGTGTAAGCAACTGCTAGTCATTCGAAGGGTCACGAGTTCGATCCTCGCCCAGGCCAACCAAGCCTTCCATCCACCCCGGGGCGGTAAATTGGTAGCAACTTTGATTGCGAAAGGTAACGTGCCCTAGATGCCTTGGGAAAGCTTGGGTTACGTAATCCCACGTTGCAGCTGGCTTACCGGCTTGCCCCATCTAGCGTGGTAGTTTGCTACTGTAAAATCGCTTGACATGGAACACCTTTATGCAAGGACCCAATCAACATTGGCTAGTTGGCAATTGATCAGAGCATAATCAGCTTTCTTGTAGTCCCTTCTTAGAGTGAATGCTGGTACTGAATGAGAGAGGGAGAGTTGGAATTGTACTGTTTGGTGATCAGAGATATCAAATGGAGGGCCTACCTCTGTATTACTTATTAATCCTGGACTATTACAGAGCACTAGATCGAGAATATTCCCCTTTCGAGTGGGGTATGTGACTAGTTGCGCGAGTTTTATGGACTGGCACAGATCAACGAGTAACTGTGATGCGGGGGTGACATTTTCTTTTTGGGGGGAGGGAAACAATGACCAATCGATATCGGGAAGATTGAAGTCACCAGTGACTACAGTAGGTTGGGGACATGAGCAAAGATCAATTATTGATTTAATCATGGATTCAGTCTGAAGAGCAGTGGCTTTGGGGTTACGATAGACGCAAATGAATCTGAGTAGGTCACCATTGATGTCTAAGTCTACTGCTAAAAGTTCATGCGAGCCTTTCACTGTTTCGTCAGAGATTTGAATAGCGCTAATTGACGAATGAACTATGATGGCAACTCCACCACCACGTGAGTTTCTGTCTCTACGGAAAACGTTATAGTATTGATCTTGCGCATCTAGAAGAAGCGAGTTTGGAAATGATGAAGTCAGCCAAGTTTCGGTGAGGCTAATGACTGTGTGTTTTTGGGAGAGGATCTGAGATAGATACGGTAGTTTATTTCTAACTGAGCGGCAATTGGCTAGAAGTGATGAAAGTTTGACTGAGTTTTTGTCTGAGTGCTTATTTGACCGGTGACTTTTTAGCAGTTTCCCCATATTCCCATATTGGAAGGTCTACCGTACTCGGATGTGAATCTAGTGTATGGGGTACGATGGGACTGGACATGGTAACGACGAGGGGGAGGACCATCGTAATCGAGGAGGGAACGCGGTCTGTCGGAATAATAGTAGGGACGGTCATAACGGCGGTCGTCGTGGGAATAACGATTGCCGCGGGTCTGATGGGAGTAGTTGTGGGGGGTGGATGGTACGAGTGGTATGATTTGAGAACATCGAATCTCGTCTTTCTCTACGGGGAGGATGGGGTGGAGGGGGTGGACGAGATTCGGGAGGGGGAGTGGGCGTCTATCTTCGGGACGAGCGATCGATGCACGGATGAAAATATCCGCGAACTCGGGGAACTTCTTGATGTGAGCAGCTCGCTTGAGAATGGTCTGGCAGTGCTTCTTGGTTGGGCAGACCACTTTGGTGAGGCGAGGGAAGGAATCGTCCGTTCCGTTCACAGGCATACGGTACACGGAGAGGGGAAGGAAGGGACATCCGAGAGCACTGGTGATACGGACTACTAGATTGAAGTCGTCGAATACTCTCTCATCACCATAGGGGCTTCCGGAGAGAGGGAGACGGGCGAACACCAGAGAACGTTCAAGATCCTTCTTATCCTCGGGATCAGTCGGGGTATCGGGGATTACGGTAGTTGGGCCGGAAGTGGTTGGTGCGGGAGGGGCAATGGTCTGAGTGGGGGCAGTGGTGGTAGGGGAAGGCTCTACCATAACGATATCATTGTCATCGGCTGTATTCGACTGGGTGGGTGTGGATTGAGTGAGAGGAGCGGCGACTGGAGTGGGGACGGGAAAGACTGGAGGTACCGTGGGGGGAGGAACTGTAGGAATAGTGGGGGGAGGGGTGGACAGTTTCCTCATCTGACCTGTCATTTCCTACACTTTCCTTTCGAGATCGTCATTTCTTCTTCTCTCCTTGTCCAGATCTCTTCTCAGGAGGAGCATCATGTAGCCGAGGTCTTGAATGGAGAGATCATCCTCGACTGCTTCCTCTCCAGTTTCTTCATTTCTTCGCCTCCTCTGAACGAAGGAGACTCCTCCTCTGAACGAAGGAGAGAAACGATCCAAAAGAGAAGTCATTGGTCACCTGTTGAAGCACCGTTGAGAGGAGGGCCGGTGCAACCCTGACAGCGATCGAATCGGCCGAGGAGACGAGCCGAATCGGGGAGGAAGAGGGCGGCGAGAGAGTGTGCGGATTGGAGAGAGCGCAGGTGGCTGGGTCGACTAGAGAGAGCGACTAACAGGTCACCATTCCCTGTGAAGGAGGGAGAGGGAATGATTGAAGGTGCTCCCCAATCGATATCATTATTTTCCTCAAAGACATGCTAAAGAGAAAGCTCTCAAAGATAAAACAATGATACAATTTGTTCGTTCAGAACTTATGGTGTCATCCTGTTCACGTGTTCGTGCATTGAACTAATCACTGCGTCTTCTTCGTTCGTTCTCTTCATGCGGTACTCAATTTCACATCTCCAATTTTTATTTTTTACACTTATCATAACGTAATGACAACAATTCCAAAAAAGGAGTGAGACCGTAGATAGGACATTGCGCAACTACCGTTTGGGGTCCCGAAAATATAATTTTCCAAAACTGCTATGAAACGTGTTCCAGTCAAATCCTGGGAGAGTTCATAAACGGAAATTCCAGATCGTCCTATCCCCCTTTAATGAACACCTCAGGATTCTACCTGTCGACGACACTATTCTCATGAATCCCGTCGGATTGTGCTCCTTATTCGGCTCAGCATCAACATGTTTCCATCTCTACTCGTTAATGTTGTGCGGCCACTCTTTCTACTGCATCCTACTAGTCATCTGTTTCTGCTTTCGGTAATTTTTAAATCATTAAAATGCATAAAAAAAGGTGATTTCGTTGCAGTTTCTACGTTCTGCTCTACGGCAATCCTAAGGGATATTCAGTCGCCCTAATTCTGCTTATAAGCTGCAACTCGAGTGTTTACGTACGTGATAACATTGTAAAATGAGTCGCGTGTATTCATTTCACTCTCAAGCAATACGGAAAGAGTAAAATGAAGAGCTCGGGATGCGTTTTTCAACGATAAATAGGAGGTGGCAGAAAAGCTACTCTGAGAAAAAAGTCACTAGGATCAGGACACAAAGTGAAAATGTTCACTTACCTGTAAGTGAAAGTCACTAGAAATAAGAGACATTTCACTTACCGGTAAGTGAACTTTTTCACTTTGTGTCCTGATCCTAGTGGCTTTTTTTCTGAGTGTAGCGGCAGTTTCAGTTGTCGTTTGGCAGTGTCGAATTAGCAGACGAGAACCGGCTGAACGACTTGATTAAACGATCGGGCGAAACGATCGAAGAGGCGGAACTCACCTTCGGTTGGTTATTTTAGATGCAGCACACCGAAGGCTCACCGTAAACAGAGAAATAATCGTTTTTCAACCTCTAACGCATCCAATACCAGTGCCCTATATTTCGGACGTACAGTAATATTGTGAGAAACTTCTAGGCGATTTACGACTCTCATCCACCCACCTAATTGTGAGAATGATAAATGGCTAACCATCAGCTTTCCCGACCATCTTCTCTCCTCGAGTGTTTCTCGGCATCTTCTGGGTCACCGCTCCCTTCCTCCCCTGCTACACAATCATTCTGGTTGTCGCGCATCGACTTTTGTCCACTCTCGCCAGTGACAGTACTCATATGAGTGACAAAACGAGAAACGCGCACACGGAGATCGTTTACGTGAGTGAGGGTGGTAAACTACCATCATCCGTCCGAATAGAAACTACGCGGAATTGAAGATCAAAACATGGAAAGTATGCAACCCCATGAAATGTTTAGAAAAGTTTCGCATTCAAGAGCCAAACCTTGAAGTAATAATAATAATATTTATGCGAGTCACGAGGAAACGAGGTACAATAACATAAATTAAAAGATATCAGTTTTTTGCTTCTCATGGTCCGTATACATGAATTTCTAGCAAAAACGCCAATGGAAAGACGAAAATAAAGAAGAATTTTTATCAAGCGGTCTGTCGAATAGCAAGTAATCAGTGAACCTACATTGCCATTCTTGAGGTGCTCCTTATTCAATCATGTCTTTCTTTTGTCGACGTACTCGCAATCGTCTCTTATCTAGGCATGCAACTGCAACTCGTAAACGGAGTCTTACTCGGCTTGACCACCCATATGGTAAGTACTAGACTTTCAAAGGTAACTAAACAACTACCCGCAGAAGAGGGAAATTGGCCGCTTTTCTGAAGAGAGAGCACGGAGAATGAGGAGAGTGTGTGTGTAATTTCCCTCTTATGCGGGTAGTTGTATAGTTACCTTTCAAAGTCTAGTAAGTACTCACACGCAACACAAATAATTATAATAATTACGCACGATGCGCAACACGATTTTAAATTTTATAAGAAATAAGGGGAAGATATGGGTAGACACTAGACGTTATTTGAATCGCCAGATATCGTACGCCAATTCTCTCTGTACAAAGGTGTGGCACTGTGTGGCACATTGTGGCACTTTTGGCACTTTTTAGCACTTTCTGATTTTCACCTCGTAAGAAGCGAATTTTGTAGCATATCTTGTTATAAACCGTTTCCTATCTAACTTTCCTCTAGCATAGCACACAAAATTAAAATTAATGAATTTAAATATTTAATTTAGAATGGTTCAACTGCCAAGGTCGAAAAATAACATCAGTTGTCAATCGCACCTGCTTCAAGCGCTGATTACGGTGTTTGACGCGATTGAGCGTGATTGACAACTGATTTTATTTTTCGACATTGGCAGTTGAACCATTGTAAATTAAGTATTTTAATTAATTAATTTTGTGATATGTTAGAGGAAAGTTAGATAGGAAACGGTTTATAACAAGATATGCTACAAAATTCGCTTCTTACGAGGTGAAAATCAGAAAGTGCTAAAAAGTGCCAAAAGTGCCACACTGTGCCACACAGTGCTACACCTTTGTACAGAGTGTTATTGGCGTACGATAATTACCAGATAATTAGCTAATGAGTATGAAGTACGGTGCGAAAAATTTGAAGTTCCTTTGCGTTACTTATTACAACTATAATAATAATATACAATCTAAATGAATCTCAAAAGTTTCAATTTTTTCAGTGTGGCGAGTTCGTGGTGTCTACAAATCCACTCATCTCGCTCTACTTTGTGAAACCGTACAAACTGTTCGTTTAATATTTATTTCATACTGTGTTTTTATGCACGGACGTTAACCAGTTGAATAGACCGCCAAGTAGCGACGCTGGAGTAGTTTGACGAAAATTGTTTTTAAAAAATGGTCGACAAACTGCTTTAAGCTCGGGGAAATGAATGCAATTACTTTCTGTCCGACACCGCTTACACACAATACTAGTAACTGACATTATTTTACTATTATATATATATATATATTTTTTTCTAAAAATCAATCAAAAACACTATCATTTATGTGGTGTTAGTTTTCGGAAAAAGGAAATGGAAAAAGGCCAAGATTTGAATTCCCGCAATTTCATATCTCATTTCTCCGTGGAGCAATCGACTCAAAATTTTGTTTGTAGGTGGAAAAGGTCGAAAAATGCTATATTCGAAGTTTTGAGTCAATTGCTCCACGGAGAACTGAGATAGGAAATTGCGGGAATTCAAATCTTGGCCTTTTTCCGTTTCCTTTTTCCGAAAACTAACACCACATTAGAGTGCGTTGTGAGACCAGATAATCTAATCATATTATAAGAGCTCTCGGACTGATTCATCAACAAAACCGCGAAATTAATAATGAAATAATTAATTAATTAATAATGAATCATGAGACACTCGAAGCCTTTTCGTGATATTGCAGAGCACTGCTTCGTATTTCGACGAGAGGGAGGAAAACGAGTTTCTCCACACTCTTCACATCCAGCGAAATACCCATCAGCAGTCACGCTCATTGAGATATTATAAAATTGTAAATCATTTATTACGATTTATTTATAAATAAAGAATATGTTAAACAACAGTATAGACACCTTTTTCACGAATTATTCTCCAAAACAGAAGAAGGCTCGCGAAGGGGGAATACCCTACCCAACTACACTAAACACACTAAACAGTCATGAGGAAGATCCCCCAAAATCCATTCCAACGCGGGTGTTCTCCTTTATTCACGCGGTACTAATGTCAGTGTCATAATTGATTTGGTTTCCCTTTTTATACTCTAGATAAATGAATATGTGCCGCGGAAGCTAGCAGCCTAAATTATGGTTACTGTTTTATTTCATCATTCGCATAAAGATCCCCCTTCACAATCAGCCGTCTCACATCTTCGTGATGTAATCTATATTTCCACCCGTACACAAACCTTTGTGTCTCTTTCTTTCGCAAGCACTACACTGTGCCACGAGTGGACCACTATTGGGTGCTGAGTGAGCGAGTGTAGAGCGTAGTCTACACTCTCCTCGTTTCGCCCACTCTCTACGCCGGTTGGGGAGCGTTAGAGAGAGCATTTGATCACCCGAATTGCTTAGTGAGCGTACTCCGAACTGTAGATAATCGCTGCCTCCTTCCTTCCCTCTCTCTCTCTCTCTCTCTCTCTCTCTTTCTCTCTTTCTCTCTCTCTCTCCATCTTTCCCTCTCTCGATCAACTTTCACAACACAACGCATTGATAAGATCCGTGTAACGATTAGAGAGAGAAATGGCACAAAACGGGATCGCTCCGTACACACGCACAAAAATCGCTGTATTGTTTTCAGTTGTTCTTTTCTCAGAACACAAAGATCACTATACTGTTGGGTATTTAAAAAGATGAATAATCTCGAAAGAGCATCTCCTGTTTCAAGGGAGCGATCTTCAGCTGCTCTACTTGCTCTCCGGAAAGGGGTCAATCGTTTCCGCCACCTCTCTACTCTTCCCCTTTCTCTCTCACTCCAACCTCGTGGGTGCACAATGATCTCTTCCACCGCCGCACACGTTTTCGCAATGCACAACACACTCCACTGCTCTCTCTCTTTCTCTGCCCACTCTCTCATATCTACGCAGTCTCTCGCTTCGTTTCCCCTCTCGTCTCGCCTCTCTCACTATCGCGTAATCACTGCAGGCAACCCTTGATCGCTATAAAAGAGTTCCGAAGATACCGGGAGGAAACTTCGAGATTCCGCTTTTCCTCTCTATTTCATTTTCCTTGGCTCTGTTGTATCTTTTGCGTTGCGCCCCCCACATGATTCCAAACCTACAGACCAGGGTCAGAGCGAGAGAGTGTGCAAAAGTGAGAGAGTCCCTCTCGATTTCACACGCTCTCACTCCAAAGGCCTTTCTGTATGGTTGAGCGGCCTGTGGAATTATGTGCCCCATGAAGGGGCAGGAAGCAAAAGGGGTGACAAAAATCACACAAAAAGAGGATAAGAACGTGCTCTCTCGTTTTCTCACTTGCTTGACCCCTTCCCGGAGGCGTGGCGGAACAACGTGACTGATGTTTTCCTGCCAGCCGGTGCATCCATCAAACGTCTTTTCATCTCGAGAGTAACTCGATAGTTTTCCTCCTCCTTCCCATCTCCTGTTGTCTCTCTCTCCACTTTACCCTCTTTTCGCGTTATGTTTGCGCTCTGCTTTGGTAGCTCCGCATTTTTGCGCTCGGAATAGAGACGAATTTACCATCTGTCAAGTGATTCCATAAATTCAGAAAGGGTACAAGGCGCGGACGCTTTCGACCCCTTTCTGGAGGCTAGATTAGGCCGTGGAATGACTATTTTGCTTTCAGATGAGGAATATTCTCTTGCTGCTCGGCGTCGTCGTCGTGGCTGTAGCAGCAGCAGCAGCTGCGGGTGCTGCTGGCGCTGCAAAGACGGCGTCGGCCACCGCCGCAAAGTAAGTGATTTTTACTTTGTGGCTCCCTAAATTCCCTTGTTTCGCCACGCAACCTTTGCCCTGCTCCACTTCATTCCAAGGCTTCTTGAAAGGCTATTCTCTCGCTTCCGACCCCTATCTGGATTGTGGAAGTTGCATGGTTCCATTACAGATCTGCTCCCGTCGTTTCAACACCCGAAGAAGCTGTCAAAATCGTCGCTGCCGAGAAGAAAGACGACAAGAAGAAGTACAAGATCGCCATCTTCGCTCCCTACATGGCCAACAGTCAGGTGGGATACAAAATTGTTTTGCGGGCCCAACTATTCACATAATTCCACTATGCGGTTAACCATACAGAAAAGGGTTTGCACTGAGAGAGCGCGTAAAATCGAGAGGGACTCACTCCCTTTATCACGCATTAACACTGGTCGGTATGTTTGGAATCATGTATTTATTGTGTGGCGCTTTGCAGTTCAAAGGTTTGTTAAACAGTATTTGACAAATCGAGTGGTGTTTTTGGGGCGAACTGCGTCCTATTATGAGTAAATGATAAGAGTTGATGACTGAAGCACAGCGGAGGACTGTTAATTTTAAAATGGCTTCAATTTTTAATAAAAAATACTTCACAGGTGCTATGGAACAAGCGAGTGGGTGAGGAGCTTATGAAGGCGGGCCACGACGTGACCATCTATATGATGCACATGTTCGAGATCACCAATCCGAAGATCGACGTCGACCCCAGGATCAGACGTGAGTTTGTGTGTCTGTTCCTGTTACTACTCTGCCCTGAATTGCCGCACGAAGCGCAACCTTACGGAATGTAAATCACACAAAAAAATTTTTACACAATTTAGCCGCCTATTCAGAGCATTTAAGGTTCCTTCAAGTAACTGTTTCTTGCAAATTATAAAAGTCTATTATTGCTCGGATTGCCTAGTGATTACGTCATTACTCGATTTCAGTCGTGAGTGTCAACGGTTCGTTCGGTCTCAACGGAGATGAGATGATGAAGGACCAGGCCTATTTCTCTTTCCACGACGTCCAATTGTGGGACCCCGCGTTCCGCAAGTCGATGGCCAGATTCGGAGAGATGTACAAGTCGTGTGAATGTGAGTGTTGCCTAGTGATGACGAAATTGATAAGACCCGTGCTCTAACTGTGCGTTGTGTATAACGGAGAAGCTTTCAGGCAATAGTGGAGGCATAGTGATAACGAAATGGTTTAGATGGCATATTGCGCATGCTGATTACGGCGAATCATCTATCGGGTTCACAGAGCACAGCTAATCTGTGCTACAAATAGCTGTAGAGAAAACTGACACCACAATACCTGCTGATGACGTCATAGTCGGTACATCTACATCAACCTGTTGCAGTGTTCATCAAGAACGACACGTTCCTGGCCGACATCGAGAACAGCAAGTTCGACATCGCATTCACTCATATGTACAACTTCTGCCCCATCGGAATCATCCACAAGACGAGTGAGCATTATTGATCTACTCTTTCCAGAAATGCTCGGTATAAGCAATCAATTACATCAACCGAATTTCTAGATCTGAACCACCCATCCTTCTGCCCCCTACCAGAATAGGATGCTTTTTTATTAGTGTTTGCTATAATATAGAATAGTACAGTAAATATATTCCTATTGCAGAGATTCCGACCTGGGTGTGGCTCAACTCCGGTGCTCTCATGGACAATGTAGCCGAGTTGATGGGGGTGCCGCTCCCGCCTTCCTACGCCGTTCGTAAGTGCTCATACTTATTCACATGTCATATCACGTAGAAAGCGATGCATTTAAAAAATGTTTACAATAGACAACAATAGTAGTTCTCATGCGAAACTTAAGAGATGTGATTGGAACAGCTCTGCATACGGCACATATATATGATAATTGTTTCAGGGAAACTATAATGAAATATAAGTGTGTAAAATTATATTCTCCGATTGCAGCGATGATGATGGATGCGGGTGAGGAGCTCACTTTCGTGCAGAGAGTCAAGTCATTCATCGGTCACATCATCTACAAGGTCATGTGGAGGAGGTACGAGATTTCACTCATGAATGTCCATCCAAATATGTCGAGAATTTAGCGAGTTTGCCAAAAAAAAAAGTTGCACAACTGTATCGACAACTTAACGATTGCAGAATGGTCGCGAACAAGGAAACCGAGGTGTTCCGCAAGGAGTTCGGCCAGGACTTCCCCGACATCATCGACCTCATGTCCAAGGTGAGAAATTTCATGTACTATGCAAAATAAGGGATTGCTGTTCGAATGAAATGTGTATGTGATCCCAAACTAAGGAGGCGAAAACAAAATTATTACTGGCCAGTAGGGTTGTCTAAACGGAATACGGACTGCCGTAATCCTCATTCCACCAGTGGATCTCGCTCTCCTCTGAGCGGTCAGTTATTTGATTCCGCACCCTTACATTTCTGATTATCTCGCACGAGAGGTGGAACCTAGAAACTGTCCAGTGGTTTGAGTACCGCTAAACATAGAACGAGAGGAGAAATCAAAACGGCAAACCGGTATGAAATCCGTTTAGACAACCCTACTGGCCATACCCTACATGCTAGTTGCGTGAATAACAAAGGATTGAACCGGAACGAACCGGAACGGAACCTTTGTTCGACATTATTTCAGACAAGGACATTTTTCGACTGATCATCCCTAGTTATCACCACCAATGCATTTTTTCAGGCGCCGCTTGTGATGGTGAACTCGAACGAGCTCTACGATTTCGCCCGTCCCACGCTCTCCAAGATTGTCAACATCGGAGGAGTCGGCATCAAGAACAAGGACGCCAAGCCGCTCGCGCCGGTTCGTTTGGCCATACCCTCTGGCAGTTTATTGTTATCCGTCTCTCTTCGCCTTATGTATCAGCCGTTCTATCGATCTCTTGACCAAAAAGCGGTTATTCTAACGCCGAACGTGCATCCCTAATAACAACAGATTGTCCCTCCAGTCCTTCGAACGTGTACCTCAAAATATTTTCATTCTTGACCCATACTAATTATGCAGGAATTCGCGACTCGCATCGAGAAAGCGAAGGGAATCGTCGTGATGTCATTCGGCTCGATCGCGCCAATGTACCTCATGCCTGAACAGTGAGTTCGCTTTTCTTGTCCACCCGGACACATTTCCGAACGAGCACCGTGTCCTGAACAATTTGTATAACACGTGGTTTCCTTACAATAACTCCCAATGCGTAAAGAGGAAATCGGTTAGGAAGTAGAGTGCGAAATGTGAGACCACGGTCTCTTCATTTCGCACACTCTCTCGTCTATCGACCGGTCTAGAGAGTGTGTGAAATGAAGAGGACGTGGTCTCACATTTCGCACTCTATTAGGAAGGCCTCACAGCATTCAAGTGATTACAGTTGGAAGGAGGCGTATTTCTCCGCCTTTGCCCAATTTCCCGACATCCAATTCTTCCTTCGATACGAGAAGGCCGACGAGATCGCCTCCGTCCTACCGAAGAACGCTCACGCCGTCAAGTGGCTGCCCCAGACGGATCTGCTGCGTTAGTTACTTTTTCTTATTCCATCATTGCTATCTGGAGACATCCGTAACAATAGCCAATGTTTAATGACCTCAATTCACGCAAGAGGAATCAATTTTCTACCCCCTTATAAATGCTCGTATACATGCTTGTAGGAGATAAGAGCTGCAACGGAAAATGGCTTCGGATGAATTCGTTAACTATCCCATGATTCAACGCTTGCAGAGCATGCGAAGTGTCTCGGCCTCATCTCCCATGGAGGCTACAACAGTGTGCAGGATGTGCTGCACGCCGGCGTCCCCATCGTCACCACCGGACTCTTCGGAGACCAGCCGAGGTTCGTGTCATCATACTTTTGCGAGATCTGTCACTTCGCCTGGACTGTTCAGAGATTTGATAAACTCCAAACACGATTGCTTCTGGAATGTTTAACACGTGAATGATAATAGAACGATATAATATCATTATATATTCGCAGAAACGCGCATCTCGTCGAGCGCCTCGGCATGGGTATAAATGTGAGGAAGAGCGAGATCAGCAAGAAGACAGTGGAATCGGCGATTAGAAGGCTTGTCGAGGATAAGAGGTGAGATATCAAATTCAGGGGAAAAAACGCGTACAAACTGCGAAAATGTTTTGCTGCTAAACGCAGAAATAATAGACGACAGAGGGAAAGTACGAGCCCCCGAACGCATTGTATAATTGGAGTACTGAATGAGACTTCCTTCTTCTTTCGCCTTTTGCAAATCATATTCGTTATGTAAAAAATGGAACTCCTGTAAAAGTTTTAAAAAGTAGTTTTAAAAAACAGTATCCTGATCTCATTTTGGATTCGCTTGCAGTCTGAAGGCGAACGCGCAGAAGATCAGGGCGATGATCGCTACGAAGCCCGTGGCTGCAGAGACGCTTCTCGTCCGATGGACCGAGTTCCTCGCACAGCACAAGTGAGACCCTCAATCTATTGATCACTAGAGTGCGAAATGTGAGACCACGCTCTCTTCATTTCGTAAACTCTCTAGACCGGTCGATAGACTAGAGAGTGCGCGAAATGAAGAGACCGTGGTCTCACATTTCGCCCTCTATTGAGCACCTATGACAGCATGATCGGTGGAAGATACACACGCTGAAAAACGTATTGTATACGGCCGTAAGACATGGGGGATCTGACATACAAGACAGAATATCTTGTACATAAGACATTTTGCGTTGTATGTCGGATCCCCCATGCCTTACGGGCCGTATACAATACGCTGTTCTGTGTGGGTCCTCCTTACCACTTGTTGGAATCTGATCAAATATGTGGCACTGATTAAAGCTATGGCGCAAGAAAAGCATGAATCACTGGAAGTTCACTGGAATCACTTAATTGCTACACAGAGAATGAAATGAGTGTATTCGCGCGTCGAGAGAGAGCGTGCAAAAACGAGAGATTTGTAAGTGTATCATACACTTGGTGTCCTATCTCAGTGCAGGATACACTCAATAGTAAGTGTATTCGTTCTGGGAGTAGAACCGGATTGCTTGCAGGACACTGGACAACCTGGAGCCGTACGGCGTCCACCTCAACTTCTTCGTGTACCACTCTCTCGACGTCATTGTCTTCCTCGGTTCCATTGTCTTCGCCGTTCTCGCTGTCGCTTTCCTCATTCTCCGCACTCTTCTTAGATGCTGCGGCATTTGCAAATGCAAGCAGAACGTGGACAAGAAGAAGAAGAACCAGTAGAATGTCCTAGTTTCAGTATTCATTCAGTCGGTGATAGTACGTTTTTGAACTGCCATTTAGGAACCCTCAACATGTTTTCCCCAGAATTTGTTTGGGATACGTTTCAGAGCATGTAGAAACTTTCATATTTTCGGGTTCCTAAACGACAGATCCAAAACATACCTTCACCGATCAGTTTCCTCAAATCACATACGGGTTGTCCCCTCTTTCTGCCGGCTTTTATCGAATTCACTTAGGGTTGGTCAAATCGGTTCCTGCTCTCTTCATTTCACACACTCTCTCGCCCGACGCCTAGCGCAGAGAGTGTGTGAAATGAAGAGAGCAGGAACCGATTTGACCAACCCTAAATTCACTCCCGTGTGAAGACTCGTTGTGACAGAACGTTGTATGCTTGTAAAATACAACCGATAAAGAGTGTAATATTAATACTGTACAAAAATAACAGCATGTGCGAACACATTACAGCAGTTGAGCTGATTTCGAACCTAAACCTGTCGAAAAAAAAGTCATCAAATCACGGGGTTTCAGGAAATTGATCTTCTTTTTTGCCTGTATCGGCAGGCCCCCGCTCGATTCTTACTCAAACGGCCTCACATTCTTTTTTTACAAACTCATATAATGTGCAAATAGCCTTCTAAAATAATTATTTAAAAAAAGGTTTTTGTATAGATATCTCAATTATAAAAAAGTATCGTTGATAACATTGCTGAATGCATTGATTAATAAGCGCATCAATAAATCTCTGGACATCAATAAATATTAGGTTTGTTAAATTGCTCGCACGTATTTTGCTAATCGAAGAAAATTATGACGCGATCAGATTTGGATTGTTCGTTTTACTGATTCCTTTCTGTTTCCAGAGTCACATTTCGATCTCGCCGAGGCAGACACCATTAGTGCTTCGTGACTAAGTATAGACTGCCACTGCTTTTCTGGCGCGATATAATTTTCCGTTTCATGCCTCTCAGTTAGTGCTGTCTGCACGAATTCACCTCTCCACGCACACGCTAATTTAATTTTCCTCAATTCTACTTGTCGGAGAGCCAACGTCGGAGAGCATTACACTCTACGATAACATGCCAGTTACACCGTATTTTGTGTGCAAACCAATGTTCTTCCAACTGAGCTATGACATTGAGTTCTACGATTTTATCGAGTTTGCATCTCAATTTCATTTTGTTTTGTACTAATTAAACGCAGGACTCTCAGCAAAGCATTTTCTGAATTCTTCTTCTATTTTATCATAATCACAGGACCGCTCTTTCTGTTCATCAACATATTCTTTATGGTCATCCTCACAAGGTGGGTTTGGCAAATATTACATGGGGGCAAAGAGAGCATGTCCAGAGACGATCAGCGGCCTGTTGCGAGGCTATTCTCGTGTTGTGTGCACGTGAATCGGGGACCCCTTTCGAGGCATGTTTGGATCGTGATTTTACCAATCACTACCAAGATTTCTTAACCCCCTTGGTTGGGTGGATCTGCATGCACGGGAGGTCGAACTTGTGACCATTCGATTCGCATTCTAGCACACAACCACTGCGCTACCCGGCCTGCTCTAAAACATAAATATTTCAGGAAAGAGCTGTGGAATTCTTATAACTTCGTCTTCTTCATAATGGTTCTCGATCAAAGTGTTGCGATGTTTTGTAGATTTGTCTTGCTCGCTCGAGTTTTCTTCAATACCGATTGCGAGTACGTCAATTGGGGGGCAATGTTAGGATTATCAGGGAAGCGTTGACACGGTGTGCTTTCCCAATTGAGAAAAAGCGCCTAACAACAGCTCCTTTGCCAATTGGAAAATACACTAGGTGTTCGCTTTCATGACAGCCCCTGAGGCACAGAAATATTGTGGGGGGTTACACGCGAGCGATGAGCTTTAAAGGCACAGTCAGGACTTGTAATGTCTAGAAAATAACAAAAATGTAAAGTAAATCGCTAATTATGTTATTTTCTTCCAGTACATCTGGCGTCCTCTTCTTCTGGAAAATTTTGCATTTTCTGGCGGCTAATGCAGAAAACATGTTTCCCGCGCACGTCTCATGGCTGGCAGGTCAGTATAGCATCTGAAAAATTGATTTAAGAACATTTTAGTATTCGTCGCTTTACTGCGAGTCAAAAGTCTCAACCCCTCTTCATGCGAGGTGATTGTTTGACCGAAATAACGTGATAACCGATAATTCAGCCTTCAATGCTATTGGCACAATTTACCTGCGCTATCTTGTTCTTTTGTATGCTGGTTGCATGCATTCCACGCGTTGTGCTCATTGACATTGAATGGTATAACATCACTCGAATCTGTGAGGTTCAAGAGTGAGACAATCATTTACAATATTGTAATCATTATATTTATATTCAGAGAGAGCGTCATGGTACCTTTTATATTCGAATCAGATCTGCTTTATGACCAAGATTGTCTGGTAAAGAATATAATGTTATATTTAGCTAGAAAGCCGTTACATTTTAGCTTCTACGATTAATCAATTTTACGACTTGTTTTGTGTACAACTTATCTCCCTGCTTGACGCTTATTGTAGTAACCTCACTCTTGTTAGTGAAGCTAAGAATGGTAACATTAACATTAAATTGGTTATATCATATTTTTTAAGATTCGCGAAAATAGAAAGGAAATCTTTCACAGCTCAAAAACGAGGTAAACTTTTTTGCTAGGAGCATTCAATAAAATAATTTCACAGTTCCGATTCAAATCGCTGTACTATGTTGACAATTGCAATCGTGTTCAGCACATTGATAACGGATATCCCTCAAGGTACTCTTACAGTTATTTGCTTTTTTTTATCTTTCGAAAGTCTGTATTTCAGTCATTATCAACATGATGGTGGTGTTCATGTCCGATCGCTTTCGCGACACGGTGGCAACAACGTTCAGTAAGTGAAACATTTTACCGCAATCGATATGTCAACACCAAGAACGCGCAAAGCAATACGACAAAACCTTTCAGTAACTAATTGCGACCTCTTGCACATCGTAACAAATACGCCCGTTATTGAAAGTTTTAAAAAATTATTTTTAAAAATACGAATACACTATTTTCAAAAAAAGAATCAAACATTGCCATTCCTTGTTTATTCCTTGGGTACACTAAAGAAGGAATAAGGAACCACGATCTTGTCATGGCAACTTTTGTATTTTTGAATGCTTTTTAAAAAACAACTTCGATGTGGATATAGGAACGAAAAATACTCCACGCAACTAAAATAACGTTAAATCACCAGTTAAATATTACTGATTGTTTGACCGTTTGAAATCTTTGTATGTGTATTCATTGCCAATGAACAAGATCTTGACATGGTTTTCACCGTTATCGCTAGAAGTGAGATATTTGGAATATCTCTTTGAAAGGTCTCAAGACTGTGTTCGCAGAGCCAACCCTATTCTTGTTACTAATTACAACATATATAATATACGCAATAGTCATAACTAGCAGGGATGTGTTGAGGTTAAATGCACTACGCTCTATGCGTACACTACGCTCTATGCATAGTTCTGCAGGTTCGGTCCAGGGGGACCTCGGTAGCTTGCTTCAGGTACGGTCCAGGGAGACCTCGGTAGCTTGCTTCAGGTACGGTCCAGGGGGACCTCGGAAGCTTGTTTCAGGTATGGTCCAGGGGGAGCTCGGTAGCCGGTTCTAAGTACGGTCCAGGGAGAGCTTATTGTTAGGATGTTGGGGAATGTGAATCGCTAGAAAGAGTACTGGCTTAATCCGTTGCAAAAGGTTCGTGAGGCTGAGAGCGATCGAAAAATAAGTTGCCACTACCTGCCACTGGCAACTTTTTTCGATCGCTCTCAGCCTCACGAGCCTTTCTCAACGGAAACGCAGGATACCGTATGTTGATTTGCCTGGCGTCTTCGAACACGTTTCTGACATCGCAAAACACATTTTTCCGCGATTCCCCACGCTACCCGGTTCATTTTGAAACTTTTTGAAATTTTCGATTTTTCACGTTAAAACTTTTCATGATTTTTCACGTTTTCAGTTAAAAGTTAGAACACGTTCAGACACGTTTCCGACATCGCAAAACACTTTTCCTGTGATCCCCTACGCTCTGCGCATCAATTGGAAACTTTTCGAAAATTTCGATTTTTCACGTTAAAACTCGGCAAAACAGGTGAAAACGTGTTTCACGTTGTTCAAAAACGTGTTAGGACCACTTCTGGCACTTTCGAGAAATGCGGCAAAAGGTTTGCCCGCGGCGGGGGTCGAACCTGGGGGTCTCCGATTCAAAGTCTGACGCGTTATCCACTTGGCTATGAAATTAGCGGATTTTTATATTAAAATTTTGAAAGGTGTTCTGAGCAATTATCATATGCAAAAGGTTCTGAGAAGATTGCGTGAATTTGAAGCGATTTATGGTGAAAATTGAAAAATGTCTGTCACGCTGCAACAAAAAAACATACAGACAAACAGACAGACACAAGCATTTCCTATAAGTGGAGGAATATCACAGGTTCATTTATAATAATTCTCGTGGCGATAGCGTCAACATGCAATCTTGTCATCCATTTGCAAATGTCAAAACAATTCAGAGAGGTCAGTTTTTTTGTAATTCTAATATTTTCATCCAATTATACAAAAAAATATTTCAGGGAAAACACAAAACATATTTATAATGATATATATTAATGATGTAAACGAATGAATGTTTTTAGGTTGCCAGACGTAACCTATGCTGCGTGTGCTCTTACGCCGCTCAATTAAAGAAGAAAAATACGACCCGCTTGATATCGCTTACAATTGGCTCACAATAAATGTTTAATATATAATTAGCTTGCACCGATCAATGAAGTCAAGGGCAATGTGAATAATATGGTGAACAGGAAAAAATTTAGTAAGCGCTGTGGGAAGACAGAGAAAAAACGAGAAGAATGCGTGATAGAGATGGAGAAAGCGCGTGTTTCGTGTTTCACCACTTTATGATACTACTGAAAAAAGGGGAGAATTATTTTCCCTTTATTCCCTCTTTTATTGTATTTCCCCCCCTCCAACCCCGCTTCGATTGTTTTTAATTCTTTTACATTTTCTTCGTATGATGTCTCATCCAGCATTCGGAATCAAATTTAAAAAAAAATCTGCGAAATATACTCGCTCACTTGAAACTTGGCAAAAATGCGTGTCGCTTCAACTTTTCTGCTTTTGTGAACCTTTTTCTGCATCGTTTTTTTTCTGCTAGGGTCATTTCCTTGTCAGCGAAACAACTACCATTAACTCCGTCGGAATATAACATTAGTCGTAAATGTTGTGCATTTCCGCGGACTTGCTCAGCACCACATTACAATGTAAATGTGTTCAAACTCTCTCGCATTCATTTGTTCTCTCGTTGTAAAATCATCTCAGTGTTGTACCAGGGCTGGTTTAACTTCGAACCCGCTATGCAAATGGAATTCCTGAAAAAGTTATCCTGATCTCATATCGGACTCCCTTGCAGTCTGAAGGCGAACGCGCAGAAGATCAAGGCGATGGTCGCTACGAAGCCCGTGGCAGCAGAGACGCTCCTCGTCCGATGGACCGAGTTCCTCGCACAGCACAAGTGAGCACTCCATTATATTGTTCGTCTGCCTATGGTAGAAGGCTTGTCATCGTGCAAGCTGTCGGTGGAGGATGACTGCCAGATGACGAGATTTACCCTACACTTGTTGAACGCAAAAATATAAGGCTCTGATTAAGACTATGAAGGATAGCGACTAAGAACTCCTCTCAAATAGAACCGGATTGCAGGACGCTGGAGAACCTGGAGCCGTACGGCGTCCACCTCAACTTCTTCGTGTACCACTCTCTCGACGTCATTGTCTTCCTCGGTTCCATTGTCTTCGTCGTTCTCGCCGTCGCTTTCCTCATTCTCCGCACTCTTCTTAAATGCTGCGGCATATGCAAATGCAAGCAGAGTGTGGACAAGAAGAAGAAGAACCAGTAGAATGTCCTAGTTTCAGTATTCGATCAGTCGCTGATAGTACGTTCGTGTACTGCCGTTTAGGAGACCCCAAATATTTTTCAGGGACATTTTCATATTATCGGGTTTCTAAACGGCAATTCTAAAGCGTATCATCACCGATGAGTCCTCAAGTCGAATACGGGTTGTCCCCTCTTTCTGCCAGCTTTTGTCCCGCATTCACTCCCGTGTGAAGACTCGTTCTCTGGTTTTCGCCCACCAGTAGTAGTACCAGTGACTCTCTCTATGTCCCACGCTCTCTCACGTTCCACTAGTAGTCTACCCTATAGGTTAGCAACTAGTGGAAAACGAGAGAGTATGGGAATGTGAGAGAGCCACTGGTACTACTACTGGTGGGCGAAAACCAGAGTTGTGATAGAGTGTTGTGTGCATGTGAAATACAACCGATAAAGAGTGTAATATTTATGCAATGACACGTACAATTACAGTATTACAGTACCAGCTCAACAAGTGAGGTGGCGTCGAATCTGTTGAAAGAAATCTTGTAGCCACTCTTCAGCAAACGAAGAAAAGTTCAAGATCTCCATCTCCTTGTAGTTTTGTCGAACGTCGTGCCACGCTCAGTCTGTAATCGACATCGCATCGTGTTCCACTTGAACCGACGATAAGCGGGAGTGAGCAACAGTAGCATCACGTTGTGGGCGATGGGATGAATGGCGAGGGTGGCGAATGCGTAGAGACAGGCATCTGCGAGGATGTAATCGTTGCGATCACTCAGCCCAATATCTTCAGAGAGGGATACGCATCGAGTGGAAGTTTAATAGTAGCAACATGACGGATATTGTTCCCGAAAAAAGTTTAAAACGCACACATGGAAATGAAATCGACTATCAAACTTAGCAGAAAAACGGTGCAGGGAACAACTACGAACAGGAACGGAATAAGCATCTAAAAGTGATTTCAACATAAACATTTTATTTTACTGCGCACTCACTTGCGTGATGAGAACGATTATTGACCGGTAGATTCGCGAAGATTTTCGGCTTTGGACATTCTGAAATATTGATTTTATTCGTTTTTGCATAGAAACGCGGGAACATCTGCTTGCAGAATGCGAAACATGTGAGTGAAAAGTGTGGATATGAAAACGACGGCTGATCCGAGAATCTGCAATGTAGAGATGTCCCTTGATAAGGTGCGATTTTTGAAAAATTTCAATCAATATTTCTAAATATTAAGCATAATTCAGGCCTCCACAACCTCAAAATTGTTCTCGTCCGCATAACCGCTGAAACTTTTGCATTTGTCAATGTGACTTGGATGCAAAAAAATGCAAAGTAATAGCCAAGCAAAACACTCAAAGACAAGAACATGGCCGCGAATGTATCCAACTTCTGTACTGTTCTCTTATCCATGTAGAAATACAACGGCCCTCGTGCTCTAATCCAGCCAAGGTTGTATCCTGACTGCCAAAAACGTTGTGTATTTTTTAAATTTCGAAGAATACCTGGTCAATCTGCTTGTCGAAGTACGCGGTCGAGTGCAAATAAGGATATGCGATCAGGAATCCTATCCAGACAATCACAGGGAACGTGAACAATGCGAAAACGAAGGTTCGAAATCCGTTCAATTTGGCCTGCATAATCATAATTACTAACAATTGCAGGACGATAAAAGAAATCACTCCCTGTCGTCCGCATACCGTCACTTGTCGATTGGTTTATTTTAGTGTTGACAACTCGAAAAGCGAAACCAACAAGAGCAAAGCGTTTCGGCTCCATTTCGGAACAGTTCTTTGTTTCGTTATTAATCTTCCTTCGTTCTCGAACAAATGTTATTTCGACTGATCAACGCTAGTTTATTTTCAATGCGTGCCGTTGTTGTCTTCAGAATGTGTCCTGTGGGAAGTAGCTGTTGGTGTCGAAAGATGCAGCAGAGTACGATGGAAACTCCTAGCATTGCGTACAACCAGAAGAGAAACACCTGAGTTTGGTGCACAATGCTTCTTCACATTTCACGAAGCGTTGTTAGTCGAATAGAGGAAGGCGCGAAAAAAATATAGACTCACGGCTAGAAACGTCAGAGGCACGATGGACTGATGACAGAGCCATCCCAAGCAATACGCTGCACAGAGCGGAAAGAGTGGAATTGGGTTAAATAGAAGATCGAAATAGACATCGTTGAGAATGAGAAGAACCTTCAACGAGCATGCATACGTGAGATTGGATGTGTTCTTCCTTTTCGATTATCGACATTCGTATTTCGTGGTCGGCATTTTATAAGTGGCGCGCTTTATGGATATATCACGCCTCTCACGAGAGGATCGAGCTAAATCGATGTATTCTGGGAATGGGGCCAAAAAGTGGAATTGAGGTTTTCGTGGATTTGGGCCCTCCCAACCCTGTCTGACAACCCCCCCGAGGTATTGGAACCCACTTTTCATTTTGTGGGTCGTGGCACCGGGTCGGTCCTCCTGGTACCCAACTTTGACCCCGATTATCTCGGTTGTGGGCCATTTGTGTGAAAAATCATGTCTGAACCACCCCGGCTCATTTTTCGAGCTCTATCGATCCATGCTATTCATTTATCCTGAAATTGACATTGAACAGTGCTACAATCCACCTCATGTATTTCAAGTGTAGGAAAAAAGCAGCTGGAATTTTGATATGTTGTAGACGGCGTTGTCCTCTCTCAAATAAGTGGCTTATGCTCAAAATAGCAGAGGATTGGTGTGTGCTGTGCCGTATTTCAGTTTCGAGATGATTTGAAGTCATAATCATTCAGCCCAGACCGCTGTGGTTGAGCGAAACATAGACAAAATGATGCATCATTTCATTCATTTGATTCACGGCGCTCGAAAATGAGCGGTTTTAACTGTGTGAAACTGATTTCAAATCATCTCGAAACTGAAAAACGGCACAGCACACACCAATCCTCTGCTATTTTGAGCATAAGCCACTTATTTGAGAGAGGACAACGCCGTCTACAACATATCAAAATTCCAGCTGCTTTTTTCCTACACTTTTGAAATGCATGAGGTGGATTGTAGCACTTTTCAATGTCAATTTCAGGATAGATGAATAGCATGGATCGATAGAGCTCGAAAAATGAGCCGGAGTGGTTCAGAGATGATTTTTCACACAAATGGCCCACAACCGAGATATTCGGGGTCAAAGTTGGGTACCAGGAGAGCCGACCCGGTGCCACGACCCACAGAATGAAAAGTGGGTTCCAATATTCTACCTGGATGACCACCACTTGCTAGTCCGACCACCAAATGCTACTATCTAGTTCGACCATCCGTCCGGTGATTCTAGGGTACCTGGATGAAGATGAGATAATTGCGTATTCTCTCTTGGTGTGGAGGAGTCTCTCGGAGAAGGCAGAGAAACGCGATGATATTAGTGACCGAGGACACTCCGAACACTAAGGCCTTGACGAGAAGTAAGGTATTTTCGAAAGATTCAGGTTTGTGTGCTTACTGACCCTTTAAATGATCATTGCACGTTTATGGACAAAGTGAGCGCATTTGTCGTCGTCCTCTTCGATTTCACATCATTCCACACGCCGGTCAACCTTACAGACAGGCCTTTGGAGTGAGAGAGCGTGTGGAATCGAGAGGGACTCTCTCACTTTTGCACACTCTCTCGCTCTAACCATGGTCTGTAGGTTTGGAATCATGTGATTTCGGCCGCCATTTCCGGAAAATAGTGGACATTTCGGCGCGAATTTGTGCATTGAAGATGAAGGCGACTGTGGGATGCGTCTTAACCATGACGTCATCGACATTACAGTGATAAAATGATACGAACACGCAAAAAGGTCAAAATGTTACTACTTCCTGTGTTTACCAAAGCGAGAGAGCACGCACAAATGAGAGGGTCGCGAACGTGCCCGGTTAACAGCGGAAGTCCGTGTTTTGACTTTTTGGTGTGATCGTATCATTATGCAAATTTAATACCCCATTTTGGATGAGCCAGAATAGCGACGCGCAGGCGTAGATCCATTTCGAAGGAATTATGGTTGGCAGCCACACCCACGTGGAAAATGTAATGACGAAGATGAAAGAGACGATGAATAACTGGAAAAAGGGGGAAATACAAAGTGAAAATTGCTTATCAGAACCTGAATGCTCACTCGGACTTCCCGCTGCAGACTTCGCGGCTGAGATGACTGAAATATTTTTTTGGCGCCTCTAATCAGGGGAATTTGAAAGTACGTTTGATCTCTGTTTGTAGAGCATGAAGATAACAGAGATGTAGCAAGCGCAAACGATCACAGCAGCTATGCTGTTTGCTGCCAAATCGAATTGAATGTACCTGAATGGGCATTTTGAAGAAGAAGATAAAAGTTGGGGGGAAAAGTTCGTCTCTTTCTATACCTCGGCGCGTCTCTCGCTTTGTCATGCTCTCTCGCAGCCGTATCTGTTGTTTAGGATCGGATCGTTTTATTGTATTTTGGACGAATGTTTGTGAATTTGTAATACTCACCAGGAGTGAAGAGGCCAGTAACCACTTGAGTAAACCTCGGGAAACCATATGGTGCAAGGAACCGGCTATTCCGAATTGTAAATAATTTCTGAAAATGTAAAAATGGAACATAACATAGTCGTGTTACGCACATCGTAGTACGCAGGTAGCGTTGTGCAAATGAACCTGAATTTCCAAATTAAATTAATTAATTGAATTACATTTTTAAAAAATTCAGCTAGCAAGGAAAGATTACCGATTGAGCGCCATAATCACCAGAACGACGACGTATGTCCACCAACTCCATTGATAGAAAAACAAGGGGACGAAGTTAGCGGCGGAACAACAAGGGAAGAATATTACTATGGGGACTCACTCAATTCATGACTTACTCGAACTCTTTAATGTAACTGGATTGGAAAATTGTGTATGGGTAGACATGAAACAACGATATTGAGATGCTGATGACATCACACACGCTCATTTGTGCAATGCAGAAGTAACTGAAACGACTTGCACTGCGTATTCCCAAACTCAGAGAAAAATTCCATACATGCGAGTTAGTGATTAAATTACTTAGTTTCTGCACAGAGAGAGCGTGTAAAGTGTGGAGAGCTTAAGAAATTAAATCAGTAACACGCGTGCATAGCGACGTAATTTTTTAAAATGTAATGACGAAGATGAACGAGAGAAAAAAGTGCATAATTTCAACCCCACGATGGAAGATTTCTCAGTTTCTTCGAATGACAAACAGCGATGAGCAGAAGCAGAAGGAAAACTACTCGAGAAAGGTGCAACGCACTGATTCTCCTAATTCACCGCAATTCGTTCCTGATTTCTCTAATCTATCTTACGATCCCAAAGCACATTAAGATCAATTAATCAATTCAGCAGGCAGCAATTCCAGGAAGGAATTTATTCGACTACCGAAGATACAAATGCAACAGTTCAATGGTGGCATTACTCAGTGGTATGACTTTTGGGAAACATTCGAAACTCTTATTCACAATGCTCACATCAACAATGTGCTAAAGTTCAACTATCTCCGCTCTTTCTTAGGTGGGGAGGCTCTTCTTGTAATTTCCGGGATTAATCTACCGGAATTAAATTATTCAATCGCTATTCAATTACTTCGTGACAGATATGGGAACACTAAAATAATTTCAGCGAAGCTTCGCCGAGAACTTCTCACCTACCGACGTGCGAGAAAGCCGACTGCTAATCACGGAAACAAACGCAACAGCGTCACATGTCATCTCTGCGGTAAACGAAGTCACGACCGTCCAATAGTCCTCCTTCCGAGGAGCAAACCGCTGCCTCGATGAGGAACGCCAACGACAACATCGACTCCACCATCCATTTGAGTTGTATAGGTTTCCATTTTGTCTGTTTGTTTGTTAGGACTAAAAGAGAATGTGCATACGTATGACAGACAATTACTTATGTGCCAATTTCTTCGTCTTCTTTGGGACCCCCTCATCTCTCAACTTTTTACATCAACCTTCCATTATTCTCTCGTCAACATTACAAAATAATTAACGAAGTTCATTCTGCAGTCAAGAAGATCCGTGCTCACGCTATCTATGTTCAAGAACAACTATTGATTCCTCGTAATATTCCAGAACAACCTTGTCGATTTTCGTTGTCTTGGGAGTGTTCTGACTCTTTTGATTCTTTGGCTCTTTCTCTTCGTTTGCAAGATTTGCAGGAAGAATCACATATGAGTGTATGCATCCAAGCACCCTTCGATTGTTGATTGTCATTCGATTGAACATATAAAAGCCGCCCATGCATTCCTGCTGGGGGCTCGTAGCGCAGAGAATAAACTATTGTATCCTACTGAGAGAAACCTACAGCGGTCAGAATAAGAACCTTAATTTGTCTGTAAATTTGTTCAAAAAAATCAAACTCACAAAAATTCGTGAAATGAAAAGTTCACGTTAGTAGACTCGCTCATAGTGTAGAGATGATATAAATGAAGCCGGCAAGGAATGAACAATGCGTTCTCGAAGATTCCTACGAGAGCACAATATATTCAAATCTCTTACAACACAATTCCCGAGATTGCTATAGTAAGGGTCTTTGATATAAGTCACAAAATACTCACAAAGAGAAAAAAAATAACAATGTCAAAAATCCAGGATAAAAATCAATACTAGAGAGCGTGCGAAGACAAGAGAGATACCTTTTCGTTGTAACACGCACTAACGACATAGTGCTTACAACCCTAGATTTTGACATACATAATCTCTAGCTTTATTATTTTTATTACGCTATCTTTATTACGCGAGATTGAGATTATTCGATTCTGTGAAGCAGCCTTTGAGGTTTGAGTTCACGTAATCCCCCTGATTCTTATATGCCCCTTATGTGTCTCGGTAGTATTATTCAATTAGAACTTGTTGGCTGAAATGCATTAGGCGTCATAACATGCTTCAAATTAGTGATCAAAAATCAGGCTTCATGAAATGCACCCTTTCGGTGACGCCTCTCCATGCGCTGATTCATTCATTCTACAGAGAATCGTTACACTCAGAGAAAAATTACTTCGTCGCATGCATGAAGTAATTATTTACTTCTGTGGAAATACGCTAGAACAGCAATCGAAGTAATTGATTACTTCAAACAGAGTTATAGTGTATTTCCACAGAAGTAATTAATTACTTCATGCATGCGACGAAGTAATTTTTCTCTGAGTGTACATTCGACATAGTAATGAGTTGTAACTATAGGAATGATTGATTGATCGCTCAAAGGAAGAAATGCCAAGGGAACGATCGATTGATGACTGAGCCAGCCCACGTATAGTCATCAATCGTTTTATCGAACTTACATTAGAGGAACAAAAAAAAATTTAAAAAGCAAGTGATATTAGTGAATCTCAATGTGTCCACGGGCGGATGCAAGTCACTGAATTATCGATACACCGATCACAGTGTTCGGATTGTCAGGGAAGCGGCGACGTAGTGTGTTTCCCTAATTGGAAAAAGGCGCCGAACAGCGTCTCTTGGGCGCCTTTTCCCAATTAGGGAAAGACACTCGTTGCTCGTTTGCCTTACATTCCTTGAGGCACCAGAACATTGTGAGATGCGCTTACTTCCTTGTGAGCATTTTGTAGTGTATGATATTTGGACAGCAGGTTGAGTGCGGACACACTCGGATAAGGACGGATAAAGACACACAGCTGTGGAATTTATTATCTACTAGCACTTACTAAATATAAAAAATATTGACATTTATTTAGAAGAGACGACCGATATTAATGAATATCAACACTACATCGGACCGATGGTGAGAACGTATTATCGAATTATCGACCCATTGTTGCGCTGATTCGTCTTGAGTGTGCGAGATTGATTGATTTTAACTAAATATCTCACCTGGCAACACTTTCAGTGTAGAATCGGCACCGAAGTGAACTCATAATGAACAATCGATATGCAGGAGTGAGTAATAGCAGCATGACATTGTGTGCGATAGGATGTATTGCCAGAATTAAATATGTGTAGAGACAGGTATCTGAATGAGCAAAGCATTGCCATTCAAGATCAATTTATCTATGCTAGAAACAACAAGAAGTTAAAACGAAACGAAGAATTCACTCAGACCATAATTTGTAGTGCCTATCAAAGCCTAATGTAATATTAGTTCGAAATGTCCTGTCAGAACTATCGCATATGAGTATTCTTTTATAGACCAACCTTGTTTCGAACTTTTTGTGTGTTTCCAAACTAAAAAAAACTTGATCAAAGGGAAAGTGAAAATAAGAGGGAAAGATGAAAGAATGGAGTGGAGGAGAAGAAGAACTGACACATCGGAATGAATTCCACAAGCAAACTGAGAAGCAGGATCAAACAGGGAACGAATATGAGAAGAAATGGAATGAGCAACTGCGAATGTCGTTATCAATACATTTTAATCAATTATTATTTGCATATCATCTCTTACTTGAATGATGAGAACAATTAACGACCGGTAGATAATTCGAGAAGATTTCCTGCTTTGAACCTTCTGTAAGAAACTTAATATTAAAAATAATAAAGCTACAATCGAAACCTCTGATCGCAAAATGCGAAACATGTGCATGAAAAGTGTGAAAATGAAAGAGACAGCTCCTAGGAGAAGCTGAAATCATATTGTCCAAAATTCCACCAGGAATATCTGTGAATGACGAGTATTAATACCATCAAATCGCACATTCTTCGGTTGCTTGACTAACAATAAGAATAACTGGGAACAGATATTATCAAAATATGCAGTCGAATTTCAAATCATGCAGGACCCAGTTAAAATGTGTTTACCCACATCATTCCACAGGCCGGTCAACTATCCAGAAAGGCCTTTGGAGTGAGAGAGCGTGTGAAATCAAGAGAGACCCTCTCACTTTTGCACACTCTCTCGCTCTAACCCTGGTCTGTAGGTTTGGAATCATGTGTACCGCCATAAATCCAGCGACGAATGTCTTGAAGTCTGGGACTCTTCTCTCCATGTAGAAATATAATGGGCCGCGGGATCGAATCCATCCAATATTATATTGGGACTGTGGAAACAAAACAGTTACACCTTTCCACAAAAACGGCGTGACACATACAGGGGCAAAAGGTTGGAAGAGAGATAGATTGCGAAATAGGTAGAGACAGATCAGAGCTCGCTTCTCACACTCTGCGGCTTACCCTGTTAATGACCATGTCCAAGTATTCCTGCTTGTGCAAATGAGGAAAAACAATCATGAAACTGATCCAGACAACGACAGGCAACGAGAAGAGAATGAATACGATTGTTCGAAAAGCGTTGAGTCTGGTCTGGAATTGGCCGTATTGGATTGGAATTGCGAACCAACTTCCGGAATTATTATGTAAAAATAATGCGCCGAAATATATATATATCTTCAGAAAACCCAAATACACGCTACAGTAAGCGATAAATCACATCCAACAGTGAGTCGAATCGAGTAATTCGCGAAAAAAAGACGCTACTGCACGATTGCTAATTACCACCTTTGTCGTCTTCAGAATGTGCCCGACTGGAAGCAGCTGTTGGTGTCGGAAGATGCAGCACAGAGCTATAGAAACTCCCAGCATCGAATATAGCCAGAATAGAAACACCTGATATATCAACTGTATAACACAGGAATTCTGAGAGATGGCAGTTGGCATTTGACAAAATATTCAAAATGGTCCTATTCCTTCACTACTATGTGCGTATAATAGCACCAAGGTATGAACTTTTTTGAGACATGTTTCGGAGCCGTAAGGTGTCGCATGCCTAAAAGCCGGTTCTATGAACTTTCAAAATTCAAAAATTTGTAACTTTTTTAAAAGTCATCCAAAACATTCGTTCAAAAAAGCAATCGAATCGCACTTTTATTGCAAACATATCTTCTGTTTCGTTGAAAATGTAATATTGACTGTAATGACCTCAAATAGTTGAAAATTTGTTTTTCCGACCAAAAAAACTGCTCTCCTGAAAAATTTTCTCGAACGTATAAAAAAATTGACTACGGAATCTGATTCTCCATCGAAAGTTATATCTAGGATAAATTTTGTAGCCAATTCGGAGGTGGGCGTTTTTCAGAAAACTCATTTGAACGCAAAAAAAGCCCTATGAAAGTGCCTCAGATCGAAAACCCCGAAACTTCACTTTTTCTCAAATCCGCTTCTAATCGTTCGGAAACATTGTTAGGCACTTTAGGGTTGCATTTTGAGCAGTTGTATAGCCGTACAACATTGTGTAAAGCAACAAAAGACCGTATTCTGAGTGAAAAAATTGATTTATTATTTTGCCGATTAGGAATGGTTTATGTGCCATATTAAGCCTCTTCACTACTTTAAACGATTTAATACATTCTGAAATGTTGATATGAAGCCATTAGAGACGTTTCTGGAACAAAGTGAAATTTCGGAATTTTTCGATCTGAGGCACTTTCATATGGCTTTTTTGCCTTCAAATGAGTTTCCTGAAAAACGCCCACCTCCGAATTGGCTACAAAATTTATCCTAGATATAACTTTCGATGGAGAATCAGATTCCGTCGTCAATTGTTTTATACGTTCGAGAAAATTTTTCAGGAAAGCAGTTTGTTTGGTCGGAAAAACAGATTTTCAACTATTTGAGGTCATTACAGTCAATATTACATTTTCAACGTAACAGAAGATATGTTTTCAATAAAAGTGCGATTCGATTGCTTTTTTGAACGAATGTTTTGGATGACTTTTTAAAAAGTTACGAATTTTTGAATTTTGAAAGTTCATAGAACCGGCTTTTAGGTATGTGACACCTTACGGCTCTGAAACATGTTTCAAAAAAGTTCATACTCTGGTGCTATTATACGCACATAGTAGTGAAGGAATAGGACCATTTTGAATATTTTGTCAAATGAACATGCCAGATTCATGCAATCTCTCAGAATTCGTCTTATAATATATTATCAACAAAATCAAGGAGACCGACATTAAACAGTCATTATGTATGTAGCATTGGATTTTTGTCAAATAGGACTAGAAAGTAAAACAAATTGGACCTACATTAAACAGTCATTATGTATGTAGCATTGGATTTTTGTCAAATTGGACTAGAAGATATTGTCATCGTTTAATTGCTCGCTCACTGCCAGAAATGATAATGGAACGCTCGACTGGTGACAGAGCCACCCCAAGCAATACGCTGCACAGATGGGAAAGAGGGGAATCGGATTGAATATGAGATCGAAGTAAATGTCGTTGAGAATGAGAAGAATCTGGAATGAAAAAAACATAATTTTCGACACTCAACCGATCAAGCAAAGGACTCACCATGTATTGGGTTCTAGAATTTCCAAAGCGTCTGTAATTGGGTCAAATACAACAAAACTTTCATAAGCCGCTAGGACTAAGATCGTTTTCACACTCTTCCTCCTTTCGAACCCTGTTGGGAGATTTTTCATCAAGTGATAAAAGTAGCCCACCTGAATGAAGATGAGATAATTCCGTATTCTCTCTTGGTGTGGAGGAGTCTCTCGGAGAAGACAGACAAACGCGATTATATTTGTGATCGTAGATACGCCAAATAACATGGACTTGGTTAGAAGCAAGCCACTTTCAAAAGATTCTGGTATGTAGAAGGTATTCGTGTCATTCCACATTTCCAACTGAACCACTCTCAGAGTGGGAGACTGACTTCAAGTATGGGCAGGTGTTACCAACGAACTACTTTACTTATTGCAGAACATGTGCTATGTCCTCTTCCTAGCCGTGGGATTGAAAAATTGCAACATTTTAAAACTATCGCACGTAACGAATTGTGGCTTAACTGATGAAAATACTTTATGGATAGTATATACGCCACAAAATCTATACAAACGGGGAAGGGTATGAATAAATTATGGGCAGACAAAATACTTCAAATTGTAAGCACATTATGTATCATACAGCATGTGAAAAATCTGTGATATGCCTAAAAACAAAAACAGAAAGGAGTGTACACACTATACACATCAGTCATTGTTGCATGTTCAGCACTTTCCGTATGCACGGGGGAAGTACTTCTGGTCCGCCTTCCACAGCTGGCAGAGGTCATCGATCGAAGCGGACGAGTATCTGGAAAACAATAATCAATAATTTGCAGTCCATCAGCTTATGGGGAGTACTGTACATCAAATAGTATGAAGTATTGCACATTAAAAAATGTATTCTGGAGTACTGTATCATTGTTGAATACAACAATAAAATACTGTAGTCTACTCTTCCTCGTCAACTACACACTTGGAAGAATTTCGGCTATCGTAATCATCAAATACCGTACCTCTCGACGAAGGACTGGATCATGCCCTCGGCGGTCTCGGGGTAGGTCACCATCTCGACCGTCTTCTCGTCCTTGGACAGTTTCGTGTTCGCCTGGAGGTACATCGCTCTCGGCAGTCTCTTCGCAATGACGATTTCTCGCCATTTGAGCGCCTTCGGGCCGACGGTACCGTACCTGAATACGAGAAGGGATGTATAACACGGTATTGGTAGCTGGATGAGACTTCTTTTCGGGCATTTCTTTGCAAAAGTGTTCAACAAAGGGGCAGAAAATGCTCGAATGCTCTAATTTACATATTTTCTTAAAAGAATGTGGATGTAAATGAAAACGGGGAGTACCGTTTTATGAATTATCGTTTTAAATTTTTTTCTGAATTAATTCAAAGCATTTTTGTAATGTAGCGAGTTCTTCTCTAGATCGGTGCAAACATATTTATGAGCTTTCTTACAACACACAACAACACAGGCTGTGTTGTTACACAACACAGTCGCACGCCACATTATCAATTTTTTTGCCTTTGTCCATGAGATCTTTTTTAATAGGAGCACTCACTTGTAGAAGAGCTCCGTTGCTCCCTTCACATCGGCAGTCGATTTGTATGCCTGCAGTTTCTTGAGGAATTCTCTCACTGCGGGCACTCCCACACTATCGATCTTCGTCTTGTCCAACTTGAAGGAGAGATCGTCGGCGCCAGATGAATCCTTCGTCTGCAAACAAATGTAATACTACGAAGAAGAAAAAATTGATCGTCAAATGTTTAGACTCTTGCAATTTACCCTACCATCATTCTCCTAGTTTCATCAAATATTTACAGCAGATAACCAATAATGAACACTACCGTACCTCGTCGATGGTGACGAATCCCTGTCCCGCCTCCAGCACGACGTTCATGAGCACGTAGCGCGCCCAGCTGTGCGCCTGAAATTTTCGTTAATACAGCCAATCATAATAGAAATAACTAAAATAGAGTTTGCAATTCGGGTAAATAGTACATGAGAATTTTTCGTTTGGCATACTCTCTAAATAAACTTGCCAGTGAAATAGAGCGACATTGAATGAGTGAAATCCGTTTCAAATGATTTATAATTAGTTATTAAAATATTCCACCTGTCCCCATTTCTTCGTGTCCGCATTGTACATCTCGAGTGCGAGCAGACCCTTCTTAATCGATCCCAGCCAGTTGACGTACTTGATCAGCTGCCCGAAATCGCCCTCGTGACCGAAGATCCTGACAAGAATACGAACTACGGTAAACTACGGTATCACAAGATGTTTACGATTGAATTCAACGAGACGAGCACAATCTAACTAATGGCGAGGGAACAAAGCTCATCCTGACACACGACCGCGATTTACACTTTTCCAACCTTATCCAGTGTTCTATCTTGATAAAATAAAGGGGGGAAAAGTTGCATGCAGAAACTAATTGTAAGATAAAGGAAGTTCAGTTCTCGATAGCTCATTCTCCCTACCGTAACACTCACTTGAGGATGTCGGGTGCGCATGAGAGCGTGTAGCCCACTGCCTCCGCCCTGCACTCCTCGTAGGCACACGACAGCTGGCCGAAGACGCCGGCGAACGTCTCGCCCGGCTCGTACCATGAAGTCACCTAGACAGGATTCGTCGGAAAATTGGAATGTAATTCAACCAGTGATGCTCACGGTCCCTAAAATCGGTGACCCCCCGAGCGGAGGGTCGCCGATTTTAGGGGTTTGCGAGGTGGTTACAATTTCCAAATCGGAATATGTAGGGAACCGTGAGCACAACTGAATTCAACCATCGATTACGTCATGATTTGTTTCTTCAGAATTCATATTTCTCGTTGATTTGTGATCAACGCTTGCCCACCTTTCCTCCCGTCAGAACGTCCACCGTCTTCTCCTTGTCAAAGTTGAACGAGCCGTCGGCGTTTCTCTACAATTCAGTCCTCGATAGCCATAGCTCGTCTACCGTATCCATCTCTCACCTGGAACAGCTTCCCGCTGCCGTGTCCAAGCAGCTCGTGCAGTCCGACCTGCACCTCAAACGCCTTGCCGTTGTAGTCGAAGAGCAGCTTCTGCAATCGTCAATTATTGTTAACGTGAAGCCATAATCCGACCGGTGTGCTTGAGTGATACACCGTAGATATTGCACGGCATGTGCTTGCCAGATACGGCCGTCCGATTACCGTATCATACGACAACTACGATCGAAATCAGGCACTCTCTACAGTATACGGTGATGGGACGTACTGGAAATTCCTGTTGAGGAACGCCGAAATGAACAAGGTTATTACATCTTCTGAAACGCATGTGGGATTTACAAATCCTGGAAAATCGTGTTAGGGGGCGAAACGGCAGGTCCAAAACGTCCTACCACCCCCGGTATACCCTACAATCGATCGACTCACCTCATCTTCCTCCGAGATGAAGGCAATCTTCTGCTTCGGCTGCGCTGAGATCACATTGGACAGCGAGACGTTCTTGAATCCCTCGTTCTGTCGGATATCGTCGTCTGCCAAGGCGCATTTATTCCGAAAATATCAGAATTTAAAATTCGAGTAAATAATTGAATTAGCATTCTCCATTTCGCACACTCTCTACACCGGTCGACAGATGAGAGTGTGCGAAATGAAAAGATCTCATGTAATGATTTACTTGAATTTCAAAATCTAAAAAATATATTTTTTTTAAATATTCACATCTAATGAGAAAATACAAAAAAACAATCATTGAGCGCTGGTTCAAAGGTAACAATTGTTTTTCATAAAAAAAACTGGCAAACATACAATATTCATCCGATTTGGTACAGATAAATTTTGAAAGTAAAAACATTTTAAAATATTTGAACAGTTTCAGCGGACATGATTTCGAAGTATGTCTTTCTTGAAGATGGTTGATTCCTCAATAAAAAATAATTAGCCACTCACAATTGGGAATGTTGATTCCGCACGGGATTCCGCTCACTCCAAAAGCGAGTACATCAAGTGCGGTGAAATCCGGCTTGAGGAAGGTATCCTTCTCGTATGCCTTGCCCCATGGAAGTCTGCGAAATCGATCAATATATGAATTTCTACTGTATTCATCGTTGACGAATACGAATACCGTACATGTGCATACAGATATCCCTGTTTTTTTGTCCCCAGAACAATAAGTGTCCGGAAAGAGAAGGTTCTTACACATAAAAAATATAATCCACAGCAAGCATTTTCATTTTTTGAGATGTAATTTCGAAAAAAAAATCAGAAAATTTTTTAATATCACAACTTGTGAAACTCACAACGTCGGAAAATTGGGGAAAAAATCGACAAACATTTCCGATTTTTCAACAAATTTTCGACATTTTGGTGCATACTAGACTTTGAAAAGTAACGGTTCAACTAGTTGCATAATAGGGAAATCGACTGATTTAGCGAGAAAGAGTGTGGGAAATGAGGAGAATGTGGAGAAAAGCAACTAGTTCCATCGTTACTTTTCAAAGTCTAGTGCATACCCTTTCGGTCCATAACCGTACAGTACAAGTCGTACCTCTCAATGATCGTCTCCGCTTCTTTCACCAAATGGGCGAATTTCTTCGACGTTTCCTTGTTGACTACAGCGACGAATCCCTCGAATTCCGAGCGAACTCCTGAAATAACATGATTTATATACTTTGAAATACTTTATAATCTAATTGAAATACATTACATAATGTAGAGCTGTTTCGAAGTGTTCCATATGTAAATTATAGACAAAAGCCTTAGCTCGCTTAGGACCATCGCACATTACAAAAGAGTGGCACTAATTACAACACACAATTAGGATTAGTCTTCCACTTTCCATACAATTTTCGGGGGGGGGGGGGGGTGACAATTCCGCAACCGACATTTCCGCAACGGCATTTCCGCAACCGACATTTCCGCAACGGGTCATAACTCGGTCAGGAGTGATTTTTATGTCATGGGACAGGTGTCATTGGTATCGGTTTCACTGATATGATATATCACTAAAGTTGATCTTTGATCTTTGCCCACTCGACGACATTTCCGCAACGGGGTATATAACTGCTCAATTGCACCCTAGAGATACCGGGATGGTTTTATTCGATTACTGACCACTTCCCCTTTCCATCAAGGAGTTGATCTTTGATCTTTGCCCTCTCGACGACATTTCCGCAACGGGGTATAGAACTGTTCAAATGCATCCTAGAGATACCGGGTTGGTTTTATTCGATTACTGACCACCTCCCTTTGCCATTCAAGAGTTGATCCTTGATCTTTGCCCACCCAACGACATTTCCGCAACGGGGTATAGAACTGTTCAAATGCATCCTAGAGATATGGGGTTGGTTTCATTAGAATATTGACCACTTCCCCTTTCCATCAAAGAGTTGATCTTTGGTCTTTACCCACTTGACGACATTTCCGCAACGGCGGATATAACTGTTCAAACGCATCCTAGAGATATGGGGTTGGTTTCATTAGAATATTGACCACTTCCCCTTTCCATCAAAGAGTTGATCTTTGGTCTTTACCCACTCGACGACATTTCCGCAACGGGGTATATAACTGCACTAAACCTATCTGCATAACCCCACCAAAGTGTTATCATGATCAGAACCGCGAGGGCTTTCAAACCCACAAATTAAATAATTAGCTAATTAAAATTTCGCTAATTAGCCGAAAATTTAAAATTGTCAGAAAAATACAGCAACAAGCCGAATCGATGGAGGTTACCAAGTAACCAACAGGGAAAAAATTTCACACAGATTTCTCGAGTTCGAGCAAAGTTATAAGCCGTTGCGGAAATGTCGTCGAGCAGGAAAATACCAAATTGTATGTAAAATGGTTGGTCAGTTATCTAATAAAACCAACCCGGTATCTCTAGGATGCATTTGAACAGTTCTATACCCCGTTGCGGAAATGTCGTTGGGTGGGCAAAGATCAAAGATCAACTCTTGGATGGCAAGGGGAGGTGGTCAGTTATCTAATAAAACCAACCCGGTATCTCTAGGATGCATTTGAACAGTTCTATACCACGTTGCGGAAATGTCGTCGAGTGGGCAAAGATCAAAGATCAACTTTAGTGATATATCATATCAGTGAAACCGATACCAATGACACCTGTCCCATGACATAAAAATCACTCCTGACCGAGTTATGACCCGTTGCGGAAATGCCGTTGCGGAATTGACACCCCCCCCCCCCAATTTTCGTAGTTTAAAAAAGGTTTTGACTATACGCCGAAAGTGGACACTCACCGGCGGGATCTCTGTAGTTCTCGATGAATCCCATGTAGCTCTCCACTATCGGTCCCACATCCTTGATCCACATTCGAGATGCGTCCTTGTGATCTTTGATCTCTCCACTGTTGAAATGCTCCACGTACTTGTTCATCATCGCTTTCTGATTGGGCGTCGCAGCGAATTCGGCCGCCTGTTAATAACAACATCAAGTCGAATACAGCTTCAATTTATTGTTTTTAATATTTGAAGTTCAATTCAATTCAATTATTTATCAGGCAATAGTGCTCAGATGAGGATGGGCCGGAATTCTTCGTTAGTTGCATTCCACCATTGGGGCCCGATTGCTCGTTTCAGGTCATCTCTCCATCGGGTATTGGGGTGGCCTTGGGGGCGTTTCCAGTAGTAATATTTGAAGGACCATCATCAAACACAAAAAAAAGCCACATTGTTGTTTTCCGCAATGTTCACATTGCACCAATGCACCTTCGGCATTACGAATGCAAATACCCTTTCACACCGCACCTTGCTGAGATGGACGCACGTTTTCGCCAGAATTGGCGCATAATCTCCCTTCTCTTGCAGCACTTTGACTCCCTCGAACTCTCCGTCTTCCGTTACACCGGCTGAAATGACGGCGCTCATTTCGTTCTTGGGACAAAGATACTTCGAGTGGTTTCGAAACTCTTACCCCCCCCCCTCCCAATTCTTGTTTACTCACTCTTTTCAGTGCCGAAAATACACTCCTATCAAGCAAACCGATCAAGATTCTTATCACTACCGAATTTGGCTAGTATTTACTGGGCATGTGGGAGAAAACATTAGCACCAGAGAAGGGATAAACGAGTAGTGATAGTGTCCAAAACATGAAAATGCTACCGTACAATTCTTCCCGTTAGCTATGCGTGACAAGTGGACTAAAATAACTGACTCTTATTGTTAGTAGAAGCAATCTTGATCTTGAGAGTCGTTTGTCCTCCGTTGACTTCTTTGAAGAGACGCGTGTTCCACGCCTCCAGATTCTGTAATCCAGTATTTATGCAAGTTTTTTTTAAAATTTGAATACATCCTAGGGTTATAGTACCGAGGCGCGCGTTATGTTTAATACTTGATACTGTTTGATCCCAGCGCATTTCCCAAACTGTCGTCTATTATTTTTTAAAAAATAACTGCTATTACGAAAGCTTCCTCTTCACGAGAATTCACAACCTCTCTTTGACCTACCTTCTCCTTCATGAATCGATTGATTCTATCCGAGTCGTCCTTGGTCACATTGTCCGAGTGGTAGGTCGTCACTCCCGAATCATTGAATCCCAGTCCGGCAGTTCGCTTCGTGAGGGAGTAGATGGCCGACTCGACTTCCCGATAGATAGAGAGGAGATCGGGCGAGAGGGAAGCAGCCGCTGAAGAGGCGACAAACGCGTGCAGCTTGTTCTGCAAACATTTATCTCTCTAGTGGTATTACCATTTGTATAAATATTGCCCACAAAAAAAAATTTATTTGACGAAAAGACATCAGAGAGAGTAAGAAGTCGCCACAGTAGTCAGCGATAGAGATGAGCTAAGTCAGATATGCGACTGGGATACTGTAGTCGTTCCTCCTCGTTTACTGTAATCACTCACGGCCGCGACGACGGGAATGAACTTGGAGTCCCCGAAATCCTTGTAGTTACCGTGGCTCGCGTAGAGTGCGGCCGACCACACGAGGAAGTTCTGCCACTCCTCGCCCGTGAAACCCTGCAGCAGCAAGTGGTTACTGTAGTACTCTAGTGAAAGGAGTACTGTAGCCAAAGTTGAGCTGGATATTCGCTATAGTGCGGGGCCCGAAGCGGTCCGCATTTCTAACAAAACTTTGGGAATTTTGCATTAAAAATTTTCAAAGATCACAGCCCTAAAATCTTCAAAATTCTTAGTCCATCGCAGAATGTAGGGAGTACTGTAGCACATCTACCAACTCACAGCAGACAAGGCCTTCTCCTTCAGCTTATCGATCGACTCGGCGGCGAAAATGCGATGGAGCACCACGAAGATTCCGGCCGATTCGGGCGACATCTCAACATGAATATATTCTTTATTTTCATCCTCAAAAATTAGACCCTAACCTTCGTACGCGCGCAATGACAACACTAATGAGGCCCAGAGAAGGTAGCGATTTTGTAGGACTACTGTAGACTTCGATACCGTACCTGGAGGAAGTCGATGAGGGCTCCCTCGAAGGAGGCTCGGGCGATGTAATGAGCATAGAGACGCTCGTTCGGCGAGAGATCTGATTGTGAGATAGTAGTTTAGTAAAATAACATATTGGAGCAAAAACATGTTCTGAGATCATATTCACATCAGTTATAGCTTACGAAAATCCAGACAAAAAAGTGGGAGCACAAATGATTTTCTCCAACAGCAGAGAGCTTTAGCACTTTCGCCCCATCTTTCGCCAGTTATTTTCCCGAAAAAAGTGTATTCACTATCAATTATAGTACACCATAATCAATAGCAATACATTATAATTTTAGTTTTTTTTAATAGTAAAGACTGCTTACTCTCGAAGGCAGTCTTGCAGTCGAGTTGGACGACTGGCGTGTCGTTTTTCACATGGTGCAGAGTTGCGTCGATCCCGTCCATTTCGTTGTGTAACTGATAGAATTTGAAATTCAGGTAAATAATTGGATAAGACCTCCTTATATGAACACTCTCTACACCTGTCGGTCGATGGGAGTGTACGCGGAATAAAGAGATCTTATCCAATTATTAAGCCAAATTTCAAACTCGTGTAACTGACTAGTGAGAGGAATCACTGCGAAATTGATCACTCGCTGAGCGATTAGACGGACAAAAACACGTTTCGCAATTGCAGAGATACGGCTAGCGCATTGGTAAACAAATTCAAGAAGGAAATAGTGTGACAATAAAAATGTTAAAAGTGTGCAATAGCAGGAACTACCATTACTGCAGACATTGACACTCTGATAAACAGTCGTGTTTTCAAAGGGGCCTACCCACCATGTGTTTCGAAACAGGATTCATCAGCACGAAGTAAACAAGAGTTGCCATAGGTCGAAAGGTACGAAAAAAATGACAAAGCCAACCCGCATTTTGAGAATTTTTGGTGAAAAAAAAATGAAAAACCAACCCGCATTTACGGGTTTTGAACCCGATTTTTAACAAGCCCAACCCGCATTTTCAGTTTTTCATTTCCATTTATGACAGACCCAACCCTCATTTTCGACTTGCCGCAACGCACCCTTTCGACCTATGAGAGTTGCACCGGCGACAGCTGTTACTATGCGATCACGGCGTAGTGGAAGGAACAATTTTTGAAAGGCTCTCGTAAATGTATTCATAGATCGAAAGAAGAATCAGGGATTTAGCAAAATGGGAAAACCTACACGGTTTCTCTCGCTGACCCCTTCCCTTCCTATAGAGATACAGGCTCGCTTTTGATCTACATATCTCCTAAACATCTTTATAATGCCGCGTACGCATCACATCACACAAGCTGCGCTATTGGCACTCCGACAAACACTGATCTATGGGGGGATTTCGAAACATAGTTCATCTGCACCAGGTAAGCAAGGGTTGGAGTGGTGAAAATTGTATCTAGGCGTGTACTGATCACAAAGCGACAACACGAAGGGCACTGCACCGGCAATGCTGCAGACTGGGTCGAGAGTGGGAGCGATAGAGTGTGTAAAATGAGAGAATTCCTCATTTTCCGGCACTATCCCTTTGAGGGAGAGGGGGGGGTCGCGTAAGCCAACCATCATCTGGTTCAAATTACTGATCGATCATTTCTTTCCATTGACAGCTTCCTCCTCTCTCAATCTCCCGTCAGGGAAAAGTGGCATATCAAAGCCGATTAAACACGAATGAGAACGACAGAATAAATGCACAACAAAGGGTCAGCGGCGCTCATTGAGTGCTCACTCAACAAACTGACAAATCGGGAGAAAGAGGGAAGAATTCTAGAATATTCTCCTCATACGACTCACGCTGTCGCCTTCCATCTCTCGCCTTTTCTATTAAGAGAAATATGGGTACCCTGAAAGCCACGTCGCCCGTTTTTTTGCATTCCAATGTTTCTAGAGAGAAATTTTCCTATTCCTCTTTTCACAACACCTTTGACGGTAACAACGATTATCACGCGATCGGGAAGTAGTCTAGCGAATTCACCGTCAGTCCCACCCATTGGTAGAGCGGTAGATAGACGACAAGCAAAAATAAACAGTAATAACTCAAGAAAACAAAGGAAAAAAAGTGCGGAAGTGCAATCAGTTAAAGATAGAATTTTTAAAAATTACGGTAATTGCCCGCGCTTGGAAACAAAAACTATCGCAAACTAATGTTTTAATAGCGACGCTCGTGCGCCCTATAGGGGTGACGTATAATTAATGTGGGCAGCACTAATCAAGATGGAGAACGTAGTAAAGTGCACGAAACCGATTAGAATGGCATTACACTTGGTAAACAATTACATATCTAAATTTTTATATTAAATTACGGTAGGCACACAACAAAAACAGAGCGAAATTAACCTACTCGACAGATTTGAGTTATGGCCTTTCTTCTTCTTTTTCGTTTTTTGTTAGTTTTGTTTACTGCTTGTTGTAGTTGTTTAGTTTTTATCGCCGATTGGCCGCTCGTACGTAGTGTTCAGGACTCGTTCCCAATCTGAAAGGCTGCGCTATAACGTGAAATTAGCGTAATTTACATTCTAATGGCTTCGTGCTCTGACGGAAACAAATGTTCACATTCCTTACTTCCGTGGTATCCTCGTCCTTTCTTTCATTCATTTTTACTTAAAACATAATTTCCATGAGCTGTTACGCCGAAAGCGAACGCGCTTTCAGCTTTCGCGCTCTTTCCCATCTTCAAAATTTCACGCGAATTTGGCGCGTCGCGGTTTCTCCCTTCGAACCTCTAGTTCGTTTGCACCCATGCTCGCGATTGTTTATGATGTTTTCACTCGTTGTTGACTAGTTTTTTCATAGTTACACACTTAATTCCAGGTCCACAACAGCTCAAACTTGTTAGAATGGACTCAGACGAAGCTGAGCGGGAGGAAATCGACCGAACCTTCGAACAGCTCAGTCAATCACAGGTTTTGTCCTCGCCCTTTTCTCCACTCTGTTTAGTTAACTATTTATGCTTAGTGCTGAAACAGGTTAATTAATAACACTAATTCCAGAGTTCCCAACGAACGGGTTATTCTCAACGCTCCTCTGCTCCCATTCCCATTCCACAGTCGCATGTACGTTATTGTAATTATGTTTACCACTTCAATTTCCGAGCTAGCAATGGTTGGAAAAATACTATTTGTTTGATTTAATGCGTTGCTGAAATAGAGTTGTAATAATATGAAAACGAGGAGCAAAAAGGCACAAATGAGTTTAATTTGATAATTTAAGGTAGGAAACCGTCGTAATCGTCGCGTAGCTGCGGCCGCGGGCGACAACAAACTGGCCGTCGAGCCGGGCTTCGCAAGCGCCCCTGGTCAGTCCCATTAGTTAATCAATAATGTAATCATTTTCTCCAGAGTTAGCAATATCCATAGCAAGTGTTGTTACTGTAAGGTCAAAAGCGATAGAACCTAGTGAATTTGATCAAAAGCGGGAGAAATTGACCCAAAATCGTGAAAGCTTGAACCGAAATCGACTGGATTTGCGGCAAAAAGCGGGCGGGTGGTGTTGCTTGCCACTCCTCGCCCATGTATGATTTTCTCCAATTTGTTTCCATTTCAGTGGACATCACGAAGAAGAAGAAGGAGCTGCTGGAGGCACTCAAGAAAGTGAAGTCGACCAAGAGCAAAGATGTACGCCATTCAAATTACTATCGTTCAAATAAGTTCTAGGTCAAAACTGCGTAGATTTCTACAAAGCCTGCCCACCGAAGGCGGGCGCGAAAAATAAATGACTGATCAATTAGACCCCTAAAACGAAACCTGCCCTCCAGGGTCTCTCGGTGCACACCCCCGAAATGTAGAAACCTGCACGGTAGACCATCCAAAAATCTAAAACCTGCCTGACAAATTTTCCGTGCTACGTGACTTTTTGACCTCTGGGTTCTAACTAGCGCGGATACCCACTTCTGCACTTTGAGTATATTTAATATAGCGAGAAAATGCAGGACAGACACGTGAAGATCTATGTTTACACGCCCTGTCATTTGCTAATTTCAAACTTGGCGGAACCCCATTTAACCTATGTCATTTGCCAATCAATAATCTTGTTATTTTCAGTCGATCCTCTCGAAGAAGGAGTGTTTCAACAAGTGCTTCCTCGACGAGATCGACAAGGTCGCAGACTACCTCGAACTCCCGGTTAGTCTCAATTATTTTTATGTCGAATTATATCATAGGTCAACTGGGGTTCTCGCAGGTATTTCGTGCAGAAATGCCTAAACTCGCGTGCCGAAGTTCATATTGCCCACGTTTCGATAAATTTGTCAAAAAAGTGGTCAGAAGCGCATGAAACATTCAGAATTTTCTTTTGCCGACATGGTCTGGACGCCATGCAGAAGTGCGAACCTATTTGACCTATGAATTATATTTGCCTGTTATTCTTGTAGTCAACTTGTTCTTGACGGGACACGATTGATGTTTTTTTTGCAATTTGTTTCGTCTTTAGTAGATGAAAGGGGTTCATATATAAAACCATATAAAACCTGACTGGCGTGGGTCGGAGAAATGTGTATTTATTTAAATATTATTTATTATATTTCAATTATTAATTGTCTATTCCAGGAAACGGGTGAGCTGATCCACTATTCCGCCGTGGTCTACGGTCTTCGTGTGGACGCGACCTACAACGATGCCATGTCCACCAACTGCCAGCTGCAACCGGGTGAGATTCGCATTATCGATTGATTATTGGACAATGAATTATGGTGGAATGTCCGAAACCTTTGAGCACAAGCTCTCGATCAATTTTGGTGTTAACCGTTGCTGTTTTGCGCCCGAAAATGTTTCAAAAAGTATTCATGAATGTGGTTGCTTGCTCAAGTAATAACTTAGAGTCCGTACTCTTTAAACATCTATGCTCTGGTGAAATGAAGATTGGTTTGAGGTCGAGCCAACTCGGGAGATGCAAAGAAGACGAAGACGGAGCTGAAGCAGCACTTGTCTAATGGTAAGAAGCCGATCCTCAACAGTCCTGATTGTTAGTGAGAAGCATAGATTAAAAGGGTGCGTAGGGGAAAGTCGGAAATGTGGGTTGAGTTTTTCAAGTATGGGCATGAAAAACTAAAAATGTGTGTTGGTTTTTCAATTTTTGTCTCAAAATCCAAGAATGTGGGTAGGGTTTTTCAAAAATTGGCCTTGAAAATGCCAAAATGTGGGTTGGCTTCGTCGTTTTTTACGTACCTTTTGACCTATGGTGAGAAGTCAGAAGCTATAACGTATTGGCTACATCTCCATCGTTATTTTACCTCTGATCCCTTCACTCAAACTATTCCGCCCCGTTCAATCTCATGATCTCCCACGTTTGTTAGCGAGCTTCAAGTCCTTTCCATATAAGCAACTTAAGACAGGTATCACCAGAGATTGCATGAGGCGGGGAATAACTTTCAGAAAATATTTTTTGTTTTCCATCAAAATTTTATGTGCGACTACTCTAGGGAGAAGAAATTTATTGATCCAGGTCTCAGGTCCCAAAACCGGCTTTTAGCAAATTCCCGGTTTTGAAGCCGGAATCAACGTAACTTTGCTCCCAGACGAGCTACTGAGCTCCGGTAGAGCTTAAAATGAGCGCAAAAATATGGGGAACAATTCTTCTGTTTACATAATTGTGTTAGCTCTGTAGGGAAAAAAGTTGTGAAAAAAAATTTTAAAAAAATTGTTTTCAAAAATTATAAAGTACATTCCGATGGCCGAAGTGAACAGAATGACGCTCATTTTCTGAAAGAGCAACTCATTATTGGTAAGAAAAAAATTTAAAACTTAAACTTTTGGTGGCCCCCCTCGGCCGAAATATCGCTCTGAACATTGGAATCCCACGTTTTTCATGTCCCTCTCCAGGTGTTCATGAAAATCTATATATGTGAAATGAACAAAACACATCCGAACTGCTTCCGTTCTGGAATGCAACCTTTTTAAAAAAAATTCATTGAATTATATTACAAATTGATCAATATTTTATATATTTTTTTGCAAATGATACACTTATCCTATGACACCACGACGACACCACGAACATATGAATTCTGTGCTGTTTGGTGACTGACTACGTGTGTGACTCAATGTTTTGTTTGACACTCCCTATTTTCTCTCTTCCCAATCGCGCTCTAGCTTTCCCTTTTCATGGCGGGAAAGAGGAATGGGGACGATAAGTGGAGATGTGTGGAGGGGTGTTGTTTTGCTCATGCTGTTGAATGGTCCGGCGTTTATATGTTTGATCCCCGTTATTATATTGTGCATATCATTTGGGTAAATAAATTTCAGAATGTCCTTATTCAATAAAATATTTCTGCTACTATTCCTTCCAATCCTATGGATGGAAAACGCGAGTACTTCGCCCGTCAAGGACACGAAGGTAAATTTATCCGTTTTTATTTTAGTGATTATTTTTTTCAGATACACAAAAGGAATACACAAAATCAAGCCGGAAAGGGTCAAATTGCTGGACAGGGCACTGGGCTACTTCTTGAGATACATAGAAGAGGTTCAAAAACCCGTGTCTCTCAACCCTGCTGCAGAGATCATCAACGTGCTCAAAGGGCACACCGACCGCCCAGTTGATAAAGGATGCTACATTAGGACGGTGAAGAAAACGGGGCGTTATCCACCTGAGACGAAAAAGTTCATTACTGACCTCTTCGAGAAGTACGCTGCGAAGAATGCGAAGCTGAAGGCTGACGAGGCAGAGAAGCAGATGAAAGAGAGTGATCTCCCTCCCAACAAATGGATGAGCAATGATCAAATCAAGTCTCTCATTACTGTTCTCACTTCGAAGAAGCCGAAGACTCGATTCACACGTGCTCTCTTCGATGGATACGATGAGAATGATATTATGGAGGAGGTGGAACGGGTGGAGGACAGGTTAGCAGGAGACATTTGAGCAGCAATGGAGAAGGGACAGTTGAGCAATAGAGGATACAGCAATGGACAAATAAGCATTGCACATTTATGCGCTGGACATTTGAGCAATGACTAGTGGGGGTCTCTACCGACATTGGACATTTGAGCAATGACTAGTGGGGGTCTCTACCGACCTTGGACGTTTGAGCAATGACTAGTGGGGGTCTCTACCGACATTGGACATTTGAGCAATGACTAGTGGGGGTCTCTACCGACCTTGGACGTTTGAGCAATGACTAGTGGGGGTCTCTACCGACCTTGGACATTTGAGCAATGACTAGTGGGGGTCTCTACCGACCTTGGACATTTGAGCAATGACTAGTGGGGGTCTCTACCGACCTTGGACATTTGAGCAATGACTAGTGGGGGTCTCTACCGACCTTGGACGTTTGAGCAATGACTAGCGGGGGGTCTCTACCGACCTTGGACGTTTGAGCAATGACTAGTTGGGGTCTCTACCGACCTTGGACATTTGAGCAATGACCGTCTGAGTAGGATATCACTATGAGCGATGAGCAAATGCATGAGTTCATTCTACCCCATCTATCCCATTTCTTTAGTGAGATCAAAAACCCTACTTATTCGGAAATTCCCGAAGTCTCTAGAGAGTTCGAGTAACGTTTTGCACACAAATTGTATTTTAGCTCACTATAATTGTAACATTGTATCTAACTTCATGCCCTTGCTTTCCTGTCACAATATCTACTTGCTTGGCCACAAATGATATAAACGGATTCCAATAATATGAATTCATACATCATTAATGAAAAATACAACTGATGACTTAAAGTAGAGCACAATATATTCATAAATAAAATGTGTGTTCGTGTTGGTATATATCTCTCGGAAGGTGGAACACGAAAATCGCGGGATTCCAATGTTCAGAGCGATTTTTCGGCCGAGGGGGGCTACCAAAAGTTTAAGTTTTAAATTTTTTTCTTACCAATAATGAGTTGCTCTTTCAGAAAGTGAGCGCCACTATGTTCACTTCGGCCATCGGAATGTACTTTATAATTTTTGAAAACAATTTTTTAAAAAATTTTTTTCACAACTTTTTTCCCTACAGAGCTAACACAATTATGTAAACAGAAGAATTGTTCCCCATATTTTTGCGCTCATTTCAAGCTCTACCGGAGCTCAGTAGCTCGTCTGGGAGCAAAGTTACGTTGATTCCGGCTTCAAAACCGGGAATTTGCTAAAAGCCGGTTTTGGGACCTGAGACCTGGATCAATAAATTTCTTGTCCCTAGAGTACTCCCACATAAAATTTTGATGGAAAACAAAAAATATTTTCTGAAAGTTTTTCCCCACATGGCCAGTTTTCCTGCAATCTCTCGTGATACCTGTCTTAAAAGGTCGCCATGGTGATATCGTAGCTCTCATCTAATGGGCTCCTATATTTCCGTTGCCATGGACGGTTGTTATGGCGGATACAGTCACTATAATCGTCCCGACTAATAGAAGAGGGATTATGAGAAAGGCGCTTATTAGGATCTTCTCACCAGGAATATGAGACAGACAGATGTGCCCGGTTTGGAAGTAACGTGAGATATTCGGGAATTTGTCTCTCGACTTGTCGATGGACAAACAAACGAATAATTTATCTACATCCAAGGTGCAACAGGATTTTCTCGAATGTCGTACAATATTCGGAAGAGTAATTTCCTGTCTTTGCAGCCACTCAGCAACTCAATCTGCAGAAGCTGCAGGGAGAGATTCAGCAGGACGCGCCGGATGAAGAGAAGAGTGAGCAGTTGCACCTCTTATTTAAAGAAAACTTGTTCCTTCGTATTTCAAGGGCTAACGCGACAGATACCGAAATCAAATCATTGTGAGACCTCCTTTTGAAGAAAATATTCTAATACGCCTGTTGAATGTATCATTAAACATCGATTCATTGGTAGGGAGACCCGGTATTGGGTTCTGGGGGACAAATATCCCGAACGGATTTCGTAGAGAGAGAGAGAGAGAGCGCACATCATCGTGAATGTTGTTAAATTTCGCACTTCACAGGCAAATCGCCCTCGCTGCCTCCTATGGACGACGAGGATCAAGAGAAGGAGAATGGAGTGGGGGAGGAAGGAGGAGGAGGGCTGGGAGAGGACAGCGATGATGAGGAGGGAGATGCGAGAGTGATCGAGGAGAAAACGGATGCACAGAAGGTTAATTAGTTAATTAATTTATTAGCTAATTATTTCAATTTTAATGAGCATAACTAATCAATGACTTCCCAGGAGAAGGAGGCGGACGCGCAGAAGACGGACACATCAGGCGTGACGTTTACGAATACGGTAGGTTGAATCGAAATAATGAAACGCTCCGCTGATGAATATCTGAAATGACGGGAAGAGAGTGAAAAAAGAGAGACGGAAATGTATGGAAAAGGGTATACACGCATCATTAGTTTATTACTTATACGATTCATTTTAGAATGGTAATAACAACGGTCTCACGTTGATATTCATTTGTTCCAGATTATCAGCGACCTCGTTCAAGCCGAATACAAACGCCGCCAAAGGAATCTGGACAGAAAGTGCGATCTGGTTAGTGAAATTTGCATATTACTTTCGAAAAAATCTTGCTAATTGCTAATTAGTAGTTGTAGTAATTAAAGGTAGCATCTTATAGAACCCGATGCTCATGGAGGACGAGCGGAAGTACCGCATGGGACCGGCGTCGATAATCAATAACGAGTACTACCAGATAGTGAGTGTGGAGTACGGTAGCCAAGTATCAATCGATTGTCCCTCAGGCGACAGCTCGCTACAAGGACCTCAACGCCGGCGGCCTGCTCACCAACAATGCCAAGGTATTTACGATTTTTCTAAAACCGTATCAGTAAGGTAATAAATCCCAGTTGCTGTGAAATTGAGGCTGCGCTAATCGAATGTTATTTTTTAGATGATGGGTAGTACAGTAGGGTGAATTATTGATTGATGTTCTGTGTAGGTCACCCACAACGGCCGCACCATTCTGATGCACAAGAGGATGGACGGATGGAAGGACACGGACGCACACGATCACACGGAGCCCACGAGGGAATTTCGATCCGCGCTATCGGGTAGGTCGGGAGGGGGGAGGGTTGCGGTACTGCTTCGAGGGGGTGCCTGCTTGTACAATTGTGCTTCACAAATCGAGAACACACTCTAGTTGATGACTGTACATGCCTCGAATATGATCATGTGCAAGGGACTTATCTATGCCTGGAATATAGTAGCATTAAACAAAATATCTCCCAATTGGCGCGTTGCGAATATGCTAACAAATGGAAATCGGAATCCAGATCTCTGCTAATGATTGCTTGTCTCCAGGTCTTGTGGACAATGCGATGCGTAAGAAGCCTGTGGACCTGCCCAATTCACTCTTCGACCCGGCCGATTGTGTGACGAGAGGCACGGCGATGCTGACGGGACAGGCACTGGTCGAGATTGAGAGGAAGACGAGGTGGAATATTTAGTTTTTTTTTAAAATTAGTAGTTAGTTGGTCCATTTTTAACGCGCAAACAAAGTAATTGACCGACAGAATGAAGTGCTCCGATGAGGACATTTCGATTTGTGTTGTTTCCTGTTATATTTTATGTCTGATATTTATCCGTTTCCTGTTATATTTTATGTCTGATATGCAAGTTAGTTATATACAATATATTACAGAGAGGCGATTCTGAAGCGCGACGACTTCAACTTTCTGGACAATGACGATGAGGTGTGTGCTTTCCCCCTATATCCTACTTACTTTCCATTGTAGTTCTATATTTTAACACACACAAAAAGCTACATGGTCAACACTATAAGTGCGTGAAGAAGTATGTATTAAGTGAGTAAGTAACTAGTAAGTATAAGGGAGTACGCATTAGAGTGCGAAATGTGAGACCAGGGCCTCTTCATTTCGCACCTTAGCTCTAAAAGTGGATTGAATTCGACCTGACAGATTCGGGTATAAGGCGATTACCTAGAGCCGAGATACCCACACTGTTTTGTAGCTACCATTGCCCCAATCAATTAAAAACCTGAGGCGAATTGTGAAAATCTGCGGCACTCGGAAATAAACCTGCCCGACTGTAAAAAATGCATTTCCTAGTGCAAATTTATTTCGCGAAAAAAAACGTGCCCTCCCGTGCAGCGACCCAGTAAGCGATATTTTTGTTAGAAAGAGGACCATCAGAGGAATCGAAAAAGCTAAAGACCAGCACGTTTTTCTTCCTGGAAAAATTCTAGTAAAAATAATTTAAATCCGTCGATTTGACTTTTTGACCTATGTTTCGCACACTCTCACCTACCGGCCGGTCGAGAGAGTGCGTGAAATGAAGAGACCATGGTCTCACATTTCACACTCTAGTAAGCATGTATTGTGTGCAGATCGAGGATGACGACGATACTCGGCCGCCCTCGAGGAAGAGCAAGGAGAAGACTGGGGAGGAGGGAGGACTCCCGTCCGGCGACCCCTCCCTCGACCCCGCCACACCCGCAGCCGAGACTGAGGCATCCGAGACGAGTGCGGGCACGACGCCTAAGGTAGGGGAGAATTATGGGAGAGGGGGAGGGGCGTCATGATGGAGAACTCCTTATCCATGTTGATTGCATTTTGGGGAGGGGGTTACGAGCGGGACGACGATGTGTTCGAGTCGAAGGGCGCGAAACAGGTATACCTATGGCCTTCTTGAAACTTAAAATTGTGTAGTGCTAATAGGAAAGCCAATGTCGGAGAGATACGGTAGCGAGCAAAGTCATTGCAGGAAGGAGGCAAGGACAACAAAGTGTCAAATGATGTGGAGAAGGAAGGTGAGTACATTTCGACGTTCCACTTTTTACCTATCCGCTAACTTCGTTTGATTGAAACAGTTCTGCGTATGTACAGTGATCGCAGTTTGTCTGATTGCGAAACGATTGGGGGGGGGGGTAGGAATACGAGTTGTAGAAGTGTGGTAGGACCTGCGTGTCCGAAAAAAAACTTTTAAAAATCAATAATTGCTAATTTCAGAGGACCTGCTGGTGCAAGCAGCGAGTGTGCGCAAGAGGAGGTACAAGAATGCGATCGACATCAAAACGGTTGGTAGTCGAGTATATTACAATTTTAAAAAGAATTATGAAATGGACTACTGTTGTGTGTACTCTCTGTCTATACCTCGTTGAGTTTCTTGCCTTGCTATGCTCTCTCGCATCCGTATCTGTTGTTTAGGAGCGGAACGTTTTATTATTTTGGACGAGTGTTTGTGAATTTATAATAGTCGATGTTAGCCACATTTGCTTTAAAATATGGCAATCGCAGAAACTGGAAAAAAAATTATATCCTTAACCGATCATAATGAACCGATTTTTTCTGTCATCGTCACCAGTGCATACATGAAAACTGGGGGAAATATTTAGGGGTTGTTAGAAGGAAGGTGTTAGCAAATTTTATTATTAGTGTTATTTTTATTATTGTTATTATTATTATTATTATTATTATTATTATTATTATTCAGGTGCTTGGCGATGACGTTATCAAGAACGGGCCCGTGCTCACGGTGACTGATCTCGCGTCCAAGTTCCAGCAGATCCTCTTCGACAAGCTCACCATGGTGAGTGCCCTTATCTTTGTTGCCTTTGACACGTTTATCCACTTGCTCGCATAAGCCGAGGCATGCTTGCTGAAATACGACAATTGTAATTGTTCGTACATTTCTACCCAGTTAAACCAATTTATCCACAAATCATGCTGTAACATACACTTTTGCATACGATTTGAGAATTTTGCCACGAAACCCATTTGGATGATGATTATGTTCCATTTTTTTGCCGTATGCCGTATCTTTTCTCGATTTTTAAAAGTGCCATTTCAGGGCAGTAAGGTGGAGTGGAAGAAGGGCGCGAATGCAGAGGAGCTGCAGGCACGCGGAAAGGAGGTCGGATAGTTTGATTTGTTATCATTATTTTTCTTCAAAAGGAGGTCTCACACATTTTCTCTCACGTTGATCTAGTCTTTCAACCCCCGTTAAGCAACGCAGCATTGATGTTTTTTTTGAACGCCTTCACTCTCAAATTATCGTGGTCCGAGATCACAATGCACATTTGTGATAACTGTTTGCAACTGTGATCACAATCGCTCACATTGGATTTACTCAAAATTCAGCCATTTTAGCCATTTTTTCTTCTCTTCATTGTTTTTCTGGTGTATTTACGCGCCCGTAGGAAAAAAGAGGTACTTAAAATATTGATTTTTGACGAAATTGGCCACTGGGAAGACCTGACAGACCAGAGAAGGCCGTTTGTCCGGGGAATAGGGGTGAATACAGTGATTGGGAGGAACGGAGGTGCGAAACAGGGAAGGATGAGAGGATGAGAGAGAGAGAGTGGGGGATGAGAGGACGATAGAGTGTAGGGATTAGAGAGAGGGTAGAGAAAGAGAGAAACACCGAGGGTGAAATGACTCCTCTCCCCGTTTCCGGCCCCCTTCCCTTCCCTGTTTCGCACCTCCGTTCCTCCCAATCAAAAAAAATTTTCCTCCCAATCGCCAATTTCGTCAAAAATCAATATTTTGGGTACCTCTTTTTTCCTACGGGCGCGCAAACACACCATTAAAATAATGAAAAGAAGAAAAAATGGCCGAAATGGCTGAATTTTGAGTAAATCCAATGTGAGCGATTGTGATCACAGTTGCAAACAGTTATCACAAATGTGCATTGTGATCTCGGACCACGATAGCTCATTCCTTACCACGGCAGGATTTCCGAGGCCGATTCCTTCTAAACTATCAGAGGTCAAAAAGAAAAATAGCATGGAACTTCTGATCCTGCATGTTTTCGATTTTTTATAGTCTACCAGGCAGGTTTCTACATTTCTGGGTTGTTTTCGGAGAGTCTGCCGGGCATGTTTCGTTTTTAGTAGTAATTGTGATCGGGCATTTATTTTTCACGCCCCCCTTCGGCGGGCAGGTTATGACGAAATCTGTCCACTTTTTGTCCTATGTAAACTATATCCCCCCTTTTATGTTCGGATAACGACCAGGAGTCCGGAACCGCAAAAAGGCAAAAACGGAAGCATTCAGATCCACGACGACTGCTTCCCCATCGAGTCTGCGGGTGTGGACGACGACCTGCGCGAGCTCGACTTCATCTGGGACATCAAGCTGTACAAGAAGACGGTGACGAAGCAGGAGTGCATCCGCATGAAGGAGGAGAGGGAGGCGTCAGTTGTTGACTCATTCTGACGCATTACCCATAGGCCGCGAAATGGGGTCCTCGCAATTCCCCCCCCCCTCGCATTTGTATGTAAAAGATAATGCGAATGGAGTAGTTCATGTTGCCCTGCACGCTCTCGCTATGTTTTAACAAATCACGGTTACTTGCAAAGTGCAGCAGTGGGTAGCCACGCTAGCGAGAACCTATTCGACGTGTAGTTTCAGTAACGTCATACAGTCCTCTGGAAAGTCTTCTGCTAGTTACCGTAATCATCACTGTCACAGGGAGGATCGTGCGGCGATGGCGGAGTGGGGTCGTCGCATGAATCGACCGGTGCTCGACCCGGGAGAGTACGAGTTCATCGGAGAGTCGAACGACACGAGAAATGTAATGCTGCGCAAATTTCATGGGTGGAATTCCTCCCTCTCAGGGTGGAAAACTCGTGTAACTCAGCTCAAACTGAACCAAATCTCACCAATCAAAACGGAAAATGTTCCAAGCGTGGCTTGCAATCCGTGTATCAAGTTTGGAAGTTGTAGCTTCACTAGGAAAAAAGTTATGAAAGGGTGTATAAAACTTTTTTTGCACCTTGCACCCCATGAAATTTGCGCAGCATTAGTTGGACGCATACTTTTATCGTAATACAACTCGTTTTTGTTGCTGCCTGTATTGACACATTGTTGGGAAGCATTGTGATTAAATTTCGATGCGAGTTCTATCTGATGTTCGATTTGCGAGAAATGCGCGAGAAAGCTGGTGAACTCGGGTGTAGTCGACATGTGTTAGAATTAACGTCTTCGAATTAAATGTATGGTAAGCACATCTGAAGTGTGTGTACTTGATCAAAACTATGATCCATCTAACATATAAATGCTCAATCTCTTCTCAATTCAGCCGGCGATTCCTCCCGATGAGATGTCGCATCTGTCGATGGACGACCAGCCGCTCGTGAGGGAACTGCACGACGAGAATGAGGCCAAGCGGTTCGAGAAGTCGTTTGACAACAGCGTCAGCGATGATGGTGGGTGCAGGACATAGACCAAAAGGGCATGCACAGAAAAGTAGAAAATGTTGTCCGGTTGTTGTTGGAAAAATTGAAAAGATTAGTTGATTTTTCATTCTTCAGACCTTGAGACCCTAAAATATTGCCTGATTTTTGAAATTTCACCTCCAAAAGTCAGAATACCGATATCTTGTTTATCGATCTGGGATGGATCACTGATAATTTACTATTTAACACAGATATTCTGAGAAAGTGTAGGAAAATTTGAACGATCTGCAGCAAAAAAATTTTTTTTTCTCCGATTCCTGTGTAAGTTGTTATATGAAGCCGTTTGCCTAAGAGTCGGGCAGATCCGACAGGGGTTGGTACAGTAAAAAAAGGTCAATTCTTTGAAACTACGTGATTTTGGGTTTTCGAGGGTGCTGATAACGTTGGACATATTCATTTTGCACGCAGAGCCTCCGTTGGCTCCAGACGACGTTGCGTCGAAATCACTTTTTCTCTATTTATTCAGACACTGATAACGCTAATTTTTTATCCTTGTTGTTTCTGGGACAGAATTTGATGGCGATCACGCCTGATCAGTTTATTTCTCATAATTATTAATGATAATAGGTAAAAAATCAACTTTCTTCAGAGCAATTTCTGACCTTGTTAAGATACACAAATCGGACCGGAATGACGAGAGGAATCCAAATCTATAATTTGAGCGAAATCTGTCATCCGATCTCCAAATGAGCAGCAATAAAGTGTATTGAAATTGCAAGTAAAAGGGACAGTTATGTCCCCTCTCTACCCCAATCTCTCGGCACTCTCTCGTTTTGATATACTCTCTCGTCACTCCCTCTTCCCTCCCCGTGGCTCCTTTCTCTTCTTCTCTATCGGGAAAGCGAGAGAGCATGGCAAAATGAGAGAGTGCGAAGATGCCCAGTGGAAAAGAGGGGAGTATTGGCTCATTTTCAATACACTTTATTGCTGCTCATTTAGAGATCGGATGACAGATTTCGCTCAAACTATATATTTGGATTCCTCTCGTCATTCCGGTCCGATTTGTGTATCTTAACAAGGTCAGAAATTGCTCTGAAGAAAGTTGATTTTTTACCAATTATCATTAATAATTATGAGAAATAAACTGGTCAGGCGTGATCGCCATCAAATTCTGTCCCAGAAACAACAAGGATAAAAAAAATAGCGTTATCTGAGTCTGAATAAATAGAGAAAAAGTGATTTCGACGCAACGTCGTCTGGAGCCAACGGAGGCTCTGCGTGCAAAATGAATATGTCCATCGTTATCAACGCCCTCGAAAACCCCAAATCACGTAGTTTCAAAGAATTGACCTTTTTTTACTGTACCGAGCATTGCTCGATTCTTAGGCAAACGGCTTCAAATGTATCCATATAAAATTAAGAATTTTTTTATGAACTTCGGTTTTCGAAATTTGCATATTATCGATTTTTTGATCTACCTCTTTGGTGGGTCATATCTCAGTCAATTCAAGACATTTTTGCTACATCTTTTTTTCCAATCGCATCCTCATTGCATCATCTGCAATTTCTTCAATTAGCACCCCGACCTATCTTCAATAGTTTCAGAGATATGCTTCGAAAATCGATTTTAGGATCACTTATTCCTCTTTTTCTCGAAATAATTGGTCAAGCACACTCGGTATTATTTCAGAATCGGAATCCGCGTGGTCGATTTGCAATATTTGCATATTTCGTTTAGCATATCTCGAAGCGCTTTTTTGCGCACCACCAGTGAGTTTTTGGACTAGTACGAAAAAATAACGCGCGGTAAACTGTTTCGTTCATAACTTCCTTCAAATTTATCGTGCAGAGCTCTCACAATGTTCAATCGACAGCTGGTCAACTGCTCTATAATTCACTTTTACTATATCTAAACGTTAAACTTACTCATTTTTCAGTTATGGTGGAAAACAAAAAATAACAGTGAGAAATGGAAACAATACATTATCGCACAATAATATTTAGTCTGTTTTTCGTCAGCTATAAGTTGCAAACTAGGTCAGCATTCATTCTGAAATGTTGTGTAGATGTGGTATACACCGCGAGGACTTGTTTTCAATATTGGGCGATTATTTGTGATTGCGTAATGATGACGCAATTTTTCATAGATAAAAAATTTCTTAATTTTATATGGATACATATAACAACTTACACAGGAATCGGAGACAAAAAAATATTTTTTGCTGCAACGGTTCCTACACCTTATCAGAAGATCTGTGTTAATGGAATTACGGTATCACATGTTCTTTCGTGAAGAACGAGTCTGATTTTGTATCAACGAGTAATTATCGATAATTCGTTGATTGCCATTGCAGACACCACCAGTCACGACACGGGCGACGAGCGAATTCACATCGAACCGGAAACGGATCTGCAGAATTTCGACGTCGCCCAATCGATGGATGATGACGTAAGTGGAGCAAGAATAATAATAATCACTTGTTGTTATGTTCGAACAGCAACTGTATGCAATTTTTTTGGAAGTGAAAAATGTGTGCATTCTCCTAGAGAACATGCTTTGCAATACCTTGTTACGTGTCGTTCGACAAGATCGTGGTCAATTGTGCCATATTGCAGGATATGGGCATGGGCGGCGCTATGACGGATGATGACGAAGTGGGAACGTCGGAGAGACGGTCAGTTACTGTTTTAAAAAATTTACACGTTTTTGACACTATCACTTGTAGTACAGCTCTATATTCAATTTGCATATTTGAAATTCAATTTTGCTTGCAGCACAGACGACAATCAGCGCTTCGGCGAGTTGGCTGACGGCGGCGATTTCGGACAGGCGAACGCGGTAAGTTACGGTAGTACAGAAAGACGGATTATCGATTACCAGCTTACTGTAGTACGCATTTATTGATTGCAGCAGCTGGCCAGCGACCTGATGCCGTCGGCTGCCGTGCGACAGGCGGGCAAGGCCGACGACAGTCACTGGAAGGGTGAGTGGGGTTACGGTAGAACGGAGAGGAGAGATGTTACGGTAGCAAGCATTTATGGATCAATCGATTCAGGCAATCCGGAGAACGACGCGAAAGTGAAGAAGGAACGCAAGAAGAAACCGAGGGATGAGGAGCCCAAGTCAACGTTGTAAGTTTTAAAAAAACTTAAAAATACTTGTAAGATGTGAGACTTCGCAAAAACATCCCTCTATTTCAGGTTCTTTTCCACCACCGATCCTAACATTACGGACAAGACGAAAATCCTTCATCGATTCCGAACGGTCGAGCGGAATACAATGCTCCTGAAGGAGGTGTGTTACCGTAATCCGTTATCGTTTTCTGTCCTCGTGCATAGGTTACGGTAGAAGGAATCGAGTCATACCGTACCCTCCTCCCACCTTGCAGACAGATCAGCTATTGATGCCGGTGCAAGTCAACGTCATGCCGCAGGTTGACTACGATCCCTCCCAGTTCTTCAAGCCCTTCTTCCTGCCAAATGTGAGTAAACCAGAATTTTATGGTACATCTAAATCATGAGTGTCCGTACACTTTTTGGGCGGTGTTTGTTTGCACACTGTTATACAGTTTCAAAAATGTTCCAAAGAATAATTAATGAAGAGCGTTGTTCCACGTAGAACCAAATGTTTGCCGATTTCTTTTTTTTTCAATATTTGTTTTGTGACTCAAGGATCTACTGCTTCAGGGATAAGAGAGGATAGATATCTAGCATCAAATGGTACTCCACTTGTAGGTGCTCCACCAGAAGTATCGATACCGTCAGAAGGAGATAGTCGACGTGGATGTGGATGAGGATCTGATGGAGATTGATGTTGATGGTGAGTGTACTACATAAAATTCTAGATTATTTGAGTTTGGAGATGCCTATCTTATTGGGCAGCCTTAACTTGCCACACTGATTTAGTGTTTCAAAATTGGTCGAAGAGCTGTTCTTAAATGTCGGGTTGTTCCTGTTCAACAGCTTCTGTGATGATAAATACAATACGATTACCAATGTATTTCCCTCTCTTTATCAACTGTATACTACTGTTCTACTGGTTGATGCTTATTGATTTACTACTGTCCCATTCCGTGATCACGGTTGAGCTACCGTAATCCCCCATGTTCAGGTCGTCTGTCGCACTACACGCGCATGCTCGACACGTCGATTGGCGGGCGCGGTGCGAACGAGAGTGAGGACGCGTATCTGTCTTTCATGAAGACGTTCAAGGACTATCCCGAGGTGGCGACGCAGAAGGAATTGAGGTGGGCAGTACTGTACATTACTGTAAAACTTTTACTGTACTGTATTAATGTTGCTGTGGTTACTGTAGTTTACGAAGAGTTACTGCAATCGATTTTGGTGGAGTCGAGGTGGTTACGGTAGTTGTATACGATCTTCTTGCAGTATCGAGGAGCGCGTGCGCACTGGCGAAATGGGCGCAGAGGAGGCGGCCGTCGAGTTGGGCGATAATGGTGAGCTCCATATTTCCCTTGTTTGCTTCCCTAACGTTTACTGATTTCTTCTTATTGTATTTCCTTGTTGAGAATCACGGAGTGCCATCTAGTAATTTCCCTACTCTTTTCTGGTCATAAAGGGACAGTGTGAGCGTTATAGAACTAGAAATATTGCTGCATTAGGCTGTATTTGATATGGAGCTTTGCCCCCCTCCTTCTCATGTATTGTAATGCATGACAACTGATTGTGTTGCAGCGGACGCTGTCGGCGGAGGCATGGACATGGATGACCACGATGGAATGGGCGGAGACGACGACAATATGGGATTGGGAGATGATGAGGCGACGTTCAACCATGAGCCGTCGGAGGATCAGAAGAGGGAGAGCAGAGCGAGGTTGGTACATGAATGACACAAACACTGAGCCATTATAAAAAAAAGTGAAATAATTGAGTGTAACAGGATCTGACATTTGACGAGAAATAGGGAGAGATATTGGGGACTCTACGAATTTCTTAATTATTGGGACGCTTTGACGAGATCTGCTTATTAGAGATTATTGATAGCGTAATTAAAATGGTCGATCTCAGGTCACTGGCGAACGCGTCCACGCACGGCTACAGTATGCGCGTCACGAATCCGGAGGGCGATGACGAGAGCGACGCGATTGCTACGGTAAGTGTGAATCAATCGATGGATCGATGTCCACTGCATTGTTCCCTGCGTGCGAAATTCTCTACTTGGACGCGCCTCGTTAGCTGGTAGTTTCCTATTTGTAAACGTAACATGTCAAATTACTGTTTCACCTTCACATCTAAATCATTTTTTTTAGAATCTTAATTTAGTTGTTATTATTAAAGGGGTTGCTTGTCTCATAAATGTCGGCCCGATTATTCGCATGAAGAGATCTTTCCATCTTGTTGGTGGTCGTCCACGTCGCCGTCTGGGTCCTCGGGGGGTCCAATCGATTACGGTTCTGCTCCACTTCAAATCATGATCATTAGCAATCTTGTGTACCCAGAGCCACTTTCTTTTCAAAGCGGCTCGAACAACGTCTCCTACCTTTGTGCGATCACGCAGCCGCTCGTTCGAGATATGATCCATTACAGTACAACCGACCATCCAACGCTCCATGCGTCTTTGGGCCACCGATAGTTTGTCACATTGTGCATTGGTCAGAGCCCAGGTTTCACATCCGTATAGGAATGCGGGAAGGATGCAACCATTGAAAAGACGCCTTTTATGAGCCATTGGGATCGAGCGATTCACTAAGAATGCACGATGTTTATGGAATGACCCACAGGCTGCTCTAATTCGCCTGCCTATCTCGCTCCCATCCTTACCATTTATACTAATTGCACTTCCTAGATAGATAACCTCTTTTTTTAAACCCACAACCTTTCCCGCCACTGTGACTTCTCGAGGCTTATCCTTCGAAGTCATTCCTACTGTTTTGTCCCCGTTTAGTGAAAGTCCCACCCGTTTCAATACTCTCTCCAATTCCACTGCCATTGATTGAATTTGCCTCTCATCGTAAGATATGAGAACGGCATCGTCGGCAAATAGAATATGAGAAAGATATCGACCATTGATATTGATTCCCTTCCCCACCCAATCTAGTTCCCTGAACGCCATATCCAGAACTGATGTAAACAGTCTGGGGGAAAGACAGTCGCCCTGACGAACCCTCCTCCCTACTTCAATTCCAACTTCCTTCCCATTTACCACTATCGCGCTTTTGCTTTCCCGTGACAAAGTACCGAGGAAAGAGACTATTTCCGATGGGATACCCTCCAATTCCAGAGCCCTGAAGACCGCTTCCCCGTACGGAAAAAAAGAAAGAAGAAAAGACGGAATCAAACGCCTTAGAAATATCCACGAATAGTAGATAAATCGGCAGGCGATGATCGACGCAGTTAGCTACTACAGTTTTAAGGGTAGGGATTGCATCTACAGTTGAATGACCTCCCCTGAAACCCATTTGCTCCCAACTTCTATTGTTATCCATGACAGGCGCTATTCTTTTGTTCAAAAGACCAGTGAGGGCCTTCTGCAAAGCAGGAAGCAGGCTGATTGGACGGTCATTTTTAATAAGAGAACTATCGCCTGTCTTGGGTAATAAAATAGTGCGCGAGTCCCCAAATCCATTTGGAATGTTCCCTGCTACTAATATGTCATTGAAAACCCCTGTTAGTATTGGAGTTAGATAGTCAGTTCCCGCCCTCAACATTTCCCCAGTGATCCCATCATTCCCAGGTGCTTTGCCGGATTTATAGTACCGTAATACTTGGTCTACTTCGGCATAGCAGATTGGAATAAAAGGATCTCTGTCTATTTGGGATTGATAGTTTATTCCCCCATCCCCTTTGTATAACCCATTATAGAAAGTTTGAAATGCCTTTTCTATTCCCGCCTGTGTATATTCCCAATCCCCGTTCCCATTTCTAATCTTATGAATTCGACCCTTCCCTATAGCCTGTTTTGCAGTTGCCTTTTTGTAACTTTTCCCGTTTGCAATGGCTATGTTGACGTAATTGAGATACGAACGTTCTCTGTCGTTTCTGTACGACTGACGTATCGATCGATTGAGGAGCAGCCACTGCAAATGAGCCAAGCCAGACGACTGCATTTTATGGTCCCTTCTGCGCACTATTAAACCCTTGGTGTTTTGTGATATCCCGTCATCCTTTGGTGTAACTATAGAAGAGATTTTACCCGCTTCCCTAATTGCCTCCACAATATTACCGTATCCCAGATTCCCTCCCCTACGTTGCAACTCTAATCGCAGACTGAATTTAAACAGGTCATTTTCGATGTGCGAACCCCCTCGATCGGTCGCTCTCTTTCTCCTAGGGAATCGATAAGGGAAAGAGATTGAAGCTCTGACGAGTCGGTGATCCGTAGTGAGATCAAATTGATTTACTACTCCGACGTCCCTTACACACATTCCCTTAGGATACAGAAAGTAATCAATCTCATTTGCAGTACGACCAATAGGAGATATCCAAGTAAACTTCCTGGTCGGCCTCTTTCGAAAGAAGGAGTTACCAACCTTCAAGTTCAGCCTCTCACAGAAGTCAACTACTATTTGTCCCTTATTATTTCTATCTCCGAACCCGAATGCCCCTACAGAAGTTTCCCCTAACTGACGGCAACCAATTTTCCCATTTAAATCTCCCAATATGACTTTGTGCACAAATCGGTACCGGTGGCTTCCTGACACAGGCGCGTTGTATGCTTCTTCGAGTTATATTCATAATTAATTCATAATTCAATTCATAATTAACTTCGAGTTGTATTCATAATTAATTTCAAAAAAATCGTAAAAATATGCGGTTTTTACAGTTATTCTTAGAATTTTCAGCTCTTTTTAATACGAATAAAATTAGAAGAATATAAAATTATGATTTTTTGGCTGCAAACTCCCTTTAACTTATTTTTTCGGAATCTTCTATATTAAATTCTACAAGAAGTTGTAATGATGTGCAGGTGGGCGACCGCGAGTACCACCTCCGTCTCATCAAGCTGGATACGGTAGCGATGAAGACCGCTCTCTCCGACGTCCTCACCAATCCCATGGTGCGTCGTGCTGTGACACCCGTTTTCACTTGCTTGAATAGGCTTGCATTTTTTATGTGCAGAATCACAATCGCAAAAACTATAATTATGCTTGCTGCATTACTATTGCTCCCATGGATTTTTACTATTGCCAAAAGATCGATGAAATTAATCGATAAATAAATAGGTTAAAATGTAATTAATCGATCACAGATGGTGCCGGAGAAGCTGGACGAGACGCTGGCACACTTCCATCGAGTCATTCCATCACAGAAGATATCGCCCCTGTTTGGAGCGAGAGGAACAAAGGGAAAGACGCCAATGCAGGTGAGAGGAGGAGAGGAAAGACTACCGTTGTTGTATGCATATCTGACCGCGGAATTGGTTGGCATACTTGTAACGGGCAGGCGTAGTGTTGTGTACCTGTCAGGTCACTACTCACAGAGGTATCTGGGTTACCGAGTTTATCTAATTCCGTGCTGCGAAATCTGAGTGATGGTCCCTGTCCATACCACTCACCCTTCTTCTCGAAATGCATTCTGGTGGCTCACCCTGTACAGTTCCCAAGTGGGGGACACGCCCACGCCACTCCCTTCAGGTCTATCGCCTTGTATCAGTTCCATCTCACTATGGAATAAGCGCGCGGCTCGGCCGTCTTCATCCTCTCTGCATTTCCATTTCCTTTGGCCTCGCCCGTCATCCTTATGACACGTGTACTTTGTATTGATTGGTTCGTCCAGGAATTTCAACCTGTCTTGACACCTCAAAACACTCAGCTCACACATACACTAGTGCCACGTCACCGCAATTAGGTAAAATCCTTATGACACGTGTAGTTCGAATTGATTGGTTCGTCCAGGAATTTCAACCTGTTTTGACACCTCACAATCCTCAGAAAACACACCGGTGCCACGTCACAGTAATTCAACCGAGACTGTAATCGACAAATCAATTAACCCCCGTGATGCTATCCACGTAAGCAATCAATAAATCGACACAGTGACGTCGGTCAAGGCTTCACCCCAATTCACGACAGAATCAAGGCTTCCAGGCACCCTTCGAGTACCGGAACCACTTAGCGCACTGATAGCACCAAGTTATCACTTTACCCACTCGATACACTGAGAGTAAACGAGTGAGACCAGCACACTGAGAGTACCGGGGTCCTTGGCGCACTGATAGCACCAAGTTGGAACAAGAAAACGCGGTAACACGACAGATAAGCAGTGAAAACGAGTACGAATCTCTGATCGCCAATGTTGTGTACCTGTCAGGTCACTACTCACAGAGGTATCTGGGTTACCGAGTTTATCTACATAATACAGAGTACAGAGGAGTCACACTCCACGAGACAGGATAAGGGACGACTGGATAGCTCGTCCCTACTAAGCAACCTATTTACATACATGATAATGGGATAGCGACAGACAGACTAGACAATGGCACGTCCGTACGATATTACAATGAGCAGGACTACAGTGTATGCACCTATACAACACGTAGATTTTCCTTAGAATACCTTTAGTGTTTTCGAAGAGCGTGAATTTTACAATAATTAATAATGTAATGGTAATAATAAATTTTATAATAATTAATTTATAAATACAGTATTTCTTTACACATTTTGTTTGTTGTTTGTAATTATTCCTTGCTAGGCTATCAATGAGGACGAGGAGTTGGGTGATTTTGAGAGAAGAGAGGAAGAAGAAGAGAAAGAGGAGGGCGAGATGGATATTGAGGCCACCATGATGGAGATGCCGGGTACGATAGTTTCTGTAGTTGGTGGGTTACGGTAGTTTGTCGAGGTGTACATGAAGAATGGTAAAGAATACTGTATTTGAACACGTGTCGAGGTTTGAGCATTTTAGAAAGATTTTGAACGGTATTACCATAATCCTATCGTATTGTCTTACCGTAATCCCCTACCGTATTCCAGATGCGATGAACGTCACTCGCGCGCTCTTCGCACCGCCCAAGGAGAAGGCGAAGCCGAACAGGACCATGTTCTTTGGTGCAGGGGCGGTGCGTTTTAACGATTGATTGATTGATTTTTTTTCTGTTCGAACCTACAGTATCCTTGAATATGGTTTGCATACTGTGATACTGTCAATAATGTTTTCATTTTGCTATGGCTGTAAGAGAAGCAGAAATAACGTAGAGTCCACCTTTAGAGAACATGACAATGCGTGTTAAACAATATCTAGAGCAGCCATTAATATTTTTAATTCGTTCTTTAAATATTTTAAATTTGAGGCAACCGCTAGCTCCTCCCAATCGATTCTCGAGAGGAACGACATGATGGAGCATATCGAACTCAGAGGTGCTCCTATTTATTAGCACACTCTTTCTCGATATTTCGCGGCAAGATACCCGGTGCTTTCGTGTGTCATCGACCTCTTGAATATCGATGTGCGCAACGCTAGCAGTTATTGACAGGGCACAAAAACAGAAATAGCATTACTGTGAACATGAATATGAGCAGATGAAAGATAATAGCCCAGAATATCCTAATGGCTTGATCTATGCTGGAGACTGGGCTGTGATCTTTCCATTCCTTCTATTTCCTCTATAGCTTTCATCTATTCAGGTCATCACACTCTCAAGTCCACCTTCACTTGTCTCCCTGCTCGTCTTCCTCTTCGCTCCTCGTCTGACGTCACCGTCGCCTCCACCATCGCCATGATCCTGCATCTGGCCAACGAGAATGTGAGCGCATGCACGTGTGTGCGCGATTGTTGTCGCGCTGACGCGCACTTTTCCTCTAAATAACTCGGTAATTGTTGCAGAATTTGATCCTGAATCAGGAGGGGCAGCAGGACGAGTTTGGCGATGAGGGAAATGGCAACACGACGGCGACGTATGCAGACTGGATGAATGACTTTGATGTGAGCGAATTTGGTGTGGTGTGCGCGATGTTTGTGTACGGTAATGCACCTTATGACAATTTCTGTGTAGGAACCCGAAAACTCAAGTTTCAAATGTTGTCAAACGGGACTTGCGGGTTCCTCAACACATGTTCCAGAATGTACAGTCACCTACTTGAAATGGTCCAGAACGGAGGCACCGTTTGGGAATTCCTTTATATCATTCACAGTTCTGGTTGTCTTTCCGATTGTTCGAGTGGTATTTTGGTGCACACTCTTCTCAATACGCAACACTTTTTGACTAGTCTTTTTGAAACAAGTTTGCCTTTTAAGTTTCCGTAGACTTAGTTCAAGCACTGTCTATTTATGTTGAACGGTCCCATGTTGTCAGTGATTTTACAGTAGTCTTTGGAGATGTCTTTGTGTCCATTGATTTGAGTGTACAGTGCGATTTGTGGCGCGTACTCTGCTTTAATATTTTCCTATTGTTTTTTTGTGTTTGTTTCTCGCATGACAATCCCTGTGCTTATTGTCCCTGTGGCGGCTAATAGTACGTGTAGTAGCAACGAAAACGACTCAAGATTTAATAGAGTCCCATGCCATGTGAGTTGGGTGTGGTGGTGCTGGTTTTCGTTTCCTAACTGTTTTGGATGGTGGGAGAAGATATGGCACGACCTCTGTTACTTGCATTGTTACTGCTATCAATCTCACAAGGGGAAAGCATAATCTCACGGAGACTTTCGCCGGGCTAATATTCCTTAGGAGTCGATTAGGGCATTTTTTGAAATGGCGAAATGGAAATGAAGAGTGGCGACCACTCAATACATCGAAGAGATTATGAAATGAAATGAAATTTTCGGCAGATTGCCGAATTTTTCGGGGCGCCAAAAAACTCGGGATTGCCGAAAAATGAAAAAAAGAATATCGCCCCTGATCTTGTAATCATATCTTCTCCCATCCATCCCCGCTTGTATAGATTAGATTAGATTGTTCTTGCAGTTTATTGAGTATCATAATCGGCGTGCTGCGTGCTGTGCCTCGTCGCTGAGAGAAAGGCAGCGGGACATTAATCGTGGCCGAATTGGAGATTTCTCAGGTGCACTGTGTGGACGATGATGAAGACGGAACCAAGATGGCAGCGGTCGCAAAGTGAGTATGGTGGGAGGGAGGAGGGGGGATACGGCAGTTTGCCTAGAATAATATCACGTCCCTCACGTAATGCTCCAATCAAGTTTGGTGCGTTGCAATAAATCGCGGCCTTTCGATCCTTTTTCTTGAGAGACGTGATATTATAGTCGCCAGCAGCACATGTACAGCGAAGTCGTTGTGCTTGGGGCTGTGAAACGGTTCTGAGGGGTTTACAAATGTTGTTTTCAGGAGACTGTCAACGAATGCGGGAGTGCTGAGTCAGATGCCGAATGACGACATGGAAGGAGCGGAGAGGAGACAGCGAGAGACGGAGAGGGTAGGGAAGATTTATTCCGAGTTTATTGATTTAGAAAAAAGATGAGTATAAGAAAGTGTACTACTGTAAATAATGTATAGCATTCTCGTGCGTTCATGGGGCGATGAATGTGGTTAGTTACTGATCTATTATTGCTCATTTTCTCCTTTTTTGCAGGAGGAAAGGCATTTTTCCTGCTCTGAAAACAGGTTAATATTCCTATTGCAGATGCTGGCGGAGACGGCGGCGCGCCAGCGCGAGAATCCCGAGCCCCAGGGGGAGACGCCCGAGCGAGTGGCCGCCCCACGGTCGTCGTTGAGAGCGAGCAAAAGAGGTGAGGAGGGAGGGAGGGGAACTTGCGAGAGTGCGCATGGGTCAAATAGGTCTTCGCGTGCGAAGATAGGCACTTCTGCACTTTGCATATAAACCGGATTAACTTAGCGAGAGAGTGCAGGACAGACACATGAAGGCCGCTGTCTACATCCCCCGCCCTATGCTAATTGCGAACTTGCGAGAAGCCCATTTGACCTATGGAGAGTGCGCACGAAAAGTGCGGAATATAGCTTTTTGACATGTGTTTTTTTTGTGCTCGTGCTCAACGATATCCAGCAGCAATGCTCGCCAGCGTTACTGTTGAGGCATTCATTGACGTTTTCGCGTTGAAATTGCAAGCGACGTATACGAGGGCGGGCTATAATAATATTAACCATTTGCAGATCAGCCGGGTCCCTCGCGAGTAATCGACGTGGGCTCATCGGATGATGACGATGACGACATCATCGACGTCACTACCGTAGCCAGCAACAAGTCGCCCGCATTCAAGGTAGTATTGATTTAAAAAAAATCGATTCTGTATAACTTCTCGAAAGCACATACTGTTTTCCATTGTGCACTTTTGTTGGGTTACTGTAGGATATCGAAAATATGTGAGTTCCCTTTTTTTGGCCCTCTTGGTTAATATTTTGTTCTCTGCAGATTCCCACCGCTCCCGGAAAGAACGACCGCAAGACCCAGAGGAGCCCGAAGGTGAGGATACGGTATCAAGGGATACTGTAAGCAATCAATACCGAAAGGCTACGGTGTTTCTTATTCGGGCCATTTGGTTGCTAGCAGAGAAATACACGTTTGAGATTAGACAAATGAAACCGAATCAGCCGACATATGCCTTTGTAGTATTCTTTAGCGTAAAAGTAATACGGTATCATTGCCTTCTGTTTATTGATTGATTGTCTTGCTCTCAGGGTGGCGAGGGTCCATCGACGAAGAGAACGCGTCAGGCTCGAGATGCGAATACGACGATTGAATTGGACGAAACGATTGTCGTCGACTAACCGATAATTCCCTTCCCTGATCTACGGTTAGCATACGGTAGCTGCTTATGTGATACTGTATTCTGAGCTTTATTCTGTAACGATAAGTTAGTATTTCGCCATTGCGCGTTGGCCGTCCAGTGTAGTACTCAGCACACCCAGTAATTTATTGATTCCTTGCATTTTAACTTTATGCTACTCGGTGGATTTACTCGTTTGCTTTCAACTATCTATTTATCAATATATTTTCAACTGTCAATTTTTACTTACCATAACCGCATTCAGCAATTCGATTATCTACCCATTTACTGTAAGCGATCTTGTGTCCCCGAGATCTCACTATGAGAGTGCGAAATGTGATACACTTTTATTTCACCCCTCTATTTCACACACTCTTTCATCCACCGATCAGGGAAGAGAGTTCGTGAAATGAAGAGATCGCGGTCTCACAATTCGCACTCTCTTCACTATAATCACCCGAGAGACGAGCTCTGCTGACTATGAGACGTCTCCGGGCACTCGAAACCTGTACTATCCCTAATATCTGTAAGTATTGACTCATAGCAGTACCATTCTTTCCCATTACCCAGTTTATCTGTGTAATTTGTCGTTGAAGTAGATAAATTAATGCATTGGAGAAGGTGACAAAGCGAGTTGTGTTTCTCTGCGTTTTCGACGCTGTATTTCGTCATCAAATCAACTAATGATTCTGATGACGAAATAAATAAACAATGGAGGCGATTTCAAAAGCGGGTAAATAATTAGATATGCATTCTCCTTTCTCTCGTCAACTGATCAAGAGATTAACCTGAATTTCAATCGCTGTTACTTGCGTACTGAACATATCGGAAAACATCTAGTTCCAAAGTAATTTCAATCAAGGACCAGACACGGATTTGCCTTTGACAAAATTTATTCAGTATTATTATCACAATCGACCGAAAAATTATTGTTAATAATGAATGTGATTTTGAATCATGAAAGTATCAATAAATCAAACGAGATTATCATGGAAGCGAATTGTGATGATTTTTAATCATCAATACATATCGATAGTATCAGAGGGAAGTAATCATTACGCGTAGTTGATGCGACGCGTCGAGTGAGATTTACGCGTCCTTCCTGAAAAAAAAAATAAAAATTAAAAAAACTAGAAAAAATAAACATCCTTTTTAGTGGTGCTTATTCATCTAGCATCCTATTTTGCATTTTCGGGAGCAAAAAAGGGGAAATGTAATCTCACCGGGGGCTCATCATAGACGATTTCGAGGACCCGATCGATCTCGTGTCGACGCCGCCGTTACTGTAAGGAGCAGGATTCGGGTTACTGTATTGCCAGTTCACAGTTTACATTTCTTTTCTCCAAATTCCAAAGTTTCTCATGCCATGAGTACCGTTTAGTCCTTTCTTTTGGAGACCCATCAATGCATTTCCAAAATTTACCATCACAGCATGCAGCACTTGAGCAATAACCGAAATGGGATACCGTATTCGTTAGCAGAATACGGTAGCCGTCAGCGAATTTATCGATTTATAGACGCACCTGTTATTGATCTCGTCGACTATTTGAATCAACAGAGGAGACATCGCAGCCGGATTCTCCTTTTCCTTTTCCTTTTCTTCCTTCTTTTCCTCCTTCGCCAGGAGAGCCTTTCCCAATTTCTTTCTCAAAAATTTCTTTCTCGATTCCTCATCTTCCTTCTTCTCCTTAGTCTTCTCTTCCTTTCTGCAAGATTAGACATCTTGTTACGCTCATTTTCTACCAATCCATTTCCGTACTAGGGATGCAAAGTCGGCAATCGTTTTACGGCAGATAAGAGAAAGAGTCATAGAAAAACATACTGGCTCTACCGTTCACCAATAGAGTTCGCTGGGTCAGATCTCTTACCTGACTGCACTCTCCTCGGGTCCAACGGCCGGAATCGCGTCCTCCTTGTTGCCCTGTTCATCGCCAGACGAGCGGCTGCAATGATAACATGCAGATTTCCGAGGCACGGTTCAACCCCCAGAAAGGGGTCAACGACGACGAGATAGCATTTGCAAATACGCGAGTCCATCTCCCTCGCATCAGACCCGGTTCTGACTTTTTCCTATTCTACCTTTTTTGTTCACCGCCATTCTAGTCCATACTAAGTACATACGCAATGTGAGACCACGGTCTCTTCATTTCGCACACTCTCTCACCAAGCGACCGGTCGAGAGAGTGTGTGAAATGAGGAGTGCGTGGTCTCACATTGCGCACTCTACTAAGTACACCGAGTGAAACACACATACCCCTGGTGGTTCCTGTCCTCATCGACTTGCTCAGCCGGGACTCCGCCACCTCCACTCTCTCCCCTCTCGACATCTTCATCGACGAGAAGACGCTCCGTCTCATCGTCAGTCCCTCTCCCCTTTCTCTTCTTTCCATCCTTCTTCACCTTTAATGATGCATCAAGTTTCACTGGTCTGGACCAGACCGCCCTCTCCGAATGAAATAACATCTCGTTTTGAGGGTTGTTGAGAAGAGACCATTTCGTTCTAACAATAAGAGGGCGGTATCGGCTAGACCAGTTGCAGTAAAGGCGCCATAAAATGCCATTGCCATAAATCGCCATAAAATGCTCGTTCAGCCGTCTTGCCTCACTTCATTGCCAGTCAGAATGCTTGTTCAAAATTTGTTGCGCATTTTAGCGTATGTTGAAGTAGGATAAATTTTTCACAGCATCAGAGTTGCGACGAGAGCAAGTTAGAGAAAGATGGAATAGTCAATAGAGTGCGCGAAACGAAAGAGACAGACAACGAGAAAAGCTATTGGCACGGTGCCAAGTCGATACCGTGATAGTATAATTACCTTCACTTCACCTCCCTTCTCCTTATTGTACTCGACCACCGTCTTCTCCCTCTCCTCCTTTCTCTTGTCTACCAACCACTCGGTGATAGCCGTAGTCCTCTTTCTCATGTCCAGTCTCTCCTTCTCTCTTTCCATTCCCTCCGCCTCTCTCTCCTTTGCTCTTTCCTTCTTGCACTGGCTCCACCGAGCACACTCCGCCGCACAGATCTCCATCTAAAATGACATTTTATTGATTGACAAAGGCGAATTATCGATCACAAATGATAATGTAACGACCGCTCGATGGTACACATTGTGAATGGTGTTTGGTATTGCTAAATTTAGTTTTATTTTTAAAATAAAAAAATGTGTAAAAAATGTACCTGCATTCCTGTGTACTCGATTGACACTTGGCGAATTTTGTCCAGTGGGAAGCCGGGGAGCGGATTCTGCCTGGCCAGCGACGCTTCTGCGGGGTCGATATCCGGTGCGCCTGGGTCACTGGCAGGTCTCGGCACAACCGGGTCACTTGCGCCAGCAGGTTCCGGTGCCTCAGGGTCGGCGTCGACTTTCGGTACCACAGGGTCACCTGCGGTATCGATTTTCGGAGCTTCCGGGTCACTTGCGGCCGCTGGTTTCGGGTCACTTCTGGTACGGCGACGTTTGGTGTCGTTGGAGAGTCTGCCGATTTTCGGAATTCCGGCGCACTCTTTCCTCCAAATGCCGGTTTTCGCCCTCATCACAGAGTCGAACGCGTCTTCGTACATGAGGGGAGTCCGCTTGAACCTGAACAAGCGCAAATCGATATAGTACGATAGTGCTCATTTTTGTTTTTTTTAATTGGCAGCAACAGAGTAAGAGCAAAGTTAGCTGAACATGGGACATTTTTGCACCGCCTTCAGATGGTAAAGAGAGTGCCTGACCCCTTTCTGGAGGCTTGAATACTTGGGAAGAGTGAGGGGGGACTGACCACTTGTCGAACCACCTGTTCCACCAATGCCCGTCGCCGTCCATAATCCAGTAGGAAAACTTCTTAAAGCACTTCCACGGCCTCTTAATCTGTGCCCAGGCGCGCCCCTTAAATATCATACATACACGTCAACTCGAGTACGAAATGCGAGTCCTTATGGTCTCTTCATTTCGCACACTCTCTCTACTCACCGGTCGGAGATACTGTGCGAAATGAAGAGACCGTGGTCTCACATTTCACACTATGCCATCAATCAATAAACAGGCGTTCTTAGCAGTAGGTCACGAACCGGCAGTGAAGTAGGCAGCTTCTTGGTAACCTTGATGCGAGGACGGGGTTGCCGGCGAGCGAGGGCTGCGCCAGGTGCAGCAGGGGGCGGGGCGCCGCCGGCTGCAGCTGCAGCACCTGCAGCAGCCTTCTCAACGTCGTCGTTTCCCGCCATATTGATCACAATTTCCGGCACGCGCTCGGCAGCCGCATTCTGACAAAGAAAGTGTGCTGCAGCAGCAGCCTGTCCATTGATCGGTGGGCGTTGCTCGGAATCCGCCGGCTTGGGGTCGGGCTCCTGACAATGAAAGATTTAAAACCAATTTCAATCCTTTCATTCTCTACAAACCCCTATTCGATTACTAGGAAGTGGAGAGGTCGATTACTTGCCTCTAATGCTAGAGTCATTTTCGAAAGCGTTTAAGGGTAAGTCTCTCGTTTTTCACTCTTTCGCGCAAGAGAATTCGCAAAATGGAATGAACTCAGATCTCTTGACCTACCCCTCGAGATGGGAAAGGGGCGGGGCTTACCCCCTAAAGTAAAGAAGTTCCCGAAAGTGAGAGAGAGGGAATCGTGCGCCCCGACCCCTTTCTGGAGGGGCGGTGGAAGCAAGCAACTCACATTGTCCATAATAAGGGCGACGAAATGTTGGGCGACTTCGGGCGTGGTCGAGTCGATTCCCGCTAGCATCGACATGACGAGAGTTGGTACACGCAGAGGGGAGAATGAAGGTGGGAATGAGGGAAGAGAGGGAGGAGAGAGAGAGGAGAGGGAAGAGGGCGAGACTGGTGATCTACCCCCACCGGGTTGTTGTTGTTTGCGTCATGAGTGCACTCGTCCCTGGTAGATCACAGTGATCTCTGATCACTGTGATCACTGGGGAGAAGAGGCGTGTACAGTACACCCGCTAGCAATTTCCATTGCACGATACTAGGGACCACCATCCCGCAGAGCCGTAATTCAGAGCCAGCGTTTACCCGAAATTATCGTGCACCTTCGCGCGACTCATTGCGCACTAGAGGGGGGAGTTATGGAAGAGAATTTGCAATAAGGATACTACGGAGAGGGATCGAACCATCGACCTTCAGATTTTAGAACTGAGTGCTTACCAATACACTACATAGGAGGTTAGAGTTCCAGGCTCACGATAGCCTCTATGCTCGTGCACCCTGATGTGTATCATTGCTGGGTTAGTTCACTATTATTACAGCTTCCGTTCTTGATGGCCGCTCCTAATCTCTTTTGAATAGTGAACTAGACCACCTGACCCAACTCTCATGTGAAAATGGAGAGATTCTGCGGCTGTCAGACCTTCGAAATTTGGGTCCAGACTTTCTGTACACTGAGATACCCGTGCTACCGTAACCCACGCTGACCGTAGTTCTTGATGGCCGCTCCTAATCTCTTTTGAATAGTGAACTAGACCACCTGACCCAACTCTCATGTGAAAATGGAAAGATTCTGCGGCTGTCAGACCTTCGAAATTTGGGTCCAGACTTTCTGTACACTGAGATACCCGTGCTACCGTAACCCACGCTGACCGTAGTTCTTGATGGCCGCTCCTAATCTCTTTTGAATAGTGAACTAGACCACCTGACCCAACTCTCATGTGAAAATGGAAAGATTCTGCGGCTGTCAGACCTTCGAAATTTGGGTCCAGACTTTCTGTACACTGAGATACCCGTGCTACCGTAACCCACGCTGACCGTAGTTCTTGATGGCCGCTCCTAATCTCTTTTGAATAGTGAACTAGACCACCTGACCCAACTCTCATGTGAAAATGGAGAGATTCTACGGCTGTCAGACCTTCGAAATTTGATTCTAAAAATTTGACCTCATAGCTAATTTAATATTATTCTTAATTATTTCGATATAGGAGAAATAATTTCTCTATTTACACATACTGAAACGCTATAGCGATAAAATGCAGATCGATTTGAATCGATTATATGATGTTAAAATAGTAAAATATGAGAAACATCCGGAAATTAGCATGCCCCGACCGGAGTCAGTTGCCGCGCCGGAGCCGGGGAATGGGGCAATTTGCTGGCTCTGGTCGTCTCTTTTTTCGAGTGGGCGGGGTTTCATTTCTTGTTAATTATTTCAGTTCTTTTTATATTTAATTTTTTAATTTCTTTTAGGGTATAATTCTGCATTCTATGGCTATCTATCGATTTCACATCCTCAATAGTTCCTGAGATTTTTTCGGAGAAATTGATGGTGGTCCCTAGCACGATACGCAGTGAATCCTCCAGAAAGGGGCCGGGAGGAAAGGCGAAAGAGAAAATACAAGGGAATTTAGTTTTTTTTAATCAAGAAAGAAGTTGGGTGTACTCTGGAATCGAAGGGGAGCTCTTAGGGCATTGAAAGGGTGCATTGGGATGCACTCCTGATAAACTTGTTACGACACACACATCACAGCATGCAGTTGGCACCGTGCCAAGAACGTCTCTCGTTGCCTGACCCTCTCGTTTAGCGCGCTCTCTCGTCATCTCTCTCTAACTCGTTCTCTCCAACTTTGTTTCGAATACTAGTGTTGCCGGAACAAAAACCAAGTACTTGGATCTCTCTCGCGTAACCCTTCCATCATTCCAAGTGTGGAGAGAGAGATAGCCAGGGGAACAAATATTTTGAGGAGAGAGTCACAGTGAGAGAAAACAAACCAAGTATTTGGTTTTTCCAAATACTCGGTTTTCATTTTCTTCTCTCTTTATCCTATTATTCGTGATATAATTTGTTAGTCTCTGTTTTTATCATAGCTATGCCCACTATACATCATTATAGTAACATTGTATTTTTATATCTGGAAAAAAAGTGTAACATTTTATTGACGACAAGTTGATTCTAAGCCAACAAAACATGAAAAAAACACCTCAGAATAATTGAAATTATTTCATAATTTGTTTCTTAGTAACATTGACTGACAAATGAGAGAATAATTTAGCAGTCGCGTTGCTCTCCTTCCCAAAATTCAAATTCTGGAATTATCGTAAAAGTAGATGGCCGACTCGACGAAACTCTGTGTGGAATTACCAACCTATAAGCTGATATAATGCTATCATGAAATATTGCTGCATTATTGCGATTGCAAAATCGGGTAGCTTTTGGTTCAGGGAGTATTTTTATCATAAAAAAGACACCGGTAATTTGTTGAGAATCTATTATGACAAGTGCGTAGATACAGATTACTTTCCGTAGACATAGGGAGTGTAAGCGGCCGCGTATGTGGGGTAACTGAGGGCAGGGTAGCCATAGGCGGGGTACCCATAAGTGTACCCATATCCGTAGGCGGGTACGGCTGCGGCTCCAACCAGAACTTGTCTCTTGGCACGAGTTGACTCGGTGTCTCTCTTTCCAATCACGTGGTACCCAACGGACGGGTACTGGTAGGCACCATACACGGACGGGTAGTGGTACGCTCCGTAGGCTCCATAGGTACCGACACCGTAGGCGGGATAGGCAGCGGCGTAGGTAGGAACGAGCAGTTGACGCTTGGCACGATCGTTGGACTGCAAGGGATACGGTAGGTATACGGTATCCAGGATGATATGGGTACTGTAGGATACGGAAATAAGGAACTCGATTTACCTCCACAGCGAAGGCAGATGCAACAATGAGAGCAAGTACAGCGACAGACTTCATTCTTTTGATTTGAGTGGTCAACTTTGGTTGGTATTTCCTCTCTTCCTCCTTCTCCTTTTGTAGTACATTGGGACTGGGTAACATCTGACTCGGGTAATGCACTCTCTCGATTCTATTCGATCTCTCATTCAATGGATACCCGATGTTCCGCTCTCTGATCATTTTGTTCTAGAAAGTGAGGCAGTGACCCTCTCGTTACGTCTCGCCTCTCCTGTCCAGCCACACTCTCTCGATGAGAATGGTTCCACTCAGTACTTTTGCCGTTTCAGTTCGTACCAGGGCCACAGCATATTGCTAGAAACATTACATAACAGTCCTCGCCTCTTTTACTTTCTCACGAAATCAGCCCTAAATCACCTGTGTTTGTCTCTGATTCTCGAATAGGAGTCGGCCATCGAAGAGAGTGTGCGAAATGAAGAGACGCCTACCCCAAACATCACCTCTGACAGATGATTTCGGCCAATGCTTCGGCACCATGCGGTTCCTGTACAATTTTTGCATCCCATGGCGTGGCTTTACGATCTGCCCAACGTCTTTTGCCTGTTTCTTTACACTATTTTGCTGATTCGAATAGCGTCGACCGCCGATCCGCACTTCAAAACGCCCTTTTACATGTTCTTCATTACCACAGGCGAGCACCGTATTTTTTTATGTTTTGATTAGAGTCCAATCCCCTGCACGAGGGAATACGAATCAGGACACGTATTTTCAATAACATTATCAACATTTAATTTGTTTTTCCAGCCATTTGTGCGTTCCTAACCGTAATTCCGTTCTCTCTTGGAGCTCAACTTCCGCTCACTCCACCCTGGGCGTAGGTGTTCAAACTGTGCTGGGTTGGTTTTTAGGAGCTGTGAGAATCGGGTAAATTGAAGTTTTTCACTTCCACGGACATGTTTTAGTGCAGAAAAGAACGAGATTGAATCAATATGATGAAAATAAATCAGCGAATGCAAGAAATGTCAGGTACTCAATCACATCGGAGCGGTGGGGTCTCCTATAGGAAAGCTAATCATTGCCGTCCATCGATATTCTGTGCTCACAAGCACCAAATATGCTGAAAATGTAAGCTGTCCGTGGGAAATCGCTCACTCCATAGAATTGCCATTGCCGTTCAACTGATACAATCAAAATAAAGGTATAAGGTAAAGGTGTTAGGTCTTCTACACGCAAGGTGGTCTCGACCACCCTGCCTGAGGGGCAACGAGAGCCTGTCCTGAGATGATCAGCGGCCTGTTGCGAGGCTATTCTCGTGTTGTGTGTACGTGAATCGATGATGATGACGTGAATGCGCGAAAAATTTATAGCGCTTTATCACACACAATCTGCAGATTAACAATGGACAACAATTCATCGAAAATGTGTTAAGTAATTCACACATCAGGCATGGACTCGTCGATGTATTCGACGTCTAGTCTTCTTCCAATTTCTACTGCCACTCATTTCCTCCATTCCTATTGCCTTTTACGACTACATCTACACCATGCGGGATGGGGTGTCGGTAGTGTACGCTTTCACTGACCCCGGAATACTGGTGAGAAATCGAACATACTTTTCTCTAATGCTACTGAAAGTGATGTAAAGTACCATTGATTATAATTAGTATAATTTAAGTTATAATAATATTAATATTATTACTGACTAAAATTGTAACGGGCATATGCTCCTTACAAATCCATTTTTGCCCGTGTTGTTGCTAGAGAAGATGTCGATCAAGATCCGTTTGGGTCCTTTTTTTCAGACGCAGAAAGCGATAACAACGTCTTCCTACCTAATCTATATTGTGTGTAGCGGAGTGTTCACTATGATGACGAGTCGAGCTCTCGTCAGAATGAGTATTGTTGTTGCTGACGTAAGCAGCAGTAGCATAAAGTGTTCAAGGGAGAAACAATTTTAAGAATGCCCACTTCCGACCACCATTTGCTACCTGTTCGACCACCATTTGCTACTAGTTCGGCCATCCGACCACTAGTCCGACCACCAAAAATATGAAATTTTGGATTGGCTACTAGTCCGTCCACCATTTGCTACTAGTCCGGTCACCAAATGCTACTAGTCCGATCATTCGTCTACTAGTCCGGCAATCGGCGATTCTAGAGCTTATGGAATCCTAGTAATTTCGTGGAGACCTCACTATAGAAATCATATGAGAAATTTGATTCCACTAGCGATTTGTTTTACGGTTGTCTTTGGTATTCATTGCTACGCAATTTTCCGTATTCTACGACATTTGTAAAATAAAAGGCGGCTAGAAAGACAAAATTTAGCGATAAACAACCTTAAGGGCACCACAAGACAGCAGATTCTCCGGCAACAAAAGTCAATGTTTATTATCGTATCTCTATGCGCCGTTTCGCATTTCATCAAAGCTCTGCATCAGGTTTACTCATTTATTTACTCGATCACACAATTTTCCAAAGAAATCGGAAGGAGATGCTTGGATTTGAATTCCCGCATTTCACGTCGTGCTGTAAAATATTGATATCGATTCAGTCGATCTGGGCCCTGACCACGTACCTCAATCTTCCTGCAGCAACAGCCGTCGTCTGGCCACTGGTGTATGCAATCAATGTTATTGGATCGTCAAGCCCGTGTCACCACATTTCGCAAAGTAAATATAGACAGTAATCACCCGGAGAAATCTTAGACTAAAATCATAAAAAAATGAGGAGAGTGAATAAAATAACTGCTTTTCTGCAGTACCCGTACGCCAGCGGACTGGCAACGTACGCAGCTCCCGTCATTCTTGTCGCTTTCTCTCCAACCGTGCGGCGATTACTCGTTCCTCTCCGATACCGCTACAAATTCTCCAGTGTCAACTCTATTTCTCTTCAAAGTCAAGTCCTAGGAAAAACCTGACGAGCAACAACGTAAATAGTACCAAAACATAATAAATAGTATAAGTGATACAATACTTATAAATCTGTATTTGTTTTTGTTCTTGTGAAATTTTATGTCGCGTGAAGTTTGCAGCTGTCACGACTTACAACATTCCAAAAGAAAATCCGGCCAAACTCGAGAAAAAGCGCAGGAATAAGCGGCACTGCACTCAGAGAAAAATTACTTCGCCATGCATCCGAGTTAGTAAATAAATTACTTACGCTCTCCTCATTTCCCATGCTCTCTATGCTAAAAAGTAAGTAATTCATTTGCTAACTTCCATGCTTTTTCTCTGAGTGTGTGCGTGCTGAGAGGAGTGGAACCATTCTCATCGAGAGAGTGTGGCTGGACAGGAGAGGCGAGACGTAACGAGAGGGTCACTGCCTCACTTTCTAGAACAAAATGACCAGAGAGTGGAACATCGGGTATCCATTGAATGAGAGATCGAATACAATCGAGAGAGTGCATTACTCGAGTCAGATGTTAGCCAGTCCCAATGTACTACAAAAGGAGAAGGAGGAAGAGAGGAAATATCAACCAAAGTTGACCACTCAAATTAGAAGAATGAAGTCTGTCGCTGTACTTGCTCTCATTGTTGCATCTGCCTTTGCGGTGGAGGTAAATTGATTTCCTTATTACCGTATCCTACAGTATCCATATCATCCTGGATACCGTATACCTACCGTATCCCTTCCAGACGAACGATCGTGCCAAGCGTCAACTGCTCGTTCCTACCTACGCCGCTGCCTATCCCGCCTACGGTGTCGGTACCTATGGAGCCTACGGAGCGTACCACTACCCGTCCATGTATGGTGCCTACCAGTACCCGTCCGTTGGGTACCACGTGATTGGAAAGAGAGACACCGAGTCAACTCGTGCCAAGAGACAAGTTCTGGTTGGAGCCGCAGCCGTACCCGCCTACGGATATGGGTACTCTTATGGGTACCCCGCCTATGGCTACCCTGCCCTCAGATACCCTACATACGCGGCCGCTTACACTCCCTATGTCTACGGAAAGTAATCTGTGTATTCGCACTTGTCATTATTGATTCTCAGCAAATTACCGGTGTTTTTGATAAACAATTACTCAACCGTTTCAACAATGACGCTACAGCCATTTGTCGATTTTATGATTTTATCGATCGATAGGGAAATAAATATTTAATAAAGATTAAAAGTGTAATCATCGTTGCACCAGTTTGACCATAACCTTCTCCGGGCTGACTGTATGCGAGCCCACGAGCTTGACCGGGTTCTGAAGAGATCTTTTTTTTATTAAAAAACATTTTTATTTTAAAAAGCGCTGTGAAAGAATGTAGAGAATAGATTTTCGATAGATAAGAAGCGGAATTCGGAACTTTTGACTAACCGTCTGCGGTGTCTTCTCAATGCTGAATCTCGACAGCAGTTTGATCAATGCCATTTTCTCCTCCATGTAGGCGAGTCTCATTCCGAGACAGATGCGAGGACCCTCACCGAAGGATTGAAAGGCTGCACGGGGACGGGAAGAGTCTTCCAGCCATCTGGACATTATTGTTATCTTCACATATTTTACATTTATTTAATTTTAATTATTACACATTAAGGGGGAAAGAAATGTGTTAATTTATTCGGTTGGCCGGAAAGTCTTGATAACTTTTTCATTCGTTTATTTCTCGAAGCAAACACAAGTACATTATGGGTTATATGCTCCATCATTATCGACGATATACTGCCAACGTTGTGTTAGCTTGTGGATGCCCTGTCTATAGAACCCTGCTGGGCGTGAGGCGAAATATTGCTTCAGTGCGGCCTCCAGACTTCCTCGTGTTGTGAACGATCTCTCTCGAAGGGCATGGGTCAGGTCCGAGAAAAGCCAATAGTCACTTGGGGCGATGTCTGGGGAATACGGTGGGTGAGGGAGAATCATCCAGCCATACTTTCCCAGTTCCTGCTTGACGAGTTTGGCGACATGTGGACGAGCGTTGTCATGCTGATAATATATTTTCTTATCTTTCAGGGCTGAACTATCGACTTCCTTCTTCAAATTACGTAGTTGTTTCACATAACGGTCGGCGTTTATGGTTTGACCCTCGGGAATGAGGTCCCAGTAGATGGGCCCATCCACTCCCCACCATATTGAGAGCATCACTTTTTTGGGGTGAAGGTCGGGTTTAGGGACATCCTGTGGCGTCTCTCCTTCTTGAATCCACTGGGCTCGCCTGTGGTGATTATCGTAGAGGACCCATTTCTCATCTCCAGTGATCAGCCGGTCCAACCATCGATCGCCGCCGTGGAGAGTGAGAAGACTGTATGCATCATCGACTCGGTGGTCCAGCTGGTCCTGGGTCAGATCATGGGGTATGAATCGACCAAGAACTTTTCTCATCCGAAGAGATTTCAAGCCTTCCTCAACAGTGCTATGGGCAACCTTCAGTGTGGATGCCAGTTCACGAGTGCTTTGGAATGGATCCGAATTCACCTGGGCTCTCAACGCATCCAAATCCAACTCACGGGGCCTTCCAGAGCGGTCCTGGTCATCGAGTGAAAAGTCGTCTTCTTTGAAGCGATGGAACCATCTTTGTATGGTTGGGTAGGAGGGAGCATGTTGGTCATAAACTTTCTTCAGGAGAGTCTCCGAATCCTTCAACGTTGTGTGAGATAGGAAGAGGTAGAGCAGAACATGGCGGATGTGGATTACACTGGGAATATACATCGTGCGTCAACTTCAGCACGGAGAAAGAGAGGGGAATGGGGAGTTGTTTACTACAAGGGCCCTAGTCTCCTTGTCATTTGTGAGGAACGAGGGGACACCAAAGTTCGAACGCGGCACACAGTAGAAAAACAAAAAGAGTTATCAAGACTTTCCGGCCAACCTGATAGTAAAGCATCTGAGACGATCACAATAAAAAGCAGCAGCTTTAAAAAAATGACCTCTCGGGTCGGAATTCCTTCGCATCCTCTCCCCACACTTTTTCGTCCATGTGCATACTCCACGTGTCGGTGGCGATATTATCGCCCACTTCGAACTTGAAACCGTTGATCTCACAGGCCTTCGAGCACTCCCTGGTTACCGCTCTGAAGCAGCATGTGATAATACTAATGCATGTATTAAAACAGTAGTGTAAAACAGTAGGATAAATAGGAATAGGACTGCCGAACAATGATTTTTCCCGTACTTTTTTTTCCCGTACACTCCGTTGTTTGGTCTCATTTTTTTTCTCAAAAAATGAGACTTTTCGACTGGCCAACCCTACTCACCACTGTATGACAAGTCACATTGAATAAAGAAGATGTGGCATAAGATAGGATCCTCTTACAAGCTGGCCAGTGGGTAGTGCCGGAGAGATTCCTTGATAACTGCTTCCATGTACTTGAGATCGTTGAGTTTATCGAGTTCGAGAGTCTGCAAGAGGATTCCGTATTGAAATTTACCCGTCGAAGCGCTAGTCCACTCTCCTTCATTTCCACATAACCAATCCTATTCTGCAAGAATGTGTGCTTGTTATTACAACTTTAAACTTATACATTCATACTGGTGGACCACTAGTGGTGTAGTCTCTTTCTATACTTCGGCGCGTCTCTCGCTTTGTCGTGCTCTCTCGCAGCCGTATCTGTTGTTTAGGAGCGGAACGTGTAATTATTTTGGATGAGTATTTGTGAATGTATAATAATCGTTTCACAGTTTTTTCTCAGTTCTCCCCTTTCAGCAATATTATTGTATCCGCATTACACGATTGAATTCCAGACATTACCTACCTAATCAAGATTGAATATTGCTTGTGGAAATTTAAATGTACTTCATTCTTTAGTAGGAAGTCGTTGATTTCCTCCACGAGTTTCTTCTGCACTTCAGGATAATTAGCGAGGAAATGAGTGGTGTAAGCAAGCGAATTCGATGTTGTCTGTAAAATTAGAGTTTGAAATTCGGGTAAATAATTGGATTAGACCTCTTCATTTAGCACCCTCTCTCACTTATGGACCGGCGTAGATAGCGTACGAAATGAAGAGATCTAGGGGCTGTATAATCTTTCAGAACTTGGCCAAGTTTTCGGCGATCTTTTTTCGTCAGTTTTTGACTTAATCTTAATTTCTTTGCAATGGGTCGATTAAGCACGATGAAAAAGTCACAATGCCAAAGAAATGAACATACAATATAATATTAGAGACTAGCAAATCCGTGATGGACAAAAACGGAACTTCGCCAAGTTTTGTTTTGGGCGAGCTAGACAGTGACGAGAGAGCACGTAAACAAGAGAGAGCGCAGAGTTTCGCAATAAACGTAAACAACACATGCATACTTTTCCCTCTCCTCAATCTCCGTGCTCTCTCGTCACTGTCTAGCTCGCCCAAAACAAAACTTGGCCAAGTTCCGTTTTCGTCCATCTTTTTCACGGATTTGCTAATTGCTATCATTATATTTTAATTTCTTTGGCATTGTTTCTTTTTCATCTTGCTTAATCTACGCGTTGCAAAGAAACTAAGATTAAGTCAAAAACAGACGAAAAAAGATCGCCGAAAACTTGGCCCGAAAACCACCTTCTGACAGATTATACAGCCCCCTAATCCAATTATTTACCCGAATTTCACTGTAAAAAAGATGCTACGTCACTGCGAATTACATGGGAGCAACAAAAAGGCACGGGAAAGCCCCCATTGATTTTACCGTTAACAATCAAAAGTTATGAAAAGAGCTTACATCGAATCCGGCAAGGAGGAAAATAAAGCATTGACCGACGATCTCATCTGACGAAAGCTTCTTCGCCGTCTGAAATATCACTTTCTTAAAGGAGGTGTCCCACGAACTTTTGGTCAACTGAGTTCTCACTGTCGGGTTATGGTAATCGGTTTCCAGATAAGAGTCCCGCAAACCGCATGTTCAGCCGATAAGTATGAACAAAGTTATTCGCTTTTGGCGCTTTGCCAAACTGACCCTGAATGCAGGGATTCAAAAATGATAGGGAGGGATAAGGGGGAATGAGGAGAAAGCGACTGCGCCATTGAAACATATGAGATAAGGAATGATGGAGCAGGTGATTCGTGATACTCCTTCTTTAAACCGGCATTCTTTCAGAATCCTCACGTCAGAATTCTCTCCAAACTGCACTTCGGAAGCGTCGACTTCGGCGTCCAAAAAGAGATCGATAAAGTCGCCCGTCGCCTCGTTTCCATTAGTTTCTCTCTCCTTTCGACGCTGCTCGACGTTCGCCTTCAGCATTTTCATGAGAACGAAGAAGGGACTCGGACGAGGGAGAAGTTTGACTGAAGAGTGTATCATTAATATCAGAATTAGCTTAAAATTTGCGTAAATCGGATCTCTACATTCACCCGAAGAAATTTGATCCAATACTTTCCTTATGTATTTCGAAAACGTATTGCGACATTCCAGCAGCGTTTCCCGATTAAAAAGAGACAACAATGCAAATGTGTTTCTGATTGACAACGCCAAAAAGAATAGGGAAGAGGAGAAACCTCTATTTTTATACCCTCTATTTTTTTCTATTTTTAACCTCTATTTTTTTCTATTTTTAAATATTTCGAGGAACTTTTTGCGAAAACACCGTCCACTCACAGAGCAGCATGAAGCAGGCGCGAATTTCGTCGACCGCAAAGGGAATTATGGACGCGATCACCGTCGCTGGATTGCGCAGTGGCCTGAAATATTATTATAATTTAATACTTTAAATATTATTATACAATTTAGATTAATAGATACTGTTTAAACAGTATTTTGGTTCCGAAAAAAAGAAATCACCTGCTGAAGATCTCAATGCACGTGTTGAGATACTCGTTCTCGAACATCTTGATGTCGTGCATTCCTAGAGCAACTTTGCAGATGACATCCAATGTGTACTCTTGGTAGAATCTGCATCAGCAATGGATACACAATAATGGATTAATCTCTCAAATGTCCAGTTCCCTCAAGAAAGGAATCAACATCCATATCATCATTTGATCTGGTTGAATCCTCCATTGTATTGTGAAACTGGAACTTGTAAGACAATGTGTGTTGTCCAATAATGACTCGTGCTTTCTTTCTTTTAATGTATCTATCTTATTGTACCGCGTTTCCTCGTGACTCGCATAAATATTATTATTATATTGATTATCCTCACCTGAGAACGTTGACCTCTCCCGCCTGCTCGGCCATTCCATCAACAACTGTGCTCGCAGAGTGCTCGACAGTGGTGATGATCTGAAAATTAAGGGGAAATGTTCGTACCTTTGGTAACCAACGTTTAAGAATTCAACAAAAACAATTTTTGGGTATGCGAAGTTACTGATTTTGCACGAATTTTGTAGGTTTCGTAATGGAGAAAAAAAACTTCTTTTTTTTCCTTTTTTTCCCACATTTTTGAGTGACTTCTGCGTGAATGCCATGCTGCCGAGTGTTCTCAGTCGTTTCCAGTGCGGGCCGCGTGCCTCGGTGATCCGCGTGTTCGGGCCGTCCTTGCGCTCTTGCATGAGGAACCGCTGCAACTCACAACATTCCCCAGATCGGTATTCCAATAACCAGAAGTGGGTCGCGAGACTCGTCTTGCTTAGCCTACTTTCTGGAGCATGGGAATCAATTTTCCTCGTTACGAGAGGGCGCGGGAAAGAAGGGAGGGGGGCAAAAGTAAACTCACTGCTCTCGCGTAGAAGTGGTCGAACTTTTTGACAATTATCTCATTGAGCATGTCGTAATCGGAAATAACCAGATGAGGAACTTGTCCCTCGTAGAAACCGTAAATCTGTAAGTGTAATTTAAAAAAATGGCTATATTTAGCTTACATGGGAATGACCGGAAGACACATATCCCGATCTCCATGAAAATTTTACAGTAGAATCAGCGCAAAATTCTATCCGGAAAACTGGTTTCAAAAACTGCCAAATGATATTATGAAATTTCCGACTTTCATGAAAAATCGATATTTTTAATAATTTTAATAATACTTGAAAATGTCATTTGGCAGTTTTTGAAAGCAGTTTTCCGGATAGAATTTTGAGCTGATTCTACTGTAAAATTTTCATGGAGATCCGGTCATTCCCATGTTAGACTAACCTTGCCGTACTTTTTTGACCAGTCCCGAATAACGATCGACCGGGGTTTATCGTAGTCCCACGTGCTACGAAGATTGCCCAGAAAGAGCTCCGGAGTGGGGCCGGGCACTCCGCGCCTCGACCATTTCTTGTTCACATTCGAGTAATACCTTGAATAAAGAAAAAAAATGGAATACATTTAAATTGTGTACAATAAGCCAACAACGACGTGGATCACAAATGGTATATCACCAGGAATTGCTTACCAAGCGATGAGAAATGAGGCCCCGGCCAAGAGCAACCAGACTGTTCCTATCATCCTTCTGAACAATACCAGTTCAATGAGATATTTATGCGTGCCCCCACACTCTCTTTGTCTTTAACCACTCTCTCAGAGGCTAACAATCTCTCTTCTTATCTCTATTCGGCGCAGAAAACAAAACAAGCATTGTGTGCAAGATCGTAGGTGATAGTGACAACAGCAATCAATGCACAAAGGGGCGTGATAAACTGTGCTGAGCAGGCAGGAATCGACTCGGAAAACCGCGCATCGAAAGCGCGAATAGTGTGCACATTTTTGTGATAATTTGGCGTGAATAGTGAGGATGAATAAGCGAAGATAGTAATCACGTGGTGATCACGTGGTTATCGATGAATAGTGAGGATGAATAAGCGAAGATAGTAATCACGTGGTGAGAACGGTTCGCCGTTATTCCTTTGCCCGGGTCAATCAAAATTTTACGAATTTGAACATTACTATACCACCATTTCTTCGCATCCCGAATATATTAGGACGGAAAATACATGATGATGAGCACAAGTAATATACTCGGTAAGCAAATTATGACACCATTTTTCGATTTCAGTGTACTTCCAATTCACTGATCTATTCTTGATCAGCAGGAGAGCAACAATCCCACCAAATAAGACGTGAACTAACAGAAAATTTCATACTCCACTGGTGGACCAACAAAACATATGATTCCGATACATTTACTATACACGTGGAACAAACTACCACTGTCGGAAATGTAATCTCGAGGTACATCGCTGACTGTTAGTAACACTCTGTACCAAGCCCATCCAGGACGTGTAGCGAGCAATCTACTGTCTATGCTGTGAAAAATCTTGAGCATAGTAGAGAGTCGCAGTCTCATGAATATACGCGGGTCGCTCATCAAGGATTGTACAATTGAACTGGGTCGGTGCCGCCAACGAATTGAGCAGGGCCTGTAGGTGGTCGATCACTGATGCCTGCTCGCCGATGTGCTTGTCGATAATGGTGATGTATTCACGCGCCCGTTTGAGAATCAGAACTCGCGATACCTGCGTTGAATTTTTAATTGCATCAATCGACAACTGAGCTACAGTACCTTTTCTCCGTCAAGCAGCGGCACTGCCTTGCTGAGGCTCGTGAAGTAGTTGTTGAGTTCGTCTCTTCGCATTTTCTGCAGAAGCGAATTGCTTAGCATGTTCTTGTGCTGTGTGCCATGATATCTTCTGCGATGGTTGGGCGCCGATTCACCCTGCAACCACGAACACAATCATATTACAGTTATTAAATGATCCGACCACACATGACAAAAAAAGGTGAACTTCCGTTGTTCACCATGAGCATCTTCCCTGACTTTTGCATGATCTCTGTATTTTCGCAAACACAGGAAGTAAAATGTTATCATTTGGAATGTTTGCATAATTGTATATTTATAATTTCTTTAAACCTTACAGCACAGAGAGGATTGTGAGCGGTGTTGGGCGCCGGTTGTGCTCCGCCGACGGGGCCGTCAATTGCACTCGACACGACCGCGCAATAGCACGAGGAGCCGGTCGCCTGCACGTTGTATTTGCTTCATGAGGAAAGGCCAAAATACACACACAGAAAAAAGTCTAGTTTTGCCCTCATCCCTCTCAATCTCAGACCCCATTATTCTGATATGGAAGACTATAATGGATGAAATATAAGACTTTTTCGGGTTTTAAATATAAGACTATGAAAGTCTTATATATTAGACTTTTTCAGTTCACGATAAAGCGTGCGACGGTAGGTGCGGACGCACCTACCGTACACCTTGAATTTTTGCCCCGCGAGTTTTTGCTCTTTTTTTCGAACTTTTATCGTTTTATTGTTGTTATCTATTAAATCCTTGTTTAATTGCGTGTTAGACGTTTAGAAATATGCTTGCTCTTCTCAACGAACCCCTTTGACGCCATCTTTGCGCTCCGAAGCAGCAATTCTCGACCTGTTCTCCTCTTGTACTACTCTTGTTCGATTACCACGATTTATTGTGTTCTCTTTTGAATAAGTTCGTCCCAGTCAAGTTCCTTTTGCGCCTGGTTAATCCGCCAAGCTCTATTTGTATTATTTGCCCATCGATCGATCAATGCTCAACAGCATGCCACCTTGCAATAACGCCGTTAATTATTGCAGGATTACCAGTCGCCCGTCCTCGTCCCCAGTGGGGGAACACTCAAGAAGACCAAGACCAAGCTGCATTGGCCTCCGTGTAATAAGGTGTGGCTACTTTTTCACCGAATTTCACGAGTAAAACATGAGTATAAAATCAAATCTTGCCAGGACCGCTCGTTTTTCCTTTCTTAAAATTTGGGGGAATCCCTGTTGAACTCATCTCTGTTTTGATGCGCGTGGTAATTTCTTTTATGGGTTAGTGACAGGCCGTCTCATCTGTTCTTATGATATTTATCGTTTGTACACCGCCTTTAAAATAGGAAATGCAAAACAGAGTGGGTAGCGTGAATGACGCCGAAACGTATGATATATTGGTGATTATCATTGGGTATTCATGGAAATCTATTTATATTTTCCTGTTCTTGGTCACATTCAATCTTTTCCCTTCTTCAGGCCGATCGCGGTCGAAATTCGCTTCTCGTAAGGCACTGTTGGCGTCTGCGACCACGCGGATAGCCGCCCTTCATGGGATACTTCGCCGCGCTCCGCGTACGGTGCGTTCACGTAATTAACCCTTACCCGTATTTGATTCTTGATTTACGTGTGCTAAATTCTCGTCATTGATTTGCACGATATTTCGGCAAAAAAATGAAATTCCCAATAGTGCTTCTTCATTTAATAAAGACTGGTGGCTAGGAACGATACTTCTGTATTACAGCAATATCGTTCCTAGGCACTACCCTTCACTCTCGGTCATCGATGTCTTGACCTTGTAGTTATGTATTATTTCAGTACGGTTGATAAGGAGATCACGGCGTCGCGCAATCCAGAGGAGGACAATGGACTGCCGACCCTAAGGGAGAAATGCTGGCTGGAGAATGGGAGGTACGACACAAGAGTTTACGATATCTTTCACGTTGTCGAAACGCGAAATAAACTGTATACTGGGTGACTGAAGTTGTATATTCACTATTTCTGATTTGAACGATATGGTAGCTTCACGATCGATAACTTACGATTACTGTACCAATACCTACTGTATCGCCATACGTCAAATAGGTCTTCGCGTGCGAAGATAGGCACTTCTGCACTTTGCATGTAAACCGGATTAACGCAGCGAGAGAGCGCAGGGCAGACACATGAAGGCCTCTGTCTACATCCCCCACCCTATGCTAATTGCGAACTTGCGAAAAACCCATTTGACCTATGCGTATCGCAGAAGTACGCGACGGAGCTTGTGAATACGACGGACGACGAGCTGCCCAGGGCGAAGCTTCGCGTTTTCCTAGTGCAGGTATACGGTAGTCGGCACGATCGATAATTGATCCACCGTGATTACTGTAACTAATATCGATGGATTGCAGCTGAACGCGTCTTCGGGTACCCGCCTGGCGTGGCTGTAGTGTGCGGAAGAGACACACGAGCATCGGGGAAGTGGCTGACGAAGGCTGCGGAGAAGACAAACGGACGAAGGTGAGACAACAGGACTACCGTACTCACGCACCTTATCCTACAGCACGTTTTCAAGACTTTATGTAAATTATTTCAAATTTTTCGTGCGAAAGCACATTAAAGTGACCTGTCATTGCAATATAAGTTATTTTAATTTTACAGAAAATTCTTTTTCTGAATATAATAAACACAAAGCGCATTTTTAACGATTTTTTGAAAGAAGTTTTAAAAGAAGGAGTTAGGATTTTTTTAAAATTTTCATAGATTCAAATTTGCGTTGATGTACCGGGCGCTACGGTATTTTGCGCGCTAAACACAGTAATGCCCGGTGCGCGAGCACCTTTTAAATCATTACTCTTTTTTTAAATAGTAAAAAAAAATTTGCATTCTAATCGCTAAAAAAGTTTCTTTAAAATAAAAAAATAACTTATTTTGCTGTGCCAGGTCCCTTCAATTACGTTTTTTGTGTATTTTATTGGAGAAAAGTTTCAAAATATGGTTACAAATATATCATTTATTAATTTGATGTTGCAAGATGATGCCGATGCGCGCGGGCTACGACAACAAGCTGCACCTCGACTGTGCCAATGGAATCGGAGCGAAGAAGATGCGACTGTTCTACGAGTAAGTGTTGACGCATTTGTGGTGTCTATTGATGAATACTCTCAGCCGCCTTCCCAAGAACGCGGTGGCCATCGATGTCCTCAACGAGGACGGACATCTGAACCCCTAGGTATACGGTAGTTGTATCTATCTACTGCATTGTTTATCGATCGATTTCAGTGCGGCGCTGATTACGTCAAGATCGCACGCAAAGCGCCGGCCAATGAGAGGTACGGTATCTTGTTTAACGATAATAACTGAAAATATCGGTAATTTAGATGTGCCGTTTTCGACGTGGACGCCGATCGTTTCGTCTATTTCTATATCAAGGACGGCGGATAGGTTTGTTTATTATTATTTCCGATTAATCCAAATCAATAATTGATAGATCGAACTACTGGACGGCGACGGCTCCGTCACATTATCCATCAGGCTGCACAACGCCGACAAGGGGTGAGAGAAATGAACACGGTAGCATACAGTAACGGTGATATACGGTAGTCGTAACTCCGTAACTTTTTTTTTAGCTATTTGTGCTCAACCAATCATGAACAACCGACTGGTTCTAACTGTTTATAACTGTTCTCATATATCGCGTCCTTTCAGACACTATAACTGTTTGGTTCTCCGCGGGCGTTCGTGTACGAGGACGCGCCCAGCTAGCAGATCACTTTTCCAGTAAGTGTATTGATGTATGCCTTAGCCTACGTTGGACTAACTGATGGATGATACATGGCCCTGTCAATGTATTACATCTGATTCAGAGCGTTTAGTTTACATTGCATAGTAAATTAGTTAGTTGGGTAAATTGTAATATTATATAAAATAAACATACAGTAATAGAAAAAGTAGAAAATGACTACTACTGGAAGCAGTGTGATGGAACATTAGTTATTGATTCTTTCATTTTCAGGTGGATTATTGTTCGCTGTCCAAGTTACGGATCACGGCGCGTTTCGAGTCAGAATCTGCAGATTCCAATCGACGTCGGCGGAAGGAGAAATCGGACAAGACAATTGATGAAGTGAGTGACAGTAGTAGACAGTACGCCACGTATATTACGCCGAGAAGAGCTCTCACTATTTCGCCTTTTTTTCTCAATAGATAATCGATTCGCTGCGCTCCTTGCTATTCCAATCGATGATATTGGGGGTAGATCTTACAAATTATCGATTGGAATAGGCGGCGGAGACGAGAGGTGACCACTCCGAATTGCTCTCCCCGGTATAGCATATACGATCTACAATCTACTGAGAGTAGTATGGTAATAGAATTTGGAGAATGTGTAAGTAGATTTCTTATGATTGATCGATTTCAGTTCGAGAACGACTACAAGAACGAATGGAGAGGCAACGAAGAAACCAGAGAGCGTCATTGGAACGAAGTTTATTGAATCCCTTATTGATTTGTTTCATCCTTGTTATCATTGTTGTGGATAAATATCTGTGTATTATAATGCTCGCTCATTGCATTGCACATTCAACAGAGTACAAAAGGAGAGTCGAGCACCGTAATTCCGCTAGCTGGGGGGGGGGCGAGGAGGAGGCGAAGGGGTATTTTTCAGGCCACAAGGTCTTGTATTTAAGACTTTTGAAGTCTGAAAAGTTAGAACCTTCGGAAGGTCTTATATATCAGACCCCCAGGTACTCATGGGCCTCACAGCAGACTTTCAAAGTCTTATATATAAGACCTTTTTCTGTGTGTGTAATTCGACTTGTGAAATCTCAAATTCGCTTTATTTCGTTTACGACTGTTTAAGAGTCAATTTGTCACACGAGTCTCGAAGGTTTGAACCATCGCTAAACCGAATCTCTTATAGGCTTAATTTGAATATGAACCGAGACATTAGATAGCGATGCGTTTTGAGATCTAAAACTCCTTTTCACAGGGCCAACCTAAAGTCATTAACTCGTTAACTCATTAACCATTAACTCATTAACTCGATCATTAACCATTAACTTAATCATTAACTCGCATGTCTGGGTGTACCTGCACGATCATCGGCATCGTGCTCGTCTGCCATTCTGCAGGGAGACGCGCGTGCAGGGAGGAGATCTTCATCGATTGCTCCACGAAACGATGATTGATCGCAGTGATGTACTCGAGAGCACGCCGCATCACAACCGAACGGGGCGCCTGCAAACAAGGAAACTTATCGTTAGGAAATAAGTGCACTAGGGGAATAAGTGCCGATTAGGTATTGGGCATACCCTCTGGCAGTATCTCTGACCATCTTCGCCTTATCAGCCGTAATACAGATCTCTCTCCCAATAGGCCGTAATACGAATGCCGAACTTGCATCCCTAAAGTGCACCATAGACAGCATATCCATATCCACAAAGATATGGGAAAATGGAAGAATAAAACAATTATGTTTCCAGTTGAAGACGTTCCCATCATGCGAACTATGCTAGGGTTATGGTAGCATCCCTTGCCTGGTTGGGCTACAGTAACCCCGCTGTCCACTGCTGCAAAAATATGTGCACACAGAAAAAAATGCGATAATCCTCCCCCTCTGCCCACCGATACTCTTGCAGGCAGAGCAACTGAATACGTTGGCAACTTGCAATTTCGACCGACATTATCCCATGCCCACATTCACTGGCCAGGTTATTATTTAGCGCACGTACAACTATTTCAAAACAACTCATTCTCTTTCATTCTATATCTTTTTTTGACCGTTTTCAGGAGTGGTTGATCAGTACGTATGCTAAACTTTCGAAAGCCGAAATCATTGTCGACCAAAGTATTTTCCGGAGCGAGCGCGAACTCTTTTGACCTCTATTTCAGCATGAAACTTTTAGATTGGCAGTTCAAGCGCATACCGTACTTTATCATCAGTGAGTTGCGGGACGACTTCCTTCAGTTGTTTGAAGTGGGAAGTAATTTCGTCAGTGCGTTCTCTCTCCTGTCGATTTCGATAAGCTCTTCGATTATCTTGTGAACCGTGGCGTCTCTTGCGCGGACTCGTAGCAAGATCGCTCTGTAAAACCGGAATACTCATGCAAAATTTGATTTTAGTGTAATCATTGAAGAATTTCGTGTACCTAGTTTTGAACCTCTTGTACCCGAGTCCGAGGAGTGCAGCCCGGGTACAAGAGGTACAATCACAGGTAGAAAAGGAGGTCCACGACCAGGTACAACATTATGTGCAAGGTCAGGAACGTAAGACAAGGTACGTACCCGGGTACAAGGGGAACACGACCAGGTTCAAAAGGTACATCAGGTACTGGAACAGGTACACGAAATCCTTGTGCACATGTTCATTTCCCGTACTCTCTACGCCAATCGGATAGAGTGTGCGAAGTGAGGCACCTATTAGCCGAGTACCCAATACTCTACGGAATACCGAATATTTTGTAAATTTTCTACTAGGACAGAACTCGATTGTTCTAGGTCTAATTCCGAAATTCCTATACACCTTGGAACTTGTACCGTGTTATTCAGCTTACACCAGAGTCGTCGGAAATGAGGTCAACGTATGTGGGTAACGTAGTTCCTTCTGCAGTCATCGGGACCATTCCGGGAGCGGAGTCAAAGACGGGAACGAAACTGGACGTTGGCCACATGGCGATCCGGCAGCACGCTGCTGAACAGCTCTGTGGACAAGTTGCGAATACTTGTTGTTGTGGCAAGAGTAGGGATGGGGGTAGGAAGTGGTGGTGGTGGTGGCAGCTTGCATTACGATCATCCGATTATTGTTCTGATATTCGCAGGTGGCAAGCGGGGTGGTGCCCGGTAATGCATGCATGTATTTCTCATGCTGGCGAGGAGCACGGGGAGCGTACCGAGTCCGGGCACAGTAATGAGCTTAACGCCGCAGCGCTCGCTCATATTTCGACCGAGTGCTGAGCACAATATTTTTCTCGGCGACATTGAGAAACAGCTGTAAAGTCAATTATACGAGGAGGCTTTTCTTTTTGCGGGTTGGGATATCTCTGGGATATATACATCTGGGATATATCTGGGATATACGATGATCCATCGTATAGAGCGCATGAAAACAAGCATTTCATCTGTTGAAACTTTGTCGATAGCTCCTCTCTGAACTGAGCTAATTATGTAAAAGCGTGCTTCAACGACGATAATTGATGTGACCCCATGGAGAGGTGAGTGATCTACTGACTCTCTTACTCCAGTTTAGAGGTCACCTAACCAGGGGATATCGAAAAAACGTGTTAAAAATAGGGGATCACAAAATTGATGCGCAAGCAGATCCTCAAATTTCCCATGAAACGCGTGATATTTCTAGGCTGGATTGTTCCCTCTATTCCGTTATCGATATCCCGGTATAATTTCCAGGGCGGACGCAAGACGGCCTAGACAACCAGTGCCCAAATGGAGAAACAGAAATCCAAATATATTTTTCGAAAATACAATTCCCAGGTAAAGAGGATGTTGGTAAATAGGTTTTCTAAATTTGCACGGCGTACGCAGCGAAAACAGATAAAAATTATAATGCGCATGCCCGCGAAAGCATGAAAGTGCACAATTCCAGTTTAGTAATACGATTACAACTGTGTTTTCGCTCACATTTTCGATGTTGAATAAAATCGCGCGAAGAAATAATAGTAACTGATAGTTATAGTGAGCAAAATGTTAGCAATATTTACGAAATCTCTCAAGCGGGCGTCGTAAAAATTTCACTCGTTGTAATCGTGAAACAACTGACAAAGCCGATCAATTTTGCGGACGTGCCATTTTCAGCTGGGACGGGTGTGATAAAATAACAACGAGTGGCAACTCAGTTGGAAGTGATGGCTGGTCGAAGAACACTCTACAAGTGGTATACCTTGAATCAATATTTCTCGAATGTCATCTCTTTTTCTGTCGTAGTTGGAGCAAAATTAATGAAAGTGTAAGATCTACTGATAATATGGTGGCCACTAATATGACGGTTGGGTCTAGAGTGCGAAATGTGAGACCACGCTCTACTCATTTCACGCACTCTCTCGACCGGCCGGTGGGTGAGAGAGTGTGCTAGATGAAGAGACGGTGGTCTCACATTTCGCACTCTAGTTGGGTCCCTCCTAACTTTCGTTGAACCGTGCCAAATATTGCCCTGCCGAGTTCATCTGGTTCAGGAGGTTAAGAAGGTAAACACTGGTTCCGTAACAATCCGTTTTCGCAAGACCCGGAAGATACTCTTATTTTTGCCCAGCCGGTGAACACAAACCGATGAAGACTCAAGGTTTTGCAATGAAACTGGAGACTAAAATGAAGTTTCTCTCTGTTCTGACGTATTCACTGTGATAGCCCCGAGCAGCCCCGGGATAATTGCTCCACAGGTGAAGGCCGCGCCAAATCAGTCATTTTCCGCACTAATTACTGTTCGAAACCGCAGGTTATTTACTAATTACTCATAAGTGACCACTTCTACTAATTGTCCCGAGGCTACTATAAATGCATCGGCCTTCTCGTCACCATCACCATTTCACCATGAATCGTCTTCTTATCCTTATCGCTCTCATCGGAGTCGCGACCGTCTTCGGTTGCTCTTCGAGACCATCGGGTGGCTGTGGATGTGGAGGAGGCGGTGGTGGAGGAGGAGGATGTGGAGGATGCAAGCACAAGGTACGATTGCATCATCACTAGGCAACATCTAACTAAAGCAATGCAATTCATCTAGATCGATTGCCCAAGCAGGATCAAAATAACGTAATCACTAGGCAATGGGATGCCGATCCTTAACACTCTGCCAGCTAACTCTAGTATTATCAGCAATCTAGATCAGAATTGATTAAGCATCGAAACAAAACCGTTATTTATCCATGTACAGGCGCGTGGTGTGCTCAAGCTCGACGGTGATTCTCCTGTCGACGAGGATTTCGGAGAGATCTACGGTCTGTCCATCTGGGAGTCTTCCAAACCGCCCGCCAACGTATCCCTTCACCAGGCTCACGATCCCAACTTCCACTTCTCCACTTGCTGTGGCGAGAGAGGACTATCTGGTGCTTGCCGTGTGAGTAACGTTTTTGGGGACTGCCATAACCACGACACTTATCGTCTTTCTCCAGTACCCCTTTAGATATCGCACCACTTCCCCAGCGAATCTCGCTCAATACTGTATTCTTTCATCGCCATCATCTATTTGGGTGACAGGGGTTATCGTGACGTTCTGGTGGATTGTTCATGATAGACTCATGATTGATCAACAACGATTGCAGGCCCGTTGCAACTACGAGTCGTACAACCAGGCGCTGCTCCAGAAGATGCTCATCGGTGAGGACAAGTGCCCTCTTGATTCCCTTCCCGAGATGCACTTCTGCGCCGCCCAGGGCAGAGACCACTCCAGCTGCTGCAGAGCCAAGGCGAGTTCACTCAATGTGCCCTTGGAAATGTGGTAAAGGGTAAAGTTACTACCGGAATCAAGAGATGTTAACGTCGACAAGCGACTACTCTGCCGAGGCTCACCGGTAAGGCCGGTTCGCTAACTAGGTCTACGTATCCCCTGCTGACCGGGCTTCTGGGGCGCCGCTTGGAAATGTGGAGAGGGTGCAATATCTCTCAACATCATAATTCGATTGGTAGCAATCAAATATTTGCAAATGAGACGAGTACAACTTGCTCACGTGTGTCTAATAAGAATCCAACTGAGTAAGCGACCTACAACTTCCCCAATTGTAGGGCGTCGACGCGACCGTCGCCGGCGATAAGTGCCTCGTCTTCTGCAACCAGGTACGAGAACCGGCAATGAGAATATAAAAAAAAGTATATGCGCTAATTCGCAGATCCCGGACAAGTACACGCCCATCGACTACACGTACGCCGCTTGCTTCGGCAAGTTCGACGACATGAAACAGTCAGTTGCAGTTTTCTCCTTGTTTTCCCATCTCTCTATTCGTTGTGCACGTCGAATTCGGAATATAGCGAATGATTCGTAGAACCACGGTGAATACACACTCAACATCCACAAAGCATACACAAAAACACACACGCGTACATTCTGTTCAAAAAGATTTTTAAATCTTAAAAGAAATTAGATTTTCCGAAGTATCCTTCTCATAGGGAAATAAGTCTACGACTTCGTAAGTCTAAGCTGGACAGCGACGACTTCAAAGTCTAATAGGCGCGGGGGAGCGGGGTGGTTAGACTTTGAAAGTCGTCGCTGTCCAGCCCATAAGTCTAGATTCGTAGACTTATTTCCCTCTGAGTTCTTTCTCATAACTTTCCAGGTGCTTCCATGCCACTGTCGCCGCCAAGGCCAAGTCCTATTTCCGCTCCCACTAAGCGCCGTGTGAGCATACGTCGTCTGTGCAATATTAATGTATATTTTATGAATAAATACATTATTGAACTCTCGTTGTTAGCAACACTGGACCAAGTTCGATCTCAAAAACATACATAACTTTATCTAGTGTTTCCGAAACGATAGAGGCGTGCAAACTATTTGCCGTCACTTTTTGAGGAACAGAGAGCGCTTTCCCATCTAACATCGCGTCGTGAGTTCAACATCATCCCTATTCATGTGTTTTGCTTTGTTTCTTTTCATGGGACGCAACTCAGAGATGGAAATTAAAATGTGCCTTCACTGCACCTCTAATTAAAACCACTGTGTTTCACAAATGTGGGAGGATACTGTTGGCGTTCTTGTAGAAATGACCCAGGAAGAGTTGAATGAGATATTTTGGCTCCCACATTATCGCTAATCTTATGCAAAGGAGAAGACAATTTATATGTTATATGAGGCGTAGATGCATTTTTGAACTTCCGGAATTGCACATGCGTAACGCTTATCTAACACAGAAGAACATAACATTGTTCGCTTCTTATCGAATATTTCACCCTGTGCAAAGCCCATGAAGAAATAAATCGATCCTCTCAGACAATATACATACTATAGAATCGCCGATGGTCGGTCTAGTAGCAAATGGTGGACGGTCTAGTATCAAATGGTGGTCGGTTAGTAGCAAGTGCTGACCCATGGGCGCCCACTAGCCGGTCAGCACTTGCTACTAACCGACCACCATTTGCTACTAGACCGTCCATCGGTGATTCTAGAGTATTATACCAGATATATTATTGCACTTATTGGCACGTGACGTGCTCGTCAAATCGAATGGGGTCTTTCCGATTTATTATAATTTTTTTTTCGTAATTTTCATGCTTATAGAAATCCTCGAAAAAAATTATATTTAATAATGGGTCATTCACAGGAGTGGGGAGCGGGAAGGGAGTGATCGGGGCCACAGCACGGGAATTAGGAGTGAGGGGAGGAGCCTTAAAAGCGGTGGAGGAGCCGCTTATCCAATGTGTGTCTTATTGGATCTCTGTGTCAGTGCTTGCGGTGAATACGTCGAGATACAGGGTAATTTCGTCGTTACCGGTCGGGGCTACGATTAGATTCAATTCGAGCCTGCGAAAATGGGAAGCTACGGCGGTTTCGACATCTCAACTTCTTGAAACAGATGGACGTGAAAAGGCACTATGAGACACGGATCATTGTCAGCTCCCTCCGAGGATGTTCAATAAGAAAACTCCGACGACATCGGAAACGCCTTAACGTTTCGGATGCATATCGATCATGTTTTAAAGCTCTAGATTGTACGATAGACGATTAGATTGTTGAGCTCACTGGATTCTCACTCGATGTGTTTGAGATCGAAATCGACGAACTTTTTGTCCAGTGGTGCTAATAACGAGATAATAATAATTTATTTATTCATAAAGCCACCCAGTAAATTATTGCACAGAGGCTTTGTGCGCGCATGGCACTTAGTGTGAGCGGAAGTAGGACTTGGCCTTGGCGGCAACGGTCGCATGGAAGCACCTGGAATGAGGTAAGTGAAAAAATCACACATAGAATATGAGAGCTCTTCAATCTACTTGGGAATAGACCAGATGAGCACAGTGTGTGTGGTGTGTTTGTTTTGTGTATGTTTTAGTATGTTCATGTATCGGCTCTGCGCAGAAGACCTCGATAGATTCCAAATTAGTACTGAGTATAGATTATAATTATCAAATATCAACTGACTGCTTCATTTCGTCGAACTTGCCGAAGCAGGAAGCGTAAGTGTAGTCGATGGGCGTGTACTTATCCGGGATCTGCAATTTAGCATCATTTAACCCGCATATATTTTCCGGATTTCTGATACCCTTGTCCCCATGTCTAAATGCCGGCTCTCGTACCTGGTTGCAGAAGACGAGGCACTTATCGCCGGCGACGGTCGCGTCGACGCCCTGCAATGGTCGGAGGTTGCTTTATTCCAGAAACACGTTACTAGCCCGTTAGTCCCGTATCATCACTATCTTTGGTTTATGTTTATTGGCGATTTTGAACTGCGAATGGAGCGTCAACTCGCCTTGGCTCTGCAACAGCTGGAGTGGTCTCTGCCCTGGGCGGCGCAGAAGTGCATCTCGGGAAGGGAATCGAGAGGGCACTCGTCCTCACCGATGAGCATCTTCTGGAGCAGCGCCTGGTTGTACGACTCGTAGTTGCAACGAGCCTGCAATCGTTGTTGATCCCAGATGGTTGTGGTGGACTCGAGAGATACTGCAGATTGGGAGCGAACATTGACAGACTCCCCGAACAATAATCTGGTGAATCGTGAGCCTAAGAATCCACCAGAACGTCACGATAACCCATATCACCCAAATAAACGATGGAGAATAAAGAATTAAGTATTGAGCGAGATTGGCTGGGGAAGTGTGTGTGATGCGACATATAAATTGTTACTGGAGAAAGACGATAAGTGTCGTGGTTATGAAAGTCCCAAAAAAACGTTACTCACACGGCAAGCACCAGATAGTCCTCTCTCGCCACAGCAAGTGGAGAAGTGGAAGTTGGGATCGTGAGCCTGGTAGAGGGAGACGTTGGCGGGCGGCTTGGAAGACTCCCAGATGGACAAACCGTAGATCTCTCCGAAATCCTCGTCAACAGGAGAATCACCGTCGAGCTTGAGCACACCACGTGCCTGCAAATAATTGTTTCCTAGTAATGACCCAATTGTTGTGTCCGGTTTGGGCTTTGAATCTAGAGCAGTTACTGCTTATACTGGAGCTAACTTTTATACAGTAAGGATAAAATTTTAGTCAGTTTCTGGATCTTGATTTAGAACTTTTGTTGTTGATAATGGAGCGAGTTGTTGCATAGTGAAGATGCAATTTTCACTTTTGCACTGGAACTAGATATTGCCTAGTGATGATGCAATCGTACCTTGTGCTTGCATCCTCCACATCCTCCTCCTCCACCACCGCCTCCACATCCACAGCCACCCGATGGTCTCGAAGAGCAACCGAAGACGGTCGCGACTCCGACGATAGCGATAAGGAGAAGAAGACGGTTCATGGTGAAATGGCGATAGGGATGAGAAGGCCGATGCATTTATAGTAGCCTCGGGGCAATTAGTAGAAGTGGTCACTTATGAGTAATTAGTAAATAGCCTGTGGTTTGGAGCAGTAATTAGTACCAGTGCCGTTTCCCCCGATTTGGAGTGGCCTTCACCTGTGGAGCAATTAACGGGCTATCATTGATAGGCTGCGCTCCGCCGGTTGGATGATCTCTCGCAAAACAGCTACACTCGACTACATCCATTGAAAAAAACTTACTGTGAATACGTTGAAATAAAATGCAATTTTATTAATCTTATTTTGTCTTCAGTTTAATTTGAATGCTTGGCGGATATCGTCTTCATCGGCGTCAGATCAGAACACGATCGGAACTGTGACCGAGAGGAAGGCCTCACTCTTCCTCTGTCAAACCTTATGATGACCATAGATTGCGAAGAAATTCTTATGGACTGTTGCAGAAACTTTACGAATTTTGATATTCTTGCAACGATGCTGCGATATGTTACGAACTTGTTTATCGCTGCGAGGAATCAGCGATCAATAACTAGTGTCTGTCGGTGTTCTATACTGTAGACGATGGCGTCTACGCGTGGCGGACGGGAGCGTGGCCTATCGTGCGCTTCTTGTAGCTGCCGCCAGCATGGCCTCCGCCTCCCGCAGCCGCACCTCCACCACCAGAGTACCCTGCAAGCAAATGATACAGGCATTCTCGGAAATAATTGATTGACGGAGCATACTCGTCATTCTACCGCTTATTCGCTCAGCTTACATTCTAGAATCGCCGATTGCCGGACTATTGGACGGATGGTCGAACTAATGGGTGGTGACCGGACAAGCAGCATTTGGTGGTCGGCAAATGGGCTGTCACTGGCCGACCACCACTTGCTACTAGTTCGACCATCGCAGATTCTAGAGCAGTGGGTGTTAATTTAAAGGAAGCACTCACCGCCTCCTCCTCCGGCAGCAGCGCCTCCGCCACCACGAGAATATCCTGCAAAGCGATGAACCATAAGGTGAGCTTGAGCTCGAAAGTTACTAGTGAATGCTATGATTCATTCCATATCAGCGTTCAATGAATGAACCAGAGTAAAATAACCCTCTCACCTCCTCCGGCAGCGACTCCTCCACTTCTGGGCGGGCAGGGGCAGTAAGCTCCGTCGGATCCGGGCGATCCAGCGGCTCCTGGGGTTCCGGGTCCACCAGGTCCACCAGGCTGTCCGTTTCCTCCAGGAGGGCCGGGAGGGCCAGGAGCTCCGGCGGGTCCGGGTCCGCCGCCATACGACGATTGCCCATTAGGTCCGGGTCCTCCAGCAGGGCCGGGAGGACCGGGAGGTCCAGGGCTCGCCCTCATCGAGACACCACCAGCACCAGGATTACCAGGAGCACCAGGCCCACCGGGGTTTCCATCGGGTCCTGCATCTCCTGGCGGTCCAGGGGGGCCGGGCGGGGGAGATCCTCCACCTCCAGAGCCGGGTCCACCGGGGTTACCTGCGGGTCCAGCGGATCCGGGCCCTCCATTGGGTCCAGGAGGTCCGGCAGGTCCAGGCGGGCACTTGATGCATGCCATCATCATGGGGTAAGCTGCGGCCATGCCAGACATACCGGCCGATCCAGGGGAACCAGGTGAGCCGGGCGCTGCAATGCGACAGACTGTGGAAGGGATGGTAGCACAGAATGATCGGGATCAAGATGCGAACTCCTATGCTTATGAGAGGTATCACCAGAGAGTGCAGGAAGGTCGGAACAATTTTCGAAAAAATATTTTTGATTTCGACCAAACTTTTTTTGTGAGAGTACCCAGGAGACAAGAATTCGATCAATCCGGGTCGCAGGTCTCAGAGCCGTCTTTTAGGAATTCTCCGGTTCTGATGCCGGAATCCTCATAACTTTCTTTAAAATTGAGCTAGAAAGCTCACGTAGGGCTCAAAATGTGCGGAAAAATTAGCCGACCAATTTTTCTGTTGATTATGAGTGCGTAGCTGGCTGACACAGAAAGTTATCTGAACAAATGTGATTTTGTGAAGTTTCCAAAAATCATAACATATTTTCGATGGCCGAACCCAAGAGATTTCTGTACAGAATATGAAAGAGCATGCACACATTAGTTATATAAAAAATTAAAATCGATAAGAAAGGGGCCCCTTTCTAGGCGAAAAATAGCTCTGAAACCAAAAAATGTGAAATTTTTGAATTTTTGGAAAAATCGATTATTTGAAAATCGCCCCAAATATATTTTTTTCGAATTCCCTGAGTAGTATTGTGCTCGGGAAAAATGATTTCGAATGACAATATATGCGCACTGTTTCACGATAAAATGTAAAATCGAGTCAAAAACGATTAAAATTTTGAAGAAGTTTATTATTTTATTGTGATGTAGTATGCATATATTGTCTTTCGAAAAAAATTTTCCGTACACAATATTGCTCAGGGCCTTCGAAAAAATATATTTGGGGCGATTTTAAAATATTCGATTTTTCCAAAAATTCAAAAATTTCACATTTTTTTGGTTTCAGAGCTATTTTTCGCCTCGAAAGGGGCCCTTTCTTATCGATTTTAATTTTTTAAATAACTAATGTGTGCATGCTCTTTCATATTCTGTACAGAAAACTCTTGGGTTCGACCATCGAAAATATGTTATGATTTTTGGAAACTTCACAAAATCACATTTGTTCAGATAACTTTCTGGGTCAGCCAGCTACGCACTTATCACCAACAGAAAAATTGGTCGGCTAATTTTTCCGCACATTTTGAGCCCTACGTGAGCTTTCTAGCTCAATTTTTAAGAAAGTTATGAGGATTCCGGCATCAGAACCGGAGAATTCCTAAAAGACGGCTCTGAGACCTGCGACCCGGATTGATCGAATTCTTGTCTCCTGGATACTCTCACAAAAAAGTTTGGTCGAAATCAAAAATATTTTTTCGAAAATTGTTCCGAAAGCTGGATTTTTCCTGCAATCTCTCGTGATACCTCTCTTATGTTACCTCTGCTCGCGTAACGTATATGTAGAGGACTAAACCGTCTCTATATTTTTATGGTAATCATCCTAGCTATTTTTGTCTTAGAACAAGCGATACTTTAAAAAGAGATATAAACTGACTGCCAGCCTCCCCAGCTTCTCCAGGAGGTCCAGGAGATCCGGCAGGGCATCCGGAAGCCTGCGCGGCGCAGTGACACCCGCCGCCTGCTGCTGCTGGCGCCGCATATCCCCCTCCTCCACCACCACCTCTCTACAACAGAGAGATTGTTCACCCTGGGCATGTAGAAGCAAACAGAAATACAGATGGCACGTCTGCATGCCATTGAGGAAAACAAGGAGATTGCACGAAGATACTTTGGATTTGGATAATGTAATGGCAGCCGAGATATAACATATCAGAATGCATAACAGTACGCGTGGCGGCGAACACTCACTCCGTATCCCGATCCTCTGGTGGCGCGGACGCCCAGGATGAAGAACGAGTCGGCAGTGAGCGACTTCCACGTTCCCTCCGCCTGTCGCTGCAAGATGGAATGAAGATACAAAAGTTATCGTGGGTGCATGTGAGACATCTTCACTCTTGGATGTTCACAGTTGGATTAGAAGTTTTTCTCAGCAGTTGGCTGGGTTTAGATGGTTGCTCACTCTGAAGTCGGCCATCTCTTCCATCGTCTCGGCGTGCATGTTGTTGATGTCGCCGACGACGGAGATGAGAGAGACGAGCGATATGAAGAGCACAATGGCTGAAGAGTAGAGTGCGAAATGTGAGACCACGCTCTCTTCATTTCGCACAGTCTCTCACCCACCGAGCGGTCGAGAGAGTGTGTGAAATGAAGAGAGCGTGGTCTCACATTTCGCACTCTACTGAAGAGATCAAGGATTAAGTGAAACGGTTTTGCAAATCTACTAAGCCAGTCATCACTGGAAAAGAGATCAAAGCCTAAAGAAATTGTTGCTCTTTAGTCTTTGATCTCTTTTCAGGGTCTGAACGATTGTGGGATGTGTTAAGGGTAAAGACAGTTACTACCGGAATCAAGAGGACTTTACGTCCACAAGCGACTACTCCGCAAGGGCACACCGATAAGGTGCAACTGAGGACTACGTAACCCCTGCTGACCAGGCTTCTGGGGCATGTTACCTTGCGCAATCAAAGGTGCTACCATTTTTACCACCAACGAGGGGGAAAGAAGGCTTGGCAACCTGGATTCCGATGTGAAGAACTGACCAATTCCTGCGGAAGCCGTACCCAGTACGAAGTGGTGTCCGGATGAAGTCGTGGTCATCGTTACCTAGAACGGAACACCGTTAAGGGTGAATGGCACGAAGGAATGAATGCCGGGACACACGTATGTGGACACCAAGTTCGGCAGGTTTTTGGAGAGAACAAACCGGGAAGTCAAGTGCTATTGCTTGGTGAACATTGCGTCCTTATATACCGTCAAGGCATGCCGAAGTTGTTTTGTTGATTAGAGGCAGAACCACTTCTGTGTGTGCTCCACAGAGAGGTGGCCTCTTGTTCCTGCTCGTCTAGATATCGACACTCTGCCAATGAACTGGCTGTTACGGCCACCTCCTTACACACACTATCTAGTTCACTACAAGGTGCAGAGAGTGTTCGAGATGAGGAGACCATTGCCCGAGTAGAGCACCATACTTGTCTCTGAGGTTTTGTGCCTGTCGTAACGCTCCCTCTGGCGAAGCGAAGGAGAAAAAGATCGTTGAATACAGAGAGAGCGGGTTTTATTTGTTTTTAGATAGTGGGGGCATTATAAAGAGAACGAGCTTCAGTTGAACTAATTACGCGCATTGTTCCGCACTAACCACACCACTCCACTTTCGCTATCGATGGAGGGAACATGATCGAATTAACAAGCAGGCAAAGTTGATTTAGTAATTGAGGGACACGATAGTTTATCACAATTTGTGTAGTAATTAATGCTTCCTATTTTTTTCGAACAGATAAATAATGATGAGCAAATGAAATTACTCAATCAATCAATCAAATCGTCATGTCAGGCGATAATCGCTCAGATGAGGATGGGTCGGAAGTTTTCATAAGTTTCTACCAGTTCGCGCCGATTGCACTCCTTAGGTTATCTTACTCTTGGCTGGCCTGGGGGACGAGTTCTGCTGCAGGTGTCCACCGGGTAGTCGCTCTACACCATTTCTCCGTATCCATATTCTTCACTTTCAATATGGCATTAATAAATTGCTAATAAATGTGCCCCCCATAACTGTCATAAATACTTTGATGGCCAATCGACAAATGGTGCAGGTGTAAACATTGGTTAATACGTGGTGCTTGGAGAAGAAATGCAGACACTTTTCCCCATAATCGGCACATTTTTCTTTAACACGTTCATCGAAAAGATCAAGTTTCGTCAAACATTAAGGAATCCGTTATTAACAGCTGCTAATTGTGCAGGTGTAACACGTTGTATTCGTTCCTTGGAAAGGAATGCATAGTCTGTAGCTTTGTTTTTTTTTCGTAGAAAAAAATGGAAATTGAAATTATTTATTTCATTTTTTTTGCTACAATGAGTATGTCGATGTCCCATTTTATTGGCTTGCGCTAACTCGAATTATGTCGGCATTTAATCGCTGAAAAGTCGGAGATTGAATAAAGTATAAATTTTAAACAAATACCGGCCTAACAATTCTTGCGATTTTAAAGGTCGCAGCTAAAATGAAAGAGCGATAAGCAGGAGTTATTGCTAGCAGAATGAGACTGTGAGCCACACCGTGAAGATGAAAAATGTAATATGAAGTCAGACAAATTGCTGCAGAAAAAAAAATCGATTTAGCTTACGATATCGATGATTTAGATATTTGGATGTGTTTACATAAACAGCAGATTTTACTGTTGCTAAACACAACAATAAATATACTAGAAATATCAGAATTATTTATTGAAACACAGCAGAGGCAAAATTTTCTTGCCTAGTGATCCAATGTTAAATGTTAATCCAAACATAATAATCATAGCGGGCACGAGTATTAGAACGAGAGGAATTCCCAGCTGAAAAAATAGTTAAAATAATCGGAAATGCCATTATTTTCACATCATTAAAACATTGCAAAATAGTGCTTAAACAAATAGGAAGATACAATTTTTTGATATTTTATGAGTTTTCTAGATCGGAACAAATTTAAAAAAGAGATATATATATTTTTGTTCTGTGTCATACCTGAACAACAAGGACTATGAAAGCACGTAAATTTCGATTCGCGCTCTTTTTGTTTCGCAGAGCCTACAATGAAGTTCCCGGTTAGTACTGTTTCGATAATATACTCTCACCAAACTTCTCAACACGAGAATAATGTGCACTGCCATCATGACTCCCAGGACTGCCATTATTGCTAGAATCTGATGCAGGATTCATTAAATTACATTCAGCATGAGAGAAGCCAGGAATTCTACAAAAATGGTCAAACATCATTACGCAACTACACTCCAGGCAGGTATGAAGTTCAAACGAATGCGGAGAAACTGATAGGCCCATTTTCCCCACCAGTATAGCTATCTCAACCCTTTTATAGTGATCTACCACGAAGGGAAACGACGGGTTTTGACAACCGTGAACTCACAACAATTAAATATCCAGTGATTAATTTGAAGTAGAGCGGTATCTCATACAGCACATACATGGCGCCCCGACCACGCATCCAGGTCAAGTTCAATGGGGACTGTGATAAGACATATGGTTAATGCAATGGTCCGCGACGAGATATTGAAAATATTATTCGATAATGAGGATAAGGCACTGATTATCGCACCGAATCGGTCCCCCTTTTACCGTATTTACAGGCCAATTTTGGATTATCTTTTTATCGTTCGTTTAATTGCTGTCGCATTAGCTTCACGGGCACTTAAAAAATCGCGGGCATAAACTCACCGAATTGATCTGAAATTCAGTGTCAGCTGCGTCCAGCGGAGACACCATGATTGCTACTCCAGGAAAAGTTAAAGTGACAACTAGTGCAGCGCGAATGAACGCAAGTGTTTTCTTAAAACATTATTATTAAAAAATAATAAATGACTTCATCTAAAACAAATGGACAACTAGGTCATATTCAGCAAAGATATATGATTTGTTCGTGCGCGCGGCGACGAATGGTTCAGACAAATAAATTGGTAACTTTGTTCTTACGGTTCCGAACTTGACCGAGCTCTGCACCATGACTATCGATTGATGACGGTAGAGGAAGCAATTGGCAATGGAAACGCCAATTATCGAAAGTACAAAAATCGTCCATCCCTTAGTTAATGTAATTTTAAACTTTATTTGGCGCATGATTTCGAACAAGGTTTATTTTTATCGGCAATCTCCAATTGCACAAAATCCCATTACAAAATCCACCGAGTAGAGGAAATAGAGGGAAGGCTCTGTACAGCACATCGTAGTTGACATCGCTCAGCACAATTAGTATCTGTGAGTGAAACATATGATGGAAAACACACGATGGAAAACTTCTGTGTTGGGCAAATTACGAACAATTTATATTGCAATAAGGCTAGTATCGTGACAATGTTACCTGAATAGCGATCAAGTACTTTCGAAATTCGTGTTGATTTGCAGGCGTCTCTCGGATGAGACACAAAAATGCAATGCTGTTGAAAATCATGGAAACTATGAAGATAACAAGCAGTAGACTGTCTATGCCGTGCTCCAATTCAGGAGAAACGTAATAGTCGTACATAATGGCGGATTGACATTGATTGCGAATGAACGGGGTGTTGAAGTGGTGGTAGAGTGCAATGGTTTGATACATCTGCCATGCAGGTGATACACGATGCGTCTTTCAACCACGCCTTTTAAAATGATAAGTCCCACTTCAAAAGCCACTTCTGTCTCGTAGCCATTTTTTCTCGACGAAAGTTTTATCATTTAAACAGGATGAGTGATCGAGAAAAAGGAGTGCAACTCTTCGTCATTATTTCAACAAGAAATTCGGCTTCTCTTCTTACATTCGGGTAGATTGTGCGCGGGTTTCAGACGAGAACGCGGTTAGGGAACGAATTGTAGAGACTGAAGTCGGTCGATAGTGGCGAAACCAATGTCGAAGAGAGGCCGAGAATGCCTGGAAATGCGCTTGCTGTCCACTTCTTATTACTTTAAAATCGAATAATCGGGTCGGAAATACTTGATCAAAACCTATACCATTGTATTGCTCTTCAACCAGTGTAGAGGGTCAGCTTTGAAATTTATCCAATCGTCTACGCGAGGTAACTAATTATTTATTCGACAGCACACATTTCAATTGAGTTGAAATGCAGCCTGTTTCTAGAGGTTTATTCATCAATCACTTCATGCATTCAACGGCGAAATTGGTCTTCGCGAGTATCCCTCACCCTTCTGTATGGTGCGTACGTCACTATCGTCATGAGCGACGTTAGCGGACTGTGCAGCATAAGTGTCGACTCGAAGAGATAACCGGGCACTGCAATTTGCAGGAATTTATCCCACTCCCCCTATCCTTAACGTCCCGTGCGCACGAAAGAAATCATCAATAGAACCAGCTCTAAAAAGCACGATTGCGTCGCACAGAAGTTTTAGTAGAGTTTGAAATTCGGGTAAATAATTGAATTATAATTCTTCATTTTACACACTCTCTCACCGGTCAATTGGGTCAATTCAATTATTTACCCGAATATCAAACTCTAAGTTTTAGTTTTCTTAAATAGTGCAAGAGTAAGGGACTGACGGTTGGTGGAGAAGGGAAATTCGGTTGCGATGAATGCGAGAAGGAAGAGAAATGGACAGACGAGAACAAAGAATGGAACGGAGGCCTGAAATAGACTTTTTTTTATTGTGAGGAGCGACTAGGGTTGGCTTCGTGAGAAAAACGACCGCTATTTTTCTCGAAAATTGTGAAATGGTCTCGAATGAGAATTAATTGGCCAACCCTAGGAGCAACACAACTGCGGGAATCCAAGTTGCATAAGGAGCAGGTTCCGAAAGTAAGTAATTATTTCCAGCTCTCTTCGTCGAGAGTGCCAGCACTTCGGGGCGAGCAATGGCCTTTGCAGAAAGATGGCCTCAAAATTTGCACCTGCATGCACAGTTGGTGCACGAATCGTTCGTGCAGCCGAGCTGTCGCCACGCTCATTTGTCTCCTGCGCACTCGTAGAATACTGCAATCGACGCCGATTTGGAATACAACAGAATTACACATTTTAATTAAAGGGACCTGGCACTGCAAAAAAAGTTATCTTTATTTTAAAGAAAATTGTTTTCCGATTAGAATGCAAAAATCGCATATTTTTACGATTTTTTTGAAAGGAGTTATGATTTTTTAAAGGTGCTCGCGTACCGGGCATTACGGTGTTTAGCGCGCTAAACACCGTAGCGCCCGGTACATCAACGCAAATTCCGAACTTTGAAAAATCATAACTTCTTTCAAAAAAATCGTAAAAATATGCGATTTTTTGCATTCTAATTAGAAAAGAATTTTCTTTTAATTAAAAATAACTTATTTTGCAGTGCCAGGTCCCTTTAATCGGGTGACTTGAATGACTTGGTGTGCTGGAACATGATTCACTCTTCTCGTATTTTCATTCGTTCGGCTTGCGGCGATAAAAAGATATCTTCTTCTCTCCGAGTATTTTGCATTCAACCATAACCTTTCCGAGAAACTTGTGATAGAATACGTGAAATTGGCCAGAATATAAATCAACGTTTCCCCAAAGAAGGATTTTCTTTTTGAAAGACAGCTTTAGCTTATGTATGAAGAAGACAAGTCACCGGAAGATGGTAAACAATGCAGTAAAGAAGTCGAGCAATAGCAGGACAAGCCAAGCGCCGAGTACGGTGGCGGCAGTTATCAAATCTGACAATAAAATACGTTAACATGTCGTCGATACTCCCTCAATGTACGATTGTGTTTAATATTCCAAGCAGAAAATATTAGAGGGGGGCATCACCCAATGGCACTTTAATATTAAAACTACCCGTCTCTCCGTGTCTCTTTGTCAACTCTGGCGACACATTACACTTTTAGACTAATAGGCCCACTAATTGGAATAGTGGTATTTGCATTATCTTTCTATACCTCGGCATGTCTCTGGTTTGTCGTGATTTCTCGCCAGTGGAACGTGTGTTTAGCCACGGAACGTTGTATTATTTTGAACGAGCCTTTTCGAATTTGTAATAATAAGATACAATCCCTATCCACTCATCCAACCATCGTATTCTAATGGCTACTCTCACGCTGATGCTTGATGCTGATCAGTGAGATTCCTTGATCAATAACCAGACGATACCTGTGATTCGATTGAGGTCGTAAACAACAAACGATTGATGGCTGTCGAAAGCAGCAACGATATTGGGATAACTCTGAAAGAAAATCGCACGCTATGGCCCGATTAAGAATGGTCCAGAAGTTAAAATTGTCAACAAAAACTTTTTTTTTGCTTTTCAATATTTGCCGTTCAGAAAGGAACAACTGCTAAATTCCAATGAAATTGCGTTTCACACCTTTCAAAAGAGAACGTTATAACGAATGCTGATTCAGTTTACAGTGTGAACACTAACCTCGACAATGTATCGTCTCATCTCACTTCGTTTCAACTGTTTTCCGATGGGCAAAAAAAGTAATCCGATCAGAAGTGCGGTGATGATTTTGATCGAGACTGATAGGCAAATCTGCAGCATAGAGTGCCATTACCATTTTCTAAAAGAACGTTCTCGCAGTCATACCCAGTAGGCGCGATGCGTGAACTTTGTGCCATGTATCTTCAGCAACACCCTCCACCGGTAGTTCAAACCGTCCAGAATAGATTCGAAGTCGAGAAATGATGCGAGCAGAAAGCCACTCTGTAATAGACAATAGTCAAATGAAACGCCTGAATTACGAAAAAAAGTGCAAATTCGACACTCACCACCATTGCATGGATTATGTACGGCTGATCGGTAAAGTCGACGTAGTGATATGCACCTGTGTGGTTGAGAATAATGTCATTTTTACTTTTTCAATTATTTCTCTGCGCAAAGTTGCGCTACCTCTACGGGTTTTGCAGAAGCGAAGGTTGCTTCCCACTCAAAACGAGTGAGGGAATCAATGGACCAAGGAATTCAGAGACTCGATAGCGGGTAACCCCCAAATAGTATTCCACAACAATGGTTACCTATGATAGGAAGTACATATATGGGAGCACCGTGGCAGAATTGTTGTGATAAGAGAGACATGACGATAATTTGGTACAGACAAAGTTTGAATGCGCCCATGGATCGTGCACTGTGCATCTGCAAATATTGTTTTTAAAAATTTTAAATCATAAAAAAAATATAAAAAACGTTCGCATCTATAATTTCGAAATGTAATACTTACATAAATTACTCGCAGAGTAAGAAAGCATCCCACAAAGGCGAGCGCCTCCATGATCCTTATGTAGCTGAAAAGTAGATGAAGCTGTATGAACAATGAGCAAATGAAGCTTACATCATAAGCTCGAAGTCGCCGTTCAAAAGCACGAGGTTGCTCACGTTTTGATACATTTTTCAGCTGACAAAATGCGCTCTCCGCAGATTAGAGAATAGTGAGCTGTTATGAATTATACGTAAAATCAGAAAGTGGTAAGCAAATCGAAAATTGTCAGGTTGTAAATTGCAATGATTTCCTCTTTCGAGACGACTCTTGTGGCTGCTCGACCACAACATGCATTTATTTATTGCGATTATAGTCTGACTCAGTTCTAAGATTATAAGAGGTGAAACATCAAGTACTTACTGACTTTTTTGCATCATTATTAGAATAAAGACGTTTTATCCAAAAACGAGTGCATACATGCAAACAAAACTTGTATTTAATTGGTATTTGGTCAAACAGTGACTTCAAATTGTTTAGCCGCTTAAAGTTCGTATTGCTAACGTTTCAGCATCAGTGAGTTTTGCGTTGTACTGTTCCATCTCGATTGTTTTCGATATTCTCGCAAGAAGGAAGTGAATAACTGTTTCGCTCCCATAGCTCAAATGATCGAAAATTGCGGATAAAAAACAAACAGACTACATTTTGGTGTTGTCTGGCAGCATTTATGAACCACTACGATTTATCTCTTTCCTCTATCACCTGCATACATGTGAGAGAGATATAACTTAGAACTAGAATCAATTCTCTCCATCACTCGGAGATGAACAGTTTCTACATTCCACTCGAACTGCAGGAGTTTCTCCGACATTTAGTCAAAACAATTTTTGCCCTATCCGTGATTCTGAGTGGAGTCGCGTTTTTCTTTCTGATAAAAGTGAGCGATTCATCTAGATCGGGGATCACGAAATATCTCATGTTTCTGCAGGTGAGACACAAAAACATGTATATTTGGCAAAAAAAAATAAACCATAGGTCGCTATTTTGATTTGCACTTGGAAGTTCTCTACGAATCCTTTCCACTCTTTCCGCTATTCGGAGGCTACTGTTTTGGAATATTATGCCATTTGGGAGTGCCCATGACGGTAATTTTGTGAGATCTCTTGCTCTATTAAAAAAAGGAAAAATGTTGTTAAAGGGAATCGTCGTGTTCAACTTTGAATTGCTGGGAACGTCCATAAGTGCTTGCCTTGTCTTTCGTCATCAATCGATTAGTCGGGATACGCATCCGCTCAAGTTCCACCCGGTACTTTCTTTGTTGTATTTCGATGTACTCACTAATTACGCGTTTCGTTGCAGAAAGTGATTTTCGGATTCCACATCATAATGCTCGCAGTGCTCTCGATCCCTGCAATGTTGATCTTTTCCGTCCCATACAACAGTCATCGATCGGAATACCTTATCGAACTGGTACTTCCCAGTTTCATTCCAGACACTTTTGATGATTTCAGAACAACATAACGTGGATTAGAGATCGCGGAGCTGCCCTTTATGCTATGTCTGATAGATGATGTTGTAGTTTTCCTGGGCAGCGCGGTTCGCAAATTTAGTCTTATCAATTTTGAGATAATGCATAGCTCAGTTGATGATAATCGTAGCGGTTTTCGTCATTTCAACGAGCGCCCACATTCTCTTCGTCTTGAAGAATGACGTAACTGCAATAGTTGAGAAATCGACGACGTATTTATTGTTTTCTTCTTCAGACGCCTCGTAGTAACGCGGCTCAAAAACGAACAAGGAAATCATTCACAATCCTATTCTTACAAGCAAGTTGAATTAATTTTCCTGCTCTGAGAACTCAGTCTAAGAATGCAAGTTGTAAAGAAAAATAGATAAAAAACCACAGAGAAAGGAAAATTAAAAGTTCGCAAACTGTTAGTAAACTGTTAAGGATCGATAATCTGCGGATATCCCATTTATCAGAGAAAATTGTCTGTGAAAAAATCAAAATCAAAAAATGAAAGAAGATGCAAATAATTTATATATTATCGCAGCTGTGCTGTCCAATTCTCTGTATAGTCTTTCCTACAATCGGTGAGACGATGTCACTATATTCGGAGAAGCTTGTGCCGTTTGGTTCGTATTTTGCCTTGTAAATTAATTGGTTGAACTCAATGGCAATATGCATCGCCTCAACACGGTTGAGTTTGTCGCAAAAAAATAGCTACACATAGCCGAGCCTCAATAAAATACCAACGAATAACGCAGATCCATGACACAATTTTAAGATTGCCGGGAAAGCAGCCACATAGTGTGTCTTCCCAATTGGAAAAGGCGCCTAAACGCGTCACATGGGCGCCTTTTCCCAATTGGGAAAAACGAATTCGTTGCTAGTTTGCCTTACGTTTCTTGAGGCACCAGAACATTGTGACGAGGAATGTTCAGAGATCAGTTTGGCATGCTACTATGCGGAGCATTTTCACGGTGTGGCGCACAATGCGATGATCATTTTTCTTACGCCCGCCCATCAAAGAAAGGTGAGAGGGCCTCGCTAATTCTATTTGAACATTGATGTACATTCATTTCAATAATGTAGAGTTTTTAAAAAGGTTTTTTTTTAAATTGTAAACCATATTACAGTGGAAGACGACCCGAAGTAGCGGTCTGAGGGACAGCAACGACACCGTTGAATTCGCCAAAATTTCAGTGGTCTCGCCAGCGTACCATTTGAGGAAACAAAGCAAGACACATTCATAGAGTGGTTGTCTTTTCTCCAGATCTCTTCCTTCCCTCCTGTGAATTCCCCACTCATTAATACAATTTTTTTAGTTCGCCCATTTATGTTGTCGCACCCTTGTGGTGTACGATGAATACAATAAAAATAAATAAAATAGATCGTGGAAGGTAGATCACATGAGCCAGATTTTGCATATTGTTCCATTAAATACAAGAACAAAAAAACATTGAGTGATAAAATTTTTTAGCTGTGATTACCTATTTTTCGCCTACTCATTTAAGATCGGAGAAATTCACTTCCGTTTCTTGCGTTTCCGCATCGTTTTCGAATACAGACAACAGCAAAGAAGTCATAAAAAAGAACATCAGATTGTGTTCGCTGGAAATCCATCAAAATATTACCTTGAATTTTATAGTATAAAATGTTCACAACAACGGTTCTAATGGTATTTGATCATGCAGTAACCTGTCCTGAACTTCGTCTTCGAAGTTGATCGAAGAAACGCGAGAGTGTCGTTATCAAATTGTGATTCTTTTCAAGCTGGGTCATGAAATCATTGCTGGCAAGGCAAGGTGCGGCTTTCTCCTTCCTCTTTCAATCACAATTGAGACCCTCTTATCACATACTGAGCAAATCGTGCGTGCTTGATGCTATCATCTAATGCTGTGCAAATTTCAGGGGTGCATGTGCACCCTCTGAGGGTGGAAAACTCATGTAACTCAGCTCAAACTGAACGAAATCTCTCCAATCAAAAAGGAAAATGTTCCCAACGTGGCTTGCAATCCCTGTATCAAGTTTGGAGATTGTAGCTTCACTAGGAAAAAAGTTATGAAAGGGTGCATAAAACTGATGTGCACCTTGCGCCCCTTGAAATTTGCGCAGCATTACTATCGCGCTGATGAATGAACCTTATCAGACGCTGTGGGCGTACGTCGATCACATCATTCCACTGACCGGTCAACCATCCAGAAAGGCCTTTGGAGTGAGAGAGCGTGTGAAATCGAGAGGGACTCTCTCACTTTTGTACACTATCTCGCTCTAACCCTGGTCTGTAGGTTTGGAATCATGTGCGAAGTGTGGTGTTATACAACTTTGTGTTATACAACTTGCGATCTCCTCGTTTCAAACTATCTCTCAAACGGGTGGCGAGCTAGAGAGCGTGAGAGAAGAAGAGAACAGGCAATTATAAACCCTCTAGTGGTATGCTGTGAAAATTGCCAAACGCAACACGTACAAAATTGTATAAAATGGGCCGTAGAGGGTCGGTATGGCATGTTGTGCACGCAAGTTCTCTCTCGTCAACTCCTCCTTGTCTTTTCATGATTATCTTTTTCTTGAAGATGAGGACAATCTTGGTTTTCCTTGCCGTTGCTCTCCTGCTTCCACAAGCCAGCGCCATTCCGATCAATGCTGACGGTAATCGGCAATCGGCTATTGACTTTTTGCTGATAATGATTGAGCATTGCAGTTCAACCTTGCGTTGATGGCTTTTCTCTATACAATGGGTGGTGCGTTTACCTAACCAACTCTATCATGGTGTTCGAACAAGCCGTTGGATACTGCAGCCGATTCGGACAATTCGCTCCGTCCATGCACAGTCAAGCGGTAAATATTCTGTTTATCGAAATTTTCGAGAGCTTCATATCCAGGATGTCGACTTCTGTGCAAACATCATCAACGATCTGAAGCCAATCAGGGACCACTTCTGGCTGGATGCCAACTGTCTTGCCACTGGACAACTCTATCAATGGGGAGACGGAACGCCCACCGACTTCCTCGGTGCGCAAAATGATGAGTGAGCAATAAAGTGCGAAATGTGAGAACACGGTCTCTTCATTTCGCACACTCTCTCGTCTATCGACCGGTCTAGAGAGTGTGTGAAATGAAGAGGACATGGTCTCACATTTCGCACTCTAGTGAGCAATACGAGACGAGCGATTTGGCTGTTGCTCATCAGCGGAAGATTTGCAGTGTGAAGTCTCCAACCTCCCTTACTCTAGATACATTGCCTCCTGCTGAGAGAGCATTCAGAATCGAGAGATCATTTATCACTATCGCGCATGCACTCTCAACAAAAAGACAATATCTCCAGAGTGGAGACTTTCCGCTCTGAGCATATTGAGATCCATCTCTTGTCAGAGCTCGCGTCGTGCGATACCGGGCGTGCGCTGCACATTCACCGTGAGGGCCTCACGGTGTGGGGAAAGACACCCGACACTACGGCGCCCGTTCTCTGCGCGTACAAGCCCGACGCTGCATCTGCAGACGACCCAACAGAGGCCGCCCCCGTCGAGACGGTGCCTCCGACTCTTCCAGAAGCAACAGTCGCGCCTACCGACGCCACCGTCGACTACTGCACATGCGAACCGTCCTCCATCTATCTCGACGTCGCTTTTGTGGTTGACGCATCGGCCGATATGACCGACGCCGTCGTCAAGGATGTCAGTTTATACATTTTTCTCCAATTTGAAGATATTCTTTACACGAAAACGATTAATTTTCCTCAGGCGTCAGCAACGATTCAATCGCTGCTCTTCGGTCTGACCCATGGAACTCAGTTCTACCAGACCAACGTGGCTGTCGTTGCGTACGCTGAGACCGTCAAGGTCGGTTTTGTGCCCCGGCGACTTTTAGATCCAATATCTTTTTCTGTCTCTACACCTTATCAGTCGAAAAAAAAACGATTTCTATTGGCCATAATACGAATTTAGAATCCCTACCTGATACCATAGACTTTCACATCCCCTCTATTCATGCATGATTCCCCACGCTCTGACTGTCAGCGACTTTGGCGACATTCGAACGATCGACGATATTCTAAACTTTGACCTACCATATCTCGGAGGAAACGCGACCAAGATGAGAGAGTGAGTTCCATTGGCTGGACATACATGGCTACCTCCATCATCCACTGACGTACTTTCCAAAACCGGACTGACTTGCCTTGAGAATTGTAATCTAATAAAAAAACTGTTTTCAGTGCGGTGAAAACTGCAACATCGCTGATCTCGGCAAACTCGCGCAACTACACGAGAGGTGTTGTGTTTCTGCTCAGCAAGTCGTTCGAGTAAGCCATTAATTACCGGAAAAAGTTGCATCCCTGCTATTTTGATTGCTATCGTTGAGTCATTTGCAATATCTTTAGCTAGTTTAAATTGTGCTACGCGTGGTTACAACTCGGAAAACCAGTCAAACCAAAAAAACTAATAAAAATTTATTCATTCAGTCAACTGGATGCCGTGAATATTTTCGCCGCAGCTCAGGAGTTCAAAGACAACGGCGGAATCTTCATCTCTGTCGGTAAGGAATTCAAGTTCTATATTTTTATTTACCATTTTTTGTGCAGATTACACCAACGGAGGTTACGTCAAGGGTCTGGAGGCGCTTGCCAGTGCTACTACATTAACACAGATCTTCTGAGAAAGTGTAGGAAAATTCGAGCGATCTGCAGCAAAAAAATATTTTTTGTCTCTGATTTCTATGTAAGTTGAAATATATGTCTATATAAAATTAAGATATTTTTTTATGAACTTCGTTTTTCGAAATTTGCATATTATCGATTTTTTTGATCTACCACTTTGGATGGCCATATCTCAGTCAGATTAACATATTTTTGCTACTTCTTTTTTTCCAAATTGTTCCTCACGGCATGATCTTTCTTCAATTAGCACAAACATCTATCTTCACTTGTTTTAAAGATATTTGTCAAAAACCAAGTTTTGATATGCGTTTTCTTCTTTTTCTCGAAAATATTCTTCAAGCACAATCGGTTTTATTCCAGAATCTGAATCAGCATGATCGGTTTAATATATCTGCATATTTCGTTTAGCATAACTCTGGGAACTTTTCTGCGCACACCCCCAGTGAGTTTTCGGACTTGTACGAAAAAACGCTCGGAAACGTTTTTGTTCATAACTTCCTTCAAACTCATCGCTCAGAGCTCGCCCGTGTTCAATCGATAGCTGCTCGGTTGCTCCACAATTAACTTTTAGTACTTCTAGACGTCAAATTTACTGGTTTTTGAGTTATGGTTGAAAAACAAAAATGAACAATGAGACATAGAAACAGTGCAGTATCGCATACAACCATTTGACCCTTTTATCGTTAGCTGTAACTTGGGAACCAGATGTGCAATTAGTCTGGAATATTAACTAGGTGTAGTGCACACTGTAGATGCTCGTTTTGAACATCTCTACATAGGAATATCACTCGTTATTGCGAAGTGATGACGTAATAAACTAATTTTGAGATGATGTAATTGTGCACTGATATTATAGGCGCGATAATTTAGTGGGAGAAAAATTTTCCAGAAAGAATATTATACTGTGATGATTTTTTTTCGCGTGTAGAGATGCTTGAAAAAATCAGGACCTCATTGCACGAATACATAGCGAAAACACAACAAAGTTCTAATCGGGGACCCGAAAAAGTGGATTTCCGTTTCTAGGCGTGCTAGACAGATGTGGTAGAGTTAAAAAAGACCGTAATTGTAATTTAAGAAAATTTACAAGAACAATTTTGTAATATTTTCCGAGTATTTGTCTCTATATGATAAATGCAAAGTTACGTCATCACTTCGCAATAACGAGTGATATTCCTATGTAGAGATGTTCAAAACGAGCATCTATAGTGTGCACTACACCTAGTTAATATTCCAGACTAATTGCACATCTGGTTCCCAAGTTACAGCTAACGATAAAAGGGTCAAATGGTTGTATGCGATACTGCACTGTTTCTATGTCTCATTGTTCATTTTTGTTTTTCAACCATAACTCAAAAACCAGTAAATTTGACGTCTATAAGTACTAAAAGTTAATTGTGGAGCAACCGAGCAGCTATCGATTGAACACGGGCGAGCTCTGAGCGATGAGTTTGAAGGAAGTTATGAACAAAAACGTTTCCGAGCGTTTTTTCGTACAAGTCCGAAAACTCACTGGGGGTGTGCGCAGAAAAGTTCCCAGAGTTATGCTAAACGAAATATGCAGATATATTAAACCGATCATGCTGATTCAGATTCTGGAATAAAACCGATTGTGCTTGACCAATATTTTCGAGAAAAAGAAGAAAACGCATATCAAAACTTGGTTTTTGACAAATATCTTTAAAACAAGTGAAGATAGATGTTTGTGCTAATTGAAGAAAGATCATGCCGTGAGGAACAATTTGGAAAAAAAGAAGTAGCAAAAATATGTTAATCTGACTGAGATATGGCCATCCAAAGTGGTAGATCAAAAAAATCGATAATATGCAAATTTCGAAAAACGAAGTTCATAAAAAAATATCTTAATTTTATATAGACATATATTTCAACTTACATAGAAATCAGAGACAAAAAATATTTTTTGCTGCAACGGTTCCTACACCTTCTCAGAAGATCTGTGTTAATGATGCAGCTACGCCGAACAGCCTCGTGCCTGATATGCTCTACGCCCTCTGCGATGGTAATTACGAAAATAATAAGCATTCCCCACAAACCAAAATTACCGAAAAGAAATTTTTCTCTCTGTTCTTTTCTACTCCAATCAACACGTGTTGCTGGAAGTATTTTACCATCGTGTGATCATCGGCACTGTCCGAATCGTTGAAAACTGATATCGTTGGTTGAGAGAACATTCGAAAATTGCAGCCAACTGCTTCTGTCCGAAGGGTCAAACGGCGTACAACGTTCCCAACGCGATCGGCCGAGCCGTTCCCATGGGTATACATAATTTTAGTCTAACGTTAAAATATGCAAAGTTGTAAAGGCTAACGGCTCATATCTGATGGTCAACTGATGAGTTGTTTTGTAAAACAGTATTCAGGCTGCTACCACGTGGCGGACTCGTCCGCAGTCTACGCTGCCGCTGAGCCGAACTGCGCCAAGCAACACGCTTTCGTCGCTACGACCCACGACGAAGCGAAGAACTTCTTCCTCACTTCACGTAAGCGGAGCCCCAAAGCACACAATGATGTTACAAATGCTCATACTGCTGATTTAGTAAAGAGGGGCCTTTCTTCACGCAAGATGAAATGAACAGTCGAACTGACAATGAGCGGGGAGCTTCTTGATCAACTTATGAAGTTCTATAATATAAAAAAAATGCCATAAATTTGAGTATTCCCGCCGAAGACACCGTTCTGGATTGGCCTCAAACGTACTGGAAGCACCTTCGAGTGGGCTGACGGAGTGAGTACTTTCATCATAAACGAACAATTATAACAGGTTGAATCCGTGATAGAGCGAGTGCCGTTGAGAAAAGGCTAATTTGTGCATATCCATGACGTCAGCGCGTTCATGACGTGCATGAGACGTATACAATTTTGTGTTCCTCCTTTTGTTCCTGATTTCGGGCTGTTTCCGGGAACAAGAGGAACGTGACCAGGAACAACAGGAACATTGCAATATTGTCTCTATGCAATGTCTAAAGGGCCGGGACTTGTTCGAAATAGGACTGGCCCATGGTGCACTATCTCGGTGTGTTATCGGAATCGTCGCCCGGGCACACCAAAAAAACTCGATAGTCACGGATTTTTATTATATTCGGACTGAATATACCTTAGACCATACCCGATCTAACTACGTCGACAGAATTTCTAAATCTCGTTTTATCTGTGAGTACGAACACTTCATATCCGAGAATTTTACCGAAACATTTTCAACTGGTTCTCTGAGAAAAATATCGATATCGCAATTCTGTCGATGCAGTTAGACAGGGCATGATCTAGGGTATCTTCAGTCCACATATAATAAAAAGGAAGAAGACCAGGAACACGGAATTCTAGAGAACAAATAAAACTATTGGAATTCTATCTCTTATTCAATCGGTTCGTTCAGTCAGTAGACCAGTCCACCTACTGGGCTCCCGGCAATCCCGTTGCTGGAAAGGATTGCGTATACGAGCAGCAAACTACCGGCTTCAACTCGATGTGGTGAGTGGAAATTGGGTGCAGACAGATGATGTAATAATCTTATTGCCAAGATTCAACGCGGATATTACGGCCTCTCACGAAAACCATTAACAATAGGCGACGGTAAATGTTAGGTAGTTCCACAAAATGCCGATTTACATTCAATGAAAATGGGACAGGAATGTAAGACTCGATGTTATGGTGCTGCTTGAGGTACTCGGCGGGCTGCACTGACCCAATGAAAGCAACTCTCGCCTACTCGTGCCAGCTAACGCCCTGCAGCACGGAGTACAACTGCTACGACTACACGCATGCCTAAGTGCATGCCTAAACGCTAAGTGCATGTCTCAGTTCATATTAGTCAAATGTTTCTGTCAAATTTCCTTTCTCATTTCCGTTCTAACTCTGTTCCACCTGCATTGATGAGGTCGTTTTCAGACCATGTACCATGTGCTTTCAACCAACGCGTGTTTGACCTTACAACCTGATGATTCAACTCCTTGTACATAACATGGAAATACAAACTACTGTCTACTGTTTTTCTGCTCTTCTCATATACAATATAATTGATATGGCACTCGTGACCACTACCCTGTGCAGTTGTAGAATTATAGAACGCGTATCGTGTCGCATATGAAGTAATAAACTCATTTATCAGTAGTTGTTATTCTCCTCTTATTATGCAATTACACCTCACTAATTTGTTTGTTCAAAACAATATTAAAATGCATTTTGATTTTACTAATGCCTCAACAAATAGAGAGGATCAAATGAGGGATGTTGAGAGATCAGTTTGGCGTGCTACTATGCGGATAATAATAATAATGTTTATCATGCAATGTACAGAGCAAGTGGTAATATAAATTTGAGACTAAGTGAAAATAACGGCATACATGAGATACGATGTCATATGGAGTGACAAAGAAGGTGTTCTCAGAAAAGCTGAGAGGAGTTGCAAAAAGATGGGAGTTGCAAAAAGATCATTTTCACGGTGTCGTTCACAGTGCGATGATAACTTTTCTTACGCCTGCCCATCATAAATACGCCACTCACTTGCTAAACAAGGTGAGAAGGCATAACTAATTATATTTGGCCGTTTAATGATGTAAATAGCATTCCAATAATGGAGAGTTTAAAATTTTTTTTTTAAAAGTATAACCCATATTACAGTGGAAGACGACTTGAAGTAGCCGAATGAGAAACGGCAGCCTTGAATACACACGCGAAAATGTTAATGGTCTCGCGAACCATAATCGGAAACAAAGTATATCTACATTCATAAAGTGAATTTCGAAACCATGAGGGCATGTAGCGAGGCGTTCTACCTCTGCTCCGTACGAACTGATGGCAGATAGATTGCACACTACCTCTATTCCTCCGTAGTTCGTGGAAGGCAGATCACAAGAGCCAGATTTTGCTGGTATCCCAATTAAAAAATACATGAACAACCAAGTATTGAGTGATACAATATTTTAATTGCAAATCTCTTTTTTAACCTATTTTTTCATATCGGTGACGGTTAATTCATAAGATTGTGTTCGTTGGAAAGTCAACAAAATATTGTCTTGCATTTTACTGTCTAAAATGTAAAAAAATGGGAATAAGAACGTTGTATAAATATTTGATCAAACACCTTTATTCCCATGCACTTTGAGTTGAAGTTGATCGAAAAAGAGCTGAGAATACCTGCAGCGATTTGTGATTCGTTAGTGCGGTGTCATGGAGGTGATTGCTGGCAAAGCAAGTTACGGCTCCCTATTCATCTTTCAAACACAATTGAAATCGTCTTATCACATGCTAGGTGAGCAAATCATTAGCGTACGGCGTGCTTTCTTCCTTGATGCTATCTGCTCACTATCGGGCCGATGAATGAATCCTCTTATCAGTGGGAAGGTGTGGGCGTACGTGTGGTATTTGAGATACGAGTTCCAATCTCTTCGTTTCAAACAAACTCTCATTGGGGTGGCGAGCTAGAGACTATGCAAGATGAGGAGAACAGGCAATTATAAACCCTCTAGTGGTATGTTGTGAAAATTGCCAAACGCAACATGTACAGAATCGTATAAAGTGGCTTGCGGAGCGTCGGTTTGGCATGTCGGCCACATTAATTCCCTCTCGCCACTCCCTTGTCTTTTCATAATTATCTTTTTTTCTGGAGGATGAGGACAATCTTGGTTTTCCTTGCCGTTACTCTCCTGCTTCCACAAGCCAGCGCCATTCCGATCAATGCTGACGGTAATCGGCAATCGGCTATTGACTTTATTTGCTGATGATGACTGAATTTTGCAGCTCAACAGTGCGCTGGCGGCTTTTCTGCATACAATGGGTGGTGTGTTTACCTAACCGACTATCAAATGGTTTTCGACGAAGCCGTTGGATCCTGCAATCGCGTCGGAGCTTTTGCGCCGTCCGTGCACAGTCAAGGGCTTCGCTCATGGCTTGCGCATTTCGATCCCTTGCAGGCTACCAGTCTCAATTTCCACTTGTGCAAGTCGATCTATAACGCTCTGGAATAACCTCCCCTCCCGCCTAGTAACTGCCCCCAAAACCCCCTTCTCAGTAGGGCTTCGAAAAAACCCCAAACTAGTTACGACCACCTCCCGAATCCGTAAGTTATGATTGTGACACGAAAACTGCCTGATTCAACACACAAAACAGCTCAATCCTGAGCCGAAGAATCCATCATCACGTCAAGATAACTGTCCTCACTCACATTCCCGATGGAGAATAAAGTATTAAGTATTAAGTATTAAGCGGTTAGATTCTGGCTTTTGCATTTTTTGTCAGCTTAACATAATAATATTAATTTATCTTCACCCGCGGCTCAATAGGGTTTAAAATTTTACATAAGGGGAAATATTCAGGATGTCGACTTCTGGGTTAACAGCATCAACGATCTGAAGCCGCTCGACGACCACTTTTGGCTGGATGCCAACTGTCCTTCTAATGGAGAACTCTATCAATGGGGAGACGAAACGCCCACAGACTTCCTCGGTGCAAAGAATGGTGAACATGCAAAGCAAGCTTCTCTTTTTAAAGTGTAAAACGCTCTGCACCACTTGAAGAGCAACCAGTGTTTACTTTTGCATATTAAAACATATTCTGACCAAGCGCTTGTCAGAACTGGCGTCGTGCCGCACCGGTAACGCACTGCACATTCACCGCGACGGCCTGGAGATATGGGGAACGACTCCCGAAATTGTGGCGCCCGCTCTGTGCGCGTACAAGCCCGGCGCGACTGCTGCACCGCCCGCTGCTCCCATCAACGATGAAACAGAGTCCGCTCCCGTCGAGACGGTGCCTCCGACTCTTCCCGAAGCAACAGTCGCGCCTACCGACGCCACCGTCGACTACTGCACATGCGAACCGTCCTCCATCTATCTCGACGTCGCTTTTGTGGTTGACGCATCGACCGATATGACCGACGCCGTCGTCAAGGATGTCAGTTTATACTTTATTTCGTTTTAGAGGCGCTGATCAAGATGGATTTCGTATTGGGTTCAGACGTTGTCGGTTGTCTTCATTAGAATGATTATTCTTTTCAAGAATTGAGCCTCAGGATCGGTCTTCTGCTCATATCACAGACCCGAAATTGGGCTGGAGAAAGATGAAAAAATTTAAATATTTTTTAAATTTTTTTTTTACAAAAAAAACGATAGATTTTCTTCAGGCGTCAGCAACGATTCAATCGCTGCTCTTCGGTCTGACCCATGGAACTCAGTTCTACCAGACCAACGTGGCTGTCGTTGCATACGCTGAGAATGTCAAGGTTGATTTGAGCCCCCGCGAATTTTACGCCCAGTACCTTTTATGCTGACGTTCTTCGCCTTTTTAGCCGTATAGCCGATCTCCTGTCCAATAGGCCAAAATATGAATATTGAGCTTGCATCCTGACACCAGAGACTATTCTCAGAAACACCTAACCGAACTACATCCAATCATGATTTTCCACCACTCAGACTGTAAGCAACTTTGGCGACATTCGCACGGTCAACGACATACTCAACTTTGACCTACCATATCTCGGAGGAAACGCGACCAAGATGAGAGAGTGAGTTGCATACGCTGGCTTTACTTGACAACTTCTAGTGTCGGACATGTTTTTCTAATGAATTATAGTTACAATAAAAAATAAATATTTTCAGTGCAGTGAAAACGGCGACATCGCTGATCTCGGAAAACTCGCGTAACTACACGAGAGGCGCAGTATTTCTGCTTAGCAAGTCGTTCGAGTGAGTCAAACAACGTCGAAAATAGTTGTATCCCTGGCATTTGCATTGATATACAATGTCGATACTTTCAAATGTCTTACAAGTTATAGCGGTTAATACTCGGGAAACATAATCGGACAAAAATCGGCTATATCCATTAAGTCAATTGGACGCAGTCAACATTTTCGCCGCTGCACAGGAGTTCAAAGACAACGGCGGTATCTTCATCTCAGTAGGTAAGGAATTCGAGTTTAATTCCATTATTTGTTTTATTTACTATTCACATTTATTCACTATTCATTTCAAAAAAAAACTATTCATTATTCATTTATTTACTATTTGATTGACAGATTACACAAATGGAGGCTACGTCAAGGGACGGGAGGCGCTCGCGAGTCCTGGCTACTATATCAATGATGCTGCAACACCCAACAGCCTCGTTCCGGATATGCTCTACGCTCTCTGCGACGGTACTTGCGACAATAATCATCTTTCCCGACAAACTCCAAATGACAGTAAAATGATAGTAACTGATTGCGAAAGTTAAGCAAAACAAGCAATTTTTTGATTAGGTTGTGTCCATGATAACTATCAAGAAGGTCGTTGTTGAGTGAACATCTGAAGCTTTCAGCCAACTGCTTCTGCCCGAAAGGACAAACTGCGTACAACATTCCTAACGCGATCGGCCGAGCTGTTCCCATGGGTAATTCATATATGAGAGGAATCGCGATAGAATCGACCACCACAGCGGGGGGGGGGGAAGTGGAAATAGAAATCGATTCGGCTAAAAAGTAAATCTAAGGTACTTTCGGGTCTGCTCTATTCGAATTTGGACACTAGAGCTCATGAAAGTCATTCGCTTTCGAGAACGGTCGCCTCAAAATCAAAGTGTTCGGGATTTCTGTTCGAAAAAATTTCACGCGAATTAATGTAACTTTGTTCAAAATTGAGATATCGTCTCGTACTTGGAAAAATATGAAAGGGTAAACATTCCTCTACGATTTGAAAACGACCACGTCATTCCTGGCCGATAGGTTGCTGCGCAGCGGTCACTTTTGCAAAAGTTATCGTAATTTGCCAAATCGGAAAAACTAGTGCACCGTTCTCAGGCATATTATAGGATCATGTATGTAGTTACTTCGCCCAACTTTTCAGCCCGATCGGGCCATGCGAAAAAATGACGCTCTCCATTATGTAATGACCATCTGAGAAAACTTACATTCAAAAATATTTTTTATTTCAATTTCGGGCTCCAATGAAACAAAAATTGATAAAAGTTGATGGAAATTGTGTTTCCAAACGTGTGAGCTCTATACCCCACAACTGAAACACGAAAACACATGGTTTTTTTAAATACAAATTAAACATATTTTAAGTAGTGTATCTGGTGCAGATACACTCTAGTAATATTTTTTCTTTCTGAAATTACTTTTCTAACATTCATGGGGTGCTATAATGCCACAACAATCTCATTTGTCCACTGTATCGCAAGCGCTATAAAGTTTCGACGATAAAGCACTTGTGATTGTTTTCTAATTTTATCGTGTCTATCTTGTGAAGGCATTCGACATACTTGCTTCAAATATTCCTAAAGATTATTTCAGAACGTCTGTCTGTCTGTCTGTCTGTTTGTGTGTCGGTCTGTGTGTCCGTGTGTCCGCGTGTCCGGGCAAATATCTCGCGAACGGAGAGAGCTATCGACTCAGTTCCTTCGCCATCACATGCATCTCCTCAAGAGTAACTTGCTCAATTAATTTTTCTTTAATTCCATGGCCAAGTGGCTAAAGCGCTTGTTTTCGATTCCGAAAGTCCCAAGTTCGACCCCAGCCGAGGGCAAACCTTTTGCCCCATTTTTCGCAAGGACCAGAAGCTCTCCTAACGCGTTTTGAGTTGCGTGAAACACTTTTCAACCATTTTTTGGCAAGTTTTAACGTGAAAAATCGAAATTTTCGAACTTTCGCCGATATCACAGAGGAGCGTGTCGGGATTACAGGAAACGTGTTTTGCGATGTCAAAAACGTGAAAAAATCGAAATTTGCGAGCTTTTGCCAAACACGGGGAGTGCCCGGGTTCTCAAGAAGAGTATGTGCGATGTCAGAAATGAAAACACTGAATGAAAACGATTGAAATGAATGATAGTTGTCCATGCACTAGATGTCTCCGTTATCAAAGGATTAGTAATATTATCTTCCTGGCCGCACTTAGCGAGGATTCCGACACGCTCCTCTGTAATATTGGCGAAAGATCTTAAATTTCGATTTTTCACGTTAAAACTCGGCAAAAAAGGTTGTAAAGTGTTTCACGCTACTTAAAACGCCTTAGGAGAGCTTCTGATGCGGCAAACGATTTGCCCGCGGCGGGAGTCGGAGTGCCGGATCGGAAGTCCGGAGCGCAATCCACTATATAGATGGATTTGGTCAATTTGATTTTGTAAAATGTTAAAGGTATTCTGTTCTGTGATCATATGCAAAAGGAAGAGCGAATTTGAAGAAATATATTTGAAAAATGCGAGAGGAAAAATGTCGGTCAAGCGAACCGAAAAAACAGACACACAGACAAACAGTCAGACATTTCAATTTCCTAGTATTGGAGGAATATTTGAAGCAAGTACAGTAGCGGACAAAAGTTTACGAACACTTTTTATTGTTGATACAACTTTTGAACCCGAGGAATGTTTGATGCGACATCGTGGGCTCTTATACGAAATCCATTGGAGATTACGATGAAACTATTGGGGGTATTGCGAAATCTTTCAGGTATTGCGTCGTGATGACGCAATCGACGCACACTTTCCTGAAGTGCCATTATTCTTACATGGATTTTTTCCTGCTCGCCTAATTTTAAGGGTGTTGAGATATGCCCACGGTCTACCTATAAAAATTTTTTCAAGTTGCTGCGATGCCGCTACTTGGCTGTAGCCAAGCTGCAAAATGGAGACCGGAAAACCATATCTCGCCTTTCAGACATCGCACAGTCCCGATCAATGCACCAAAATGATCACCATCATGACTGCCGACGATCCTTAGAATATGGTCGCGGTAGCTCACCATTTGCCCTCAGGGCACGAAAAAATCACTTTTTCGCATTATTGTGGTCTGACGAAGGGGAAGTCTATAGGACGTACTCTAAAGATCTGGTTTGGGCGTGGATTCGGTTGAGAATCTATGGGAGAACCGATTCCTAGCTGCAATAAGCGTTTCGATTGGATTCCTGCCCGCGGCGATCGATTTCCGGAAGGACACTTGATGGCCACGCCCATTTTCTGCCCTTTGGCAACGATCAAACTTTTGAGCGTATCTCAGCACTGAGCTAACGGACAAGGCTGGCAGACACATCAATGGAATCAGCGTGACCGGCTCTATAATCTCATTCACAAATTACATCATCACTATGCAATATTGCATCATTTAGCTCAGTGCTGAGATACGCTCAAAAGTTTGATCGTTGCCAAAGGGCAGAAAATGGGCGTGGCCATCAAGTGTCCTTCCGGAAATCGATCGCCGCGGGCAGGAATCCAATCGAAACGCTTATTGCAGCTAGGAATCGGTTCTCCCATAGATTCTCAACCGAATCCACGCCCAAACCAGATCTTTAGAGTACGTCCTATAGACTTCCCCTTCGTCAGACCACAATAATGCGAAAAAGTGATTTTTTCGTGCCCTGAGGGCAAATGGTGAGCTACCGCGACCATATTCTCAGGATCGTCGGCAGTCATGATAGTGATCATTTTGGTGCATTGATCGGGACTGTGCGATGTCTGAAAGGCGAGATATGGTTTTCCGGTATCCATTTTGCAGCTTGGCTACAGCCAAGAAGCGGCATTGCAGCAACTTGAAAAAAATTTTATGGGTAGACCGTGGGCATATCTCAACACCCTTAAAGTTAGGCGAGCAGGAAAAAATCCATGTAAGAATAATGGCACTTCAAAAAAGTGTGCATCGATTATAGATTTCGCATTCCCTGAAAGATTTCGCAATACCCCAATAGTTGCATCGTAATCTTCAATGGATTTCGTATAAGAGCCCACGATGTCGCATCAAACATTCCTCGGGTTCAAAAGTTGTATCAACAATAAAAAGTGTCCGTAAACTTTTGTCCGCTACTGTATGTCGAATGCCTTCTCAAGATAGACACGATAAAGTTAGGAAAAAATACCATTTGAATTATCGTCAAAACTTTGTGACACTTGCGATACAGTGGATATCACGCTTCTCACGAAAGGCTCGGCTTGATTTTGGCACAGACCCTGTTTTTCGAAATCGCGTTTTCGACGTTTTCGGTTGCCTATAGACCCAACTAAGATCCCAGTGAACTATTATGCCACAGAAGTCATTCCCCGAATTTATACAGCTACTGTTCTGTGCAGGTTGCAAACTTTGAGACACTTTTTCAATGGTTCATCGAAGTTTCTGTGAAAACTTTTTGCTTGGAGCTAATGTTGATTTTCAATGATCTTTCGACCCATTTTATATATTTTGTGATTATCATCGAAATTTGCATATTGTTCATTTTTGTTAATTTTCCAGAAAACTGCTCGAAAAGTCAAAAATGTATTCCACTAGGAAGCCGCGGATGGTGATAAGGATTCGAATGATATATTTACGCTCTCATAACTCGGGAGGTAAGGTGGTGAAACGACTGAAAACATGGGAAAATGGAGAAAGAAGCTCGACAAATGAGATAATACCGAGTCATTCACCGCGATTGAGGAGAATGAACCGGTGAAGAACAAAGGAAATCCACAGTGAAATTATCAATTGGATGTTTTCCCTTATATTTTCAGATGTTTCACCACCTTACCTCCCGAGTTATGAGAGCGTAAATATATCATTCGAATCCTTATCACCATCCGCGGCTTCCTATTGTAATACATTTTTGACTTTTCGAGCAGTTTTCTGGAAAATTAACAAAAATGAACAATATGCAAATTTCGATGATAATCACAAAATAAATAAAATGGGTGGAAAGAACATTGAAAATCAACATTAGCTCCAAGCAAAAAGTTTTCACAGAAACTTCAATGAACCATTGAAAAAGTGTCTCAAAGTTTGAAACCTGCACAGAACAGTAGATGTATAAATTCGGGGAACGACTTCTGTGGCATAATAGTTCACTGGGATCTTAGTTGGGTCTATTGGCAACCGAAAACGTCGAAAACGCGATTTCGAAAAACAGGGTCAGTGCCAGAATTTGTTCACTAGTGAGTCGACCCTCTCGTGAGAGGCGTGATATCAGTGCGTTCGCGTAAGAATCGCACCCCCCACGGTACAGCAAAATTTGACCTTCGTTTTTTCACAGTTTTAGATAGCCTTATGGATGGTCTATCGATTTCTAATAGTCTCATGTGTTGATTCATCTCATTTGCATAATTACAGCCTGTCAAAGTTGAGCTGTTTTTCAGTATTTTGAACGCCAGTTGGTTAAATTTTAAGATAATCACTCATATAGATAGCGAAAAATGATCGCCAAAGTTTGCTTGACAACATAGTGTCAACGGAATTCACAATTTCTGAAATTTGCATATTTCCCAAAATTTCGACCTTGATTATCTCGAAAACCAAGAAAAAAACCCCGCTGCATTTTTGATATGTTGTGGATACAGTCGATATCTATCGAATTTTGTAACAATTGTTTGATTTCGAGGGGATCCACATAGTTAAATGCATGGAAAACCGTTGAGACCTAATAGAGGGAAACCCCTCATTTCGTCTCATTCCACCCATTCTACCACACCAGTGCGGTGCGAAATGATAGAAGAACAATGGCTTGTGACGTCACGTCAACTCTCTCTCTTTCATTTTTCACATTTCGAACCGCACTGGTGTGGTAGAATGGGTGGAATGAGACGAAATGAGGGGTTTCCCTCTATTAGATCTCAACGGTTTTCCATGCATTTAACTATGTGGATCCCCTCGAAATCGAACAAATGTTACAGAATTCGATAGATATCGACTGTATCCACAACATATCAAAAATGCAGCGGGGTTTTTTTCTTGGTTTTCGAGGTAATCGAGGTCGAAATATTGGGAAATATGCAAATTTCAGAAATTGTGAATTCCGTTGACACCATGTTGTCAAGCAAACTTTAGCGATCATTTAACACTATCTATATGAGTGATTATCTTAAAATTGAACTAACTGGCGTTCAAAATACTGAGAAACAGCTGAACTTTGACAGGCTGTAATTATGCAAATGAGATGAATCAACACATGAGACTATCAAAAATCGATAGACCATCCATAAGGCTATCTGAAACTGTGAAAAACTCAAATTGCATTTTTACACTGTACCGAAAAATCTGGGAATTGTGCGATTCTTACGCGAACGCACTGATAAATGAAATTGTTTTGACATCATAGCACCCCATTAATGTTAGAAACGTAATTTCAGATATAAAAAATATTACCAGAGTGTATCTGAAACAGATGCACTTCATAAAATATAATTTAATTGTTTTTCAAAAAAACCATGTGTTTTTGAGTTTCAGTTGTGGGGTATAGAGCCCACACGTTCGGAAACACAATTTCCATAAACTTTTATCAATTTTTGTTTCATTGGATCCCGAAATTAGAATAAAAAATATTTTGGAATGTAAGTTTTCTCAGATGGTCATTACATAATGGAGAGCGTCATTTTTTCGCATGGCCCGATCGGGCTGAAAAGTTGGGCGAAGTAAATACATACATGACCCTATAATATGCCTGAGAACGGTGCACTAGTTTTTCCGATTTGGCAAATTACGATAACTTTTGCAAAAGTGACCGCTGCGCAGCAACCTATCGGCCAGGAATGACGTGGTCGTTTTCAAATCGTAGAGGAATGTTTACCCTTTCATATTTTTCCAAGTATGAGACGATATCTCAATTTTGAACAAAGTTACATTAATTCGCGTGAAATTTTTTCGAACAAAAATTCGGAACACCTTGATTTTGAGGCGACAGCTCTCGACAGCGAATGACTTTCATGAGCTCTAATGTCCAAATTCGAATAGAGCGGACCCGAAAGTACCTTAGATTTACGTTTTAGCTGAATCGTAGACTTAAACTTTCTATTTCCACCAGCCGGTCGATTCTATCGCGGTTCCTCTCATATAAAGTGATACGATGAAAAAATGCCAAAAAGTTACTTCCTGTGCTTACCGAAGGCGAGATATCACAAAAAGCGAGGGTCACCAACGTTCCTGTTTGGCAAAAAAAACGGAAGTTTTTTTTATAATATCCCAACGATCAGTAGAGAACAATATCCAGGCTGCTACCACGTGGCGGACTCGTCCGCAGTCTACGCTGCCGCTGAGCCGAACTGCGCCAAGCAACACGGCTTCGTCGCTACGACTCACGACGAAGCGAAGAACTTCTTCCTCACTTCACGTAAGCGGAGCCCCAAAACACAAAATGAAACTACAAATTTCCTAATTTGCGTAATATCTCTTCATATCGCGTAATCTCTTCGCGAGTCGCAGAATGGGTGAAATCATGAGCACAATTCCAATTATTTGACCGAGATTTTAACTTTACTACAAATGTCAGTGTTCCCGCCGAAGACGCCGTTCTGGATCGGCCTCCATCTCGCTGGTAGCACCTTGGAGTGGGTTGACGGAGTGAGCTCTTTCATTCGGTACACTGAACACAAATTTGCTAGGAAAACGCTCTGCCAAGGTTTCGTTTCTTGGAAAACATACTCTCTCGGCACACGAGAGAGCGTGCGGAGCGGGGAGAGTGGCAAACTGTTTCCGAGAAACCAAACCTTGGCAAAGCGTTTTCATAGCAAATTTGCCACTTTGTGTAAACTACGAAATTAAAGTTATGCAGAGCGATAGAGAATGCGTGATGAGAAAATGATAAATGTATAGATGTTCCCTTGCAGTGCACAATGAATATAAATGAGTGGTAAACTTATAATAACGCTGGCACACCTTCTCATATGCAATCGGCTCGTTCAGTCAGTAGATCAGTCCACCTATTGGGCGCCCGGGAATCCGATGGCTGGTAAGGATTGCGTCTACGTGCAGCAAACGACCGGCTTCAACTCGCAGTGGTGAGCAAAATCGGGCGCAGACAGATTTTTTCATTCCTTTCGTTGTCTCGGATTTTTTTGACGGACATTCTGGCTTCTCACGAAAGCCGTTTGATAATAGGTCACAACAAACTTTTGTGGGTTCCAAGCACAACAAGAAAAGTCAATTGAAGCTAAACGCAGCGAAAGGACAGGAACTTGACACTCGCCGATGCATTGCTACTAGAGTGCGAAATGCGAGTCGACGGTCTCATCATTTCGCACACTCTCTTCACCGGTCGGTGGATGAGAGCGTAGGCGCAATGAGTAGATCGTACTCTCACATTTCGCACTCTAATTGACACTACGTGAGGTACTCGGCGGGCTGCACTGACCCAATGAAAGCGACACTCGCCTACTCGTGCCAGCTGACGCCATGCAGCACGGAGTACAACTGCTACGACTACACTCATGCCTAAGTGCATGCCTAAGTGCTAGGGCCTAAGTGCACGTCTTAGTGCATCTTAGTCAAATGTTACTGTCAAATGCCATTTCTCATTTCCGTTCTAACTCTGTTCCACCTGCATTGATGATGTCGTTTCCAGAACATGCACACTACCACTGATGATTGAGCTTTTGGATTCCTACGCTCTAGTCAATGATCATAATCTACTCGATGTGCCATTAGCAACTCCCCCTGTTTACTCGCAATACCATGTCTTTGTAAATGAATGAGCTCTTCCTATGCGCGTCTATTCGGTGTTGCATTGTGCCCTGTGAAGTGGCTTGTTGCACTGTAGATACATATTCTATTATGTGACTCACTGAGTTTGGACGGACTGCTATACGTATATCACGCGTGTCACGTAAGGATCGGGACAAAATGAGGGTGTGGACGTACAATTTCTGACACCCACATTTGTATACATTTTTGGATAGCCCTCGTGGTGCTCGAAAAGATAGCGTTTCGCTTTTTTGCATTATGTCGATTTTGACGACGATAGATAATGATTACTGTCTGAAACGGGAAATGGATCTCCACTTTGAAGCTGAATGTCTCGCTTCAGAGCAAAATTGAAAAGAACTTCACTTAGAGACAAATTGTAGAGAATTTCCAGGAGATTACAATGAACACAATTAAATATCCTGAAATTAATTATGAGGCGAGTTAATTGGCGGAAATCTGCCGTTTGCACCACATTTTGAGACCAGAAAATTTTATTCGCTAATATTGTAGATGTGGAAAAGACACGTCGACTGATATATAGTTTGTAGGGTCGAATCATTTTAGAAATCAGTGTTTGAGATGAAAAACGATTCGAAAATTCCATACTTAGCCGTTTTTCTGATCAAAATTGAGAGATCAGTGCTATCAGTCTCTCTCCTCAAGACGAGAGAGTGTGTGAAACGAGGAGGGCAGTTGACCTTTGAGAGAGGAGAGTGGTAGATCATTGCGACTTCTCTCTTCCAGAGGTGTGAAATAGCAAAATATTGGATTTATTTCGGTTTATTGGATAAAACACTGATTTCTAAAATGATTCGACCCTATGTTTTATACATCAATCGACGCGTAATCTCAAGCTCCAGCTTTCGAGAAAATAAAATTTTCTGGTCTCAAAATGTGGTGCAAACGGCAGCTTTCCGCCAATTAACTCGCCTCATAATTAATTTCAGGATATTTAATTGTGTTTATTGTAATCTACTGGAAATTCTCTACAATTTGTCTCTAAGTGAAGTTCTTATCAATTTTGCTCTGAAGCGAGATATTCAGCTTCAAAGTGGAGATCCATTTCCCGTTTCAGACAGTAATCATTATCTATCGTCGTCAAAATCGACATAATGCAAAAAAGCGAAACGCTATCTTTTCGAGCACCACGAGGGCTATCCAAAAATGTATACAAATGTGGGTGTCAGAAATTGTACGTCCACACCCTCATTTTGTCCCGATCCTTACGTGACACGCGTGATATACGTATAGCAGTCCGTCCAAACTCAGTGAGTCACATAATAGAATATGTATCTACAGTGCAACAAGCCACTTCGGGGATCCATTTCCCGTTTCAGACAGTAATCATCGTCTATCGTCGTCAAAATCGACATAATGCAAAAAAGCGAAACGCTATCTTTTCGAGCACCACGAGGGCTATCCAATAACGTTTCATTCAGCATTTTTTACTTTTTGGGTGTACGGAACTTGTCCCGATCCTTACGTGACACGCGTGATATGGGTATCACCTGCATTGATGAGATCGTTTCCAGACCATGTACACTGATGATTGAGCTTCCACTGATGATTTGCAACCGACACGCGTTTGACCTTCTTCCAATCTGATGATTCAACTGTTCATACCATGGGAATAGAAACTACTGTCCCTAAGCCATTAAACGACTCTCTTTTCCCACTCTTCTCATCTTCAATATAATTTATATGACACTCGTGATCGCTAGCCTTTGCAATTACAGCGCGCGTATCTTGTCGCTGATGAAGTAATAAACTTATTTCTTAGCAGTTGTTATTCTCTCCCCTTATTAATGCCGGGTAATCTGTGAGCACGGCTGGTATCATTTCTCTTACATTCACCATCGGCATGACGGACGCGTGGATATCTTGCGCGGAATTTGCGATATCGATTCCCATCCTGGTCAACGTTTCGGGCCTAATCGCACTTATTCTATCGTCTCAACTTCATCACGTATGCAAGTGAGCTAAATCATAATTGGTGTCCAATTAACATTACAAATAATACTCACTAAAAATGACTAAACGAATGGTTCAGGTTTCTGCTGTTCACAAACGCCATTTCGCTTTTGTTCGTCGAATCAAGCCATGTGCTCATTGTGGCATGGAGGATTGCCTACGAACAGCGACTAGGAGTGGAACAATGTGAGTCCATTTCAATTCAATGCCAAAAATTTAACGGAGAGCGATGTGCTTCACCCCTACCTCCCCAGTGGTATCCCTGTTCCCTCCCCACTACGAGACGAATCAAAGGTTTGTGCCACTGATATCCCAGTGAGTTACTTGGGAACTCGACACCTTTGATGTTTTTCCAACGGAAAGGGTGAACCAGGATACAAGTGGGAGAAACCCCCAGTAGAAACCCTCAGTAGCTGATCATTTTTGTCGATGACGTCAGTAGATGTGCTGTATTTACACGAGAGCAACGCCGATGACTCGGTATTTGGCAAAAGCGTCATTTCAAGAAAAAAACTAGATATGTGCACCGTAATTGCGCAAAAGCTGAGGTGCGTTGATTAAAGATTACGCTGTTTTCAGTTCGCTTTTTCTTTCCCACTATTCTTCACGAGTTCGGGGCGCATTTGTGTGCTGCTTCTTTCCTCATTCTCACACTCGAGAGAATCGTGCTCGGGCGCACGCCGAATTTCTACGAACGCAACCCGCATTTGGGACCAGTCCGATGCGCGGTTATTATCGTGATACTAGAGGTAATGCGTTTCTTAATTATTAATATTTTCAAGAAGTCTGACAAAGAAATTTAGCGAGAAATGCATAGTTTGTTTGTTTGGCTTCAGAAATTACTTTTTAACGAGCATCCCCCCGGAGTATTTCGGAAGAGCTTAGTCATTTCCTCTATTTCCACCCCCATCTGGACACTAGGGACACTCTGAAACGGATTAAACAACGAGGAAAAGAAAGATGGTTTTACCGGTTTATGCCTTGAAATAGAAAGATAATGAGGGACCGACAATTAATGTAATGCTGCTATGGTCATGCGAGATGTAAAAACAGCAAAACAAACATACGGCACGAGCTTAATTACCACAGATAAGTAAGCCGTCGTGTTTACGAGAATGGACGAGAAAACAAATATATAAATATTTATAATTAAGGTTGTTATGGTATCGCCGCTTGTTCTCGCCAGCCAATACGGTATGTAATTATGCCTATTTAATAGGACTGTTTTATTCAATAAATCAATTAATCATTTATCATGCCATAACTTGAATTTAGTAGCAATAAAATGCAATATTATGGAGCAACATTATATTTCAAATATCAAGGCTAGGTGATAAAGACATTGTGCGAGTGAGAGAGGTGTTGCAATTTTTAAAATTACAATATTGGTTCTATTAATATGGTTTTCAGATTCCTCTCGTCTTTACGTTTACGCTGCAGTGGCCGTAGTGGAACTCATCGCTCTACTGGTCATATAAATTAATTTTTAAATTAGCAATATCACAAAAACTACAAACTAGAAAGGAATTAGCAATATGTACTATTATATTTTTTCAGCTCATCATTGCTTGCCATCGCATGACTCGCCTGTACTACAGAACAAAGTTCGCGACGGTGAACCTGAACGCGCGCTATCAGGTGAGACTACTGTACTTATTCCACTTTAACACCATAGCCTGATATTCAAATGTACTGTGGGCTGGGAGAGAAAAAAGCCACGGTGTAACAACTGGTTGAACAGTGCAATTTTCCACAGCCAAAAAATCAGGCTACAATGTGAAAAAATCACTTACAAAATATCTCATACGTCTGGTGACTTTTGCTTACACGTAAGTGAATACGTTGCACCCTAATGAGAGTCAAATGTGTTTTTAACAGTCTTTGTTTCAGGTACGATGTGTCATTGAATTGACTGGTGCTCTCATTCCTCTATTCGTTTGCGCCTTTCTGGGCAAAAGTATCTTCCTCCTACTCACAATCGCTGTTTTCTACGAGGACGAAAAGATCATCGACGAGACGCATCTACTGCTCAGAGTTGTGAGTACTTAGAGTTTAAGTACTTACAGTTTAGTACTTAACGCATGGTAATTAACTGCTTAAGTATGTTAATGCTCAGATGTAATATTATCTATTAAGCTAGTCAACACTAGAAAAGAGATCAAAGCCTAAAAAATGACGATCAGTGTTTCGGCCCTTGGTCTAGACACTGACCGTCTCCCTGGGGGCGGTTCAGATGTTAATGCTCAGATGTAATATTATCTATTAAGCTAGTCAACACTAGAAAAGAGATCAAAGCCTAAAAAATGACGATCAGTGTTTCGGCCCTTGGTCTAGACACTGACCGTCTCCCTGGGGGCGGTTCAGAGAGCATCCACAGACCGGTACATGCGAAATAACGATACCGTAGTCTCACGTTTCGCACTATTTGTAAGCATTCAACTACTTGCCGTGACTAAAGCTCTCTATTGCAGCTGAAAATAGGGAGGGGAGCAAGTGGAAGAAGAGCGGAAAAAATGATAACCTCATTTCAAACAAAATTTTGAATGCACGAACTGTAACCATTAGCGTGTCCTCCGCGCCTCTGTTCTATCAGCCAGTGAAGCGAGTGCAAAGTTACGAGATATTTTCGTGCAGTCATGGTGAAAATGAAAATTGCAATTTCCCCCTCGATTTATTGCTGTCATTTTTAATGCGATTATTTGCCATTATTCTATATTCAGTTCGTCACAACATACTGCGCCGTCGAGCCTTTCCTGCTGATTCTGCAGTTGAAGACGTTGCGACGACGATTCTGTTGCCGACGTTCGCGGAATTCCCATAGAATCACCGTTTTGAGAGTCGACGAGGCGACGGATAAGTATTTTGCGAGTCTACGCGACCAGTGGAATCAATAATCGGCTTTTGCTCGAGTCCCTCTCCCCTTCCTTCAATTTTTTGACTCATTAGCTACCACAAAATCATCTAGATTGTGTGACGCAAGGGGGAATATAACGCACAGTGACACTTGCAAATGACACGAACGCGAATGGAGGCGTACAAAGGCATGCTATTTGACGCCTTAGTTAACGCCGGACTCGACTTATGAAATAAAGTATAAAACAATATTTTGTTGCGTTTCAGAACCATACAATTTATGAGGGTGACACGTGAGTCAAGGCCAACCGATTTCCTCAAGCCCGCTAGATCTATGAGAATGAATTTCTTTATCACCTTTAATATTCTTTGCTTTTTCTCTCTCGTGAAATTGGAATGCGCACGGTTATTTACTATTCTTGACGGAGGTGGACACTTGCACTAGAGTGCGAAATGTGAGACCATGCTCTCTTCATTTCGTACACTCTCTCACCCACCGACCGGTCTAGAGAGTGTGTGAAATGAAGAGACCGTGGTCTCACATTTCGCACTCTAACTTGCACTGTGCTCCCCTTTCGAAAATCTTCTCCAATTCTAAACTGTTGATTGATGGCTTTTCTGTACTCTGTGCTGGAATTAATCGATATCGTTTCTTACCGAACAGCGTCATTCTAATACCTGGTGGAGTAGAAAACCAGCAGTTTGACGGCAATTCCAAGATTCACAAAATTACATGCAAAATATTGATAGCAAATGAATTGACTTCCTAAATTATCTAGAATAATTGTTATCAGAACAAGCACCACACTTGAAAATGTGGAAAAGTTGAACGCTCCCATAAGTATTTGAGTGAGCCCCCATCCACTCAAATCGAATATTGTCACCATGGCACATTGTACGAAAAATACGACGGATGCTCTCCTTATCGAAACTACCGGCTGCAAAAGAAGAATTATATAGGATTGACTTAAAGGAGGAGGAACAGGAAAAATAGAGTTTTTATCTAATGCCATTACTCAATTTCTTCTGTGAACGATAATACAAATCCAAAATTTGACACCCCCATCTTTCTTCTGAATCGAGAAACCCGCGCGCAAAGAAGCTACAGGGCTCAGGGAAATCAGGTTCAAGTGCGACGCGCGCGTGCGCGACTAAACAAATCTCTTGGTCAACTTTCTCTCTCGTGTCGAGTTTACGTGCACTAAAGGGAGGAAAAGGGGAAGAGAGAAGGCCAGGGAAGGGGTAGGCCATAAACTCAACCTCTAGACACTCTACTCGACTCTCCCGGTAGATCAGTCTCTCGTCTCGCTTGACCCCTATCTCTCGCCATACCGTTTCCCAAGCGAAGTTCAGGGTTATCGTGGTGGGATATTATGCTGTTCGTCCTCCTTTAAAGTTTATTACATCGTGATTTGATCAACCTCCACGTAAAAGGTAAAAGGTAAAGGTGTTAGGTCTTCTACACGCAATGCGGTCTCGACCACCCCTATGCCTGAGGGGCAACGAGAGCCTGTCCTGAGATGATTAGCGGCCTGTTGCGAGGCTATTCTCGTGTTGTGTGCACGTGAATCGGGGACCCCTTTCGAGGCATGTGATGGTGTAAATAATAAACGTGAGGACATTCTGGGCAACAGATGAATACGCCAACCACGCGATACCTCCGCCTTGATACACATTCGGAATAGAACACATTATTTCTCTGAATTAATTATGTTCTTGTAATTAGTATCATATGAGAGGAATCGCGAGACTCGGGCTTGCCTGGGGCCCAGATTTAAAGTATTTTTAATTTCGCTGACAATTCTGCTTAAGGTATTTCAAACACTCCTCTATCGATTGACGTTGTTAGAATTTCGATTAAAAATTTCGCAATCGCGTGAAACACGAAAGCACCTGGCGGGTCGTGAATATTTTTTTCGAAATTGCCAAATTCAAAAAAATCATAACTCCATTCAAAATGAAGATAGAAACCTGTTCTTTTTTGTGTTTGATGGAGAGATGCCTCAGCTACGCAACAAAACCATCAGAGTCATTCCTGGCACACTCATCGGTGCAGGGTCGTTGCTTCCGTAATTTTGATTTTAACTTTGATCATAGTCCAAAGCTCCCGCTCCCCCTATGATCGTTCTGGTGATGCTTGTTGGTACTTACTACTTACAATTTTAAAATGAGCAGAAACGGACCATGGGATGTAAAGATGCACTGGAGTTTGTCAGACCGGCCTTAGGCAAGGAATGGACAGATACGCGAAACAAGTCTTGTTTGTGTTGTAAATTATCAGAAATATATCAAAAACGATAATCTCGTTGTTTGTGAAATGTTTTATCGTCTACTTTTGAGAGAGAGAAATCTTTAAAATTTAAAAATTAAATTTTTGGAATCATTGACTTTGACCAAACTTGCATGAATAACGTGATTTATTCAACTTTCTTTAGCTGTTTATGATGTTTGGACAAAGATCTATACGTATTGTATGCTGTGCACTAGAGTGCGAAATGTGAGACCACGGTCTCTTCATTTCGCACACTCTCTCGTCTATCGACCGGTCTAAAGAGTGTGTGAAATGAAGAGACCGTGGTCTCACATTTCGCACTCTACTGTGCACAACTTTATCATACTTTAAACACATCACTTATTTCGTATTTCCGTGTACCTTTTCAAACATTCTAATTTATTTGTCTATATCTCTTGAGAAGGTTCTTGAGTATGTGTGGAACATTTGTCTTTTTGAAAGTGAGTGGCTACCTATTCGTAGAAATTAGCTACAACGCTTATAAAATCATGCATCTGCACGAGGTCTCGCGCTCTGTCTCTCTGGCACTCTCTCACTTTCGCCCGCTCTCATTCTCCTCATTTGAAGCGAACTGCGCGGTGTGAAATGAGAATTACGTGAATTTTAGACCGCTCACTTCGTGTCTAACATGTGAAATAAGGGTGAAATGAGGGCTTTCTTGCGTTTTATATAAATTTCTATTAAAAATATCAACCTTATCCCGCCCTCGATACATCATGTAATTGTGTGGATTCGATAGATTATACCCAGGGCAACAACATATCGAAAACTGGTGACTGGACTCGGCCTGGTTTTCGAGAAAATCTTAGTCAAATTTTTAGGTATTTTTCAAAATATAAAATTTGAATAAACAAATGACATAGGTAGATGCAGCTCATCATGGCGGTCACTTTTGTTCTTTAGACAAAACTTCTAGTTCTTCTCCCTGAAGAGATATACTTGAAATACCTTGAACACTTATAATTATGCAAATTAGAAAATTGAAGTCATGAATAAAACAGAAATCGATAGAGCACACCAAGGGCTATCAGAATCTGTGAAAAACTCAAGTTGTCACTTTTTGGTGTACGGATTTGTGAACGTTTTTTGCGGTTCTTACGCGAACGCACTGAAATAAGTTTATCATTGTTTCCTAAACTAGCCGGGATGTGTTGAGGTTAAATACACTACGCTCTATGCGTACACTACGCTCTATGCATAGTTCTGGGTGCAGGCTTGGTCCAGGGGGATTTCGCAAGCTTACTCCAGGTTCGGTCCAGGGGAAGTTCGGTAGCCTACTTCAGGTTCGGTAAAGGGGCACCTCAATAGCCTGCTCCAGGTTCGGTCCAGGGGGACCTCGGTAGCCTGCTCCAGGTTCGGTCCAGAGGGAACTCCGTAGCCTCCTTCAGGTTCGGTCCAGGGGGAGTTCGGTAGCTTGATGAGGGTCGGTCCAGGGAGAGTTCGGTAGCTTGATGAGGGTCGGTCCAGGGAGGAGAACTCAGTAGCCGGCTCCAAGTTCGGTCCAGGGGGAATGTTCATCTCCAGAAAGAGTACTGGCTTATTCCGTTGCAAAAGGCTCGTGAGGCTGAGTGCGATCAAAAAAAATTGCCACTACGCCACTTCGTGGCAACTTTTTTCGATCGCTCTCAGCCTCACGAGCCTTTCTCAACGGAAACGCAGGATACCGTGGTTTGAGTTAACTGGCGTGTTCGAACACATCGCAAAACGTTTGTGACATCGCAAAACACTTTTCCTCTGATCCCCTACGCTCTACGAATCGTTTGTAAAGTTTTCGACATTTTAGATTTTTCAGGTTAAAAAGAGTTCGAACATGTTCAGACACGTTTCCGACAACATAGATCACTTTTCCTATGATCCCCTACGCTCTCTGAATCATGTGGAAACTTTTCGAAATTTTGGATTTTTCTCGTTAGAACGTGTTAGAACACGTTCAGACACGTTTCTGACATCGCAAAACACTTTTCCTGTGATCCCCCACGCTCTGTGAACCAATTGGGAACTTTTCTCAATTTTGGATTTGTCACGTTAGAACGTGTTAGAACACGTTCAGACACGTTTCTGACATCGCAAAACACCTGTCCTGTGATCCCCCACGCTCTGCGAACCAATCGGGAACTTTTCGAAATTCTGGATTTTTTATGTTAAAAATCGGCAAAACAGGTGAGAACGTGTTTCACATTACTCAAGAACGTGCTAGAAGGGCATCTGACACTTGCGAATAATGCGGCAAACGTTTTGCCCGCGGCGGGATTCGAACCTGGGGGTCTCGGATTGTAAGTCAAGCGCGTAACCCACTTGGCTATGGATTTGGTCAATTAAATTTTGTAAAATGTGAAGGGGATTTTGGTCTGTTGTCGTGTGAAAAAGAATCCGAGAAGATAGAGCGATTTTGAAGCAATTTATGAAGCAGCTTCCCGATACGCGATTCCGAGCCTCCAGAAAGGGGTCAGGGGCGAGAGAGTGTGCCAAAGTGAGAGAGTACCTCTCGATCCCCCTTGCTTTCTCGTTTCAAAACCCCTTCCTGCAAGATTTGCCGACATGTTGAATGATTCCGAGCGAAATTTACGAAAATTTCGTGAAATCGTGTGAAATCGAGTGAAATCAATCGATATTCACTTCGAAAACGGCAAAAGAAGCTCAAATGTGAATCTCGTTACTTAAAAACGTGTTTGGACCACTTTTCACGCTTGCAAAAAATGCGGCAAAAGACTATGCACCGGCGGGGATCGAACCTGAGACCCTCGGATTTGAATTCGAGCTCGCTACCGACTTGGCCATGAAATTATCGATTTTTGGTAAATAAATTTTGAAATGTTTTCAGATGGGTTATCATATGCAAAAGGATTTGATAAGATTGATTGAGTTTGAAGCGATTTATAGCGAAAAAACGGCGAAAAAATGTCCGTCACGCGGAATGAAAAAAAAACACACCAACAGACAGACATTTCAATTTCCTAGTAGTGGAGGAACAAATTAAAGTCCGAAAAGGTTAGTTTCATCTCAACACGGCACTCCTTACTTTGCGCTTCACTATCATCGCTACTCAAAATGCACAAACTCTAGCTAGTAAATGTTGAACGGTTAAAAATCATCGTCCTCTAATGTTGCTCTCATGTCACTAATTGCGCATGGTGCGAAATGTCCTTCCGATAGATAGCGAGAGTCTTCTCCCTTGTGCTATGAGCAAATTGGTAGTCCGAGACTCGTGGGCTGATATCCTCGCAATCTCTGCTTAGAGGATGTTCAAATATTTCCATCATCGTAATCTGAAAGAGCATCGATTGTTCTCAAGGAAATAACTTTAATCGTAAATCATCGAGACAGAGAGTTTGAAATAGGGTTGGTAAAATCGGTTCCTGCTCTCTTCATTTCACACACTCTCTCGCCCAACGCCGAGCGCAGAGAGTGTGTGAAATGAAGAGAGCAGGAGCCGATTTGACCATCCCTAGTTTGAAACTTCAGTGTGTTAGAGAGTTTATGTACTAGCCAGACGTCTTTCTTGATCAACTTTCTAATAATAAATCGAAATGTGCAGTTTCAAGTTTTTTTTCGTTGAGTACATTCATTCATTTTAATTTCGCATTTTGAATGAGTGAATTGGTTTCATTTTTTCTCTCAACCTCCTATGCAGATAGAATGGGCAAAGTGAAGATACAATTTCCCTGATAATGAAATCTATTGCTTACTCGTAGTGATAAAATAAGCAAGGGTAAGAGATAACTTCATTGCCAATTAAAACGCGTTATTTGTAAGAACGTCGGATGGGGTGGCACAACTCCTTCAAAGTGATCGCCCAGGGCTCAAACTTTTTTTCACACATAGCCTGAGGTGTAAATAAAATTTTAAAAGTGAAAAATTAATGAAATGTCAAAATTTGAAAAATCGATAATTTTTTTCCGAAAAAAATTTTTTTTCTTCTTTTTCTGTTGTGTTACATATCATTCGAAAGAGCATCAAAAGTTATGTATAAATCAATAATTTCACGAGTATCAAAGCACTCTGAGCGGAAATAAGTGATTCTATCCGCAGAAATTTGCTGTTTCTGAGAAACTATATTTTTGATAAAATTGTTCCCATGGTTTGCATGCTTCTATTTTGATATATATTATGTGTTTTTCATTGCTGAATATAATTATCACAATCTTATTACATATATCCTGCATAATGGTAGTGGCATCTTCTCCAGACCATGACCACCCAGTTGTCAATTTCAAAAAGGAAATGCGTAAAACTTTTTCCCCGGAACGTTAGCAACTTTTTATGCACGCCATTCGAAAGATCATCAAAAGTTGTGTCTAGAACCATGATTTCAGGAGGATCAAACTACTAGGAGCGAGAATCGATAATCCCAGTCGCAGAAATCGATTTATAAGGCTAGGCTTAATATTCACCTCTATTATCGCTCAATGAGATTGCCCAGGACTCAAAATTTTTCCTCATGCAGCCTAAGGTGTTAAGTAAATTTTAAAAGTAATTTGGACAACAAAATTCAATTTTTGAAAAATCGATAAAAAAATTTTTCCAAAAAAATCAATTTTTATTTTATTTTATTTTTGTGTCGTCTCATATCTCATTCGAAAGAGCATCAAAAGTTATGTATTATTCCATGATTTCGTGAAGTTTTGTAACGTCCAAGCGAAAATATAGATAACACTGTCTTCACAAATTGAGACTATTCGAAGTCACATATTTTTGTTCATTGCATCCCAATCTGTTTTTCTATTCCTGCGAATGGGATTATTGATTCTCGCTCCTAGTAGTTTGATCGTAATGAAATCATGCTTCTATACATAACTTTCGATGCATGAAAAGATGCTAACTTTCCGAGGAGGGGGGGGGGGAAGTTTTACGCATTTCCTTTTTTTGAAATTTACAACTGGGTGGTCATGGTCTGGAGGAGATGCCACTACCATTATGCAGGATATATGTAATAAGATTATGATAATTATATTTAGCAATGAAAAACACATAATATATATCAAAATAGAAGCTTGCAAATCATGGGAACAATTTTATCAAAAATAAAGTTTCACAGAAACGGCAAATTTCTGCGGATACAATCACCTATTTTCGCTCAGAGTGCTTCGATTCTTGTGAAATTATTGATTTATACATAACTTTCGATGCTCTTTCGAATGATATGTAACACAACAGAAAAAGAAAAAATTGAAAAAAAAAATTTTTTTTTCGGAAAAAAATTGTCGATTTTTATAAATTTTGACATTTCATTAATTTTTCACTTTTAAAATTTAATTTACACCTCAGGCTATGTGTGAAAAAAGTTTGAGCCCTAGGTGATCACTTTGAACGAGTTGTGCCGGATTCCTCAAATTTCACTGCGGTCTTACAGAGAACGCGTTTTAAATCTGTTGCTTACCGTGATGTGTAGATTGTTACTGTTTGAAATTGAAGCATGCCTCCCAAAGAGTTGATGTATGCAACTATAACGAATCAAAATTACCACGAATCACAATATCAAGTGTATTCGCGGATATTTGAAACAAAATAGTATGAAAATGCATGTCAAAGACAAAAGATTGCGGGGGGGGGGAGTAAAAGAACTATAATAGAACAATTAGGCCTTAGATACTGTCTAGTCTATAGTAGTCTTGCAAAATAATGAATCAAATCAGGAAATTCCCCCACACATATTTGGATTGGGCGAAAGGGTGATGTGGAAAGGGGAGAGAGAGGGAGACGGCGGGAGAGAGAGAGAAAGAAACAGAGAAAGAAGAGAGAAGCGACCGAAGGACAAGTGACCAAGGGAGAGAAAAGAAACGTCACTCTCAAGGATCAATGTTACTTACAGACAAAAAAAGTTGGTCCCACTAGAGAGATGAGTCGCATCGTGTGCGATTAGGAAGCGAATGAACGATAATCATTGGCGTAACATATATCATATCGATGTTTGAGTGGGAACCCGGTATTCAAATTTCTTTATCTAGTTCTCTCCACTCGACAGTCGTTATCTGAATTCAGCAGTTCTTGTTGCCTGCCGAGCAGGGTTCGTACTCGCACACGTAGGGAAGACCGAGATTGCAGTTGCCTGCGCCCCTGTAATTAATATAATTAACACAATATGTAATTTATTAATTAAAGAGAAATTAATGCAATAATTTAATGCTTAGACTATTACTGCAAACTCTCGTGTGCAACCGAGGAGAAGCTTTGTCGTTCTCACTAGATCATGCTGCATTTGTTCGCTTACAGTAGACGAGAAGGAAAAAATCATGGTTCCCTTTTCTCTCTTTTTTCAAATTATTAACCTTGCTATTGATTGATATTGCTATCAAACTTGTTATAAAGCACTTACCACGGCAGATTCTGCTCGCTCATATCAATATACGCACACTTGGCGATCACATTCGGATTCGGCTCGTTTGTGTCCCAATTCGTGAAGCCGTCGGTCGACTATAAAACGAAGTGTATCAGCTTGATAATGAGAGAGAGAGAGAGAGAGAGAGGGTAACCTTGTCCTCCCACTCCCAATTCATCGCTTCGTTGTCGCGTGAGTAGCCGATCCAGAAGAAGTACTTCTTCTTGTACGCACCCAGAACAACTCAAAAGAACTATCAAATAATGCGTTTAATGCCCCCGAGGCTTCGAAAACATTTTCAGCGTTTCTCTTCTTCGAACACTACAAAGAACACATAAAGATCGTTTTTTTTCTCAAAAATTTCACACAAGCGTAATATCTAACGAAGTAATTTGAGAAAGATGTTCGTTCATTTCAGCAAGAAAAAGTGTTGGAAAAGTCTGATTTTAATTAAAAATTATAAAAAAAACTGACGATCATTGAGATAGGCTCCTTTGTCATTATCGTGCACTGAAGGGAGACGACCTCCGCGAAGATCTTGGCAAGCTTGCTTGGCCTTGGAGTACCCGACGCCCCCCGACATCGGGTGGTAGCAGCCGCCTGCACACCCAGAATGAATATACTTACTATTGAGAGCCTGCACACCCAGAATGAATATACTTACTATTGAGTCTATTCTATACTGAGATATGACACCGAGTATATGATATACTCAATATTGAGTATATTCTCTCGTTTTCGCACGCTCTCTCGACGCGCGAAAATACTCAATATTGAGTATATCATATACTCGGTGTCTCATCGTAGTATATTCATTCTCTGTGCAAAGGACAACGCAATCGAGTTATACCGACTATCGGACTTGATTTTCGTAGGCTGCTACTAAGAAAGAAGCTAGTGACTAGTTGATTCTCTCGGTTCTTGGGTTAGCAGACTCCCAACCGCATCACGAGGGGTGGACCCAATGTTCTGCATTCTAATCAATCAATCAAGTTTATCATGCTGAATGAGTTCGTTGATTGAATTGCGGGATACTGGTGGGTGAAAAAGAAAGTTTCCTATTCCATTTTCTGGTACGTGAAGTGTATCTTACTGTTAGTAGTTTCAAGCATATACTTTTTTTGCAAATTCCAAAAGAATTGTGGAACTCACCGGCCGCTTTGATAGCTGGATCCGGGGATTGGCCTCCGTACGGAACGCGGTCGGCTGCACAATGGCAGTTGGCTGAGAATGAAATACTTGTTTTGATAGACAACAATATCACATCATTCCACAGGCCGGTCAACCTTACAGAAAGGGCTTTAGAGTGAGAGAGCGTGTGAAATCGAGAGGGACTCGCTCACTTTAGCACACTCTCTCTCCCTCACCCCTGTCTGTCGGTTTGGAATCATGTGATATGAGACTCATTCATAGATAATTCGGTATTGATAATCAGCTACGGTGCACATTTATATATAACTTTCTCATGAGTCTCTCAGAGTTCAGAGTTACTAATTTGTTTAGCACTTCAAGTGCATTCTTCGTTACACGCCTTCTCTCGTCTGTCGACTGATGCCACAATAGTTCACCTTTGCAAAACGCCTGAATGGACAGCATATAATCCTGTCCGATGTCGGTTAAGTAGTAACCATCGGAAGCGAGTTGCTTAAGACCCGGACGTTCCTCATCTCCATCATCCAGGAAATCTGTGTTCTTTATTTGTTGGTGTATAAAAAGAATTTCTTGGGGTGCAAGGTGCAAAACAGTTTTATGCATCCTTTCATAACTTTCTTCCAAGTGATTTCGTTCAGTTTGACACTCGTTACACTCGTTTTCCACCCTTTGATGGGGAAATTTCCCCGAAGAAATTAGCGCAGCATAACATTAGCCCTACACACATGAGAACATCTTCAGAAAAATATTGTTTTGCACGCCCTCTCGTTACTTACTGTTGACTATAATGATTCCTTGCGATGATTTGAATTGGTTGAGCGGATTCTCATCGACTTTTCTGCAAGATAATTTCCGACTTGGAGTTTATAATTCAAATAGACGTACGAATCCGAGTCGATTACGTAGTAGATCACTTGTCGGTAATTGGCACGTTCGGGTCTACTCGCTACTCCTCGCTGGAACATGTCGAGAGCTGCGCCGAAGGCTCTCAACAACAATACATTTAAAAATATTAATTAATTTAAAAAAATAGTTACTGATATTAGATGATTAACTTCATAACATCGATATTGTCGAGGCCCTTCGTTATGTGCACCTTTCCCTCGATGCGGTCGGTACTGGTCATGTTTAGGTCGTAGAGTATCTAAATAGTAAAATTTCAAAAAGAGAATCCCTTCTCCCGGATCTCTTCTGTTTACACTTTCTTATCGCTATTTGGCGGATCGTGCAAAATTTAATAGGAAACCCGTACTCGTTTCCCACAATGAAACTCACATTTCCTCAGCAAATCTATACATAAGCGAGGAAAGAGAAAACGAACTTGGGCGTCGCTAGCCATAGAGATGACTCCCAATCTCGTGCTGTAGGTAGCAGCGAGATCCGTCACTATGGCGCCGTTACCGACGAAAGACTCGATCATCACTGCCGCCTTTATTTACGTATTAAAAAATGTTTGAACACATAATAATAATTCGTTTAATGCTACAACGTCTTTTACATTAGTTCGTAATAACGTGCGTGCAACAGCAGAAGTCAAAAAGGCACTGATTTTTGCTTAATTTGTAGACGCCCTTGAAATTGTGCCTTTTTTGTCGGAATTTCACAGAAAAGCATTGGAAAATGATGGACTCACAGCTTCCAACGAGTCTTCTCCCATAGCCTCGGAAGTGTCCAAAATCACGGCAATATCCAGCCAGATCTCGTTGGGATTCCAGTCGACGGGAAGATTGAACTTGCCACCCAGGTCACATCCACAATACTTTGCCGGTCCAATATCTGAAAATACGCAAAATCTCATTTCGCAATGTCAAACGTATTGTTATTTTTCAATTTCTCTCTCGCATAATTGCTTATTTATTAAATGGTAATTCTTTTAATATCAAAATATTAAAAAGGCAATGCAACCGACCACCAGTTAGCAGCTCGATCACAAAAGTCTCGGGTCTTTCTCCAAGGTCCTCGACTTGCACAAAAGATGAGTATTCAATCTGAAACAAATATTTTTCTCCATGCACGTATCATACGTTCATCTTTCAACGGTTCACCGAAAGACCTGAAAGTTTCAAAACGTTCAATACTTTTCTGAGCTTCTGATGCATTTCCTCAGTTTCTCTTTATTTTCATTGCATTCTTCATGGTCGATTATCCATTTTCCGTTCGAAATTAAATTGAATTTTAACAAATAACGAGCGTGGAATCCTTGCCAAAAATTCGCGAATGACCGGAAGAAGAAGCCGGTGAATAATGCATCAGAGGTTCAGAAAAGTCTTGAAAGTTTTGAAACTTTCAGAAACTTTCAGCTCTTTCGGTGAACCGTTGAAAGATGAACGTATGATAAACGCATTTCTTTCTTCAATAGTAAACTATGGTAAACATTCTATTATAATAAGAATCAACATTATTAACATCTTTCATTGTTATCCATAATTCGTAATGCACGCAGTTGCTACTGTCAGTCTCTCTCTCTCCTATTCCATCGACTATTTATATTTTTAATGCGTTTACATTTTTTTCAATATACTCATTTTTGTGAAAACTAAAAAAGTGCAAACCAGGACGGATTCGACATCTTGCACTGACCAGTCGACAGGCCCGTTTCCGGCGCTAAAAAATCATTTTTTTCTTTTCAATGGTAAATTTTTAAATTAGTATAACCTCCAAAAAAAATAAAACTTACGGCACTAATTCTTTGTATCCGTGGTGCTGTAGGTTACAGATGATGTCCGAGTAGTCTGCGGGATCGAGAGATACGGAGCCGCCGGCTGTTACCGGCATACTCTCACTGAAATTTAAAAAAAAAAAATATTTTTGTACAAAATGCATCTTAAAATTTTGGCGATCTCATGTAGACAATATACATGTATATCCAACCCTCCCGTACCCACACAACGAATGATAATTTCCCTTTGATTGTGACACATAGTATTGTCAATGAATAACAATAATTTCACTGCATTCCACCTCATTTTAAAGAGTATGGAATTGCGGTGTCTATTGAGGTTCTGGAGGTTGTCGCTCAAGCCACTGGTGAGTAGAGCACCGCGCTCGCCCCGCTGTAGTTCTAGCCCTGTAAAGAATCGATTAGAGAATGTTAGTTTAGAATGTTATTAGCTAAATGTACTGCTAATTTTGAATACGACTATTTGGCTCTCCCAAATGACTCTCACTATCCACACTCCAAACACGAAGAATACAAGGTTCCGAGATGAAATTTGTTCGGAGCGATCGTTCTCATTTGTATAATTCTCTTACTGCTGACCCCTCTCTGGTGCACCGACCCTGTTCTGTAATGGTGAGGCTAGTGATTACCGGTGGAAATGTTGTTCGTGTACGTGAACTCGTAAGATACTCCCGCGTCCACGAGAATTGTGACTACGTTCTCGAAGGAAGTAATCCATCTCGGCAGATTGGCGCATCTGATAGTGCGATGATCAGTTTTTGATGTAGTGATGCCACGTCTATGTACTTGATGAACACTGTAAATCTGTTTTCTCCCGTGAATTTCCGCACCTTCATAATTTATATAACGCACAACAAGTGATATCGAAGAGGTGAATCCCTAAAATTATTGGAGAAATGTTTGAGGAGTAGGGCCTCACGAATTAGCCATTAATGAAGATATTGGCAAAATTTAAATTTCCTTAAAGACGACTTACTTAAAGGATTGGAGCGGGAATCTGTTCTCGGTTGTATCGAGGCCGGCGCCAGTGAGCCAAGTGATGTTGCCCTTTCCCAAGCACTTCTCCATACCTACGGCCATGCCTCCACCGGCAGAGGCGAATACGAGGTTGGTCGCGCCCGTTTCACGTTGAGTCTGCAAGCAAAAGCCGTCCATACATTCTGGTACACCCAGAATGAACAAACTCAATATTGAGTGTATCATACACTGAGTTAGGGCATCAAGTGTATGCTACACATACAAATCTCTCGTTTTCGCACGCTCCCTCGACGCGCGAATACACTCAATATTGAGTGTATCATACACTAGATGCCCTAACTCAGTGTATGCATTCTCTGTGTAGTATTCTTTTCTTTCTCGATGAATCCACATCATTCCACAGGCCGGTCAACCATCCAGAAAGGCTTTTGGAGTGAGAGAGCGTGTGAAATCGAGAGGGACTCTCTCACTTTTGTACACTCTCTCGCTCTAACCCTGATCTGTAGGTTTGGAATCATGTGAATCGTGTCGGCCGCGTCACCAATCTCTTATTCAAGAAGACGTAAGCAACTGTTTGCCTAGCCTACAGAATCCACAATCATTCCATTCGCAAAATACTCAACAAGCCAACGTTCGAACCGAACACATGATTCCAAACCTACAGACCAGGGTTGGGACGAGAGAGCACGCAAAAGTGAGAGAGTCCCTCTCGATTTCACATGCTCTCTCACTCCAAAGGCCTTTCTGGAAGGTTGACCGGCTTGTGGAATGATGTGCGAAGTCTCGCTACAATACGAGTCTACGATAATGCTACTACCAGTGTGCACATTAACATTTTGACATTTGGATTTGACAGACTGTAATTATGCAAATGAAGTGAATCAAGACATGAGACTATCAGAAGTCGGTAGACATTCAGAAACTGGCTATCAGAAACTCTCGAAAAAAACAAGTTGCATTTTTCCCTGTGCCGAAAAATCTGGTAATTGTGCGGTTCTTACGCGAGCGCACTGATATCCGAACCTTATTGGTGAACTCGATGATGCGATGAGGTGCGCTGGTGAGGATTATTGAGAATTCGAAGTTGCAGGAGAGAGGGGCGGTCTGCTCGGAGACAAATCGCCACGCGCCACCACTCGCTCCACTTGCGATGCAGCCTCCCGGAGACTCAGCAAGAGCGTCAAGGCTGAACGGAAAGGGCTAGGGTTGGTCAAATCCGTTCCTGCTCTCTCCATTTCACACACTCTCTCGCCCAACGCCTAGCGCAGAGAGTGTGTGAAATGAAGAGAGCAGCAACCGATTTGACCAACCCTAGAAAGGGCTCACCAAATTCCGTACGAGACATTGAAATACAATGCAATATTTGCGAGTATTGATTCGGGGGCGCTGATAGATTTGGTTGAGGCATACATGTCATTAAAAGAGTTCTGCGTGATATATGCATTTTTTCACAGGCCTTTTGATGGATTACTTTTTGACGCTCTATTTCAAAGTCAGTGAGCAACCTGATGGCGTGCCGTACCTGATGGAAATTCGGTCAGTCTGCACAGAGATGTTTTGCAGCGCCGCTCTTGAAGCGTACTGTAATTTGCCAATTCTTAAATGTCTTTATATTTCGAAAAATAAGATTTCGAAAAAAAATGTTTCATGAATTTTATTTAAAAAAAACTGACGCCATCTTCCAGGACGATGCACGCGAAATCCGTCGATACTTGAGGCCCAGCATTTATCTGGAGTAAAATTATGCTCGAAGCTAGGGTTGGTCAAATCGGTTCCTGCTCTCTTCATTTCACACACTCTCTGCGCTAGGCGTTGGGCGAGAGAGTTTGTGAAATGAAGAGAGTAGGAACCGATTTGACCAACCCTACTCGAAGGTCGACGAAACAATTTCTGACTATTCACAACACAAATGCATTTCTGGATTGCTTGATGGGAAAATGCTAATACTCCTTGGATTTTTGTTTCCATTTCGTTAAAAAGGCTAATTTATGGTGGAATGATCAACCTTGTTCTTGACTTCGTTGCATGAATAGACGAATCCGTGCGCGACTTGCGCCACTAACAGCAGAGTCAGTACCGCTACCCGCATCTGACAACGACAAAATGAATCGGATTATATTTTCTAATGCCCATTCAGTGTCACATCAATGTCCATCGATGTACTCCTCATTTCACCCACTCTCTCGTCTACCGACCGGTCGAGAGAGTGTGTGAAATGAAGAGTACGTCAATGTACATTGATGCACACTGAATCCCACATAAGAAACCGTCCACGAGAGGCCGGGGGCGCTGATCCGGATTGCGAAATATAACGCGTATCATGCTGCTGGCATAAATTATCATGTACCATGTACTTGTATAAAAATGTACTTGGTCTCCTAAACAGATGCACACGGAGCGCGAACTCTCTAGCATTATCCTCTCTAGAGAACGCAACTGTCTTAGATAATTGGAGAGATAGTGAATGCATTGAAGCGAGTGGAGAGCAAATTTTCTAGAATATAAGTGAATCGAATTCTCTAGAGAGGCGCATATTAGAGAGTTTCTGTTAGAAAGGGAAGGGGTATTAGAGTTTGAAAATCGGGAAAATAATTGGACTAGATCTCCACATTTCGCGCACTCTCTCACCAAAGGGATAGTATGACATTGTCCTAGGCTTCCTCGGTAAGAGCGAGCAGGGCGTAGGCGGAGTCTATGCCGAGTTCGAAGCCTTTTGTGTGCGCTTTCTGATCAGAAGGTGATTGCTCGCGCTATCAGTACATCACTTTCACGTTGATTGATCAGCGATATGAAAAAAGAAACGCACCGGTGATACGAGAAATAGTAACAAGTGCACGGAGCAGAAATGGGAAAACAATCTCAAGGGAAAGCACGCCGAAATAATCGATAACAGCGTAGGTAAAAGGTAAAGGTGTTCCATGTCAAGCGATTTTACAGTAGCAAGCTACCACGCTAGATGGGGCAAGCCGGTAAGCCAGCTGCAACGTGGGATTACGTAACCCAAGCTTTCCCAAGGCATCTAGGGCACGTTACCTTTCGCAATCAAAGTTGCTACCAATGTACCGCCCCGGGGTGGATGGAAGGCTTGGTTGGCCTCGGCGGGGATCGAACTCGTGACCCTTCGAATGACTAGCAGTTGCTTACACCACTCGGCCATTCCGCCGTTAAGCGTAGAAACCCATTGAAAACGAGGTGTACCAGCTAATAACATCGGGAACGTATAGTGTGCCAGGCGCGAAACAACATTTTACCATTTGATGTGAGGCTGAGGCCAGCTGCGATCGGGCTCGCTTCAACAAAAATGGTGACTATCAGTGCGATTCTGCTCTTTTCTACAAAGCTTTCTCATGCTCTTGCGAGATTCTGACGAGGGACACAGTCTGAGCAATGATTGTGCGCTTTTGTGTACCTGCATGTTGAGAACGCATTTTTAAGTTATAAACAACGCAAATGTATATTTCAATTTTAAATATCCAATTGAATCCTAAAAAGATATCACTATTGTAGATTGTTTTACCAGGCAATTTCTTTTTTTCCGTAGATCGTGGCGGAGTGTACCTATAGAGTGCCTTCTTTGTTTCTGGGCACACTATGGTCCCAGACAGCCACGATTAACGATTTAATCTATTGCATACTGAATCATTACACATCATTCCACAGGCCGGTCAACCTTACAGAACGGCCTTTGGAGTGAAAGAGTGTGCGAAATCAAGAGGGACTCTCTCACTTTTTCACACTCTCTCGCCCTAACCCTGTTCTGTAGGTTTGGAATCATGTGATTATCTTCGAGTCGCGTATCCCACTGATAAATCTTGAGGAGAAGCATGTGTAAACAGACGTCGAGATGTCGACTATGAGCATAGGAGATGGAATAAGAGAATGTTGTTCTTACCGACTATGAATACCCCCCTCATCTGGTTGCAAGAAGATGAACAAGAGGGGGCTTTTTCGGACATGATGAAAATCAGACTTTTAGTATGCTCTAAAAATATTGCAACGCAACATCACTGCGAGGAAGGCGTATTGAAGCATATTGGAAGATTGATTGTGTGCGAATTGTCTGGGAAAAGTGTTCATCATGCCGGGGACAGAGGTCATCAACTATTTCTGTGCATCTGGGCCTTGGTGAGGTAAGCTGGGGATACGAGTAGCCTGAACACAAGAGACTTGCAATGTAATTACAATCAGATCCAATCGAGATGACGTCAGTCCTGGTCACATCACAGATTTATCGTCACAAATAGAGCATTTCGTAACAAATACAATAATATCGATTTCATAATATTGATGCTCTGAGGTACAGTACATAGCAATAAACAAAGCTTTCAAGCGACAATTGCAGTGAACATGAGTAGGGATGGGGAAGGCAGAGGGAGGAGTGAGACTGGCGCATGCTAATTGATCCCATCCCTAGTGATGAGCTCAAAGGATACCGGCGGGATCGGTATTCGCTTCTTCGAAATCGTTCATTCTCAACGGATTCTCAATTGATATCTTCGTTCTTCGCTGATGCTCGCGTACAATCAGGAAAAAGGCGAGGGCGAAGCATTGCTGCAGCAGTGAGTGAATTCCGCTCGAATCTGCAAAAAAAAATCGATAAATATTAAATAATTTATTGATTTTTTTGGTATAGAATCTGATGCATTCAATAGAGCAAGCAACAATGTCTACAAAACAAATAAATATATTGTTTTTGCTTTGTTTAGCTCTCCGTGCTATTGTTACATCATGAACACAGTATCATGGCGAATGCATTGAAGGAAATGCAAATGAATGGGCGGAGTTTTTGCACTATTTCTCAAATGTTGCTTTTATTGCACTCCCGTGAGACTGTGTGAATGCATATAAAAGAAATACGGATTTTGCGATTCAAACACCAAACTCACAACTCGCCAATCGTGGAATTCGATCCACCACCAGCATTGGAAGTTCAACGCTGACGACGACGCACACGAGATACAATTTCAAGCGGTGAGTGCCTGAGGGCATGTATTACAAATTTACGAACACTCGTCCGAAAGAATAAAACGTTCCGTTGATAATCCGTGCTAAACAACAGATAAGGCTGCGAGAGAGCATGGCAAAGTGAGAGACACGTCGAGGTATAGAAAGAGAGTACACCACCAGTAGGCCATTTCATAGGCGTACCATTTTAAAATTGTAATAGTGATTTGCCTTGAGAAGTAGCGGTTCCACGAGTTACATTGGTGACTTTTTCCCCGCTTGGGGTGAAGGGTCGCGTGAAAAATAACGTTACTTGTCAACGTCATTCTGAATTCGGGCCAAAATATTTTCTGCGCGCGCACGAGTGCTCGGAAGCTGCTAAGCCATTGCTTTATTTTATTTATTGCTGCGCGATTTAATTGTTGACAATCAACGATGAAGCTCAAACGAACCCTCTGGCGGAATAAAGAATTTGATCCATGAGAAATATTTTTGTTTGTCTAATTGCGAAAAACTGGTACCTTCTGGCCTCATCCAGAAAATGGCGATAATGATAACGAACGCATTCAGTATTATCGTACCGTCGAGGCCACTCTCGAAGAGGAACTGAATGATTTTGTGTGTCCGAATTAAGAAAGCATTGGCAAACTTAGTAAACTCAAGAATAACGAATTTCACCCAAGCATTTGGTGCCTCTTTCCTTTCGCACATATCATCACTAAAGGCCGACGTTCCACTGGCACCAAAGATTTTACCGTTGAGTTTGGTCCGGAAACCCTTCTTTACACTAACCATAACGAATTCGTTATGATGAAAACATCCCGTCATCTTTCTTTCTTCTTCGAAATATCCTATACGAAATACAACCTGGAATACAACAAAATTTACGATTTAGACAATTACACTCTGAGGGTTGATAGCGAGAAATAAAGGGATGCGAAGTAGATTTGCTTACCACGGCAAACAGTAAAATTCCAGCAAGAGCGACTCTCCGGATCCTCTTATGCTTTTCCAGTATGCAGTAGATTGTTAGAGCCTGAATAGTAATTTCCGTATTAGAGAATTTTTTTTCAAAAATGGAGGAGAAATTTTTGGTGCGCACTAGAGGTGGTCAGTCGAAAAGCCGGAATGAGAGGGAGAACAAAGGAGAACAAAGGATTGAACCGGAACGAACCGGAACGGAACCATTGTTTGACATTATTTCAGACAAAGACATTTTTCGACTGATCATCCCTAGTGCGCGCTCCCACTGGTTTCGCATTCCTTCTCTCACATGACACGAAATGGGTGCTAGACTCCTTTGCACACCAAACATATGCTGAACCGCACAGTGAAGCTCATATATTATGAAACTCATGTAAATATAAAAATTATTTTATATTTTTTTTGTTGTTTATTAGTAACTTGTTTATAAGTAATAAGTAACTTCACCATCACGAGTTGTGCCTCGAAGAAGACGAGAAACGTATTGAGGAAGCTGAACACTTCGCATAACAAAGAACCCCCCTTAAATGTCGGGTTTAAGATATAAATATTATGTTTAAACAAAAACCATCGAAACCTAACCTTTCCCATCCACGATTGTGCAAAATAGGCATACAAGACGTAGTCAACAAAGTAGAGGAGATAGAGAACAGCATTTACGGCAAGCTCGCAGATAAAAGGCTGAAGTAAATTGTTTTTTCTTCAAAAAGAGTTTTTCGTTCTTTCTAAATCGTACATAGTAGACTTGTCTGAGATGTGGATATCTGAACGCCCAAAGTGCCAAGGAGCCGTTTGAAGCAAAGACGAGAAAAATAAGGAAACTGGTTGCTAGTGTAACTGAAAAAGTATGAATCTCGCGTGAAATTGGATAAAACGGACATCAATTGACCTAATTTGGAGCTTGTTTAAATGCTTAGCAAATAATACCGATGGCTGAGTTTCCGAATGTTAATTGCATGACGAATTCTCGGCATGGACGGAAAAAGAAAAGAATGACGAATGTGTAGTTTATACAATCTCGATACCGCCACTCACATGATGCATCTCGTGCAGTTTACATGAATGGCTCCGGTGATTGTCTGCACGAAGAGCGGCCACGATTGTGCAAGGCGCGTTCTTCTGTACTCATCATACGTGATCGCCAGAGAACCCGTGGTGATCTCGCCCCATTGTCAATATTTCTCACTTTATGTACAATATCTAAGAGAAGAGGTTTAAGATAAGTTCTGGGAGAAGAGGTCTAAGTTAACGTTAGAGTTTTAGCTCTAAGAGAAGATATGAGGTAAGAGGTGGAGGAGAGTTTCAGAATAGAGGGATACGGTAGCGGTCAGGGAAAATACGGCAGGAGGAAAAACGAAATACATTCACGATGGAGAGGAAGGCGGACTAACGTGACAAAAAGTCAAAACTAAGTTGACTGCGGAAAGTGAGCTCGTTCGACTTTTTTATCTTTGTTAGTGTGCTCCTACACTCAGAGAAATGTCTGTCATATATGGCTCCTGAACTGCGCTTGTATGTTATATATGACATACAAACGCAGTTCAGGAGCCACATATGGCATACATTTTTCTCTGTGCACTAATTCACTGATTCCATGTCGGGTTTGGATGGGAATAAAATATTTTGCCTATTATTGATTGCATTAAATAATTCGATCTACGTCGGCCACAAATATAACGGATCTCTGGATTGTTTAGTCTACAATCAAAATTCGGAATGTGCGATGCAATGTTTATCTTGTGCATTTCCTCCTGCGAATGAGCGGTCTAAAATGATGAAAATGAGAGGGACAGAGAAGAAACCTCCCCCAACTCACGTGGATCGTCCATTTTAGACCGCTCATTCGGAGTGGAATGGGTGGACTTAGGATGAAATGAGGTGTTTCTCTCGATTTCAAGCCTGTAGTTTTTCAAGTATTTCGATGTATGCCCCCCCAAATTTGAATATTCTGTTTGAATAGTTCTTTAGATTAAGGTTTTGTCTGCAACATATCAAAAGATGACGATTCACAACTTTCTGGTTTTAGAGAAAGTCTATGCAGAAAATTCATGATTTTATTAGAATTGAAAATTTGGATAAACAAATGACACACGATGATGCGGCTTGTCGAGGCGGTAAATATTGATATTTGTGTCAACTCTCTATCTCGACTCCCTGGCGACCTACAATCAGAAAACTGCGAAAAGGGTCGAAATTTGAAATCATGTAATTATGCAAATTAGAGATTTCAGATCATGAGCAAAACGGAAATCGATGAAGCTCACCAAGGGCTATCGGAATATGTGCAATAATCATCAAGTCTCTTTTTGCTGTACGGATTTTGGGATGATTTGTGCGATGAAATTGTCTTTATCTTGACTCTTTAAGAAATGGCTTTGAAGAGAGCTGCTATTACAAATTTAAAATGATACGCACCTGAAATGTACTACTAGTGGTGTACTCTCTTTCTATACTTCGGTGCTTTTCTTGTTTTATAACGATCTCTCGCACCCGAATCTGTTATTTAGAAGCGGAACGTTTTTTTACAATTACAATTTACAATTATTTATTCCGCCAGGGTTAGGGGTTTCGTGTGAGTTCTTTGTAGTTTGTCGATAGTGGAGTCGGCAGATGTCCGTAGTCTTCAGACGATTCGGTTGTTTTGGGGGCAGGGTGAAGGGGGTGCAGCAGGGTGGGTTAAATCAGAGTCGTAAGAGAGACTCTGATGTGAAAGAAATAGACGGCAATTCGTTAAAGAAGGCATCCCACGAATAAAAAATAAAATGGGGACCCGAAAGTCCCTGTCGATTCAATGAAAAATACGGTATCTTGAAAGCACTAAATCTTGAATGATTTTATGGCTAAAGTGGGCAAAATGCCAAATGCAGGTGTCGCGCATGAAAAGCGTTAGCGCGCGAGATTTTAATTTTCAAAAAAAAAACACCCTTTCCCCTATCTACTCGGCGAGAGCGACAGACGACCAGAGCTCTCTGCGTTCCTGCCACCCTCCAGAGATGCAACGCTCTCTCTCTCCGTTCTTCCCAGGAGGAGCAGAGACGCAGAGAGAGAAAAGGGGAGAGTGCCTTACAAACTCCCCCTTCCCTATTTCTTGTTCAAATATCTATTACAGTATGATCAAGGTATTTCCTGAATCACGAATGGTTGCCTGTCGAATTTCAAATCTTTCAGCGGCTGTATCTCGCTCCAAAGGCTACGGTAACACTTAGGATAAACGGGCGCGTGATCGGGTGATGGTCCCCAACAACACTGCGTTGGCAGTCTATGTGACAAAATATTCGTGGGAGGCCTTCTTTAATCAGAGATCGGAAGACGATAGGAGAGCTTTTCACAGTTTCTCGACTTAGAGCGTTCCATCTTTGCACTGACCTTGATACAAAAGTAGAGTGAGACTTAGGCACAATGAAAGGTACAACAATGCGAAGCTCGTGAGTATTGCGCAAATCGCGTGCAAGAGGGGAAATTTTTAGAAGAAAGTTGCGATTGAACGAGTAGAAATTGTGAACGGTCTTGTGGAGGAAAAGAAGGTCGATTACAAGACGTCTATGCTCTAGAGTTGATAAATGGAGAATATTGAGCCTATCTGGGTATGAGGAATATGGAATAGAGCATCTGAAAAACAGTCTGCGAGTGAAGTCTGTTGGTCAGTGAAGTAAATATTTTGGACGAGTGTTTGTGAATGTATGCAAAGATAATGAGAACAAGCGGCGGAACTGCATTGTAGAATAATTTTTCACATATACTTAGGGGCCACAACGTGGATAGCCGATTTTCGACGTGAGAGTGGAAATCATATAGAATAGATGCCTCATGGTCCCATTAAGACAATACTTTTTGCCGTTTGTCAATATCTTGCCTCTGACATGGGAGTGACCTGAACTCACATTTCCCGATCTTTTTGATTTTACCATGGCAGTATACATGTCTAAAGACTATCTCAAAACCATTGTCAAAAGCTGCGGAATCCGTCTGGGAAGCGAGTTAGCAGATTTCACGCCCCATAAGATCGAAAGAACGCACTGTTTCCAACTGCAGCGGTGGCCGAGTGGTCTACGGCGGCAGGGGTAGGAGGGGGAAGTGAGGTCGTGGGTTCGGTTCCGCTCACCAGAATTTTTCTTTTGCTCATTTTTCAGTGATCCTTGAATGTTTTCTGGAGAGCAAATGTAGTTTGATGTGCTACTGTTCGTTCTTTGCTCATTGTCGTACTATCGTACGTGACCATTCGAGATCTGCTACTTGATCTACCCGTATTGATCGACTGGAATGAGAGTACAAAAGGCGGAAAATGAAACAAGGAGACTATTCTCTTCATGTTTTCACCTGCTCGCGTCGTCGGTCTTCTCGCTGCCAAGCTCGGAATCGATTCGGATGTCTCTTCAGCTACCCGAGAAGAACGGAAGCTTGCCGGAACTTTCGCTCATCTTCTCAATGAAGCTGGTTTGGATTCTCTGGTGTACGGAGAGGATGATGAACTCGTGCCATTTGACCCCAATGACGAAGAAGATGTGGACCCAACTTGGACCGAGGACGATTTGGATCTTGTGAATGATGTTCCCCCACCAGATAGGAAACGATTCGCGTTCTCAAACGGATACGCGTCTCTCGAAGCGGTGAGTAAATTCGAGATTTTTGAAGTTTTCTGACTACTTTCTCACCTTTTTTTGTTCAACAGTATACTTTGCAGATAATACTCGCATCGAATTACTTCCGGTCAACAACCAGCAAGGCTCATCGGACACTCGAAAGCATGAAGACCAAGCATCGATTTCTGGCCAACTCCAACGATCTCCGTAAGATGGAGGCGTTTGCAAAGGAAGCCGATGAGAACTCATCCCGACGCACCAATCGAATCATTGCACTCCAGAATCTTTCTGACGATGTGTACATGCAAGCTATGAAAGCGATGGAAGAAGGTGTGTCACTTTTGATCTATTTCCATCCTATGGGCTATCCAATTATGCATCATTTTACGTTTATTCGTACCTCCAGAAAGGGGTCAAGAGAGAATGAGTTAGAGATGGTATCTGGTTTTTTTTCTTCTCTGACTCCATTTCTAGAGACCAGGAACGATATGACAATAGGGGAGAGAGTCAATAGAACTACTAATTGAGGCACACTTCTCTATTCAAGGTTACTCTCTTCACGACATCGATCTCCAAGTTATGGCCATCGATGTCAATTTGGAGATGAAATATCTGGACAAGTTCGAGGCGTCACAATCGTGGGTCACGCGATTCAAGAGGAAGCGTCGAATTGGATCTCGTCGGACAACTAAATTCGTGTCGAAAGTGAATCACGATGACGACAAGGCCATCAAGACTGCAGCCGCTGATTTTGTCGCTTCTATCAAGGAAGAGATGAAGACTCGACCACTCAATCAGATTTGCAACAGCGATCAGAGTGGATTTCTGAAGGAGCTGCACTCTATGAGGTACTAGAGTGATCTTTGATCTTTGAATTTCCTGCGTTAACTGGTTGTTTTCTATGATTATTTTGTAATTTGCAGAAGTCTCGCACCAATTGGAGAGAAGACAGTAGTCCGCTGTGTCCAATCGAAGTCATCACTCACTCACAGCTATACCGTAATGCCCCTCATCTTCGCCGATGGATCAATGGGCGACTATCTCTTCGTTGTTCTCCAAGAGCCGGGTGGCTCTTTCCCCAAGAAGAAGAAGATCTTTGACGCTCCGAACTTGGTTGTGACTGCAGGAACCAGTCACAAAATGACCAAGAATCACATGCGAGAGTGGGTGAACAAGGTGAGCATTTCTACCGCATTCCTTGACCTACCGTACCCCACCCCTCTATCACCTACCGTACCCCACCCCTCTATTACCTACCGTACCCTACCCCTCTATTACCTACCGTACCCTACCCCTCTATTACCTACCGTACCCTACCCCAACTCACGAATTGATTGGAATCGTATTCCAGTGTATCTTCACTCCATCGACGACCTCCAACGATCTTCTCATTCTGCTCGATTCGTGGACGTCCTTCCGAGATCAAGCAGCCATCGACTCTTCTCTTCCCTCTGGCAAGACTCTTCACACCCGTCAAATTCCGGCCGGAGCCACTGGCATTTGCCAGCCCCTTGACGTCTTCTTTTTCCGGCCTTTTAAGGCATTAGTGCGTCGAATTCAGGGTTACGGGTTCCGCAATTTCCCCACATTCATAATTTTCCAACGTGATCCCATTCTAAAAGTCATTTCACTTTCGTTCACTGTCATGCGTGCCCCCATCTTTAAGCCTATGATTCAGTATGCCTGGCATGCGGCCGGTTACCTTGATTCCGCACCCACCCATTCAACCAAGTGCTATTCTCTAGGTTGCATGATGATGTCATTCATCAAATGTCCTATGTGCAATTTCACATGGTGTTTCAAGTGTTACGTGATCGAATTTCATCGCTGTTGATAACATAAACATGTCTCACGTTGTTGGTACGATTCGAAAAATGAGCAAAAGAAAAATTCTGGTTAGCGGAACCGAACCCACGACCTCACTTCCCCTCCTACCCCTGCCGCCGTAGACCACTCGGCCACCGCTGCAGTTGGAAACAGTGCGTTCTTTCGATCTTATGGGGCGTGAAATCTGCTAACTCGCTTCCCAGACGGATTCCGCAGCTTTTGACAATGGTTTTGAGATAGTCTTTAGACATGTATACTGCCATGGTAAAATCAAAAAGATCGGGAAATGTGAGTTCAGGTCACTCCCATGTGAGCCGAGATACACCTCGAAATCTGCACGCGAATCGCTAGTGGGAGAAGCATCAAACCGGGGAGAGGAGAGAAAGGGGCGGAGACTTCTTTCACCCCTCTGGTCAGGCCCTCTCCATTCCCCACGCTCTCTCATCGGTCAGACGGTGAGCGAGAGAGTATATGAAATGGAGAGGGCGCTCCCCTCTCCTCTCCCTCGATAGGGAGGGATTTGCATGAGTTCAAACATCCCTATCTGCACTCTCAAAAGTGCACGCTCTCTCGCCTCTCTCTAGCCTCTCTCGACCCCGCGTCCGAGACAGCGCTCTCTCTCCAGCGCCGCTAACCAGCACAAGTCGTCATTCCACAGTCATTTCCGTACTGAAATATTTCAAAAGAGTAGCACAATTCACGATTAGATAATTACATGTAAATTTTTGTTGAAATGTCACTGATAGAAGACTAGTGCATCTAAAAAAAGTACCAAAAACCTTCATTCAGTGTATTTCTCCATTTTCGCTTGCTACTATGATTGATCAACTTACTCCTCCAAATATATACGTACTCTGACAATTTAGTCGCAATATACCACTCAGTACATAGCTTTGTTCATTTTAATTCTGCCATTTTCACACAGGCGAGATCTGGCAGATTCTGCCAATCTCACACAGGCGAGATTTGGCAGATTCTGCCAATCTCACACAGGCGAGATTTGGCAGATTCTGCCATTCTCACACAGGCGAGATTTGGCAGATTCTGCCATTCTCACACAGGCGAGATTTGGCAGATTCTGCCATTCTCACACAGGCGAGATTTGGCAGATTCTGCCATTCTCACACAGGCGAGATTTGGCAGATTCTGCCATTCTCACACAGGCGAGATTTGGCAGATTCTGCCATTCTCACACAGGCGAGATTTGGCAGATTCTGCCATTCTCACACAGGCGAGATTTGGCAGATTCTGCCATTCTCACACAGGCGAGATTTGGCAGATTCTGCCATTCTCACACGAGGAGATTTGGCTAAAAGATAAGTACAATCAACAACGTTTTTTTATCAATAGTTTTGAAAATTGACAACGATATAGCAAATTGGGGTCAAAACAAACAAGAAGCTATGAATATTACAGGGAGACAAATGTGACCTACTATTTCTAACAAAATTTCGACGAAAATTTCGTCAGAATTTGTACATAGGGTAAAAATAAAGTTGACTGCCTATGGGAAAATACTTGAAGGGTTCATCTAAAGCGATGATAGGGAAGAACATAAAAGGAGGATTCTTCTGTCATGCCAGTTCCTTCGTTTATCTCCTCCCATCTTCTCCAGTCCTTTTCAGCCATCTCCCTCTGCATATCACGGTTAAACCTGAAAAAAAAACCCACAAATTTAATCGAATATTTGTGTGAAAGGCATCCTAAAGCTATTCACTTTTCTCGTAAAAAGATTCTAAGCATGACAGTTTCTCATTATTCCTCACAACTATACTGAGAATGAATTGTCAAGTAAATACGGTTGATATATCGTCGCAAATGGATCAAACTAACTAGTAGAGTCCTCGTCGAAACAGAGTTGTTGAAGGAAGATAGAAGGGAAGAAGAGGTGTCGACCGCTCAGTATAAGCGAAGAGAGTCAGTGTGAAGGGAATAATCACAATTGTTCAAGGCAAATTTGGTAATTGGACTATGCAAAATCATCAATTACACCCTTAATTCCATTATCCTCTTCACACTGACTTTCTTCGCTCATTCTGAGCGGTCGACACCTCTTCTTCCCGTCTCTCTTCCTTCAACAACTCTGTTTCGATGAGGACTCAACTAGTTAGTTTGATCCATTTGCGACCATTTATCAACCTTATTTACTTGACAAGTTATTATCAGTATATTTGTGAGGAATAATGAGAAACTGTCATGCTTAGAATCTTTTTACGAGAAAAGTGAATAGCTTTAGGATGCCTTTCACACGAATATTCGATTAAATTTGTGGGTTTTTTTAGGTTTAACCGTGATATGCAGAGGGAGATGGCTGAAAAGGACTGGAGAAGATGGGAGGAGATAAACGAAGGAACTGGCATGACAGAAGAATCCTCCTTTTATGTTCTTCCCTATCATCGCTTTAGATGAACCCTTCAAGTATTTTCCCATAGGCAGTCAACTTTATTTTTACCCTATGTACAAATTCTGACAAAATTTTGGTCGAAATTTTGTTAGAAATAGTAGGTCACATTTGTCTCCCTGTAATATTCATAGCTTCTTGTTTGTTTTGACCCCAATTTGCTATATCGTTGTCAATTTTCAAAACTATTGATAAAAAAACGTTGTTGATTGTACTTATCTTTTAGCCAAATCTCCTCGTGTGAGAATGGCAGAATCTGCCAAATCTCGCCTGTGTGAGAATGGCAGAATCTGCCAAATCTCGCCTGTGTGAGAATGGCAGAATCTGCCAAATCTCGCCTGTGTGAGAATGGCAGAATCTGCCAAATCTCGCCTGTGTGAGAATGGCAGAATCTGCCAAATCTCGCCTGTGTGAGAATGGCAGAATCTGCCAAATCTCGCCTGTGTGAGAATGGCAGAATCTGCCAAATCTCGCCTGTGTGAGAATGGCAGAATCTGCCAAATCTCGCCTGTGTGAGAATGGCAGAATCTGCCAAATCTCGCCTGTGTGAGAATGGCAGAATCTGCCAAATCTCGCCTGTGTGAGAATGGCAGAATCTGCCAAATCTCGCCTGTGTGAGATTGGCAGAATCTGCCAAATCTCGCCTGTGTGAGATTGGCAGAATCTGCCAGATCTCGCCTGTGTGAAAATGGCAGAATTAAAATGAACAAAGCTATGTACTGAGTGGTATATTGCGACTAAATTGTCAGAGTAAATGTAAGACTATTGTAACCAACAATATCCGCATCGCGTTTGCGTTGCACCGGTACTTCGCAATGCATTCGATTTTCATTCAAACATTGTGCTTGACGATGTGAAAAACGTCCACCGACAATATATTCGACACTAAACTTGTCCTAAACTTGTCCGTGATATTCGACACTAAACTTGTCCTATTTGTGCGCAATAGTGGCACATCACATGGAGGCGATCTTGCGACAACCACATTTTACAGACTTATTGGTTACATGCCTTTTCACAGTTCGACTTGCTCATCAGCAGTCCTCATGTGCTCATTGCTGGTACTTGCATGCGGTACCAGGACACCGAGGAGCTGGTGACTGAGCAGTGCGCCTGTCCACGGGTCAGTTGATCTGGAATCACATTTAGAAAATGATAAGGATATACCAAGAAGTCAAAACACTTCCCTTGTTTACCACACAGGTTCGCAACCCTCTCACATTTGCGCGCTGTGGTAAACACAGCAAGTTGCGTTTTGCATTTTACGTGTTCCTATCGTTTTATAAAAGTAATGTGCTTGCACTGCTTACAAGACTTGCAATGTACTGTTGCGTTTCCCACGAACTCGCACACTCCATCTCTCGTTTAGCGCGAGAACTGTTCCATGCCATCGCTGCATCCAGGCACTTCTGGACTGCCACAAGACACGCGCACGACGGGAATGATCAACTGTGAACTTGCGGAATGTGAGCATTTCATTTTGTGGCTAAGATTAAAATATCATAGCACTTAGTACTAAAAGTGAAATATGATCAAAACTATAATGACTGTCTCACTCCTTCAGACAACCATACCTATTCTTGGGGGAATTCGTCAGTTAATTCGACGATCAAATACTTTCAGTTAAAGGCGAAACGAAATCCTGCCGTGGACACGTGTGCTTCATTGTGCAGCAGAATACTTTCAAACAAGTATGTTCAGGTTTATAACGTATTCGAAATGCGAGGAAATACTTGAACACGAGCGTACTTGTCACAGCCACAGTTTTTAACGGTATGCTACAATCGTTGCTCAGAAGACTGTGAGTGTGGTAAAATATTGATAGATATACTAGACAGCGACATTCCGAACATATTTTCAGGGAAAAAGTGGAGTGGAGTATGTGATTTTCAGCGTCTCGGTTGCATCACTTACGACGAGCGATTCGACGACAAACAATGGCGGCTGGGCACGTTCCAATATCTAAACGAGCCAAGCTTCTTGTGTGATACAAACATGTGCAATGCGGGAAAGGTGAGCATATGTATTTCCATTTCTAAAATAGGGATTTTACTTTGTCTCCGCTCAAAACAAATGCAGGCAGCGAAGCGCAAGTTCGTCTTGGCGTCGGCCATACATCAGCACCAGCCCACTAGCTGCAACTGCTTCCCGCCTGCAGCAGAATCGGCTGCAGTTGCTGCAGCTGCAGAAACTTCTGATCTGACTCTCATTCTGACCATCGCCATACCTTTAGGCGTTTTTGCTGTCGTGTTGGGTACCGCGGTAACGTTTCGCCTAGTCACAGGACGATGGCCCTGTTCATTTCTCAAGCGGAAAACAAGTACAGTCACTGTTGTTTTGTCCAAAAAGCAATGAGCGACGCATCGTAGAGAGTTTTTTTTAATTGACCAAATCAATATGTCGCCCTGTGGCGGCATCGATTATGCTCATGATGCGCGCACTCACAAATTATCCTATTTCACCCTCTCTACGATGCGTCGTACATTTCCTGATTGTCACAATAAATAATGATTGAGGTCGCAACCGGAAGCTGTTGTGCAAGAGACTGTCAACAAAAGTGCAGTTCCAAACATAATTTGCCACATTTTAAAGGAAATTGGCATCAAGCAGCCAGGAACGAAAGAAATTATTTATGATAAAAATGCATGTCTCTCAAAAAAATGCCCAAAAAAATTAATTTTGTCGCTTCATTTGTTCCATGCCTCGTAGAGCTGAGAGAAGTACGCCTTTGCCGCCTCATTTGAATCGTGCACAGAAGTTGACGCCTTCCCGCCAATCATGGCGGTTCCCTGATATACACAGGAAATTCTTTTCGATATTTGTAGTAGACACATAGAAGCACTAATCAAAATAAATTACTTTTTTATTACAAACACCAGAAGATAACTCACCCTGAATAGTTCGAACGTCTTGTGAATGATCCAAATCCTTTCGAATTCACGAAAAATCGTGGGATTACAACAGACTGCGCGTAGTTGGTGCACTACGAAAAATCTAAAAATATATTAGTGCTTTGTTTCCAAATTCGCCTACAATTTGAAACCATTTCACAATATAGTTGCCATTTTTTAAAACTTGTCGAAATACATTACGCGTAAAAGTTGCGTACATGACTAGGAGTAGATCGAAAAGCGCATAGGCAACGTCCCGCGTCGTCTCCCAGGTTCGAGGACCGAACCTGCAAAATATTCATTAAGATCTTATTTACATCCTCTGAAAAATCTTCCGGAGCGGAAAATGACAAATGTGCACCGCACATTTTGAACGAAAATGCGGCAAAAGCAGCGAGTCCAATGGGCGAAGGCCGTACCATGATAGAGTACATGTACTGAATAGTATGTCATTACAACACACACAGGAAAAAATGTGTTACTTTTCATACTTGCCATGGACGAGGAGAGGAACCTAATCCATTAAAATGTATCAGGTTTCATACATTTTAATGGATTAGGTTCCTCTCCTCGTCCATGGCATGTATGAAAAGTAACACATTTTTTTCTGTGTGCACGATGAAATAAAACATAAACCAACTTGATAATTCCTTATTCAATATGTGTTTCTTCATAATTTTTTTCTAGCGTTTGACGAAACGCAATACAAAATAGTTGCAATTTGAGTCTGCTTCACCTCCATAACTACGACGTTCTCGTTGACTTGGAACGTTTTCGAGATGGAGTAAGAACCGACGCTCGCACCTCGCGCGATCTCTTGCCGCAACCGAACGTTGATGCGGTAGGTGCGAATGAACGCCTGAGTATTCTGTGATTCGAAATACGGAACAATGACGCACTCAATTCGAAATATAAATTTAGCTCAATGTTCGTTCAATGCGTTTGTTGTTGCATTTTACACTATTGTATTTGTAACGATTTCTCGTTTATGGCCGATGTGGATTCAACTCACAGCGGAACTCAGTGCCAAAAATGCCAGCTGATCGAAGCAATGCCTGGAAACGGTGGAATTCTTTTTTTTTCATTTTAACGCCACAATTATTCTGACAAACGGTCTGAAAAACGTTAGATGCGTACTCGCTATTGCTAAATTACTGACGAAGTAGCATAAACAGAAATAAACTATAATTGAAATAAAGTGTACCTTCCAGATTCAGAACGCCAACGAGAACGTTGGGAAGGATCATTGCGCTCTCTGCCCCAGCGAGTACAAGTAAAGTGGAGAGCGACCCCCGTTCGTACCATCTCCAATAGTGAGTCGCGAAGTATCGATCAATGGCGAATGATCCCATGCTGAAAAATGTGCGCTGCGTTCTTACTACAAAATGTTGCTTTCTATGGTTACGAAAGAGGATGAGGAGGGTCGCAAACGTGCATGTCGTGTAAGCAAGGGAATTCCGCGTTTATGCTTTTTTGTTATGATCGAATATATTTTTTAAAATTCAACATATCCATTTTAATGGTTGATGTTGTATCTCTCAATCCCCGAATTATCTTTGACCCATAATTTGCTGAAGACATATTCTCTAATAAAATTCAGCTGTTGACAAATTTTCGATGAAAAATCAAATTGATGTCAGCTATGCCGTTTTCACTAACACCTGCAGTGTGTTGTCTGATAGTGAGTGAGATTGCATGTTTGGTAATACCAAAACTAAATTGGTATGCAGTTTACGGCAGCCGCTAACAAGACGCAGCGATACAAAACAATAGAAACTGAGAATGGGTATCCGCTACACCGAACCAGCATTCCAACTACAATGATTTTGTCATGTAGTAATCGCAACTTGTGAGCAACATTCTATCAGTGAAATCATCAAATCTAATGGAGAGAAAATGACTTCATTGATTTTTGGATCATTGGTTGTCCTAAACAACTGGGAAGTATTAAAATGTTCTTTCACGTTTTAAAACTTTCCTCTCGTAACATTAATTCGCTTACAGCGAGCAGTAATAGCCGAGCACTGTCAGTTTGATAAGGTCGCAGGTGTACATGATAGGGTCGGCTGAAATGTAATAATAACATAGTAGTAAAAATATTAAAAAAATCATAATAATAATAACTATTATTATATTATTATCATTGGAATCAATCATTATTTCTATTTGATTGTACTCACATAAAAAGTTGTTCCACAACACTTCTTCTATCTACATTACCGAAAAATATATATGTTTCACTATAAATTACAGTGAAAAAACCTCACGTTCGAGGGGCAGATCGTTCATCTGGTAGTACACGCTGACAAGTCGTGCAAGCTGCCCGACAGCACTGTAGCCGGTCGCGAGACAGACCTGGATGCGGAAGTTGCGGTGCATCAAACCTGCAGCGACCATTTCTCGTGTTATATTTGTTTTTCGTATACTATGAAGACACACCACAATACGACGATCTCTATTAGTAGTGAACTTAAAAAAACGAAATTAGGTAATATTAATTAATAAACACTTAGTACTAAATTAATAATTCATCAGTATGTTGCACACTCTGGCCACTTGCCGACAACTGTAATCGGTTGATTGAGGAGTACCAAGTGAAAATTATGATGAAAATGTAATTTAGAAAAAAGCTTTTACCAATATTTTAACAAGAACAAATGTAATTTAAAATATTAAGATAAATATCATGAAACAATGAGAGAGGGAACTTGCCAGCACTAGTCACAGCAAGACAGAGGAACGGCCAGAGAAAGCAATGCGCGAGACTAAGAATTACCTGCAAACGAGACGCCAAAGGTATAGATCGCGGCAGAAGAATTGATAAATCTGCTCCGAACCTAGCACCAATTTTTCGGCGAATTACAACATCGCATTTTTTGTTAGTTACACAATATTTCAGGAGTGTAGATAGGAGAAACGATATGGAGGGAGTATTGACTGCCCGTTCATCACTTTTCCCCGCAACTAGCCTCAATAAGATGACAGCGTGAATCAAAAGAGGCGATCGAGCGGTCGAGGTGGAGTTGAGCTTCACGAAGTGATGAGCAGTCTCCATTTGTACAAGGCACTCTCAAATAATGTAGTTGAGTGTAATCGGGAGATACAAATTAAATTGCTATCAGACATAACAGGTGAATTCTTGTAAAAAGGATAAACGAGGACTGCAAAAAATATCCGTAGTTTGGCCACGAAAAGTGCGAGTACTAAAAAGTGCTTCTTGAGCTTCTAAAGTATGCGGTTTGCAGGTGTATCGACTGCCTAGAAGTAGACTTGATATCCGAACAAGACCTGTCGCTAACCTACATATCCGCTGTGATAAATTGCATGTTTTCGGTATCATTGGGAGTCAATTGAGCAAGAAATTGCTCGAGTGAAGTAAATAACAATCTGGTAAAAGAAAAAGCGTAGTTCATAAGAGAGACTATCTGAGTCGATTGAGATACGGCCGTACAAGGATAAATTAACCCATGCTGAAATAATGTTCCTAGGGTAAACTTTATGTGTAGAGACCGAAAATGGCCATAAGAAGTTTCGTAGATCAAACCCGGCTGAGATATGTTTCACAACATGAAAAAAGTGAAAAAAATATTTTTCGCAGGGAATGTCGGAAACCCTTACATAAGCATATATTTGGGTAGCTAGCGTGATGGAGAGTATTTCTTGCGTTGAAACTTAATTTCTAACTATTCTGACAAAAAAGTTACGAATTTTTGAAATCTCAAATTTAAAATTTCCATATCTAGAATTTTCCCAGTGCACTTTTAGATAAGTTAATTCGATAGCGCGTGAAAAGTTACCCCTGGGTGCACCGAATCGTCAAGATTTGTTTTCTTCAATTTGACGAAATCGTTGTTTGAATGCGGCCAATCGCACTATTACGCGACGTAGCACGCGACGCGCGTCTCGATAACGTAAACAACTGGTCTATTTTCGAATCCAAAATTACAAAATCATTGAGAAAATATGATTTACAATCAAAACACACTCAAACAATCCTTCCAATGTACAAGTTTCGGATTGTGTGTAAAATCGGAAGAAAACTGAAATATCGATTTTTAAATTTTTACCATGGTGCTCAACTTCGCCCTAAAAAGCTCAAATAAATTCTTAGAGTATTCTTATGCATCTGCCAACCGTAGTAAACTCTTATATGCCAAAAGTAAGCGTGAAAAAATGGTTTCATTATTTTTCATTTTCATGAATTTATGAAATTTAGAAAGTTCATGATATTTTGGGAAAAAAAACTACTGATCTAAGGTGGTAGTAACATTTTACACACTTCTACATGATTTCTGAAATTCTTTGACAATGCTAGCTGGTTTTCAATGTTCAATAGTACATTATATAGGGAACTGAAAACAGAACACTGTCAAGTGTACAGAAAATAGTTAGAGATTGTTTTCATTTAATAAATGGCATGAAAAGAGAACTCCCAGCCACATAAAATATATATATGGTGACGCTATGGAAAAATACTTTTTAGTGTACAAAAAGTTTTTTTTTGCAACTGTGTCTTGGAAGTCCGAATCAATTTTATCGAAAATGTGTCAAAAATTATGGAAAGTTTTTCACATTCTCAGAAAATACATATTTCTAAACCTAAGATAGAAAAAGAATGATTTTTCCACACCGTTATAGGGTGTACATGATATCTAAAACACTGCACACTGCTCTTTTTCAGTTCCATATATAATGTACTATTGAACATTGAAAACCAGCTAGCATTGTCAAAGAATTTCAGAAATGATGTAGAAGTGTGTAAAATATTACTACCACCTTAGATCAGTAGTTTTTTCCCAAAATATCATGAACTTTCTAAATTTCATAAATTCATGAAAATGAAAAATAATGAAACCATTTTTTCACGCTCACTTTTGGCATATAAGAGTTTACTACGGTTTGCAGATGCATAAGAATACTCTAAGAATTTATTTGAGCTTTTTAGGGCAAAGTTTAGCACCATGGTGAAAATTTAAAAATCGATATTTCAGATTTCTTCCGATTTTACACACAATCCGAAACTTGTACATTGGAAGGATTGTTTGAGTGTGTTTAGATTGTAAATCATGATTTCTCAATGATTTCGTAATTTTGGATTCGAAAATAGACCAGTTGTTTACGTTATCGAGACGCGCGTCGCGTGCTGCGTCGCGTAATAGTGCGATTGGCCGCATTCAAACAACGATTTCGTCGAATTGAAGAAAACAAATCTTGACGATTCGGTGCACCCAGGGGTAACTTTTCACGCGCTATCGAATGAACTTATCTAAAAGTGCACTGGGAAAAGTCTAGATATGGAAATTTTAAATTTGATATTTCAAAAATTCGTAACTTTTTTGTCAGAATAGTTAGAAATTAAGTTTCAACGCAAGAAATACTCTCCATCACGCTAGCTACCCAAATATATGCTTATGTAAGGGTTTCCGACATTCCCTTCGAAAAATATTTTTTTCACTTTTTTCATGTTGTGAAACATATCTCAGCCGAGTTTGATCTACGAAACTTCTTATGGCCATTTTCGGTCTCTACACATAAAGTTTACCATAGGAACATTATTTCAGCATGGGTTAATTTATCCTTGTACGGCCCCCGTTGAGAGAATCTCAATCGACTCAGATATTCTCTCATAATGGGATGTGTTGTCGCAAATTATAATAGCGGGAATTCATCGCGGTTCAATTTCATATAGAATTAGAGAGAGAGAAAACACAAACTTCATGGAAATGGTTTAAAAAACGAGAATATACTCGTATGAGGATCGTCGACTCTAGTTATTGTATTTTTAGTCGTCTGAACATTGGTTAAACCATCAAAGACGAGTTTCAATTTTGAGCCATGTATCTGATTACAGGTTTAGGGGAGAGACATTCGGTCACTATTAATGTTTTACCCATGATTAAAATGGAGGGAATGGTTCAAAAATATAGAGTCACAATAAAATATAAATTTGTTTTCGAAGTAAAGGAACGCCTATATAAATATTTATTAATATAATAATATATGTATAGGATACGTAGAACTTGTTTTGACTAAGAAAATACGTCTTATTCATAGAGAGTGGCAAAAATAATACATACCAATCACTCAGCAATTTATTTTTTATTGAATTCTAATTGTACCTTAGTCATACAACATACGATTCTTGTTCAAGTGATCATGGTCACATAAAAACAACTTTGCTGGAGAAACTAAGAAGAGTGATCCTTCATCTCGACTTTTCACTCATGAGATTTGTTGCAAGCAGAAGCAATGATGCCATACAGTCCGATAAACGACAAGTTTTAATTCTAGGGTTAGAAACTATGAAAAAACCTGTTGTTTGATGACAGCGTCGTCCTTATCGAAGATTTTTGAAAATGCCAAAATCTAAAGGACATCGGTCTTGTCCTTTTATTTGAATATCACAATCTTCTCAACCAGTATTCTCGCATTTACTTCGTAAAAGCTCCAAGAGCAATGGGCAACTTTGCGGTTATCTTCGAAGATGTTCATTTCGGTAAAACTAACATGACATTTCGTCAAAATAAATTTAATAATAGTATGCAATGTATGTACATGAAACCGAGGCATACCGCAGTCATACATTGTTTTGACTATTATTTCTTGCCAAAACAACTTTCACGGATTTTATTCATACTAGTTCAGATACACTTGATTAAAATTGTTTTTTAAAAGATTATCCATGTTGAAAGGTCATATGATTTTGCTTTTTTTCTCACCAATGAAATTTTCTTCACGTCAATTTTTTTAAAAAAAACAAGCAAACTTAAAACAAGCACATTTGAGCGGCTGGTTTCATAATGAACGTTGTTCTTCTCTACGCCATTCGTCGATTTACGAAGAAATCTCTTGGAACGTACAAGCATCTTCTTACTATTTTCGCAGCTTACGACACGTATCTCGTCCTTTTGCACGCTGTCCTTAAGCCGGTCACTTATTTTTTTTATTCTATTTTAGAATATTCTCTAATTGAAATAATGTTTCAGAAGGTGGTCATCAAGCCGCCAACATTTGGAGTTGTTTCGGACGATGTTCTCGAAAGTCGGGTTAGCTTTTTTGTTTAATTTAATTAATAATGATAATATAGAGGTTATTTGGCATGTTATGTAGGACTATTCAGAGACTATCTGAGAGGATCGAGTTTCTGTCAACAGTGGCCGTACAAGGACACCTAACCTATGCTGAAAATATCACCATAGAGTAAACTTGTGGCGTAGAAACCGAAAATCGACCTTAGAAGTGCTGATTCTCAAACCCGGCTGAGATATGCCACTGGGTATGAAAAAACGGCAAAAAAATTCGAAGCGTCAGAACCCCCTACATAGCTATATATTATGAAAGCTCATCGGAAAAGAAGCATTTTAGCTGTTGAACATTTCTTTCTAACTATCATTTGAAAAAAGTTAGAAATTTTTTAAAGTTTGAAAAAAATATAAAATATTTTTAATGTATGCCAGTGCATTTCTCTTGTTGCTCATTCGATTCTACGCGAAAAGTTATCTTAGCGCAAATTTTTGAGCCCGATTTGACTTACAGGTACTATTTTTAAAAATTCGTCGAAAGAGCCCCAGTAGCGTATTTATACGAAAAGTGAATATCCACCAAACCACACCATTTTTCACCGTATCTTTGTCATTCGTGCTTAAAATTTGTTATTTATTAATATAAATATTTCCCCTTAGATAATTGGTGTTTGCAACGTTCTACAGGCAAAAAAAAACTGAAAAAATAAAATGCAATATATAACCCGAAAATGAATATTTTGTATATATGAAATTCGATTGACGGTCTATACTGTCAGATTGGTCCCTAATATTGCATCAATCGTTCAAATGATATTTTTTTATAATTTGTAGCTTCTTTATTGACCAAAATTCGGTCAGGCAGGATTACTATAAAATGATCGAAATCCCAAAAAAAATTTTTTTTTTGACATTTTCAAAAATTTGCAATGGTATGGTATTTTTTGCCTCTAAAACTGCGAAATGAACAAAAATTCAAATGAAGAACAAAAACTAACTTATCATATAATAGATTCAAAATCGGGGCAGATTTAGTTAAAGAACCAGGAGTGAAGAAAACTTTGCAGATAAACAATTACTAGAACATGAGGGAGATTGCTTCTTACGAGGGGTTCCGGTATTTCTATTTGTTTTTTTTTCCTATGAAGTGAAAAATTTGATATTTTTGAATAAAATAAAATTTCAGTCCATCAAGAATGCTAAAACCGCTATGCTAAAAACCGTCGCCTATTTCCGAAAAGACAGAAAGTTATTTATTTCGGTCAGATGATTCGATTTTGCTACAAAAAGAGGAATTTGGGGGTTGTGACCACTCCCGGACTGAATGCGCACAACCACATTTCGTGATAATGCCTAGTTTTTGAGATTCGAATTGTGGTGTATTCCCTACCGCAACACGCTGTGGAGAAAAGGCGAAACTTTGAAAATTCATAACTAATTTCTAAAAAAATCGCAAAAAAAGCGGTTTTTAGCATTCTTGATGGACTGAAATTTTCTTTTATTTAAAAATATCAAATTTTTCACTTCATAGGAAAAAACAAATAGAAAAAAATTCTTTAATAAAATATTCAAGACCGGAACCCCTCGTAAGAAGCAATCTCCCCCATGTTCTAGTAATTGTTTATCTGCAAAGTTTTCTTCACTCCTGGTTCTTTAACTAAATCTTGGATAAGTTACTTGTTCTTCATTTGAATTTTTGTTCATTTCGCAGTTTTAGAGGCAAAAAATACCATACCATTGCAAATTTTTGAAAATGTCAAAAAAAATATTTTTTTTGGGATTTCGATCATTTTTATAGTAATTCTGCCTGAGCGAATTTTGGTCAATAAAGAAGCTACAAATCATAAAAAAATATCATTTGAACAATTGATATTAGGGATCAATCTGACAGTATAGACCGTCAATAGAATTTCATATATACAAAATATTCATTTTCGGGTTATATATTGCATTTTATTTTTTCAGATGCCTGTAGAAAGTTGCAAACACCAATTATCTAAGGGGAAATATTTATATTAATAAATGAAAAATTTTAAGCACGAATGACAAAGATACGGTGAAAAATGGTGTGGTTTGGATATTCACTTTTCGTATAAATACGCTACTGGGGCTATTTCGACGAATTTTTAAAAATAGTACCTGTAAGTGAAATCGGGCTCAAAAATTTGCGCTAAGATAACTTTTCGCGTAGAATTGAATGAGCAACAAGAGAAATGCACTGGCATACATTAAAAATATTTTATATTTTTTTCAAACTTTAAAAAAATTTCTAACTTTTTTCAAATGATAGTTAGAAAGAAATGTTCAACAGCTAAAATGCTTCTTTTCCGATGAGCTTTCATAATATATAGCTATGTAGGGGGTTCTCGCTTCGTTCTCGAAATATTTTTTGCCGTTTTTTCATAACCAGTGGCATATCTCAGCCGGGTTTGAGACTCAGCACTTCTAAGGTCGATTTTCGGTCTCTACGCCACAAGTTTACTCTATGGTGATATTTTCAGCATAGGTTAGATGTCCTTGTGCGGCCGAATCTCGAGCTTCTCAGATAGTGTCTGTATTACGCACGACCTCTAAAAATAAATAAAAATTCAGCGAGCCACGAGCTTCTTCTGCGCCTGTTTTACCGTGCCATTTACGCTGATGAATATCCATTTTGTTTATCGTTTCTGGTCCGTTAGTCGGCCACATTTGATACCGATATTTTCTGAGAAGAAGTTCATACTCTTTCTGTGCTCTACTTCGGTCGGCGGACTGGTAATCTGGTGAGTAATGCTCTCGGTATTTAAGAGCAATCACAAAACATCGCCGAAAACACGATTTAAACAAAAATAGAATAATCAAAATATGCTGAACGGTGACAAGAGAAAATTTTGATCTTAAGAATGCGACTATCAAACTTTGACGTATCTTAACAATTAGATAAATAATACCAGATAAATGAAACCGATTTCACTACGTCGACTCGGGCATTCGATTCTTGCCCCATTAACATAGTTAACTCTCTCGTATGCGACACTCTGGCGGAATGCATAATGAATCCATCGTCTTCAGGTATCTTCTCTGCGTTTACTGTCTGACGGGTGAGATTGATGAAGTTGGTACGGTGATTCTCCGTGAGGCATACGATGAGCGCTACGGCAAGATTATTGACGACGGATGGATCGTCATGGACTGGGTCAGTATTTTGATTTGTTTATTGTGTTCATAAGTTATTGTGTATTAGAAAGCTAGCAAATATAATTACATTGTAACCGCCATGCACAAACAATGTATTAGAGTTTGAGATTCGGGGAAAAATGGATTAGCACTTTCCATTTCGCAAACTATCTAAACCTGTCGATTGAAAAGAGAATGTGAGAAAGGAAGAGATCTAATCTTCACCCGAATATACAAACTCTACAAACATTACAAGATGTCAAAAGCATGTGATTCTTATCCAGGTAGTCTTCAATCCTCGTGTCTTCTTTGCCATGGTCTGCTTCGACATCATCATGGCTGGCTCCTTCACACTGGCTGCGACTCTCGCCTGTTTCACCTTCTACCACATCAAAACCACGCAAACATTCTCAGCCCAAGCACACAGTCTGCAGCTCAAGCTGTTCATCGCAGTGTGCGCGCAGGTTGTGCCATTGCACCCCACCAGTTTTGGATCGCTACATTATTTGTTTCTCTATTTACATTGGCAAAAACTTTTGAATCTACAGGAAAATTCGGAAGGGGAGATAAAACCAAACGATATTTTTTTCGAAAAAAATAATGAAATTATTGTTTTGTAGACCTTCGTTCCGCTCGTCTTCGTTTACATTCCGTATGCGTGTGCCATCAACTTTCCCTTCTTCGGCATCCCGATCTTCCTCGTTGACGACTTGTGTATGACACTTACGGCTTGCTTCCCCGCATGGGACGCCGTGATCATGATCGGGCTGATGAAGGATTACAGGCAAGCCTTTGGAATACTTATTTTCGGGCACTGTATCACTTTACCGAGAAGGTTGGAGGGTTTGCTGAATAAATGGAAGAATGATAAATGAGTGAACAAATTCAAAGGAAGTAAAACATTTTGCAGGCAGGGCCTGATGGATATGATAACAAAGAAGAAAGCAAAACCGAACGTGGAGACAGTTTGGAAAACGACGAGGACCCCATCGGAATACGTGCCTTCTTCAACAGCGGCTATGATCTAGATCTAGTAATAATAAAGTAATTTATTTTCGATATCCTATCTTTTTGAGAGATAAAAGATTCTCCTCACTGAGCATACTCTACACAGAGAAAAATGTATGTCATATATGGCTCCTGAACTGCGTTTGTATGTTATATATAATATACTGTATGTTATATATGACATACAAACGCAGTTCAGGAGCCATATATGACATACATTTCTCTGAGTGTAGCTAGTATACCGGTCGACAGAGTGTGTAAAGTGGGCAGAATGTTGTCCCCTCAAAAAGATGGGGCATCGGCAATGAGCGAGCAAAATCGTGGCACTCAAGATAATTTCAATTATTATATGTATCGCATCAACACTAAATATAAACTTGTGATTAGATGGATGCATACAAGCGTGCTATGTAATGAGGAAAGGACGATAATCCGGTAGAGCAGGTTTCCACTTCAATTGTCCAGTTGACACGAAGACATGTGTGTTCTCTCGTCAATATGCAAATGTAAAATGTACACAGCATGCTGCTTTTTTTAAAGAGACCGTCCACGAGAGAACGTAACAAGGGCGTAGGGGTCCCGGATGAGAATTCGACAACCTACCCTCAAACTTTTTTCATGGAATGAGCATCACGAATGCTGATCGCGACCGTATATATTTAAGCTTGAAAATTTTTTTCGAGGTCAAAATTTTTCAGACATTTTTTAGTCAAAAAATAAAGTTTCGAAATACTTAGCGAAAAGTATTCTATTATACGTATTTTTACATGCTGGTTCCGAATCTGGTAGTTAGTACTGTTGAAACTCACTTTAAAAAAAGTTATCGAAAAATCAAATTTTTTGTGAAAAATCGAAAATATCTTTTTTCCCAACCCCCTTTGCGGTAAAGCCACTATGATTTTCGGAATCTACATCAAAAAGTATGTTATGGGCCTTTTTGGCTTAATTTTAAAAATAGGGATATTGACCGATATTTTATCTCAAACTAGCATAATTCCAATTTTTCGTTCGGCCAGTTTATTACAAGTTTCTTGCAGGTTCGTGTGTGTACCAATTTCCGATGTCAAATAGATAAACATATTCAGAAAGTATGAAAACACGGTCTATTTTGATTATCGAGAGTAAACAAAAGACGTTTCAATCATAATAAACAATCAAAGATCAGGGTTCTATGGCGAAATATAGTTTCAAATTTGGGCTCAAAATGTTTGAATAGCAATAATAAATAAATGTTCTGTTGGTACTCTTCAATTTCAAGCATTGGTTCATGTCGGAAAAAAATCATGGCTCGGAAATGGCCAAAAAATGATATTCATATAATATTTCCTAAAGTACCAGTAGCGTGCATGGCGAAATATCTTTGCTGTGTAGTACACACCATTCTGACGCGTTTCCGAGGAGTTTTAATCGAAAAACGCTTTTTCCTCAGAAAGGGCGCGGCGCCATACCGGCGCCCAGAGGGGTCCTATTGCGAAATCGATGGCACAGGCGTTTTCAGCGTCCAAAGTTACCCCTAGGAGCAAGTTTTGAGCCATTTCGATTTTTGACCTGTTCCTGACACTTGTTGATCCTAACGCAAACAGCGTCATATATATACACGTCATATATATATATATATATATATATATATATATATATATATATATATATATATATTTATGCGATCACAAGGAAACGCGGTTCAAATTAAGTTAAATTAAAAACTAATTCAGTAGGAAGACAAGGCATCTAACAACGAGTGTTAATTGAGCTTCTCCTGTCTCGTGTTGCACAACGATCGGTTCAACTCAGAAATTTATGAGAAGTAATGTACAGGCTATTGTTCATCCAAAATGAAAAAAAGCCGATCTAACAGAAAAACGCATGTCGTTTACCTCCGAAACGCCCTTTGTGCGCAATAGATATTACACCCACATAACTTTTTTATCTTTTATGATCCCTTCCCTCACCTTCCTCATCCTTATTCGTTCATATTTATATATTTCTTTCTTTCATAGTTTCTTTAATTGCCGTCACACCCTTCGCGGGTGTATCAAATAAATAAATAAATAAAATTGAAATAAATGTTGTATGCCGACTTACACCACGGAGTCATCAAAAAACTGTTGTCCACAAATCACTTGTAGATGTCGGCTGATTGAGAATGTGAGTGCGAGACAGAGAGGACCGGAGGATCTGCACAACTTTGTTTGCCCTGCCACGTTTAAACTTTGTAAACATTCATTCACTGTTGTGTTCTAAAATGTCTGCTTGCATTACGTCAGAGGAAAACAACTATCAATTATAAGGTAAAATCAAAGTTGGAGCAGCAACGCACAGAGAACTGCAGCTGCCACAGAGATTTGGCAACTTCGTAAGTCGTCTCTCGATTGGTGTCATTGTCGAGAATGAAAGCCGGAAGAAATACTGCAGGGCCGATCAGAGATCTCACAGGGAAATAAGTCTACGACTGTAGACTTCTCGGCTACCGAGCGACGACTTCATAAGTCTACTCGCTTCGCTTAGAGGCAGGGGAGCGGCACTTTTTAGACTTTAAAGTCGTCGCTCGGTAGCCAAGACTTCTGGAGTCGTAGACTTATTTCCCTCTGAGAGATGGCCACGTTCGTAATCAACATGAGGACGGAGAAATCCTGGTAACTTCGGGATGAGAAGAAACATAGTAAATGTATTCGCTCCGGAATTGCTGTCGATGATCATACTCGCTTTTCAGTTGTCTCTAATATTTAAAAGGGTACACTGTCTACTATCTTCATTACGCGCACTGTTTCGCTAGAGGGGCGCGTTTTAGAGAGTAGACTTTGAAAAGTAAGGGTTGAACTGGTTGCATATATAAGAATAGTCGATAATTCGCGAGAAATAGTGCGAGAAATGAAGAGTGTGTGGAGAAAAGTAACTAGTTACATTGTTACTTTTCAAAGTCTACTGTGGTCTTTGTGTTCTTTGTGCGCACCTTTGCTACTGTGATATTCTGCTGCAGTTGCCATCGATAGCTGACCGAGTAGCCCTTGTACCGCTCAAGCAACTCGCACTGTAGTCGACGATTGGCGCGATTCACAATCACAAACGCCTCAAATCGCATTTTTTAAATATAATGAATGAGCACTGAAGCGATTAGTTATAGCTACATCTCTACATTTCTACAATTCCAGGCATTTATTTTCTTGAGACTCACCAAATACGAAATGTTGCTTGCGGCGGAAATGAATGCGATGTAAACTAATCTTTGCAAATATTAAAATGTATTTTACACGGATTCATATTTCTCTTTGCCGATATTCATTCTATTCATTCTAACTGAAACTCTTGTTATTTACAAAGCGTTAACGAGGTAAAAGATTAAGTTGTAATAGTTCACGCCAATTTCGGGAAAATGAGATTCCGAATATTCATCAGAAGGAAGATATTGTGTCACACACATTATGCAGCAAACGTAATGTTGACGATCAGCAAGCCGAGAGTTGCTGAGAGCGCATCGTTGATCAATATTATTGTGACAGATATTTGAGGTCGTCGAACGCTCTCGTAGGTCGACGCACAGAGCAGTGCAAAGTATCTGATCGTCAGAAACAAAATTATGCCGTGTTTTCACTTCGTAATCACAGTTTTGTTACTATTACATACTGATGCGATGTTAAAAATCGAGGAAAAGATCATATATGTGATCTTTTGCCTGTTAAAAATTCCAACCAAGAGTTCGCAAAAGATCGAATATTTGAATTCCCGCACTTTCTGTTTTTATCGATTATCTTGGCTCCCAGAGAAGGTAGAGACTCAATTTTTTGGATCATTTGTTCCAAACAGGAATGTCGATCGTCACCTAACGTTTCAACATTCTAGCATCACTGGGAATCGAGATATACGCAAAAATCGATAAATGCGGGAATTCAAATTTGAGATCTTTTCGTTCTTTTGGTCGTGAATTTTTTAACAGGCAGATGTCAATATTTGGGATCTTTTCGAAGTTTTTTAACGCCACATGATAGTATATTATATCGGCATTTACTAAAACAAACAACCGCTATGTCGCATGAGTACTGTTTCGAAATATGGCCTCTGGAATATCAGTAGTTTCTCGCTTACTAAACATTTTATCCGGTTTAGTGCTCTGAAAGCGGGGCGTGGACCTCAAGCGTGTCTCTGATGTGTCTGAGCACTCACTAGAGTGCGAAATGTGAGGCCACGGTCTCTTCATTTTGCACACTCTCTCGTCTATAGACCGTTCTAGAGAGTGTGCGAAATGAAGAGACCGTGGTCTCACATTTCGCACTCTATCACTCACAGCTCTGGTGTGACAACCAGCTCGAAATGAAACATTGAAAGAAATACGATGAATCGAAAGGCACATAAATTCATAACGAGGCCGCTTGATGATTCTGGAAATAGGAAAATTATAAACAATCTCTTCATTTCGTAAAACCCCTCGTTAAAGAACAGGCGAGAAAAGAATTGCCTACAAATATTATATTTCATACCGTTTACAACAAAAGTATTTGTTTCGAAGGGAACCAGAATCCATCTGGTCGTGATGAATATGAATCCACGAATTATTGATGCATAAAAATGACGGCGAGATTGAAGTGGAGGAATTTTGACTTCGAATAAAAATTTACGAAATAAGTGATTAATCTCACTTTAACCAGTACATGAATAAGGATTGACACTAGACCGCAAACGTCCCCAATTAACTGAAAATTATCATTAATCTACACTAAAAACAGAGAAATTGCCTCAAATATATTGAAAAGATCGGAAATGCTCCTGAATGTTTCCGGAAGTAAATTTTTCCTTCTGAAAAATAAGGTCCAATACGTATTATTCATTGGTTACAAGAAGAAAAATGTCAGATTCTTCTCAATCAATATCACCAGGAAATGACTAGACAACTAGTTAGAATGCTGAATCATAGCCATACGAGTACATGAAGGGTTGGATCAGATTTTTATCGGGTCAGACGCGTTTCGGGCACTAGGCCCATCATCAGTGACAAATTACTTAGAATGGACATACATTGGGGAAGAAACAGAAGTGAGAAAACGTGAGGACACAGAATCGGTAAGAGAGAAAAAGAAGGTGGATTGAGGATGATGATAATACAAGTGTGTGAGGGGAGAGAGAGAGGAGAGAGTGGTGAGTGAGGAGAGAGTGGGGTCAAGCTAGAGAGATAAAGAGAGGAGGGATAAGGGAGTGAGATCATCAGTCAATTCGTAGCGACTGTTGATAGGGGGGTCGTGGGTCTTTATGAGAAGGGCTTCGGCAACTTTGCGTCTGACTATATTGGGTTCAATGTAGACTACTGTACCAGACAGACTGATAGGAAGAGAGTTGTGACAATCAATGGAATGACGAGTGAAGGGCTCTTTGGAATATGAGACAGTGAGGGGGTAGCGACCGCTACAATAATGTTCTGCTGCACGTGCATGGAGGGGTCTACCGGAATGACCAATGTAGAAATCGGAGCAACTAGTACACTCGAGACGATAAACAACGCCTACTAACTGGCAGGTTCCTACTCTGTTGAAAGGACAGAAACAACAACGATCACCAAGGACATAGAGGGAGTCGAGATAGCGGTTACGGGAGAGGAGAGAGAGGGGCCAATCGATTCTATTACAGTAACATCCAGATCCGCCTTTGTGAGAGCGTCTCTGATATCTTTGGTGGCTATGATTCAGCATTCTAACTAGTTGATTCCCTCATGAAGATAACAAAGTATTCCCTCTTCAAATGACTAGACACATAATTAGAGGTGTCAGTCACGCCTGCATTGGCTACCAAAACCCAAAGATCTTCCCAAAGAATCAAAATGACGTTAATTATTTTCTGTATAAACAATTTCTCTACGCCGTTACAGGGGATCTGTGATTAAGTGGCTTATCGAGTAAATGTGGAAAAGGTAATGGTATTAGGAGACGTTTACAGGTTTGATACGATAAGCGAAGCAAATGCTTATTCATACTTAATGTGCTGGAAAGGAGTGAAGAAAGAACAATGTACATATGTAGCACAATGCATGCGGTCATTGATAACAAATAACAAAACTGCGTCAAATATGAAAAGGTATCCAATAACTTTTTCCTATTCCACTGCTTCCATTCCATATTTCGTAGTTTGTGTGCTTTATGTTTCCCGTTGCCTTTACTCTAGTGTATTTTCATTTGTTTCCGAAGTCTTAGTAGTTAACTCAAGCAAACATTGACGTGTATAACATTTATTAGTTGTTTCTCTGATCGAATTTAGTGTTCCAAGACTCCTCGAGTCGCGTCAATTGAACGGCAGCCGTGAGATGTTGGACGAAGACCGGTTGAACACTAACATTTAATCAATTATTGATTTACTTATTTTACTAAACTTCTTTACTTTACTACATTACTACAGCTTTTTAAAATAGCGCTATTGAGATTAAGTAAGAAAAAATGAATTCTTTACACTAAAATACCCTTCTCCTTTAAAATATTTAGTAAAATAAAAACAATTTTTATAGTTTTTCCCGCGCTTTTGTTCCAACTAAGTTGGCCGACTTACACCACACTATCATCAGAAGTTCGAGGTTCACACATCAATTCACGATGTCTGCTGATTGAGAAAGTGAGAGCGAGGTAGAGAGGACCAGCGCATCTGCACAATTTCATTTTCATGCCAATTCAGGTTAACGGAATATCTGAAATAATAAGTTTCTTTGGCTCTTTCCACAGTAGTCGGTGCCACTTTTCGCATAGTAGATTTCCGCAAAAGAACGTTTATCCGTTCAGTTTGGAAAAAAATATTTGCGTTTGGCTCCGTCACCCTGCCCCACAGGAATTCCAAATTGAGCGCAAGAGATAAGGGGAAATGCGGAGAAAGCGACCTAGCCATCGATAGATGAGAGTGGAGAAAAAAGAGCGGGGAGACAATCCTGGTACTTCTCCTTTTACATATTTTCTTTCAAAAACAATATTTTTCATATTCAGTAAATCACTTGACGAAATTTGTATGAAAAATGGTTGAATTGATAGTAAACGTACAGAGATAGCATAATTTGGAACAGCGATTTGGCGGATTCGTATGCTGCCTGTCGATGTGGGTCATTTGCGAACATGAAGGCAGGCAGGAAAACGGACGGGCCGATCAGACACATGGACACGTTGATAATCATCATCATGACTGATAGATCCTGCAGTTGTGGAGTGACTTATAAACGAGTAACGAAGAGTAACTATACCAAAAAGAAAGGATCTCCATCGGTTCAAGAAATTTGCCTAACCATGTCATGCTAAGACCACAGATTTTAATGTTAAACGTTAAAATTACACTCCGAGTAACTGTTTCTTTTCATACAATAATTATTTCGATTGTGATTTTGCGTTGGGCGTTTATACCCGACCAAACTTCCAACGTAAAACCACATTCCATTCGCTTGTTGTGTGTACCTTCGCTACAACAATATTCTGCTGCAGTTGCCATCGGTAGCTGACGGAGTAGCCCGTATATTGCTCGAGTAATTCACTCTGGCGCCGATGATTAGCGCGATTCAGAAATACGAAAATCTGGAATACTTATTATAAAATATGAAAATTCGCTTCCTATTTGGTGGATTACCAAATAGCAAATAGGAACCCGTCGATGATCTCTGAAAATTATTTAATTGGAGCAACTCATTCTGACCGACAAGGAAATATTATTCTCAAGAAATGCGTCCTCCTGTTGTTCCCGGTCACGTTCCTCCTCAGGAGGAACAACACCAGGAACACGGAATTCTTGAGTTATCTAGTAAAACGAACACGCTAATCACTAAATCCTAGTCATCAGCAGAGATTCATGTGCACATTATTGTTAGTCTAGGCACGTTGTTTTTGTTTATTATTGATTTTTTTATTTTACACGACTTTGTATAAATATCTTTGAGTGTTTACTTTCAGATGCTAGTGAGCTATCACTTACCGCTCAGGAGTGATAAGCAGTTCAAAATGGAACAGTGAAAGAAAAACGACGAATCGGAACGTGCAGAGATTCATTACGAATTCGCTCGATGATTCTAGAGAAACATAACCCGTCAGAAATAAAAATTATAAGATTCAAAGAACATTTAGAGTCTGTCATTTATTATACTCGGAAATTCGGCGAATGAAAAGTGATATTTGAATAAGTTGTTTTTTCATTATTCTTTAAAAAATAATACGTACCATTTAGTTGAAACAGACCCGTTTCGAAGGGAACGAGAAGCCATCTGGAGCTTACGAATATGACGCCAAGTAAATATTCGTGTAGAAAGATTGCACTCAGGTTGAAGTGAAGACAGTTGAACTTATAAATTGAAATGTTAAAAAAGAAAAAATAATTGCTCACCTTGAGTAATACATGAATGCCCATTGATATGGATGCTAGTGCGCAAAAGTCGCTAATTAACTAAAATGTAAATTTAAAAAAAAGAAATCCACAGTCTAAAAAAAGTTTACCTCAAAGATGTTGAAAAGATCAAAAACGCTCTTGAATGCTTCCGGAAGAAGTTCTTTTTTTATGAAAAATATTATCCAAAGCGAGTTATTCATTCGTTTCAGGGGAAGAGAAGGGGAGGGGAGAGAGATTCTCACCAATATCAGTAGGAACTGACGGAGAATAAGAATAATACGATTGTTTTGCGCTGCCACAGCTCCAGGATCTTCCTTACTATACGATAATTAGAATCACGTAATGCGCATAATGATGGAGAAAAGCATTCATTGAACGAAAGCATACGGATAACATTATATTTGCTGTAGCCTTTTAGAAGACTTATCACATAGTGTCTGATAACTCCTGATGAGATGGGTAATAAAATGCTCTATGCACTAGAACGTGAGCTGGTTGGTTGAGACAACAGAACAATCAACGACTGCACTTTGAGGCCGTAAAAATCGTTACTAATTATGTACTATCTTACTTTCTCGGTTTCACACATACAACTGCTATCAAGAAAGGCCAATAATGCCTGGCGAATTCCTCGGCTACAGGGCTCCCGTGGTTGCAACCTTGGCCAGCCTACTGAGCTCACCCTGGGTCAAATCTGTCCCCGGAACTAACTATAAGCATACGCATAGAGCGCAGTGTGTTTTACCTCAACACATCCCCGCTAGTAAATATACCGAGTTTTCATTTGTGTCCGAATTTGCAACAGTAAGCTCAAAATATAATGGTGTGTATAACATTTATTAGTTGTTTCTCTGATCGAATTTGGTGTTCCATGTCGCCTCGAGTCGCGTCAATTGAACGGCAGCAGTGACATGTTGGACGATTGCACACTGTTATTTAATGCATTATTGTATTTATTTACTGTGTTATTGCTTGCTTTTATTTATACCCAGCCTCAATTTTCCATCAACACGTTACCTGTAAATTGCAAGGTTAAACTATATTATCACTATTGTAAGTCAAACTACAGCTATTTCCATTGGAACTATTACGTGTATGTGTAGATAAAATCTTGGATGTGATTTCTTTACACCGGAAAGCTTCGCCCGTTGGTAATCAATTTATTGTTTTTTTTAACCCGGCATTAGTTATAAATTAGTTTGCCAACTCACACAACGCTCTCATCAGACGACCGCGGTCCGCACATTAATTCACGATGTCTGCTGATTGTGAATGTAAGAGCGAGGTAGAGAGGACCAGCGGATCTCAACATTTTTAATTAGATTTCAGGTTACCAGTTTTTTTTTCAATTACGGCCCACATGTTCCACATGCCAATCATTGGCCTTTTGCGCGCAAAACATTGATTGGAGTGAAAACGCACAGGGAAATCATCAGTTGCAACAGAAACTTGGTAGATTCGTATGCTGCCTGTCGATGTGGGTCGTTTGCGAGTATAAAGGACGGCAGGAAGAATGATGGGCCGACGAAATACATTGCCACGTTGACAAACGTCATCATGACCGATAGATCCTGTCGAATGACATATCAGAATACGATATTAAGAAAGAAAGTAAGATGGTTGGTCCCGGAAACCATTTTCATTTTACTCGTTCACAGTACTCGTAGTAATCATTTCCGCTTGCTCTAATACACAGAAGAAAATACATTTCAATTCTGCAATGATGTTGCAAGTGGGTGCTTTTATATCAAGGTGAACCATTACCTCCTGCACACACAGAGAAATGTTTCTAGTTTCAATCTACAAACACCGCGTATGACAAACATGTTTGTAAAAAAATGACAAACTTGCTAGTTGCCTCATTGCAAACATTTGGTGGTAAAATGTTTACAAACATTTGTTTGTTGTAGAGCTACAAACACTGTTTGTTACTACGAACGTGAGCCTATGACTCTTCCTCAAGAGGTGTCATTTTAATGGTTTACGGTATTATAAACAAAACATCTATGTACTAAATGAATATTGAACCAATATTCGAGAAGAAATAAACAAAATAAATTTTAAAATAAGCAAATATTAAAATAAACTCAGTTAATGATTGGGAACCCTAAAAGGTTGGAATATAGTGCTCACAGTAATGTCGAAGTCTTGGCCTCGCGCTCTCGCGTACGTCCTGTTCTTCCGATTTCCTCCTTTTCTATTGTCGTTCTTGCGTGATTTTATCTTACTTAACTCCATTGGAGCCTGTGCTACACCTCTCACCACCGTTTGATCAGCTACCCGCGTTAGCATCATTGATATCGACACAATACGTTCGATTTGTCGGTCCCGATTCGATTATATCGTCTAAACCTCCATTTTATAGTTCTCTTCATTCAATTTACAGCGAAAAAAAAAAAAACGCGGCAGCCATTTTGAAGATCTAATAATGTATACGCATATTTTGGTTTAAGTGGTTGTATTAATTTTTTTGAATGTATTAATTTTATTGAATATATATTTGGGATAGAAAAATGAGTGAGGGGTTCTGTTGACTGGGATAAATACCAAAGTTGATTTTTGATGTCATTACAGTCGAAATCATGGCGATGGTTCAACTTCCCTTTATCGAGGAGGCCAAGAAGCAGTTTAGCGAGGAGGGCAAGTTCACCGTCATCCTGCTCGACCGCGTCAGTATTTTATCGATTAACTTATTCATTCATAATCGGTGGTAGTGTTTTGAAGTTTTGTCATACCTGTCCAGGCGCACGGGCGAGCTGTGTGTCTGCACGCTGCCCCACGTGGGGCAGCGTGCAGACACTAGTGTACGACCATGTATAAGGGGGTCATGGTCCAAAATGGGTTTAGGGTTGGTCCCACTAAAGTCAAAGTGGTATACTGTAACTTCTCCGCCGGTGTCCCGCAACGAAAACAAACTACCGTAATCCGGAAATACGAAATTGAACAAATCGATTCGGTATTTGTTGCATGAGCTAGGCCTCGAGTAGTAATTAATCGGATGGTATGCGGCGGTCGCGGCACGACATTGCCGATACCGTAATCAAGTCTACAGTATGCTGAAATTTCAAATTGATTAGATCCACTCCGGATTTTTACGAAAGTAAAGACGACTCCGCCCACCTCCTCCGGATTACGGTAGTTAGATCGCGTAGGATTTCAGTAGTTTGTTTTTAAAAAGTATATGTCCACGCGTTTTATTGTTTGTGTTTGCTTGGTTAGATGAGCAATTTTAGCTATTTTGACGTTTTCTGCTGTATATATTGCCCACATATGTAATTTATTAGTGATTGAATTACTGTATTTGTATCAATCAATCAATCAATTTATCATATCAGGCGATAATCGCTCAGATGAGGATGGGTCGGTAGTCTTCATAAGTTGCATTCCACCAGTTCGCGCCGATTGCTCTCCTTAGGTCATCTCTCCATCTTGCTCTTGGCTGGCCTGGGGGACGAGTTCTGCTGTAAGGGGTCCACACAGTAGTCGCTCTGCACCATTTCTCCGTATCCATACTCCTCACTTTCAATGCCCATTGAGCTTTTCGTTTTAGGCTTTCCTGTACCCAGTCTTTCACTTTGGTGATTTCCCGAAGTCTTTCATTTCTCCAGCGATCTCTCAAAGTCACTCCAATCATTCTTCTCTCCATTGCTCGCTGTGTGACGTTCAGCCGATTTCTCTCATTCCCTCTCAAAGCCCACACTTCACTCCCGTAGAGTACTGTAGACGTGATGCAGCTTTCAAACAGTCTTCTTCTGGTCTTCATAGGTAAAAGACGGGACGAAAGAAGGTGAGACAGTTTGCTCCATGCGAACCATCCGAGTCGAATCCTATGTTCCACTTCTTCAGAGATATTTAGGGGAAGACTAATTGTCCCTCCTAGATAGGTGGCAGATGGAATGAAGTTGAACTTGTTGTTCTCGATCACAATGGGAGCTCGGGTCGTGGTGCATGAGGTGAGCAGATTAGTCTTCGAAGCATTGACTTCGAGACCAACTCGAGAACATGCATCCATAAGTTTCTTCAGCATTCTTTCCAGCTCTGGACGTGACTTTGCAATGAGTGCCACGTCATCTGCGTATTCCAAATGGGTCAGGTTCCTCCCATCGATCCTAAGTCCATCCTTCTCCCAGTCGATGTCGTCCATGGCGAATCGAAGCACAACATTGAAGAGGCGAGGGGATAAAGTGTCCTCTTGGCGGACTCCTCTTCTAACGTCGACTGGAATGAGATCTTCGTTGACTCTGATGAGTGTTGAAGATGACTCGTAGATACGGCGAAGAAGATCAACGAGGGTGGGATGGGCTCCGGAAGTTCATAGTGCTTGCCAAACAGCGCTCCACTCCACGCAATCGAAGGTTTCTTGAAGTCGACAAATCCGAGGTAGAGGGGGATACCGTACTCATGGGTTCTTTCTGCTACCTGCTTGATGGCATGCAGGTTGTCGAGGGTGCTGTGCCCTTTCCGGAAACCGGTTTGGGTGTGCGATTCCGCCTCTTCTAGCGAGCCCTCGATTCTTTTCAGAATTACCCTTGTGATGGTCTTGAGAGTAACGGTAAGCAGCGAGATGGGACGGAAGTTGCCGATGCTTGTAGGGTCGCCTTTCTTGTGGAGAAGTGACACAACGGCTTCCACCAAATCGCCGGGCACGGGGTCTCCGGCTACCAGGGAGTTGAGAAGGTCGGCGAGAACGAGAGCGAGGTGATCTCTGGAGTGGTAAAGCATCTCGGGGAGGATTCCATCAGAGCCGGGGGAGTGACCACATTTGAGAAAGGACATTGCTTGCTTAGTCTCGTCGGGAAGGAAGGGAGGGAGGGGGTCGGGTGGTCTCGGGGTAACTGCCAGTGGGAGCGCCACCGCAGGAGTGTAGAGGGACTGGTAAAAGCGTTGCACAGCATCCATTGTGGCAGCTTGGGAGAAAACGCCAGTGGCTGGGTCAGGAACAAGTAGACGCTTCCGAGATGTTTGCAGGTTGAGCATCTCCTTGACTATACTCCTTCCCATTGCTGCTGCTTGCCTCGCCTGTGCCTCTTTTCTCCTCCTGATATCCTCCTTCAGATTCGTACGGGCTGCATTGCAGGCGACTGAATAGGCTACGGATCCTTGGGGATTGGATTGCAGGTGGTGACGTTGGGCGAGTAGATTCCGAGTTGTGGCCGATATCCATGGTGGGTTGTGTCGCGCTCTCCAACAGTTGGTTGCCGCAGTCTTGGTGAATGCCTTGATGGTACTGTAGGCGTCGTGGGCAGTGTTGGGTCGAACAAGGGGCAGTGACGCGAGTAGATTTGCGTTGGCAGAGAATGCGGCCCGATCAAGATCAAACCGTTCCCTGCGTCTTTTCTGCCTCGCCTTGTTAGGGAGAGAAAGACACATCCGAACAAGGCGATGGTCAGAGTTGAACTCGAATTGACCAACGACTCCACAGTTGACTACCCGCGCAGATGGAGGGGCAGCGATGTAGTCAATCTGATGGTAAGTGAAGCCGTTATTAGAGCGCCAAGTCCAGATCCGGCCATGTCTTCTCTTCGGGAAGGTATTCCAGATGCGCAGTCTGTTCCTCATGCAGGCCTCTGTGAAAGTGCGGCCGCGTGAGTTCGGTGACTTAGAGGCGAAGTTGCCAACGAAGATCTCATTTCCGGGCTCCCTCGCTACTCTACAGTTGAAGTCACCGACCAGAACTGGCATGAAACCTCTCGGTGCCTTCTGCAATGCGGCCTCAACCTGGTCTAGGAAGTCATCGTAGTCGTTGTCGCTGTGGGCAGACGTCGGGGCATACGCGCAGACCAGGAAGAGCCGTTGAAGTGGAAGTTGCAGAGTGGCGAGACGGTCCGAGAGGCCATGGAACACCGCTCCACGCGCGAGGTGCGGACGGAGCAGAAAGGCTACACCATAGGACGCGGTGGTACCCCCCGAGTGGTAGACTACTGTGCCTGAAGACGTAAGATTGAAGGAAGCACAACCCACAAACCTCGCTTCCTGCACAGCAACGACGTCCCACTTGATCTTGTCCAGGGCCAGTTCCATCTCGACATGCTTGTCCTTGGGAGCGAGCGTCCGTACGTTGATGGTGCCGATGTAGATGTGGCGACTCATCAGGGTGGCATACAACTACCGCCGGCCAGGGCTTCTGGTAGAGGGACACTGGGCGGCTCGCGAGACGGAGGGAAAGAGTGTCCGACCGCTCACTACGCTCTTGAGAACCCAGAATGCAATCTCATATTGTTTGTTTGTAAATGTGTTTTTTTTGTTTGCAAAAGAGATAAATAAGATATTTGACAATTCTAATTCGATATACAATACCGAACTCGACTGCAATGAAGGGGGGAGGGAAGGAAAAATCCAGAAAGCTGCCGGTATCAAAATAACAAACATGTTAGTAACAAAGTAACACACGGTTGTTTGTTAAATTTCTACAAACATTGTGTTTGTAATGTGGCTATAAACGCTAGATTTATCCCTCGCCGTATAAGGTACACCTGTTTGTTAAATACTACAAACATTTCTCTGTGTGCACCTCTGCTGCAATAATATTCTGCTGCAGTTGCCATCGATAGCTAACCGAGTAGCCCGTATATTTCTCAAGTAATTCGCTTTGAAGTCGATGATTGGCGCGGTTGAGAAAAACGAAGGTCTGTAGCAGGTTATAGTTTTTTACGGGAAATCTTGAAGGATTGATTCGATGGATTCATGCGCTTACCAAATACGCCATGTTGCTTGAGACACAAACGAAGGCGATATACACGAAGCCGTTCATGATTTCTGAACTGAAAAAAGAGTTGCTATAAACGGGCATGTATTTGTATTGGTTCAGCCCAATATGAAGGTCGAATTCATACTCTTTTCAAAATTATATTAGTCCCGCTTAGATTTATTAGTCTACTCAGTATGACATCGCATCGAGAGGTACTTCTAACTGTATGACCATGCACAATGAATGCAATCTAAATCGATAAATGAACGCACTATAGACGATAACATAGCCGAGAAATGCAGAAAGTGCATAATTTGTTACGAGTATGGCGGCACAAATGTGGCGCCGTGGATTGCTCTCGTAAGTTGAGGCGTATCGAAGCGCAAAGTAGCTGAATGTTTCGCAAACGTTATTATCGTTATCATGAATTTGTATTATCGTTCACTATATAATATAAGCTGCCGTTTGTCATCTGCACTTTTACTCACCGTTCAGGAGTGATAAGCAGCTCAAAATGGAACAGTGATAGAAAAACGACGAATCGAAAAGTACAGAAATTCATTACAAATCCAATCGAAGATTCTACAGGAGCAGATTGTTTCAGCAATTACAGTTTCACAATTAATATCCCCCCCTAAGTATTTCACACACACACATCGTAACCAGTCATGAGTGTGTTTGAGAATAATGGTATCCGGCGTATTTAAAAGTACCGTTTAATTCAAGAAGACCCGTTTCGAAGGGTACTAGAACCCATCGGGATATTATGAATATAATGCCGAATAAATAGTCGTGCAGAAAGATGGCTCCGAGGTTGAAGTGAAGAAATTTGGACTTTTAAATTGCAAGTTTCATATTATGATATTCATACATATATGGTGTTTTTCTCACTTTGAGAAGGACATGAATACCGATTGAAATGGATGCTACAGCGCAAATGTGACCAATAAACTGAAAATGTGTAATACTATAAATCGTGATCAAACTAAATACTTCAAAGATGTTGAAAAGATCAAAAGAACTCTTGAGCGCCTCTGGAAGTAAATCTTTCTCGATGAAAAATATAATCCATAACGAGTTGTTCATTCGAAAGTAATGTGGTGTTAGTTTTCGGGAAAAGGAAATGGAAAAAGGCCAAGATTTGAATTCCCGCAATTTCTTATCTCAGTTCTCCGTGGAGCAATCGACTCAAAACTTCGTTTATAGGTGTGAAAGGGTCGAAGAATGCCATATTCGAAGTTTTGAGTCGATTGCTCCACGGAGAACTGAGATATGAAATTGCGGGAATTCAAATCTTGGCCTTTTTCCATTTCCTTTTTCCGAAAACTAACACCACATAAGTGAAGACTACAATCGATAGCAGTAAGAACAGATGAGACAAATAATAATAATATTTCACGCTGCCATAGCTCTACATATCACAAAACATCCCCCAATGAATCATTATGATAATAAGTATTCTCAGAAAGACGCGTAATGCGGAAGAAGGCACGGTTGGTTTAACGGCTACGGAAATAATTATGTCTGTCAAAACCTGAAAAAAATGGATTATGCGCCAATTTTTTTACCTTGACAACGACCAATTGTTGGATAAAGAACCGTTTATTCTTGTTATCGAAAAGAACCCGAACTGTCGTCTTTTAAATTCTAAAGGGAACAAAATAACTGAGAGAGAACGTCAAAAGATTGAAGAAAAAAAAATAAAATTTCACAGTTTTAATGATATGTTTAAACACTATTTTTGTCGACATCGCGTCCTCTCCAGAGACCACCTTCCAATCGGCGATAGCTTCGCTGCTTTGTTGCAGTACACGCCGCACATCATTGATGCGAGCGAGCACTATGTCTAGGGAACGCGCGCCTTACTCGAGACGGGTTTGACAGGCGAGAGAGGGGAGGGGCGGTAAAGAGGGAGCTGCGCAAACTCCGCCCTCTCATGAGCGCGCTCTCCCCGCCTGTCAACCCCGTCTCGCGTAAAGCGCGCGTTCCCTAGACATACTGCTCGCCCGCTAAGAGGCAGTTCAGTGCGTACTGGAACTCTTCGGCGCAGCCATGCCCGATTGAATACCGATTGCTCGGCTATTTTGGACTGTCTCTCGCCCTTCCCCATGGATGGGCGGGAGGTCGGCTCCACCCTCTCTCGAGGGGGTGGAGCACAGGGGGCGGGGCCTAGCATGGATCTAGGAAAGTTCCACTATTGCTACATCGACGTGTTTTGGTAGCATTTGTAACTTTAACTAGTCTCTATTTTAGGCCGACATGATTCTACACAGGGGTCTTTGGCATGATAAATCACTGGCTGATTGATTGAATGCTTTATTACGATGTTTTGAATACGGACACTGCTGTGTTAGCAGTTCTTGTTGCCAGCCGAGCAGGGCGCATACTCGCACGCGAAGGGGAATCCGAGGTTGCAGTTGCCAGCGGCCCTGAAACATCAAATTGTTCTTTTTTTCGAAATGCAATTACGCGTGTTGCATTTTTGCAAATCATAACTATTAATATGAAAAAGATCGCAAAGAGTCGATCTTACCAGGGCAGATTGCTCTCGCTCATATCGACGTTGGCGCACTTGGCGATAGCCGCTGAGCTCGGCTCGTTCACGTCCCAATTCTTGTAGTGTCGACTGGAAAACAATGCTACACTTCACTTTGTCAACGAGATACTTTACTGTGAAAGAACAAGGATAGATAATATGTATTGCTATATACACAGAGAATGAATACACTGAGATACTACACCCAGTGTATGATATACTCAATATTGAGTGTATTCGCGCGCCGAGAGAGCGTGCGAAAACGAGAGATTTGTAAGTGTATTGTACACTAGGTGTCCTATCTCAGTGTAGGCTACACTCAATAGTAAGTGTATTCATTCTGGGTGTAGAGAAAAATATTACCTTGTCCTCCCACACCCATTTGCCGGCGTCATTGCGCGAATAGCCGATCCAGAAGAAGTACGGCTTCTTGTGAGCAGCCAACACCACTAAAGTGATAATAACTGCTTCATACACGCAGCTTCAGTAATGTGGCGTTAGTTTTCCGGAAAAGCTCATGGAAAAGCAATCGAGAGTGTTAGTTTTTCCGCGAGCTTTTCCGGAAAAGCAGTTAGGTTTTGAATTCCCGCATTTTCTGTATCTCGGTTCCTATTAAAGGGATCCGGCATCGAAAAATAAGTAATTTTTATTTTAAAAATAAGAAAATCCTAAGAATAACTGTGAAAACCGCATATTTTTACGATTTTTTATAAATTAATTATGAATTTCAAAGATTGCAGAATTGAGGTATACGGTAGGTCTCGCATTCGCATACTTACGATGTTTAGCGGCTATAGAATCTCAAAAAGGATGATGCTGTAATATTTGTGCGTTTATTTCTTCTGATTCGTCCTCACGGATACTCGCCATAGTCGAATCAATTTTGAAAACACTTATTTTCACTTTGCTAAGGCCTATTTAAAATTTTGCAGCCGATAAACAGCGTAACTATTGTGGATGCAGGAGCTACAGTTCCTTTGAAAGACGATTTTTTGAAAATTCATAATTAATTTCAAAAAAATCGTAAAAATATGCGGTTTTTACAGATGTTCTTAGAATTTTCAGCTCTTTTGAATAAAAATAGAATTAAATGAATACAAAATTATGATTTTTTGGCTGCAAACTCCCTTTAAAGCTAGCATTTAGAAAATTTGTTTTAGTGTTACTTTTTGTATTTTGACTTCATGGACCAAGTTTGGTAAGCCTAGCTGCACTGGGAACAGAGTTATGGCCGAAAATCGATAATTGCGTGTATTCAAATATTTAGCTTTTCCGAGCCCGCCGTGAGAAATGGAAAAGTAAAAGCTAACACTCCTTTTAGCTTTTCCAAGAGCTTTTCCGGAAAACTAACACCGCATTAATGCTATTCGCCTTCAGAGAACGGCCCAATAAATAAGATATTTAATAGCTGAAATGAGGGAGGGATTTACATTAATACCGTTGTTGACTCGCGCCGAAGGAAGTGTTTTTTTATTCGTAAATTTTTTTGGTCAACTATTGGATTCGCCGGTCGATTGAGGAAAAAAATAAGGAGGGCATCTGGTCTCATTATTCACTGGAATAAAACGTCTAGAGGTACTCTAGGGTTGACCAGTCGAAAGGTTCCTTTGTGTACAAATGACACCGGACAACGGCGTTTGACGGCTCGTTCACACAAAGTAATTTGATCGACAGTAATTCCGTCTTTCGAATGGCCACACCGGCGTGCGTCCCCAACTTGGCATCAAGTTGACGTTCCCCAAGTTGGTATCAAGCTGTGTCTCGTTGTCTGCTCACTCTCACTTTCACACGCTATTTCCAATAAAATTTCCCCAAGTTGGCTACCAACACGGGATTCAACATTAGGCTTGATACCAACTTGGGGATTCACACCGGTGCAACTCTAATGCCGCGCAAATTTCAGGGGTGGAATTGCACCCTCCGAGGGTGGAAAACTCGTGTAACTCAGCTTAAACTGAACATGATCTCTCCAATCAAAAAGGAAAATGTTCCAAACGTGGCGTGCAATCCCCGTATCAAGTTCGGATGTTGTAGCTTCACTAGGGAAAAAGTTATGAAAGGTTGCATAAAACTGATGTGCACCTTGCACCCCATGAAATTTGCGCGGCATAATACTCACGATCGTTGAGGAAGGAGTTCTTGTCGGCATCGTGTACAGAAGCGATGAGTCCTCCACGATTGGAGGCACACGCCTGCTGTGCCTTGGAGAAAGAGACTCCAGCAGCGACAGCGTGGTAGCAACCGGCTGCAACAAGGGCAATTGTTACTGGACCTTGCGGCTGTAATATTTGGCCAACATAATCAATGATACGCTACACAAACACGTGATTTGTCTTTTGTCGCTGTTCATTCTCGCATATCACTCACCTCCTGCCTCGATTGCCGGGTCAGCGCTTGGTCCAGGGTACGCAACTCGGTCGCTAGCACAACGGCAATTTGCTGAAATGCGTTTTCCCGGAAATAGCTTCATCAAAGCATTTGTGACGTACATCTTTGCATCAACCATGTCGAATGTTTTTTTTTGATCCGCAGTTTTGTTGCCCTAGCAAAATCGTATTAGATTAATCCAACTACTGTTTCAGTAGCTCAGGTGATCAAGAAATCATATATGATGTTTATAAGGTTTACCTTTGCAGAATGCCTGGATGGAGAACATGAAGTCCTTGTCTCGAGAATCCTTGAGGAAGTAGCCGTTGGAAGCGAGGTCTTTCAGTCCCTTCTTCTCGGATTCGCCCGTCTTCAGGAAATCTGGACAAATTTTGATGCTTTCCACCAAATATTTAGCATCTACCGCTGCGAATTCATGAAGACTATCCGAATTTTAATAATAATATTATAAATATTCTGAATATTTACTGTTCACAATGACGATTCCCTTCGAATCTTTGAACGCGGCAACAGAGCTCGGAGTGCTCTTCCTGGAAATGCTACATTGAAGAAATAACGGTTTACTAACGAATCAGAGTCGGTCGCATAGTAGATGATTTGGCGATAGTTTGCGCGCTCAGGTCTGCTTGTGAGACCACGAGTGAGCATTCCGTTGGCAGCATCGAAGGCCCTGAAAAAGGATTTGTGTGCGAACAATAACTCTTTAAATTAAAGAAATGAAAAGAGACTTGGAAATGTCGATCGAACCCAGCCCCTTCGTAACTTGCGTCTTGACTCGATCACCCTTCTTCATATTGAGATCGTACAAAACCTGCAATTCAACGAATGTACAAGTGTATTGCTTCTGATAGCTTTCCTCATCGCCCAGCAAATTCGTCATTTAATACCTGTGCATCTTTAGCCATAGCGATGACTCCCACTCTCGTGCTGAACGGGGCTGAGAGATCCGTGGAGAGACCACCGTTTCCTACGAGAGATTCCACCAGTGTCGACGCCTGATAAGGCATGGAAAATTACTGTTCATCCTCATGTTTTCGCTAAGAACACCATTCAAAACATTCCTGTTAATTTCACCGCTGAAATGTTATTCAATATAATCTGCTCACAGCAGTCAATAAGCCGTCTCCCATAGCCTCCGACGTGTCAAGAATAACGACCACATCAACCCAGATCTCAGACGGATTCCAGTCCACAGGAGCATTCTTAGTCGATCCTCCCAATTGGCAACCGCAATGAACTGAAAATATCATTCAGTGAGAAGACATTTCTACCTCCTGCATTATTCTGCGATAAAGAAGAGAAAATTTTTACTATTTCATTCTTGTCGTATTTCCAAAACACTTGCTCAAGCTCTATCAAACAGTAGTTCATGCTTCTCAATTTTCTCGTAGATGAACATACCTTGCTCCTTGAATTCGGGTGCAACGGAGGCTGAAAAAATGACAACAATATTTGTGTTGAAGAAAGCAAAAAAGTCAATCGACTAAAACTCGTCAATTAATTCGAGACAATTCCTATAAATAGCAATCATGCGAGTGCAAGTCTTCATCAATGTATACAATGTACATATGCCTAATAGTGATTTCGAAAATATTTTGAAAAGTCGGTGGAATACCTAGCCACTTCTTGATATTTTCCAGAATGGTATTCTTTGCATCAATCAATGCCGGCGGATCGCCAGCTCTTTCTCCATTGAAATCAGTACAGTGAGAAGCTCCTGAAGAATGGCGATTACGCTCAAAAGCCGAACAGGAATAATGGAATAAAACAGTTTCGTACCCGGTATGAGCAGCGGCACAACACTCTCATCCATATTTCCCTGTTCGGTAATACTGAGTGTTTTCCATGGATCAGCCTCGCCATTGGAGAAAACCACGTTTGTAGCCTGAGTGAGCAAGTTATTTTTTAGTACTATGTAGTTCCAGACACTATAGAAGCGTCGTCTCACATTGTATCTGCCTCTGCCTCCGTATTGATAATTGGTTCTTGCAATTCCGGCCTCGACATCATCCATTCCCAGTTCAAACACTCGCTCACACATAATTATGAAGAAGCTAAATCAGCGATTGCTCAATTGTTGAATTGTACTTAATTGAATTGTCATTTTTTCCAATGTCATTTTTTCCCTGTATTTATAATATTCATAGATAAATGTAGTGCCATTTAAATTCAAATTTAACAGGATTCCCATTACAGATTGGGTGTGGTACACTCATTTCGGTTGTCTTATTGTTAGAAAGGACATACAAGAATCTCTCTATCTCACACACTAACTATTCAAGGTATTGGTTGGCCAAATGTTAGTATCACACATCTTCACACTCTGGGTAAAGCTCACTTGAGAGGTACGGGTGTTCCGAATATTCCCTCTCCGTAGTCCGTCGACTGATAGAATCCAAACTCGTTGCACGTCTGCCACGCCCAGAGGAGTGCTAGAGATATAACATTTCTTTGTCAACAACTATGCTCTTAATGCAGATACAGTGTAAGCAAATGTAAAACAGATACACGCGAGGGCATCGTCGGAGTAAGTGAGAACGCCTTTTCCATCTGAATCAGCGATTTTATGTCTTTCCTAATTGCGGTAACCCAACCGACGTGGCTCTTCATTTTGATCAAGGAATTGATTTCGTCGTCGTATTTGCTTGGAGTACTAGTATCTCGTTCCCCATTCTGGTCCACCTGCTGCTTCCTGTAGTAGGAAATCCATTAGAATAAGTGAAGCATCAATCTCCACTGTTCGTGTCATTGTATGCAACACATGTCATTACCTCAGAGCATCGATTGGATCGGGATATAGCCTTTCGTTAACCATGGGAGCGCAAAGATTCGTCAAATGCTGCAAGGAAATCAGTAGAGAATATTTACAGTTGTATAGCTGACCCCCCAATTCGGAAGATCATACACTACTACTTCATAGTACATTCCGTAGAGAGTATTGAAGACTAGATTCAAGTCAAGGGCGTCGATGACCTCATCAGGAGCACCCGTCCATGCAGGCGACAATCTGAGAATGCTTAATAATGGTGCAGTTCTCGTCGCGACTACATCGCCCTATGAGAATGAAATAATTTGTCGTTTGAATGTGAACGAGGTATTCCGTCTTATTCTGAGGTAGCGGCTTCGACTACACCTTTGACACTAAACGTATCATAGCAGTATATTCCGTTCCTCAGATGTTATAATTTAATTTACTTTTGCTTGCATACTCAAACTTGTCTGATATGGTCTTCCTTCCAGCGGGATCCTGCGAGAGCTTGAACAATTTGGCGAACGCTTCGGACGTGCGGTCGTAGCATTTTTGATCGCGTCTTTTTATGACTTCTTCCACCATCTCGAGAGACTCTGGATATTAATGTTGTCTCAGTAAATAAAGATCCTGGTCAAACCGTAGAAATCGTTCTTCGCCAAAACAGGAGCGGACGAGGCAACGGCTCCGAGAATCAAATCGGGGAACCATTGACGAGACCAGGCAGCAAGGTTACCTACAAAGGCATTAGAAAACGATTTTTTCTTCGGAATTCGCGTTCATGTTCCGGGCATTTCGATTCTTAAACACAAAATTGCCCGCTATACGTCTGACTGTAAAAAAAGCATAACTCATTTCAAGACAAAATTAAAAAAAAATGTTCACATTCAAATTTGAAAGAAATCTTCAAAGTAAGAACAACTTAATTTTCAGTGATGTATGAACTTCGTGAGATTGATGGAAATTGAAAATTACCAGAATAAGAGCCTCCAAAAGTTATCCATGGTCCGGTCAGTTTCTCGACCTCTTGACGAGCGCGAATAAAAGCGGCCACATCATACAACATCTGAGCAGACGTGAGGTACTGCAGATCATTCGTGCTGAAATGTGTGAATTTACTTCTGTTTTCTCGCGACAAATTGTGCGATGCCTACCCTAGTTTGCTCTGTCCATAGTAGCGGTGCTCCAGGACAAAGATATTCGCTCCAACCGCCTGAGCGTATTGTACATACGCATACTCACGCGTGTCCACGTCACTGCGGTGCTCGGGTCCCGAACATTATGCTCTTCATTGTGTGCAAGCAAAGGTAAAAGTAAAGGTGTTACATGTGAAAGCGATTTTATGGTAGCGCTAGCTGGGGCAAGCCGGTAAGCCAGCTGCAAGCACATTTCATACCATTTCTCCCGATTATGAGAAAGTTCGGCGCATCTTGCGATCCGAAAAAATAGTAGTTGTAGAAGAATATCTAGGAGGAAAATAGTAGTATGGAATAGCAAAGCCGATACAGATGAAGCAAGACATACCTGTCTGAAGGTGCGCTTATCGCTGGCGTTGAAATGATCCCAAGGCTGCTCAATAGTCAGCTGCCCGATTGTTTCATTATTCACTGTCTGAAATGCATATCTTCGATAATACCATTATGCTTTGCCGAATTAGCCATGTCGTTCTTCGCGTGATCACTACTCTCACTGAAATTCATTGCACTGACCTCGTACTTCGCAGGAGGAGACACGCGTCTTCTTCCATTTCCAGTGAACGCATTCCATCTGGTGCGACCTATCAGCTCCTTCGGTGCAGTAATCTCGTCATCCTTTCGATTTCCTCGAGTTGGATTGGATGGGATCACTTGGGTAGCAGACTTCGAAGCAGGGCTAATATCATCCAGCGGGCGCTTGCCGACATCCGTAATTTCAACTGAAAAAAATAATTTTGTTTTCCAAGATCAGCACATAAATTGTACTTCGATCAGGCACATATTCAACGGGATTGATCCATCTCTTCATGTTCTCCAGGGTTGTCTGCTGCACTTGTTTCATCTGGAAAAGTGACAACGTTTATCTGAAATGAACGATACGTCCTCACATTGTCAGTGCACGAAGCGGGATTGGTGAAGCACGAGGATCCAAGATCAGAACAGTGATCGCCACCTGTTAACCAAAAAAACCGCCTGTTAACCGCCACCCATTCATCTGACAATTTAAATATCTAAATCAGAGGAAGTATCTGCGGATAGTTTTTGACCACTATAAATATAACACATTGATAAGCAGCAATTCATGCTTTAAATAAGCACCAATATTGCAGTAGCGAATAGGTATCGTAAGCTTACCATTGATCACGAGTAGAACGACACTGGAGTGTCTCGAGTCGTCCTTCTTCGTCAGGAATGACCACGGGTCTTGAGTACCGTGAGAGAAGACAACATTCGTTCCCTGAACAAGAATTGATTATCGCTTGTTGGGAAAGATCGCTTACAGCATAGTAGTCACGTCCTCCGTAGTACGCGTTCGTGGATTCGACGTTCTTCTCGATGGTATCGACGTCAATTCCGAAGAGTTGAATGCAGTACTCGATGAAAGGGCTGGAAAATCGACTGATAATTAACCAGCGCTCTCCATCCATGCATTGAAGGTTTCCCTATGTGTGATTGTTCACCCTATTCGTTCGGAACAAATACAGCGAAAGTCATGTTCGAAAATCCTGAGATCTAAGACAAATATATATAAAGATGCGAGCCTCGTTGACTGCGTTTGTCCGAACGCATTGGTTCCTCGGTTGGTGGACTGGAAGTAACCAAACTCGGCACATGTCTGGTAGATCCAGAGACGATCACTGACTATAAGAATAGACATATTATGACAGAGAAGCATAGTCAGAACATGGATTAGGGAGGAATACGGCTGCTTCGTTTGCATCAATTTGTATAATAAATGATTTGTGGCCAAATTGAAAAAAAACTTTGCAGCACACTCTAGAAGACTCTGTCCGACAAATCAGACGCGCAAAATACAGCGAATACACTCACTATCTCCTCGGAAGGCAGTGCTCTTGAGGGACTGGACACTCTTTGTGAAGTTGACGTCGATAGTCTGCATTTGAATTTGCCAGTATTTTGCCTACACTTCTCTCTGTGTCTTACCTGGGCGAACAGGCCCACAATGTCCTTGAATGCATGGAGCGGATCGTTGCTCGCGCTGTTGGCAGTGAACCTCTGTGATTGTCGTTATCAACTTGAATGATAAATTAAATATTGTGCGAATTTGGCGATAGCTGCCAATCTCGGTTTTGGATAGCAGACGCCAAGTTATTCTATTATCACACTGTACCTCACCTTGCAGAGACCACTAATCGACGGCGAGCTATACTGAGCCGAGCCTTCGAAAGGACTCTGAACGAATGCAAGTAGCAGGTTATTGATCTTAAACAATCATCGTCACTCACGACAAGATACGAGTAGAAAGTGTCAATGTCGTTGGCGCTAAGATCACTGTACGCCGACAGAGGTGGAGTAATGCTGAAAGAGACATGCTAGCCGAAGGGGATTAGGAATGATGCTGTATGTGCCTGAATATCGAAGAGAGTTGTTGTCTGCCTTCTTCAGATTGGAAGAGTTTGCGAGCTTCCTCGAGACCGAGCGATATCTGATAATGGGAGTGAGAACAAAGCCTACCATGATACAAAACGGTTTTTATACATTTTTTACTTTGTAGGGTTGAATAAATTAATATATTCTGCCCATTTGTTTCAAAACAATTGAATAAGAACAATACCTGGTCATAGCAGAGTCCCCCAACTGCCTTGAAGTCCAACTGCCTTGAATTTCAATCTCACGTCGTAGGATGCGACGCTCCGTAGAATCGATGCTCGAGTGCGTATAGCGTCGCGTTGAAGGTGCTGGCGTAGTAAGCGTACGAACTGCCACCCGTGATCATTGATGCCGAAGCATCTTGCTGAACACAAACATGCCCATTTCATCGATGCATAACACCTATAGACTAACCTCTCCTGAGAGATAGAGGAAGTTCACGTTGGAGCTGGTCGATTGGTACTGGTTGTTGTAAAAGAAGGTCTGAAGAATCATGCTGATTTGTAAGGACGGCTGAGGAAGAGTAAAATCGACCATGCGAATTGCCTTCGCATCGACCAACACTGAAAGCTGACCTGTTTCCACGTCTTGGTGTTCTTGTCATCGAAATGGTCGAGCTTCTGATTGATCTGTCCACTTCCGACTGTTGAAGAAGCAGGAAAAGAAGGGTCAACGACCACCTGAGAGCAGGATGAACATCATCTAATATCCGGATCCAATCGAACATTTTCATAGAGATGGCTTGTGAATCCTCCGTGTCGTCGTCCGCCGAAGAATGGAGGCAACGCAGCACACGCGACAGTGGCTAACGCCTGCAAGAAGATACACTCTTCCCCTGACAAAGAAATTATTATTTCGAAAAATGAGGTTGGCAGTTGCCACAACAAGCTATTCAGGAGAATTAGAATTTTATCTCGTCCTCCATGGACTACCCAAGTGACCCTGAAAGTCTATTAGCAATTGGAGACTAACCACCAGAACGAGTGTCTTCATCGAGAGAAGAAGTGGAGAATGAGAATCCTCTCCAGATCGCTGGCTTGATAAGGACCCCCGGTAGGCGGAGACAACGATAATGTTTTGCTGATCGCGTTTCACATTCGACGTGGATATGCACATGCGTTTCCAGACATAACAATGATCGTTGCGATAGGTGACTTTGACTGTTACCACAACAATATATTCGCAACAACGGCAATGCAAAGTGGATGAAATCAATTGATTCCTTTTTTCAACTTTCAGAACATACCATATAATAAATGAGATGCAAATATCAGCTTCCGGTTAATCAATTTGTAATAAAACACATTTTGAAATCCCTAGTTTTGTTAATTGAATTCTCCAGCATACCTCTTCATATTTAGAAGGTGAGAAATATCAGTGCGTGGCAGATGTAGTAGAGATTTCCGAAGTCGAGGTAATAGGATCGAGAGAATGGCTCATGGTTGACTTCACGGGGCCAATTGTGGTATTTCCAAAATCGCAACCTTTGCGACTTGGGTATTTTGAAAGTTGGCGACTTGAATTAGACGTTGTCGCTACTCTGCCTCAAGTGGAACCAGGTGTGCGAAATTTTGCTTCCGAGCAACAGCTAACGATTTATGCAGTCATCAAAATCGACCTTATGGTTGAAAAGAGAATCGCTTTTTCGAGAACACTTTTCGAGATGGTTATTAAAAATAGCATGGGACTGTGCCAGTTAAACATTGTACGTACACCCACACACTTAATCTCGATTCTTACGTGGTATGATTTTTTATGGGTTTGTTTATCTATTATGATATTTTACGTGAGTGTTGTGTTTAAATACGTGATAGCGATATGATGTCATTATTCGGGGCTTTTGTACAGAGGAGGAGACATCCGAAGCTAAGTGATAACATTGTCCCAACCACACGAGAGTCTCGACATCACTCCGGTTCAGTGCGAAGAGAAATATTTTGAATAGCGTTTGAAAAAAACACTCATTAGAATTATTTTCAAGTAAAAATTCTAGCTCCATCTACTACGATGGGGCTACAATTATAAATGGAAGAGGCAGAAGTGCCACCTGCGTGATGGAATAGTCCTCGCTTTTTCGTGAACGACGTCAACAGTGCGGATTTGAAAGAATAAAATACAGCCTGCTGACTGATTTGAATGTGAAAGTGTTCATCCAACCATCTCAAATTATATTAAAAAATATTATTTTATACATAGTGCTAAACAACAGGCTCATAATAACAGTACCTCAATTATTCGCCGATTAATCTTCTTCCCTCTTTATTTTTTTGTGTGTACCAAAAACCTTTGTACCATCGTACGCTAAGTTTGTATTTAGATGCGCAGGGACGCCTGCAAATGTAGTGTTGATAAGGAAGCGAGGGCGTCGATAACGACAGTCTCGAGTAAATTGTGTGGGCGGATAAAGAAGGCCAACACCCATCGACCGACATCTAATCACCCATAATACAAAACGATCAAAGATGCTGCAGCCCACAAGTAGGGATGGGGAAGAAAGAGTGAAAGGAAGGCCTTCCTCTCTCTCGCCATTGTGATTATGATAATGGTGTATTGGAAGGAAGAGTAAGGAGAGCCGGGCCAACTCTTCCGGAAGAGTTGACGATCTTTCGGAGGAGTTAGTCTTTTCAAGAAGAGGAATTTTGTACTAATTTGTGTCTTCCAATATTCATTAGCACCCTCCTAAGCTATTGGAAGAATTTACAATGTCCAGAACATGCATTTGCATTGAAACCTTTTGACACTCTTACTCTTCCGGAAGAGTTGCGACTCTTCCGGAAGAGCAAGATCAATTAGCATGCGCCTCTCTCACTCTTCCCTCTTCCTTCCCCATCCCTACCCACAAGGACTGTCATATTGCTCACGATCGCTCTTGTCAAACGAGCCCGCTGTTTAGGCTCCGGGGTTCAGTACGGTGATGCAGCGGAAGGTGATCTTTTTTTCTTTCCGCAGCAAGTGTAAGTGAGTTCGATATCCACACAAGACGTTTGCAAAATTTTGTAATTAATATTTGTAAAATCTTTATGCAGCAAGCGTTGAAACGCATTTTTCAATACTTCATTGCCACAATTTTCAAGGTACCCTGTATTACGCTGGTTCAAACCGTTTTTGATACTACTTAATTACAAAATGAGCCAAAAAACAGTTGTATTCACACATTAGTCTGGTTTTTCTACGATTCTATTCCCATTGCCGTCGCAGTCCTTCAAAGTATTTCCTCCTCGTCGCTTCCGCATCTTCCGCTACACAAATCGACGCGGCCGAAGAGGAATTCATGAGTGGAAAGACGCAGAAAAACCGACGTCGAATGGTCGCGACACGAGAGATGAGCACCACAGGCATCACGAGTGCGTACGAGTCGCACGCCTGCAACGACGGAACAAGTTTATATCTTTATCGCAACAAAGTAAATTGTGCGAACATAAAAACCAGTAGCTAGGAACTGGTAGGCGACAATATAAAAAACAAAATTGACCCCAAGTAGCTTTTGGTCGTCGGTAGTTATTCGAATCGTCACTTCACCCTTTCTCACTCACACGCAATCAAGTCTGTCAGCGTTACGTCCCATAGTAAATGATTCCAATGAGAGGACCCCTAGTTCCGTCACGAGATTCATGGACGCATCGACGTCTGCCAATCAACATACTAACTATTGGTTTCCAAATTCTGGTACAATCTGGTATAAATTCGTGTCTGCGCTTTTCAAGCGCGCTTTAGGGATAAGTATTTTAAGTCATTAGACTTTTCGCGCCTCGACTATTGAGAAATAAGAAAAATCACCATTCTGAGCCAAAAGTGAGTGTCGGAGAGAAATCGTTCGTTGTCTTCGATATTCATGGAAATAATGATTAGCATGAGATTGAATGCTTTGAGTGAGAGAGCACTCGAGATAATCGGAAGGAATGCCCGCGTCAATTCAATCACGCCTTTCACCTGCAACATTTTAATGTGTGGAATAATTATAATAATTTTCAGATAAGATGGGGACTCTCCGAATTATACTTGAGATGACAGAGGTTCATTCTTTGTTGTTGTTAAAGTAGAAGACGAAGCAAACTTACTTGAAATCGAGCATTGAGATTGACGTTAGCGAACTTTGTATTGTAGTACTCGCGGCTCTTTCGATTGCAGATAACCAACAGCTGAATATGTGCTTTCGTTAATATTAGGCGGAAACAGTAATTATATTTATGAATATAGAGAGCACAAGATAGCAAACTGTAAATATCAACGCACATTCTTTACGTGTATGCAGTCACGAATATTTTGAAAAATTCATATATTTTTCCTGAAGCAAACACATACCGTGCAAGTGAGCAGCTCTTGCAGGAAAATGAGAATGGCGCAGAAGAGTTTCAACGAATCTGTAGATGTTTCCTGTACACAAAGATAAAATGATTGCTCATCACCTATTTGCTTGGCGTAAATTACTGGAGTCGCCATAAGTATCTGCAAAGTAGGTGTGTTTATTCGTTTCCCTTTAGCAACCTTTATAACATGTAACGGGCAAAATCGAAAACTCATTAATATGCTACCTATCATAGTTTGAAAGATACAAAGTAAATTACAGTTGGACAGCTAACAATCTGCTGCTGAAGCTTGTGTGCGCAAGAGATGCAAGTTCGGTAACCATTTTAAGGTCATTGAGTGAGAGACTCTCATTATGTAGCCGAGAAATAGCGCAAATAGTGGGAACCCACACAAGTCCCTTGACACTCCCTTGATTTTAAAGGGACAGTAGAGGCACCGTTGAATTCCCGCAAATTTCAAGGTCTCGCCACGACTTCCGGCCCGTTGGAAGAAACAAAAGCATAGGGTGTGTATTGAACCTGCGACCTCACGATTGCTACGCAAGCGTTTTACCGCTGCTCCACTTGGGCTGATATCTGATAGGGCGCACACTATCTCTATCCCTACGTCGCTCGTGGAAATTGGATCAAATGAGCAAGAATTTTTGTGTTTAGTGTCCCTTTAAGTTTTAGCAAGTAAATGTGTTTTTTTTATTTTTCAATACTTGCATGGCTTTGTTTTCTACTTTTATTTAAATTAAAATGCATTACATTGACTGCAAAGGAACGTGTTAAACTCGCTTTTAGCTTTTTAAGAATGTTATTATGCTGTGAACAGTGTCTCTGCCTAGTCTTCATTTTTAGTTAGAAAAAGCGACTAGACGGGTCGGTCTAGTCGAGAATGAGAGGGGTCTGAGTCGACAATGCACTCTCAGAATGACACGATCACTCGACGTTTGGCGGTCGGTGGGAACGAGAAACAATTCTTTTCCGAGAGAGCCTCCCCTCATTCTCGACTATCTAGACCGACCCGTCTAGTCGCTTTTTCTACCTAGAAATGAAGACTAGGCAGAGACACTGTTCACAGCACAGCATTTTAGATTTTTAAGAATGTTATTATCAACCTAAGAGTAATTAACCAACCTAAGAGGCCTAAGAGTGGTGAGTAAGAGTTAAGAGTAATGCTAGATGAGCTATCATGTAGAATGAAGAGAGTCTGATCATTACTCTACAAACCTCAACAGCACCGACGATGAACAGGCAAGAAAAGAAGCCTGGACTCTTTCGTCTTTCGTAGAATCGGGGTTGGTAGCAGAGCAGCAGTCGCTCCGAAGTCATCAGCAGATAGGAGCATCCGCAAGAGTAGTACCCCGCTTGGAAGGTCATAATCGGAACGAAGAAGTGAACTGCAACAGAAGGTAATGCTAAACTTCATCTTTACCTTACTTACTTACTAAGTAAGTAAGTTTGCAAGGTAAAGACAAAGTTGAACCACAGTCAAGACGAGTTTACGTCGACAAGCGACTATTCTGTCGGAGCTCACAATCCGGTTTGCTAACGTTTTCTACGTATACATTGCGACTTCAATAATAAGTATGCATTAATTACAACTTCTAATAAAGAACCAGGAGAATAAAACGCGGTCTGTTAGAGTCCAATTCATTTCCCCTCGTTATCGTGTAAATTCAATTGCGGTGTTTTGAGCTTTTGAGCCGAAGATTAAAAGTCAGAAAAAAAACTATTCTCGTGATCGTAATGATAATCCGAAATGTCATATTTCCGTCCTTCTGGAATGGGAGTTCAAAATGCGAGAAATCGTTAATACCGAGAAGTGTTGCCAACTGTACTTTACAATGTGCAGTTCGCTACACATCGTTATAAAAAATCGACCTTTCATAACTCGTCGGTACATGGTGTCCGATATAGAGTTAGTTTTCCGAGAACTAAATAGCTTAATTAATTAGCTTAGGGAAACTAATAAGAGTAATTAATTAGTTCCGCCTACACTGTGCTCGCGAGAGGTGCGGTCCGTGCGAGATGCACCAGATGGCAATAAGTAGCTGGCCGGAGATTGCTAGAAACATAGCCAACGCTTTCGTGCATAGAATCGCCCTGTAATTACAAATTAGAGTCGCGAGTTTCCGGTTCTCTCTTTCAGAAAATAACTGATAATGTGGTAAATAACTATAGCTATTTGTATCAGTACTACAATGATTATGGGAAAACAGCTATTTGGAGCTTCCAGGAAGTTGTCTTTGATCATGCTAAATGCAGATCCCCCGCACAATGACGACGTGCAAATTTATATTTTTTTCCATTTCCTCTTAAAAGGTTCTGTAAAAATCTCAGTGAGATTTATCGATGTCTGCTTATTATTTCTACGTAGACATACTTGTTGGTTACCGATCTGTCAAGATACCTCTCTGTTATCAGTTCAGTGCATTATCAGTTCTTTCGCATATCCTCTTAATTAAAAAAATTAGGAATAGATTTTATAATGATATTGACAACCGAAACGAGCACAAAGTGCATCACAGATGGATAATAAGACCTGAGAGCCTGTAGTTTATACCAGTTTATTGCCAGGTTTGTTCAATTATATTCCTCACGAACTTTAGGGGGGAAGTAAGCACAATTATTGGGCAAAAGAACAAACTATGCTAAGTTGAGAATGGCTTTGTTGAAATCTGCATCCGCAATTTTTTTGTTATATACTGTAATCCAACGATCACATTTATCCTCAAAGTACCCAGTTCAAACTTCAGGAAAGCTTTCAAATCCCTGATATAGAAAATCCGTCAAGGTTTTCTGTGAGCTAGAATTTGAATGGGGGTGAGATAAACGAATGAATGAATCACCTTATCACAACGTGTAGTTGCGAGGAGACAATGAGGCTGAGAAGGAATAGCACCCAGGGAAGGATGACAATGCACAACGAAACTTCCACGTACGACGTCCACAGCCACATCATTCCTTAGAAATCGCCGTTGACGGTGTAAAACGAATATGGAATATCGATGGATAATACGAAGGACAAATAATTGACTAATATATTACCAGGAAATGATACGTAGACTGGTAAACATATCAATGAAACAGCACCAGAACCACGATTATCAACGTTATTGAGATATAACAACAGTGGTTGGTAAAACATTATGGAGGTGAAAATACTATGGAGTTGTTAATAGCGCACGACCGATTAAGTACAAAACCATTATCTTTATGCTACTTTACTTTAGCGTCAAGAGTCTGGGCGAACGTCTTCTAACAGAGTAGAAGCTACTCGCATGGTGATGTATAGAATGACTTCCTCTATATCGAAGCTGACATATATGTACACATGCTTACATATAGACACGTATTCTGACATCGTTATTGTTAGTAGCGAAAAGGTTGGGCGGTCATCGGTCTGTTACTTTAGGAATGAGAAGCACCATAGATGACAGTAATTGAGAGACCAAATTATCCTATTTAACATTGACTTATCAGTAGTATCACTTAAAATTATCAAAATTGACTTTACTAACAGGGAGCTCAAGTCATCATAATTATCTATCACACCTCAAGTCATCAAAATTCAGGACTTGAAAATCATCAAAAAATTGTTTTACCGGCTGTTTTACCAGACATAACAACAATACAATTGACGAGCGGGCATTTGATCTTTCCGAAAGGTGGCAATATGGAACAGAATTTCTTGAAAACGGGAGAGAGAAATTAGAAAGACAATCGCGCACAGTCAATCCAGTTCTCGTATCGTAGTAGCAATGACGAAAACAAGTTACAAAGGCTCGGTGAGCTTTCGCCCGAGAACAATTGTATTATGGTCCTGTCACGATTGATCTATTCGTTTTTGTAAAGAATACAAATATATACCTTTCCATAGCTATTTAGCCCGAACGACACAAAAATTTACATCTCGGGGAAAATTTCATAGATTTTTTTCGACTATACGAACTTTTAACATGTTTCGTTCATTTCTGCTGTTTCGCTGCTTTCCATTTTCGCGAATAGTGTATTCTCGATAATGTGAAAAACAACGAAGAACGGCTATGGGTACGTTCTTTTATTCTTTTCAAGTATTTCGACAATCATTTTTGGAATCTAAAATCTCGAAATTTATTGGGTTTATATGATTCGCAAAATATGCATGGTACTGTTAAATAAAATCAATTAAGAGGAAATTGAAATATTGCATTAATACTGAGCTATCAACATAAACATCTGCTAGATGCGACAGAACGGATTAGCGGAACAATTATCTCAAAAAGTGGTAGATTTGGAAAAGAAAAAATATTTTTCTATCTGAAGAAAGATAATGCATATTCACACTACTTTTCCCTCGTAAGTTCGCATACATGAATTTCCACAGTTGTATTTCTTGAAATAATAATGAGGTTGGGGAGAAATAGATGCCCGCCTACGTAGTATGCATGTCATCAAGGATTACATCATTCCACGGACCGGTTAACCGTACAGAAAGGCCTTTGGAGTGGGAGAGCGTGTGAAATCGAGAGGGACTCTCTCGCTTTTGCACACTTTCTCGCTCTAACCCTGGTCTGCAGGTTTGGAATCATGTGGGATATGGTAGAAAGGCGTCAGAGCAAGTTTCTAAAAATTAATTTGGGGCAAAATTATAGACTATGTAGGTGGGATCTACTATATCTGCGGAAGTAATCTCGAGAGAAGCTGAAGTAGAGGGAATTGCATTCAGAAATGGTTCTACACAGAGAATGAATGCACTGAGATGAGACACCCAGTGTATGATACACTCAATAAGTGTATTTGCTCGTCGAGAGAGCGTGTGAAAACGAGAGATTTGTAAGCGTATCATATACTAGATGCCCTATCTCAGTGTATGATACACTCAATAGTAAGTGTATTCATTCTGGGTGTAGTGCGGTGTGTTAGGAGGAAAGATGCGGACAGAGGCACGAAAAGGCTGATAATTACGGACAAATCTAGTTAGAGGATAACGAATAAGAAGGGAAGAATCATCAAGCTCAATATTCCCATGAAAATTGAAATTGAGAAAGACAATATCGGTAAGAAATATTCGGCGTTCTAATGTTTTCAGATCCAGTGAATGGAGTGTGCTATGATAGTGTACAAAAGGTAAGTAACAAGGGAAATACAATTTCTGGCGACATATCGTTGAACGAGTTCATTATTACAAATTACTAACTTAACCTAAAACGCTAAGGAAATGCATTCGCATCCTCGAGCCTGCGGCAAGCGCTGACATATCATGCGCGATCGGAATACAAGGTCATCAACATGATAAAACAGAATTCGTTAAGGAGAATTTTTAGAGGAACAATCGATAAATAAGTGTCCGTCACAAACTACGGTAAAAAGTTCGCTGGGGCAACCAAACTTCCTAGGGTCAGACACACGATTTTTGTCAAAAAAAAGAAAATCAATAAATCAATAATGTTACCGTAACATACAATTGAAAGTTCGCTGGGGCAAACAAACTTCCTTGGGTCAGATACATGATTTTTTATCCAAAACAAATAGAAAATCAATAAATCAATAATGTTACCATAACCTACAGTACCCCCTTGAGTTCGGAGGGTCAGACCGCAGGTCACATTCATGACCGCAAAACTAGCGCCGCAAAACGCCGTGGAAGCGTAGGGAAACACGGGAAACGTGTTTTGCGATGTCACGAACTTGTCGAAACGTGTTAGAACACGTTTTTACGAAATTTTCAATTTTTTTCCAAAACATCCGGAGGCTCTCGCAAATCACGGGAAATGTGTTCAGCGTGTCAGAACACGTTTTTAACGTGTTTTAGTTGTTGTGTACAGGCGTTCATCGTGAAGAGCGAGGTTCCTCCCCTCACTCATAATTCCCGCGTTGTTGCCCAGATCACTCCCTTCCCTCCTGTGAATTCCTCATTCCTTAATACATTTTTTTAATTCGCCCATTTATGTACATGTTTTCGCACCCTTGTGGTGTACGATAAATAAGTAAAATAAAATTCTCGTCGAGCGCCCGCGAGAACTGATCATTTCAGAATCATCGATACTTTGGGGAGCGGTGAGTGAACGCTCCCTCGAAATAATTTTAGGATTATTAATTTTGCCGATCGCATTTCACTCTTTGAAATAAATTTTCCAACAGAAAAAAATGTTCAGCATATTTTTCCGAACATTTTGAGCTCTTGAACGGCATTGTATCTCCTTTTTGTTACGCCGATTCCGGCTTCAGAACCCGAAAATTCCTAAAAAAAAACCATATATTTTAACGAATTTTTTGAAATTAATTATGAATTTTCAAAAAATCATCTTTCAAAGTACTGTAGCTTGCATCCACAAAACTTACGCTGCTTGGCTGCAAAATGTTAAAACCCGTTAGCAAAATGAAAGTATGTGTTTTTGCAATTGATTCGATTTTGGCGAGTATCCGTGAGGACGATTCATAAGAAAGAAAAACGCAAATATTACGGCATCGTCCCTTTCGAGATTCTACAGCCGCTAAACAGCGTAAGATCGCGGATGCAAGAGCTTCCGTATACCCGCATTTTGATATCTTTGAAAATTCATATTTTTTTAAATCGTAAAAATAAGTTTTCACAGTAATTATTAGAAATTTCTGAATTTTAAAATAAAAATAATTTATTTTTCGATGCCGGATCCCCCCAATCACCTAGTATTATGCATATTCTGGTTTTTTCCATATGCTACAATTATTTGACACCAATTTTTCCCGAGAATCGTATAGAGAATGTAGCGGGAAAACACAATCTGATTGTCAGCAAACCAATTCTGTTTGACAAAGTTTTTATCTGGATTGTTACCACGCCATAAGATCCTTCATAATAAGAATACCTGGCGACCACAACTCGTTGGTGCTCTTCTGTGTGTGTGACTTAATTTGCAAAATAATACTATACTACTATACTTTTTCAAATTCATGATTTCTTGGGCGCTTCTTGAAGAAATCACTATTTGCACCGTGGAAGGAGCGATTGGTATTATACTTGCATCAGTCATATTACTAACAAATGTTTGAGGTACAATTCTGAATGCGGTTTTGTTCAAGGAAATCGTGCAGAACAATCCGACAAATCCAGATGAGAAGGCCTATCTTGTGAGTGATCTGGAATTTACTCCCAGTTACCTAAAGCCACATCGCGGATTAAAAAGAAGGTCACGATAAAAATTCCGATGAATAGACAACAGTGAAGTGAACAAAAGAGTCATACAAGAGAGCATGCAATTGCGCCCCAGCTCGAGTACATTTACTTTTGTTTGAACAATGCACACTTTCATCGCGTCACGATCAATGTAAAGTTCTCTCAATAAAATGACGCGCGAATAAACTTCATGACAAACACTATTGGTCTCATATCTCCGTGAAGGCAATTTCGGATTGAACTTGAATATGATTTTCTCATGTATACTCACAATTGAGTGATTTGTAAATTTAATTTTAGTTTCGTTAGGATATATTATAAGTGTCCTTTTGCAGTATCCCATCTTTGCCTCTGCTGTTCAAGGATGCATTCTCTGCTCGGCTGTTTCAGTAATGTGCATTGTATGTGATGATATATTTTTTTATAAATTTCTTCAATCGTTTCATTCAAGTGTCACCTTTTCCGAGATGCATCAATACTCATTGTAGCCGTAGGCCCCCTCATCTCATTTATCCCTGTTTGGATCTGTGATATATACTTCCTGGTAGGCGCAATACTATTATTAAATGAAAGCAATTGCAAGAAAATCGACTATTTGACAGGGGGTGCGCGGAACTTTGATTTCTCTTTAAAGAGAGCTCAAAGTAGTTGCAAACGTGCTCTATATGATAGCGCTTCTCGCATTTTTAAGGAACCCAAATCGGTTAGAAGGAGCCCAAAACCCAAATAGATGCAAACAAAACTGGCCTCAGCCTACGTTTTAAAAACCTATTAATAATCTAAAATAATGGAGCTATATGAAAATTTCTATGTCACTGCTAGGTGACAAAGACGGTGTGCGAGTATTGCCATAGCTAATATTTCGTGACGAAATATAAAACACAGCTAGCCTGCATTACCCTGTCACTGGCCATGACGCTTGTTCCAACTACCAGCACACTGCAATACGTATCGCTTACCCGGTACGAACTTACAATTAACTGTTCGCTGTAGGATTGCCCGTTCGGCGTCGGTTTCGGTAATACGGCGTCTCTTTTTCTCTCGTTCTCTCCCCTTTATCAGCCGTATTACCGATCTCTCGCTGAGAGAGTCGTAATACGAACACCGAACTTGCATCCCTAGTTCGCTGATCACGAGATCTGCGTCTCGTTACATCGTTGCCTCATTTCTTCTGCACATTCTTCAGAAGAATCGAGTCACTCAGATATCTAATAGAATACTCAATTAGGTCACACTGGTCTACTCGTCATCGAGGGCGCATCTCCTTCGCATTCGTAACCATGTCTACAATTTACGTAACGGTGAGTTATAATCCGAATCGGGGGAGGCTTATTAACTATTTAACTATCGTAAGGGACATTTCCAGTGCTGACATTTCAAGGCATTATTTTTGAACGAAAAAAATATAGTCCAATACGTTTTTTTTTTCGGAGAAGGGAAGCAGCTAGAACGCTTATTTATAAGGTAAAATTCCATCTTTAACATATTTTTTTATCGTCGAAGTCGTACCGTTGTCCTCAAATCTCTCATTTCAGTTCTTCATCACCGATATGTTTCCGTATCCTTCATACCGAGATTGGATGACCAACCAAACCAAAGATATTCTCAGCATTAACAGCGATATACCAGTTCTGCCCTACGGAGGAACCTTCAAGCACCAGCATCTCAATGTTTCTTTTCGTTTTTAACTTCTTCAGATTCAAGCCTTCAAAGAACTCGCCGGGATGTGTCTAGGTTAAATGACTAGGTTAATTATAAACTCTGCGCTTCACAGCGTGTCAGACTGGTGAGAATGCCCCATTATCATGGCGCTGAATTTTTTTTTCTTTTGTAACATCCGCAAGACACGTTCTAAAAACTTGACCAGTTCTGATTTTTAGATTTTGGCCTTGTTTGTCGGCTATAATTATTAATTAAGTCACAATCGAAAAATCAGAACTGGTCACATTTTTAGAACGTGTCTTGGGGATGTTGCAAAAAAAAGGCCAGCCAAGGTCGCACTGCATTCATTTCTCACAGGGCGGCCGATCACTCATGTCAGTAGTTATTGCCTTCGTGATGCTTACCTACACCACTTCCTATACTCTGTTCCTCACACTGGTAGGCTTGGTGAGCACATTACATTCTCTTTGCTATTCCTTTAGGAATTCGAAAGATTTAACAAACTCGAGAACCATTTTTTTCCTTACTCTATTACTAGGAACTTACAACATTCGGAAACGACACCATTTTATGAAGCTTCGTTTTCGCGCTTAGTTTTCTCAAAAATTTAGTTCAAAATGAAAATTAACGGACCGATGAAAATTTGAACCCCCCCCGAGTACCCAAACGGCACTCGAAAAGAGCTCATTCGATCAAAATTGAATCATGGCTCCTTGAAAATTGAATGTCGATTGACGATTGATCTACACACTGATTTGCCCCTATTGCAACCTCCCCCCCCTTCCCAAACGATACTTCCCATAGAGAGTCTTTATTTACTGTACATCGTTCGTGTAATCACACATTATTCCGTTGCGCCTTCGGGCGTCGATAAAATATATAATGTGTCATACGCAGACGGCGGTAAATTGGTAGCAACTTTGATTGCGAAAGGTAAACGTGCCCTAGATGCCTTGGGAAAGCTTGGGTTACGTAATCCCACGTTGCAGCTGGCTTACCGGTGAGCCCCGGCAGAGTAGTCGCTTGTCGACGTTAAAATCTCTTGATTCCGGTAGTAACTTTACCTTTACTTTTACCTTCGGGCGTCGATAAAATATATAATGTGTCATACGCAGATTCACCGGCACCTCCGTTCTTTCGGCACCGACCTCAGCGAGCGCACGGTCAAAATGCAGCGGTTGTTCTTCATAATGCAAATGCTGCAGGCGAGCGAGTACACAGCGCGGGCAGTCCCCGCCTTCCTGGAGATGAAACGTCCTCGTAAATCGAGAAAGTGGCAGAGACGTAGTGAGAGATGATCTCTCTCTCTCTCTCTCTCGTATCCGCAATCTCAGCACGAGAGACAACATCATCAGATTACGGGAAGTAATAAAATTGTACGATTAAACAAAATGCCATAATGCAACTAGCTGTGTTAACCAGCGGGGTTGCATTGAGGTTAAATGCACTACGCTCTATGCGTACACTACGCTCTATGCATAGTTCTGGGTGCGAGTTCGGTCCAGGGGGGGGGCTCGGTAGATGGCTCCAGGTACGGTCCAGGGGGCACCCGGTAGCCGGCTCCAGGTTCGGATCAGGGGTATCTCGGTAGCTGGCTCCGGGCTACATTAAAGCTCGCTGTATGCTGGGAATTATTAATCGCTACCAAGAGCACTGGCTTATTCCGTTGCAAAAAGCTCGTGACGCCCGCGGCGGGGGTCGAACCTGCGTCGCTCGGATTGCTAGTCAAGCGCGTAACCCACTTGGCTATGGATTTGGTTAATTAAATTTTTAAAAAAATCGAAAGCAATTCTGGTCAGTTATCATATTCAAAAGGTTCTGAGAAGATTTTTTTTTGCGAATTTTTTGTTGTTGCGAATTTAAAGCGAAATATAAGGAAAATGAGAAAAAAGTGTGACCGGACGGAAGGAAAAAAAGGAACAAACAAACATACAGACAGACAGACAGACTTTAGCATTTTCTAATATATAGTAACCGAAGGAGGCGAGAAAGCACACAAAAGTTAGAGGGTCTCCAACGTTTGTTAAACAGTTACTATATATTAGAAAATGCTAATGCTAACGTCTGTCTGTCTGTCTGTCTGTTTGTTTTTATTTATTTTTCCTTCCGTCCTGTCCCACTTTTTTCTCATTTTCCTTATATTTCGCTTCAAAATAACGCTATCTTCTCAGAACCTTTTGCATATGATAACTGACCAGAATTGCTTTAAAATTTTACAAAATTTAAATCGCCAAATCCATGGACAAGTGGTTAAAGAGCGCGACATTCAATTCCGACCGACGCAGGTTCGACCCCCCGCCGCGGGCAAATCTTTTGCCGCATTTTTCGCAAGTGTCAGAAGGCGCCCTAACACGTTTTAAAGTAACATGAAATACGTTTTCACCTGTTTTGCCGAGTTTTTACATGACAAATCTAAAATTTTGAAAAGTTCCAAAATGATTCGGGGAGCGTGGGGGAGCACAAGGAAAGTGTTTTGCGATGTCGTAAACATGCTCGCACACGCCAGGGAAGTAAACACAGGTAACCTGCGTTTCCGTTGAGAAAGACTCGTGAGGCTGAGAGCGATCTATTACGCCACTTCGTGGCTTTTTTTATCTCTCTCAGCCTCACGAGCCTTTTGCAACGGAATAAGCCAGTTCTCTTTCTAAAGAGTAACATTCCCCAGCATACTAAACTCCCCCTGGAGCCGGCTACCAATTCCACTTCCCTGGATCGAACCTGGAATAAGCTACCGAAATCCCCCTGGACTGAACCTGAAGCTGGCTGCCGATGTTGCCCTGGACCGAACCATAAGTAGGCTACCGAGCTCCCCCTGGACCGAACCTAATGTAGACTACCGAGCTTTCAATGTAGACTACCGATATGTTCCTATTACTATGCATAGAGCGTAGTGTATTTAACCTCAACACATCCCAGCTAGTTTGTTATTTTTCATGTTTGGTAAAGAACGGAAATCGGTGTTTTGACTTTTTTGTATGATCGTATCATTTTATATATGTAGTAAGAGTCTTCCCGCTCTGTGTAGTATGTGCTCCCCTGCTAATCTTTAGAGAGCATCCACGAGTGACCGGACATACCCCTATGGCTTTTTTTGCAATACCTTGGAGGTGAATCATGGGCGATGATATTTGGCAAAGTAACTAAGATTCTGAGTCCCGCGTGAAAAAGTTGCACTAACCCCACCTTACACCATTTTTTTAAATTTTGAGTGTATTGTTTTATCGATTCTAGGTGTGTTTGCGGAAAAAAAAGAATAAAACTTCTTTTTTAAAAGTATTTTGTGATGTCGGGATCGTGTGCGAAGTGGCAACTTTTTTCGATCGCTCTCAGCCTTTTGCAACGGAATGAGTCAGTACTCTTTATAGTGTTTAGCATTCCCCCAACATACTAAGCTCTCCCTCTACCGCACTTAGAGCCTACCCGGATCAAACCTGAAGTGAGCTACCGAAATCCCCCTGGACTGAACCTGAAGTAGGCTACTGAGGTCCCCCTGGGTCGAACCTCAAGCAAGCTACCAAGCTCCCCCTGGACCGAACCTTAAGTAGGCTACCGAGATCCCCCTGGACCGAACCAGGAGCACGCTAGCTCCCCCTGGACAGAACTTGCACTCAGATCTATGTATAGAGCGTAGTGTACGCATAGAGCGTAGTGTATTTAACCTCAACACATCCCGTTAGTTACTTGGCCAAATATCAGCATTCGTGATAGTGACTTCGCCCCCAAGAAATTAGGATAGGTTGCAAACAAGTCATCCGTAGATATCCCCCAAACGTCCCGCCCTCCCTCCCCTCCTTTTTCTGTCGTGAATGATCTCTTTCTGCACAGGGATTTCTGCCGCTCGCCATAATCTTTCCTGCGGTCGTGGTGTTCCTCGCAGGCGCAGTAGTGCGAGCGGACCTTGACCTACTCACGATGCCTCTTACCTTCTTCCTCTGGTTGTGTCCGATAGCACAGGCGATCGTGCAACTAAGATACGTCCGTCAATCCGCCGCAAACTTCAAGCAGAAGAAGAAGTCGCCTACAGTGACGATCAGTGTACCCAGCAACAAGCCTAAGTGATCGAATTCGCAATGTCAATAAAAATGTTTTGTCCATCTCAAATATGCTCAATTTCCATTCCATGGCAGTTCTCAATTCAATTCCGTCTCTGTCTGCAGTAGCGTTGCCCATTCCTACGACGTTGCAATCCGTGAAACGTTTCTTCGCTACGCATGGCAATTAGTAAATCACCACCCTATCCATGCGCTCTATGCGGAAAAGGTATGCAATTTATTTGCAAATTCTAAAAAGAAGAGAAAACCACGCGGGCCGCGCATCCGGTCCTGATACTGCGGTAAAACGGCAGTATTTCGACTCACTTTACCGAATTATGAAACGAATTGAAAATTATTTGAATAGAATTGGACATATGTATACACTCTTCCACGTAAGATATCTCCTCACTTTCAAGTTTAAAAGTAAAGATGTTCACCCGCCGTACCCTGAACGTTCGGATAGATCCTCGGTAATCTGTAAGTTCTACGTCAATTTTGTAGTTTCAACACACTTCTCACATCAATGTTTGCCGTCTAGAACGAGAGCAGTCGGCGTTGGTCTCTTCTCTTTCTCTCTCCCGCTCTGCCAACCTCCCCACAAATCCCTCTCCCATGTCAGCACTAACCCTCTGACTTTCCTATGTTCCAGATTACATCTCCTCTATTCATTGATCACTACATTTTCCCTCGGTCAATAAGCCGCTCTTGCATCCTTGTCAATTTTCCGAATAAAGCCAACATATACGAGCTAAATTTATATTTCATTGTGCATTTTTTGTACTTGCTTCTACCCCACTGTATCTATTATAATTTAACAATGATTCGTGCACGAAATGGACTAAATGCATATCATACATCTCTCGCTTCCACGTGCTCTCTCACCATTATTTCTGTTATTTAACAGCGAAACGCTTTATTATCAGGCACACGTCTTGGTGAATAAATAATGTCAGGTTCACTTATTTCCGATGGAGGATGTGGCGTGTCTCGTGTGCTCGGTGTCCATACGCGAAACTCACATGGGCGTCGATGTTTGCCGGTGAGTGCACATTTTCTCCCCCATTTTCTTAAAGTTGTTTATTCATGCGTGAGAAATGGTTTGTGAAAAAAATACGAAAAAAAGGTGACAATGAAAAAAATAGTTTTTGTTTTCTAAAATTTTTACCTTTTTCTTGTTCAGAGCATGCGCAGCCTTCTTCAAACGGACACAAATGACGGGGCGAATCTTTGCGTGCCGACAAGGAACGAGAGAATGCATCTTTCGCAAACGTCAGTTCTTTTTGGAAGTCACTGCGACAAAATATTCAAACTTGCCGCTCGAAACTCGGGGTCGGGACGGTCACTAGATATCTAGAGATAGACACATAAGGAATCTACTTTAAAAAAATCGTTGTTTCAGACAAGAAGTTCATGTGTCGCAGTTGTCGCTTTGACCGATGTATCGATGTTGGCATGCAAAGTTGCGAAAATAAATGCATTCTCGATCGCGTAAAGCGAGCGTACGAGTGAGTTGTCACATTTTCAATGTGTTCATAATATATTATTCAGACTCTCAGTGAGCATACGACTAAAAGAAGAGCAACGGTTGGCTGTTCTAGCGAAGCTGAAGACGTTCAGTGAACAGAAGGTAAGAAAAATTTCCTCTTTTTAATCACAAATATTCTTTTTTTAATTTGCTAAAACATTTAAAAACTTAATTTCGTGATAGTTGAGCTCACTCATTTCGCAACTCTACGGATTTAAGTGTTGATAGGCTTTTTTGAGGATCTATACATCAACAATCTCGAGTTCTTCTATCTCTTGTATCCAATAATCTTCAAAGAACTCGCCAAACTTCTGCGTTGTGTCATCCCTCAATTTGACGAGATTCCCGACAATCTAAAAGTGAGTGAGAAAGAAGATAAGAAGGCTTCTTAAGTGAACCCAAAATTAGAGCTGTTTTTGTGAGAAAATAGTTTAATGAAGTGAGTGTGCCAGTTCAGTTCAGTTCAGTCAGTGAGTTCAGTGTGCCATCTTCACCAGTCTCATAGGCAAGTTTAACGCGCTGGAGTTCTACTATGGTTCGCAAGGCAGGTTCAAGCGACAAGGATTGTAAGTGCAACTTTCTTTATCCAATAAAAAATAAATCTGGCATTCTGTCCAATAATATATTTGAAATTGCGTCGTACTTTCATTGTATTTATTCAAGATGCATGTGCTCGCTGATCACTGTATTCGACTTTGACAATCTCGAGGAGTGGCTGGACGTAGAAGGATTGACGAGAAAAGACGATATGATGAGGTTAGAATTCCAATTCGACTAAGAAAAATGCACAAAATCAGAATATCAGAACAATCGCAAACACCCCCACACGTAACAGCATTGAGCAGTAATCTTTTTAAATGATAAAAAAATGTTCAGTTGGCTATTTTATCAGACAATTTTCTTCTCGAGTACTCTCCTTGTAATTTGAGGACGTTCCGTTATTACTGCGATGAGTACATGACCATCTTCAGCCGGATGCAGCGAACTAACCGGATCACAGAGACCGAATTCCACTCCATGATTGCCATTCTCATTTGTCAGCTGGGTTAGTCATCTTGAACTCCAGGGATGAAAATTAGAGTGCGAAATGTGGTGAGGTTTCGTATGCTCTATCATCCACTGACACATGATTCCAAACCTACAGACCAGGGTTAGGACGAGAGAGTGTGCAAAATTGAGAGAGTCCCTCTCGATTTCACACCCTCTCTCACTCCAAAGGCCTTTCTGGAAGGTTGGCCGGTCTGTGGAATGATGTGCTGACCGATGAAGACATGTCGCACTCTGCTGAAGAGTGCATTTTCAGACACGACGCTGCATTTGCCTGACAAGATTCAGCGCGTTTTCGACGATACGCGGGCGCAAGTTTTCGAGGAGCTGCAAGTTTACTACCGAGAGGAGATGGGACTGCGAGACTATTCGAGTCGATTGGGCAATATTATGACGCTGTCGGCCGCACTTTCGGTCAGAATTTCAAATACAAATTTGAAAAGGAGAGATTATGTTGAAGCGACTAACTATGATTGATCTCTGCGCCTAGTGCGAAACATCGAACACACTAGCGCACACCTCAACCACTTGGATTTGTTCTGTGTTCTCACTTGCCATTTTAGTGACCCTCCATTTTCCTTGCCCTTTCCGAAATCAAAGGTTTTTCACGGTCTGCGTTAGGGATGCAAGTTCGGTTTTCGTATTACGACTCTCGCAGCGAGAGATCGGTAATACGGCTGATAAGGGAGAGAGAATTAGAGAAAAAAAGTGCCAGAGGGAACGCACAACACCGAACCTGCATCGCTACCGTATACCCCACACTATCTTTCTCTCCACATACAGTATACAAGCACCTCAATTTTTTCGGTTTCCTCGGATCTCCCCTGTTCTCCCACTTTCTTGATCATTTTATTCTGTCTCGAATTTACTTGATCAAACCCACTCGACTGTCATTTGCTGTATTACCGAAACCGACGCCGAACGGGCAACCCTAGTCTGAGTGTTGCACGAACATGAAAAAGATGCACATAGACGACCAACAGTTTTCCTTTTCTTGAGGAGCTGCACCGGAACTCGGAAGAACAGATCAATCTCTACTCATTGCTGTTCGATATTCGATCTCAAGATCAGATGTTGCAGCAAGCATTGTGTTGTAAGGAAAAAGTGACAAAATGAAGAATGCTCGAGTAATTCGTCATCCCTAATCTGTAATAATTAATGTTAAATAAAGCGTGTCGTCTCATCTTTTTTGCTTTTTTTTTGCTTTTTCTTTTTGCTTAAAGTTCACAGACGTTGGATGCCCTGATAAAAAATGAAGCGTGAGTGATTCTAATGCGCCATTAATCATGTCATATTTTTTCTCAGTAATCTTTAATAAAAATGTTGTCATCCTTTTTTACTGTGGTGCTTTTTCCTGCCGAAAGTTCACAGTCTGTGGACGATAAACGCGGCGATATGTCTTCATAAACACTGAGCTGACTATGAGATCGAAACTTCAAATATTTGTAAGTTCACACACCGAGAAAACATCTTGGAAAGAAAATTTATTTGAAGTAACTGGCATCTTCTTCAATTTGCTACTGTTTTACCTTGTTTCCAAGTACTCGCGACCGAGTCTCGGCTCGTACAAAACACTCATTATCATTTTCGCCGCCTACGATGCACAGCATCCAGTTGGCACCATGCCAAGAACGTCTCTCGTGGTCTGACCCTCTCGTTTGGTGCGCTCTCTCGTCATCTCTCTCTTCCTCTAACTTGTTCTCGCCGACACTGTTTCGAATGCTGTGCGATGTTCTCCTGGCTACTGACTGATGAACCACGTATAGATTTGACTGATGAACCACGTATAGATTTGTATTTCGTTATATTTTATTTAAATTTATTTACTATTTAATAGACACTAGGGATGCAAATTCGGTTTTCGTATTACGACTCTCTCAGCGAGAGATCGGTAATACGGCTGATAAAGGGGAGAGAACGAGAGAAAAAGAGACGCCGTATTACCGAAACCGACGCCGAACGGGCAACCCTAATAGACACTCGTTGAATTGCAGCAAGTTGTCGTTCGCGGTACGGTGTATGGCGCAGTTGCCTGGACGTCTTTCGGACAGAGTCGAGTGAGCCCCCACATGATTCCAAACATACAGACCACGGTTAGAGCGAGAGAGCGAGAGGGTCTCTCTCGATTTCACACACTCTCTCGCTAGTCTCATTGAACAACTAATATACGACATAACGTGTTCTTGTTCAGTATTTCACAGCGCTAATCTGCACTAGTTTCGCCGTTCCTCTCATGTTGATCATCATTAACTTCCTACACCGATACTGGGCCGTTCGAAGGTGCGACGTGCTATTACATTTATAAAATGATACGAACACACAAAAAGTCAAAATGGTACTTCCTGTGTTTACCAAAGCGAGAGAGCGGGCAAAAGTGAGAGGGCCGCGTTCGTGCCTGTGTGGTAAACAACGGAAGTCGGACATTTCACTTTTTGGTGTGATCTTATCATTTTATAAATGTAATAGTCTAAAGCCTTCTCAATTCCGCTCTTTTCAGTCCACATTTTCTCCCTCTCTTTTCCTTCGGCGCGCTTTCGCGCAGTTTTGACGCTCGGCGTTGTCTGCGTCTGCTCGGGATGGTTACGGACATAGGAAAACAAAAAAAAAACAAAAAAAAATCCCAAGGGATCTAAAATCTCGGAATCAAGCTACATACTATAGCAATTGCATCTTGTATGCAAAACATGACGTAATCGGTGAAATCAACTATATCATTGGATCTGCATTTCAGAGATGGTCGAAAATGTAGAAATGAAATGAATGGATACGTATTTTTGTTCTGCATAACTATAACATACCACATGATTCCAAACCTACAGACCAGGGTTAGAGCGAGAGAGTGTGCAAAAGTGAGAGAGTCCCTCTCGATTTCACACGCTCTCTCACTCCAAAGGCCTTTCTGTAAGGTTGACCGGCCTGCGGAATGATGTGATACAAATAGGTACTGTCTGGGCGCTTTCGGAACAATGGTTGCGATAGGCGATCCGGACACGTTGATCGCTCGCGACGAGTACAGATTACGACACAACCGCACGCTCGACGACGGCATCATGGTATTGCATCATTGGGTGCGCAATAAAATTCTTTGCCGTGCACATCATCTAACAGTTTTCTTTTCTCCGACTCTAAGCATGAACGGTCAATGCATTACCTCTTACCACAATTATGCCAACATTTCGGCCGAATGGTCGTTTTGCCCTCCGCCCGACTATCGTCCTTGCTCTCTACGATGTCTTCCTCGTTGTCTTTATCACAGTAACGATCGTTCTTGCCTGGAGGACGCTCGATTGCCTATCGCACGCGGCCAAACTATCCACGAAGTCCAAACTTCTGCAGCGCAAGCTACTAGTGACGCTGATGGCTCAGGTGAGCATTCATTTTTTCCGTTCGAACAACAAATATTTTTTTGCGAGAAAGAGACACGAATGATATCATTCTTATGACTGTCCTTTCAATAATATCATCATTCATTAGCCGTAACGCATCATTTTCCGCATTGATGGGAACGACGTAGACGCGCTCTTTAAGGTGCACAGTGCTGATAATACTGTACATACCGTAATTTATTATTAAATGGCTGCACTCATCAGCTGATGAAAAAAAACGAGAAAAATATACCTGCTCATTAATAATTTTGAAAAATCACACACTGATTTGCTAATAGAACTCTCCGAATTTTTGTTTCTTAGAAAACTGCTCGTCCACAGTATCATGGCCAACTCCGGTTTTTCAGCGCAGCTTGTGCGCGCGATTCCAATTCCACAAGCTGCGCGCGGGATTTTACAAGACGCGCGCCGGACTATTTGCCGGACCTGGCTTTTCCGTTCGAGACCTTTCAACAGAACGCGCGATGTGCGCCCGATTTGTGTAAGGCGCGGCGCATGCCGCGCCGAATCCTACACAAATCGCGCGCACAAGCTGCGCTGAAAAACCGGAGAATGTACTGAAGGAAATGCACTCCATGCACGCGTGGTGTGCCTTTCTACCGTATGCCGCGAAAGAGAGTTTAAAGAAAAAGTCAGCAAGGGAAGTTGCATGGGTGGGGTTCGAACCCTCCGCCCCTTCGGTTAACATTTTAGAAACTTACCTTTGAGCCAAGTGTGCCGATGTGGCCTTCTTCATTCTGTGCCTCGTGACGGGCGGTCGACAGTCTCCCCGCTCCTCTCCCACCTCAGTTTGGAGAATCCTTGCCAGTCAGCTTGGGCAACCCGGCAAGTATTTCGCCCACCCGGTACCACTTCGAGCAGAGGACTCGGATCGACTACATATAATTCAAGTCGTCAACTTTCAAGAAAGGCCCCAGTCGACAAGGCTACGACGTGAGTTCCCACTTTGGTTGATACACGCTAGTCAGGACGTCACTGGAAGCTGGAAGATCTACTTCTACGCTCAATGTCTATCGTCCAAGATCGGCACTACAAATGACCAAGGAAGCCAAGCATGATCCATTCCCTTGACCCAGTTGCCTCGAATTCGAAGATCTCGACCACCTCTGTCCCCGAATGATACCTCCTGCAGGCCCTTGCCTTGATGTCAGGATAAATATGTATATATATGTATATATGTATGTATATATGTGCCGATGTGGCACTGACCATCTTAGCTCACCCCTTTCTCCGTTCAGTAGATTCCTCTAGATACACAAAAATGCCGTGCGGGAGAAACCATTTTCTGCAGTCTTTGTACTATTTCTCAAATGCTGCTTTCATTGCACTCGCGTGAAACTGTGCTTTATGCTCCTCATACATACGACGCTCATACGCCGCTCTCTCTCTCACCGAATAACTGTGCTCACCGAAACGAGAGAGTGCGTGGCATGAGGAGGGTGGAGAACCGATTTCACAGAACCTTGGAGAACTGCTATCAAAGTAAATCTTACTCTTTTCCGACGGCGCTTCCCGTCATTCTCGTGTACATTCCGTTCTTCTACATCCTAACGGCTCCATTCTTCGGCATGTCCGATCTCGGCCTCTCTTTCTGCTGTACTTCACTTAATTCGTGCTTTCCATGGCTGGATGCGATAGTCATCTTGTCGCTAATGACGGACTACCGGTAGAGTGAGACAGGGAAATGCATTTATCTGTACCCTAAACAGGTATAGCGCACAGGCTACTTGGTACAACTTTGGCTTGAACGGAACTATTTCGGGGCCTTCAACCTTTTAAAAAAGCACACAATCGTTATGACTAGACTGTGAAGCGGAATCTTGGTAATCTATATCTATATTTTATTCCAGATCTTGTGAAATACTGACTCATCTTCAGAGTGGTATTTGAGGGGGAAAAAGCTTGGTAATAGAAGATATATATTTTATTCCAGAATGTGAAATACTGACTTATTTTCAGAATGGTATTTGGGGGGAAATAAGGCAAAGACTAAAATTTTGCGGTCGACGGGTCCATCTTTTTTGCTTTGTAAGCACACTCTTACTATAGACAAGCTCTAATTGCCATGGCCCGGATGACAAGACATCCGCAAGACTTTCCGAACACGAGCCAATTCACGCGATGTAGCTCCCTTCAACCACCGACGATTCGAGCACCTGAGCAATTGCACATTGTTATTTCTCGTCAACTAATCCACTACCCCTACATGATCCAAAACAAAAAGGTACTCGAAAAAGTACAGAATTATTTCACTCGCCGAATTTTCATGCGTTGCTACAATATGACGCGAGAAACTATCCCGAAAGTAGCGGAAAGGAATAAGAAATTAGGATTAGACAAATTAGAAAAGCGTAGAGAAGCGATAGATTTGAAGACAGCCATGAATCTTCTGAGAGGCAAATACAAAATCTCTAAACTCAAACCACATCATTTCAGTTATTATTACACAAGAAATGGAATAAATTTCGCTAATGCTGGCTCACATGCCAACTATAGACACCATAGTTTCTTTCCCAGAGCGGCTAGGCTTTTCTCAAAACCCGGTAATCAAATCAGTTTCTCTGCTTGAGCGAACTTCATACATGACCCCCGACCTCTCATGATCTCACTACGTTATCGTACACTCTTCTCTCATTTTATCGTTTTCCTCTTTCTATTTGTAACCGCGTTTTCTTTGAACACGCATAAATATATATACTATGAAAGAATGGATTTCATTTATCGAGAGATTCGCTGTAGTCAATCTTAATCATTCAAATCTTTGCTTGTTGCTTGTCTCTGAGCACTCGTCGCAGAATTTTTCCCGCTGCTGATTTTGGAATACCATCGATGAATTCAACGCCGCCGTTCAGGTTCTTGTAGGGAGAGACTTTCTCTGGAACGGTATATATTGGTTTGGCTCTGAGTTTTCCCAGAAAATTTTGTTCCATTTAGCGCACTCTCACGGCAGTGAAGAAATCTGCTTAATAACCATGTCCAATACGCCTACCTCGGTATACTCTTTATTGCGCATAAACGTTCACCTTTGACGAAGTTGTACACCTGATCTGCCGTCAGCGAAGGTTCGCTCTTCACGATGAATGCCTGTGCGCAACAACTATGAAATGGAGAGTTTAGCAAGTAATTGGATAACAATTCTCCCTTCATTCGCCCTCTTCCCTTACCGATTGGTGAAAGCGTGCGCATTTTTTGCCGAAATTGTAAATTCCATTATGAACGAACAACAATTCCTATGTGATTCTGGCGAGGCTGCTTTTGAGGATCTTTTGGGGGATTCAATTTGAGGTCCTCACCTTCGGCAATTCGCCCGCCTTTGCGTCGGGGACTCCGATGACGGCAGCGTCTTGAATAGATGGATGAGAGAGGAGAATGTCCTCGAGCTCGGCCGGAGGCACCTTAATTCACATCCATAACATCAGTTTTTATCACTAAACAATCATGAAAGCAATGGTGGGAACACGGTAGTAGAATATTACTAGCTAAGTGCTAGGGGGTGCAAGTTCGGTTTTCGTATTACGACCTTATCAGCGAGAGATCGGTAATACGGCTGATAAAGGGGAGAGAACCAGAGAAAAAGAGACGCCGTATTACCGAAACCGACGCCGAACGGGCAACCCTACTAAGTGCTCACCATGGCTGTCAGTCACTTTCATTTTTATGTTCGACATGTAAAGAGTTCAACTTCGAAGGAAAGCATTCGATTTAATATAATCTAAACATGCTTTTTTTCTATTTTTTATCCAATTGGCAAAATGGACAATAAAGAAAAAAAATTATGCGCACCTGCAGCCCCTTGACCTTGATGAGCTCTTTGAGTCGATCAATAATGAACAAATCGCCGTCGGCATCACAGTATCCAATGTCGCCTGTGCATGTTATACAGGAAATTATACTCTCAGAAAAAATCACTAGTGGCCACAAAATGATGTCTCTTATTTTTAGTGAACACCAGTGAACGACACGTTTACTTTTGTTTAGTGACTCTAACGATAAGTGTTACATTAGCGTTAATGAAAATTCAAAAAAATGTTCCATTTATATTGTAAATTTAATGTTGCTCCATAACAGTACATTTTCCGCACTTCAATCAATATTTTGGCATGATAAGTAATCGATTGATGTAGTACAGTGTAGAGTGCGAAATGTGAGACCACGGTCTCTTCATTTCGCACACTCTCTAGACCGGTCTATAGACGAGAGAGTGTGCGAAATGAAGAGAGCGTGGTCTCACATTTCGCACTCTAGTACAGTGCTCGTCTCACCAGTGTGCATCCATCCATCTTGAATGCACTCTCTAGTCGCCTCCTCTCTTCCCAGATATCCCTTCATCACCGTCGGTCCCTTGATGCAGATTTCACCCGCCTTCCCAGTGCCGAGAATTTCGCCAGAAGCGACGTCCACTATCTGCGCCAATTTTCTTATTTTTATTAGTATTTCCTTTCTTTGCATTGCGATATCGTCTTCGTCGATCACCTCGAATGATTATCTATTTCCGCTAAATTGAGATACCATACCAGAAAATTTTTTTGCCTCAACTCACTTTCATCTGCAGCCCGTGTACAAGTTTTCCACAGCTTCCGAATTTGGCGCGACTTCCGATATCCGGCAGATGAGAACCCGTCGTCACCTCTGTCATTCCGTATCCTGCAACATCAATTGGAATTGGAGCGCGAATTAAGAGAGCATCCACGAGAGGCCGGGGCTGATATGGGATATCCACGGATGGCTTTTTTGCAACCTCTCTCGATAACTTTTTTATGAAGTCAGTATCCGGAGTGCTGATATTTGGCCAAGTAACTAAGGGTCTGGGTCCCGTACGGAAAAGTTACAGTAACCCCAGGTTCCGATATCGATTTTTTTGAGTTTTAAAAAGTATGTTTTTATAGTGTTTCTAGATGTATTTTGCGAAAAAAATACGAATAAAACTACTTTGGAGGTGATCTGACAGCCGTAAAGGGTCAAAATTTTAATTTTTCTCTGTTTTTCGACCGTCCTGAGAAAAGAATGCACATGTCCTCTGAACCATTTTGTGATTTTTGGATTCTCCATCAAAAACTAGGTTAAGAAATTCACTTTTTGAAACCGGAGCTGCGCTGCCGATATTCGTAAATGATGTCTGAAAGTTCGGATATTAGCGGACCTTAGCGCTTGTATGACGATATTTCTGATCCTGATTGCGAAATATCACATGTTTCAAGTGATATATTATTCGCCTGCGATGCCTTGAACATGGCTGACGTATTTATTTCGTCACCGGGTGAAAAAAATTTCATTTTTTTCGACCATGAACATGGAATTTTCGAAAAAAAAATTTTTTTTAAAAGATGATGTACCATTGTGAAATGTGTTCAATACTTGAAATGTAATATGTGCGCACCGTATTTGACGATAAAAGTGTTAGATAGGTCCAGAAATAATGTGTTTGTATTGAATTTTACTTTGTGTTATTCTTTCCTAATCTGCATCATGATAGTCAAATATTGAAATATAAATAGTCAAATACGGTGCGCACATTACATTTCAAGTAATGAACACATTTCACAATGGTACATCATCTTTTGAAAAAAATTTTTTTTTCGAAAATTCCATGAACCCGGGTTCATGGTCGAAAAAAATGTTGAAACTTTTTTCACCCGGTGATGAAATAAATACGTCAGCCATGTTCAAGGCATCGCAGGCGAATAATATATCACTTGAAACATGTGATATTTCGCAATCAGGATCAGAAATATCGTCATACAAGCGCTAAGGTCCGCTCATATCCGAACTTTCAGACATCATTTACGAATATCGGCAGCGCAGCTCCGGTTTCAAAAAGTGAATTTCTTAACCTAGTTTTTGATGGAGAATCCAAAAATCACAAAATGGTTCAGAGGACATGTGCATTTTTTTCTCAGGACGGTCGAAAAACAGAGAAAAATTAAAATTTTGACCCTTTACGGCTGTCAGATCACCTCCAAAGTAGTTTTATTCGTATTTTTTTCGCAAAATACATCTAGAAACACTATAAAAACATACTTTTTAAAACTCGAAAAAAACGATATCTGAACCTGGGGTTACTGTAACTTTTCCGTACGGGACCCAGACCCTTAGTTACTTGGCCAAATATCAGCACTCCTGATACTGACTTCGTAAAAAAGTTATCGAGATAGGTTGCAAAAAAGCCATCCGTGAGCATGCCCGACCTCTCGTGGATGCTCTCTTAAAATACGCAGTGTTAAAAATTACCACTAAAAAATTCGAAATTGTGAAGGCGTTTCGACTACGTTACGGAACACTTATCTGTTTCGACCTGTTTGTCCCTTTGCTTTGGACAAAAAATCATGTACAGTGGTTGACCCTACAGACTTTCGTCCCTCAGTTGATGTTTATTGCGCGCCTACATCCCCAGAAATCTGTGGCACATTACAGCGTTGTCTGAAGAGCGTCGATCTCATTTTTGGTGATTAAGATATATCTACACATAAATCGATAAATGTACCCAAGAATTCGTTTGTTCCTGGTAACGTTCATGGTATTCCGATTGTTCCTTGTCATGTTCCCACTGTTCTAGGAACGCTCGTCGGAAAAGTGTTCCCGGGAAAACTATAAATATTATGAACCTTGCTCGATGGATTGAATGTGCGGGTACCGCTTCACCAGTGCGTCACAAATGTCCTTTCCTGCTGGAGCAGCGCCTTAAAAAAATATATTATAATTTTTTCCAGCTTTCCAGCCTGGAAAATAAAGGAAAATCGATAAATCGAACCGCATAAGATTCGTCGGAGCGAAGAGAGATTGAATTCGTTGCAGAGAGGATGCTTAGCGAGAAAGACGAGAATTGGAGGGACGAGTTGCAATTGTGAGATCTAAGAGAACGGATTAGGAATCCTTGCCAACTCCACACCCGCAACTACATCACCACATTTCGATCCAGTTAATTGGACAGGTTTCCTGGAATAGCAACCGGACAGCTTGTGAGAAATATAGAGCATAGTGAAGAATGGTTAGATGGCAAAGAGCGATGTGAAATAATGGTCAAATGCATGATTGTACCTTGTAATCCTGAATACATCGCAAGAAAACCGCTGGTTCGAAGGACGAAAGAATGATAGTGGTGGCACCTGATCATGTTATTTTGATGTACACCCAGAAAAGATGCATATCATATATTGCTCCTGAACTCTGTTTGTATGCTAGAAACCATACATATGTTTACAAACGTTAGTATGCGTTTGAAACGCAGTTCAGGTGCCACATATGAGATACATTTTTCTATGCGTACACCAGAGTTCGCAATTTATGTTCCCTAACACCGAATGCATTAACTGCTGAGCGTTGTCTTCAAGTCAACATAAACAGAAAAAATACCTATTCTGCTAATTTTTTGATAATGGTCCCTCACAATTCAAAAAAAAATCAAATGTAACGCCAACCTTGCATGACTCCGAGACAGAGCATTGCGAAACCGTAAGCATGATAGAATGGAAGGAAGAGGAGTTTGTTCCCATCTATCGCAGTTTCAAGATCATTCGTTTCCTCACTCCATCTTAAGGGGAAAATAGAGATTGAACAGATTTCGAATCCCTTAATTTCGAGCGCCCATTCTTTCACTATTCAGTGAATGCTTTGTGCGACATTAAATGATTTTCACAACAAAAACGTAACTCATGTTAGGCACTATCGTGCAACGAAATATAAATACAGGATGTTCCATATGGCAGGCATTTCGCTTTAACGGATGACACTTTACAGTCACTCTAGAATCGCCGGTGGTCGATCCCGCAACATCTATAGGACGGCCGTCGGGCGGCCGACGGCCGGCCGCTAGATGCAACTACGGGACCGACCACGAAGAGGGGACTGACCACACTGGCTACCAGTACGGCCAACTATCCACTGGTCAGACCACAGCTTCGAACTTTGGCTACGGGACCGACCACCAGCGATTCTAGTGCAGTGTAAAACATTTTTTAACAGCGGGCACGCGGCATTGATATATTTGAGGAAGGAGAGCAATTCAGATGGAAGTCGCACCTGTGAATAATACGGACCATAGTTGAGTAGTTCTCATGAGTGATCATCACTCCCTTCGGAGATCCTGTTGTGCCACTGAAAATGAGCGTGATTACGATTCCCTTATTGGAAGCTATTGGGAATGTGGAGAACAAAGGAATCGAGTGTGTAAAATTGATGGAGGAGATGGCGAGTTCATTTACTGCGGAGAGGAGAGTTTTTTTTCAAAATCAGCAGTCTTTACGTGAAAATCTACATGAATGTATATGCTAATTTGATCTCTAAATAAATAAATAATAAACTTTTTTATTGATGATTATGATGACCTTGAGAATGGCAGTGCGACGACGTCGTTCTTGACGTCGACCTTGACTGGCAGCCTGTTCGCATCGATCTGAGTAGAGATAACAGAGGGCCACGAAACTGTTCCAGCATGAGCAGAGGACGGAGAGGTGTCGAGCACTATGATCGTCTGCAAATATGTAATTGCTCATAATAGCTCTCAAATGTACCCTCGCGGTAAAGCGACTAGGGACGTATGCAGAGTGGCGGGGGAATTAAGCTAACTATCGGATTTGATATTCACAAAAAAAGAAAGAGCTGCATAGAAATACGTAATGTTTTCTCCCCTCTCGTTGATTTGTTCCTCCCGTCTCTCGACTCGCGTACTGTTTTTATCAGCGAAATGTTTTTTTTAGTACGAGGTTTTTTTAATTTGAAATATTCAAACGCTGCACACCTTGAGATTCGGCGCGACCTTCGCAGCTTTCCTAACTTTATACAAATTCGCGAGATCCGTGAAAACAGCAGTGCATCGAGAGTCCTTGAACTGTCTCTCTAACTCGACTGTAATTGAAATAATAGTTTGCAAATATTGATTGCTATTCCTGTGAGTTCTACAACGAATCGTGTTCGAAACTGATTTAGGTATTACAGTTCGAAATGTGACACCACGACATCTTCATTTCACACACTCTCTCTCACAGGCCGGTGGATCAGCGAGTGTGTGAAATGAGGAGACCGCATTCCCTTTCCCTTTGCGCCGTTTCAATTCGCCTCTTATTTCGATTACACCTATCTCGATAAAACCCACACTGAGTGAACAGTGCGGACGCTCCAGAGATGGCTCCGCCCTGAATAGCGACTCCAAGGAAGAAAGTGAAGAACTCCTTGCAATTGGAGATCACTGAAATCAAATTGTCAGAGGAAGTAATATCATAAAAAAGGCATTCCGGCGAATCTATTCAATTTGAGGCAGGCAGTTTGAGAGTGCGAAAATAGTATGTGACTGGGCGATCATCACTAATTTTCTTTTGGCGATTTGCCCAGAACGCCAAGCAGAAAACCTCTTCCCTTTCTTTCTTATTGCTTTAGGGCCTGATTTTTGAATGATTTATGATATCATGATGTAGAAGATTGATTGTTTTGTTGGTTCTGCTCTATTTTACGTTATCAACTCAAGTAGAATTAGAGGCGGAATTGCGAAGGAACACAATGTGATAAGGGAAAGGGATAATTGTTTGTTATCGCGCAACACACGAAAACACACAAGGAGCGCTCTTTGGCGAATGTTTCGAGGGTAAGGTTAGTTACAAGTACAATGAATGATTACAATGATTTATTCCGTCTGGGTTAGGGATTTCGCGTGAATACATTACGCGCTGATCATTCAAAAAAGAAATGTTCCGCGCACATTTCAAATACTGCCAAGGCGAAATTTCGATTCATTCGCGAGATATAAATTTTAATAAAAACACATTTGAATTCCTTCCCACTCATAATTTCCCGACTTTCACCCGAAAAGGGATGTATGGTATGTAAAATGCGTTTTTAGGTGCCCGGGATTATGTAACTCTAATGAATTAAAAATTGTAATATTTTGCTTAGGATTTTCATCAATAAGAACAAGTTGAGTTAACCCGTGCATGCAGTTTGCTTCTGGAATCCTCGATTGTGCAGGAACTGAGCGACCGCGAGTGCTTGCGCTTTTGCTGCAGAGTAGGTCAGGAACTTGGAAGGATTCGAGCCATCGATCTGAACATTGTGTAACCAACTATATGTTGAAGGGCATAAATGAAGGGCATACAATTGAGATATCACCTATTAGCGGAATATATACGACACTCACGAATGCCTTCTTTTCGGGATTCTTCTGAATAGCTTCGTCTATTTTCTGGAGCAGATCAGTGTGGAGTGCAGTGGTGGAGACGGGGAAGGGTCCGAAGGGAGAAGTGTAGATGACCATTCCGAATTGAGTGAACTGGAGATTGAATTCGCAAAATGGCGACTATCGAGACGGTTATCTGCAGGAGAAATGATTGGTGAGAACGCGCGCGTATTTGTACCCACCGTCTGAGGTTCATCGTGCGAGTAGATAACATAGAGGAGTGGTAGTGGAGTGCACACTATCACACAGCGCGAGCAGTGTGCTGCAGTGCCCAAATCAGAGATCTGCTCTATTGTTACGCTGTTTTGTCACGCCGGCAACGCTGACGTGACGCGTGTGGAATGTTTCGAAGAGAAAAGCAGCGAGCATATTATGAAGATTATCATTTTTCGAGTGTTAACTTACACAGCACAACCCTGGAATAAAGCAACTTTGCTTTTTCTGTGATAGTTTATAATGGGTTGGTCTGTTAGGCGTGGGGATAGTAGTAATTGTAACGTGTTCACATACGCATAAATTTCACAGACAACGGATTGCGATAATGAGAATAACAATGAGTCTGTCCACATAATTTTCTCATCACACTGACAGTAGATACTCTACCTGTTGTGGATTTCATCTACACGGTTTTTTTTCTAAGGATTCAAATATCATTTAGATATGCAGTTCGACGCAGATGACTATTTGCACATTATTGTCATCACAGTATTGGACATTTCCGCGATTATTGCTAACATTATATTAATAATGGCGATTCGATCGAGGCTGGTTTATATTTAATTTTTAAATATGTAATCATGCTTTCCATAATCGCGTATGCGAAATGCCTAGTTTCCTCTTTTTCAGCACACCCAAAACCCTCTCTTCCTACTCGGTAATTCTGCTCAACACTGCAATGGTAGATTTGGCCTCTTCTCTGGCCAGTTGGATGTGTATCGCAAGGTAAAACTGTTCTGACAATGAACTTTGTTTCTGTAAAGAGGAGTTCTATTTTACAGGGTACAAAACCACGGGTATTCTCCCGTAATGATCTACATCGGACCTTGCACACTAATAGGGGCGAAATGTTGTTACGCTTTCTTCAGTGAGTTGCATCTATTTTCTAACTCAATAAAATGCGAGCGTGTTTTTTAGGGATGGCTTTGCAAGAAATCACTCTCTTCATTTAGCACACTCTCACACCGGTCTGACCGATGAGATAGTGTGCAGAATGAAGAGAGTGATTTCTTGCGAAGCCATCCCTAGTGTTTTTACAATATAACGTGAATGAATATTGCTAATACTCCCTGCACAGGCGTAGATCACTTTGATATGACATGCCAATAGTATATCGGTGCCCATAGAGTAGAATAGAATTAATTAGTGTCGCTTTTTGGGCGCTGATCAAGATACTCGGGCTCTCCATTCTTCATTACCATTATTGTCATCACAGTATTGGACATTTCCGCGATTATTGCTAACATTATATTAATAATGGCGATTCGATCGAGGCTGGTTTACCCCAGTCACATCCGATTGTTCGTTTTACTTTATTCCTCCATTGTTCACGAGGTCTTCCTTGTCCGCGGCCTTTTGCATAATTATACGGTATCCATACAGTGGTGTACATATCAATTTTCACCATTTGTTTGCATAGCATTCACTTTCCCTCTCTCTCTCTCGCTGCTAAAGCAAAACAATCGATTGTCTACGGACATCCGTCTTCTGATCCCCATTAACGGCGTCAATTATGGTATGTGAATATAAATGAGTTCAGCCCTTCATGCTACGGCCATCTGTCAGTCCATCATCTTCGTTCTCATTTCATTCGCCTACCGCATCTCGATCTTCAAGAATGCTGCTGACGTCATCGATCACGACAGAAAGACGCGACAGCTACGGTCTATTTGCGCCATATCGGTGCTCCCGCTCACGATAAACATGGTCCGGCAGATTCCCATTCAGTTGACTGAGCATTCCGAACATATTGTGTATCCTACTGCAAAGGCGAGTGCGCAATGTGAGACCACGGTCTCTTCATTTCGCATACTCTCTCACCTACCGACCGGTATAGAGAGTGCGTGAAATGAAGAGAGCGTGGTCTCACATTTCGTACTCTAGAGCGCACGATTACAGATTCGTGAATGTAAACGGACTTTCAGGTCACTATGCCGCTACACTATTTACTCTTACAATTATCAAACATATTTAACATGTAGTACACTTGGCATAGCAATCGATATTGTAACCAAATTCAATACTTCGGTTGCAGGTGGTTCTTAACATGGTTGAGGACACATTTCCGAGCATCGGCGAATTCTCTGCATACACGTTCAGTGTTTTTAACCTGACGGACACCCATTTCCCGAGTTCGGAGCACCTGCTTCTCCGAGTCTCCATCTTTTCGTTGATTGTGTTCATTGGAACCGGCTTCGTTTCTGCATTTGTGCTGCGATTACGTTTGATAGCTGCGATTTCAACGCTGGTAATCGTTGCTCTTTAGTAGAGTGCGAAATGTGAGACCACAATCTCTTCATCTCGCACACTCTCTCATCAACCGACCGGTGCAGAGAGTGTGCGAAATTAGGAGAGCGTGGTCTCACATTTCGCACTCTACTCTTTAGTAACACATGCCACACCGCTGTGATAGAGTAATCCATAGCTGATCGCTTCTTAACTGAAGTTAAAACCCCGCAAAGAATTATACAGCACTAAAATAAGTTGATGTATTGTTTTCTTCATTTCCAGAACACTCCGGACCGGGACAGTCATCGCAAGATTCTTCGCACACTGAGTATTCAAATGATGGTTCCGATGTTCTACGTTTTTGCGATCATACTATGGCTGGCTGACGTAATCGGCTTCATTGAATCTACATCTTCACGCCGGTTGCTGGTGATTGTAAGTTATGTGTATGAACCTTGTCAGTTATCTGACCCACACGATCAACCCGATACTGTAAGGCAAAACTTCAACCGTTTAAATACCTTGCCAACACTACTATAGGCTGCGTATCTTACCCGTATTTTTGAAATTTCCAGATTTGCACAGTGTTCGCGCTCGTAACTCCGCTGGCCAATCTATTCTATCTGCAACCGTATCGAAGGCACGTCATTGATCTTATAAAAAAATCCCATATTGACCTGTCTGATAGGGTAGTCCTTGTCAGTACTTCGGTTTATCACACTTTCTCTAAAGTTTGACTAACCTTTGAATAACAGGAGAAAAGATAAGTAATGTATTATGTGTCGCGGGAATCGAACACTTAACCTCCAAAAGAGTGCAAAAAAATCCCATATTGACCTGTCTGATAGGGTATTCCTTGTCAAAAGAGTGCAAAAAAAATCCCATATTCGATGTGGGAGGGAGAGGAAATATTTGATGATGGGATATATACGTGATTATGCCGCCTCTAAACAGTCTGGTCATTTTTAAAATCATGCCAATGGGAAGTTTTGACAATGAATTCTTTATGTGCCTAGGGGATAAAATGTGCCTAGGTTGGTCAGCTATCACATTTCTAGTTATCCTACGACCGTTGCGTTGTGAGAAGGAGCTGGAATATTACAGGGAAATGGATGAGAACAGAAAAGAGAAAGAAAAATTACAGTCCGCATTTTGAAATCAAGTTTTTTTTTCAAAAATGTGTAGAGATTATCGCTTGCACGCAGGTACTGTTCTCGGATGATTGGCTCGTTGAGAATCAGTGGAATAGCCCCGACAGAAGGATCATCCACGAGATCAACCGTTGGACGAGCAACCAATACGTCACTACGCACATGATACCATGTTTAAAAATGAGAGAGCAACCTTGGTCTCGTATCCGATTTCGGAGTAGACAATATATTTTTGTGAAATTTATTTAACTGTAATCTCTAAGATACATTTCTAGGCCACTTAATCTTATGATAACGTTTCTTTGCCATGACATCGTATTTCATGTTTACCGTTACACATCACTAGTCTCAAATGTTCGTGCTAATTCGCACAATAAATAACGTGGTAAACAATAAATAAGTCATCGGTTATCGGTTTGTCTGAAGACGAGTGGTATAGTTATAATTAGAGTCTGTTCACATAACACTGATATCACACTTTCCAGGAGAACGTTCTCCAAGCTTTCCTTTCATAAAGAACGGTTCTCCACACACTCCTCCTCCTTCAAAACTCTTGGTGAGCGAAGAGAAAGCGCTTGTGAGGAGGTGGGAGAACCGTTCTCCGAGTAAGGAAACTTTGGAGAGCCGTTTTCCTTTCAGATTTCCCTTACTGTGAACATTTTCGCAGAGATTCGCTTGTGATCATGAGATAAAACAAAGAATCAAAGAATATAAAAGAATCTGTACACATAATTATTTCTCACGACACTGTCATTAGATATTCTACCCATCGTGTATTTCATTTTCACGGTTTGTTGCGTTTTTTGTGAGATTTTCATGTTATAAACGTTAGTTTTGAAATGCAGAAAATGCGCGACGCAGCTGATTATCTGCACATTTTTGTAATCACACTATTGGACTTTTCATCCATTATTGCTAACATTATATTAATCATGGCAATTCGATCAAGGTTTGCATGTTTCATGATTTTCATGTCTCGACTTTTCCGCATATATTACGTGCCAGTTACCTCTTTTGCAGCACTCCCAAAACCCTCGCACCCTATTCGGTCATTCTGCTGAGCACGGCAATTGTAGATGTTGTCTCTTCTGTTGCGAGTTGGATGTGTATCGCACGGTAAAAATCTGTTCTGAACCAGGCAAAAGAGTGAACTTTTCAATTCAACCGATCTCATTGACGCAAAACAAATTAGGCTAGAAAACACATTGCCAATGGAATGTACAATGGAAAAAAGGCAGTGTTGTCGGCAAAATGAGCTGGCATAAAATTAGGAACAAAAGTGGAAAAATGTTTTCAGATTCATTATATTCTCGTTTTTTCCAGGGTACACCTACGGTTACTCACCAGTCATCGTCTATATCGGACCTTGCACACTCATTGGAGCAAAATGTTGCTTTGCTTTCTTCAGTTAGTTACACCCTTTTTTTCTTTAACAAATGTGCCCAGCCGAGCTCTTCATGCGTCCAAAAAAAGCTCACTGTTATCTCCCTTTCTTTACGCCCCCTACAGTCAATGTACATTGATGAACACTGAATCTCAAATTAGAGTTTGAAATTCGGGAAGATCATTGGATTAACGTTCTTCAAACGATTTCGGAAACTCTCTACACCATTGGTGCATTGGTGAGAGAGTGTGAAATCCATTTATTTACACGAGTTTCAAACTCTACTCTGCTTCGATCATTCATTCAGCTCTCCATGCTGCGGCAATCGGCCAATCAATACTCTTCGTTCTAATTTCATTCGCCTACCGTATCTCGATCTTCAAGCATGATGCGGCGGCGGTAATCGATCATGATGGAAGGACGCGACATCTGCGCGCCATTTGCGCCATATCGGTGCTCCCGCTAACGATACAGATGGTCAGGCAATATTTTCTCGAACTTGCAAATTGACGTAATTTTAACAATGCATTATGGATGTCCCTATTGAAATAAAAGGACAAACGGCTCTACTCTCGTATTCCTAGTATAGGAATATATTGGACCCATTGGGAAAAGTCCTAATAATAAAAATTAGGAACAAAAAATAAGGAATAAAAATATAAATAAGGAAGAAAAAACAATGCTTGTAACAAATAGTAGTATAAAATCCAAGAAGTGAAAAAATGGTTTGAAACTACAGTAAATGTCAAATGAAAAAGTGTTGGCGGCGACGAACAGATTTAATGCGCACTAGAGATGATCAGGGTGGCGAAGTGGTGTAGTGGTCTAACAAGGGGAGACCGCATAGTCGATATGGAGTTTCCGAATGAGACCTAGTGGGATCGATTACTCTCATAAAAGTAAGAAATAATCGGTGGTTTAAAACTGCTAAAGAGATCTGGTGATATCTGCACTCTCTGTGGGGAAGTGGCTAAAATTGCGGTAAAATTTCGGGGGTGATGTCCGGAACATTAGCCAATCTCACTAAGGGTGGAGAAAAGGTGGGGCTTATTTAGCAGTTTTAAACCACCGATTATTTCTTACTTTTATGAGAGTAATCGATCCCACTAGGTCTCATTCGGAAACTCCATATCGACTATGCGGTCTCCCCTTGTAAGGCGCCCTCCCATTCATCTCACCCGGGTTCAATTCCCGGTCGTGACCGCCTCACCAAGGCGCCCACCCATTGGGGAGGGGAATTGGTGGTCGTTACTGGATCACGCAGGTAAATAGGTCTGGCGCAAGGTGGGCACTCCAGACTGAATCTGCCCAATTGTAACACTGGCCTAGCAGTGTTCTCCCGGGAGCCCAGCTCGAAGTCGGGAAGTACCTTTACCTTTACTTTTACCTAGAGATGATCAGTCGAAAATGTCTTTGTCTGAAATAATGGAGAACAAAGAATCCGTTCCGGTTCGTTCCGGTTCAATCCTTTGTTTTCCTTTGTTCTCCCTCTCATTCCGGCTTTCCGACTGACCACCTCTAGTGCGCACTCTTCACACATAACAATATCAAACTAACTTACGTTTCAGGTGTTAATGAACGTGCCTGAGGACACATTTCCGGACATCCGTGAATTCTCGACACATACTTTCAGTGTGTTCAACCTGGGTAGCCATTTCCCGAGCACAGATCACCTCCTTATGCGAGTCTGCGTATTGTCGGAAATTTTGATTATTGGAATTGGCTTCGTGGCTGCTTTTGTGCTGCGACTACGATTGATCGACGCGATTTCAAAGCTGGTAAACCATGATGCGGGAAGTACCTATGCCGTAACTGTTCGTTTCACAACTCTAAACAAAGTGCCACATCGAATACATTTTAAAAAATTGACGCATTGTTCTCTTCTGTCAAATACCCCGTTATATATTTGCTCTCTCACATTTAATAATTGAAGGTGTAATCGTGATAAATATTATTATTATTATTATTCATTTTCAGCACACGAAGGAACGGGACAGTCATCGCAAGATCCTTCGTACACTCAGCATTCAAATGATGGTTCCGCTGTTCTACGTTTTTGCGATTGTACTATGGCTGGCCGATTTAATTGGCATCATTGAGTCATCCGGGGTAAAGCGGCTGCTTGTTATGGTAAGTACGTAACTGGGAGCAGGGACTATTCAAACGGATGATACACTTGTTGAGACTCTCTCTTGTGGGCAACCTCTCCGTAGCAGGGTTTGGGGAGAATCTGCTTGATCCTCTTACACTATGCATATCGCAACATTCTTTGCAAAAAAACGGATAGCGGGGGAACGAGGGCTAGATTATACCAACAAATTTCATCTCGCTCCGAGTGCGACAACACTGATAAATTTTTCAGATTTGTACCGTGTTCGCGCTCGTAACTCCGCTGGCCAATCTATTCTACCTGCAACCGTATCGAAGGCACGCCACATACATTGGTTTAATGTACTTGCTTTTCCCATGCGTGTGATAATCAAGTTATGTTAGGTTCATACACATTTTCCCGCTAATGAATTTGAAAGAAACAGTAATATCACGGGGGGATGCTGAGAAAAGTAGTATTACAGATACAAATAGAAACAACATCAGGCATTTCATAATCGATTTGTGTTCATAAGGAAAATATTTACACTCAGGTACTGTTCTCGGATGATTGGGTACTGCCGAGGCATCGGAATAGCTCCGACAGAAGCGTCATCCACAAGGACAACCGTTGTGCGGGCAAATAGCATTTATTAAACATTTTTTTTTTCATTTTGTCGTAAATACCACTTGTTGTACATTTTTTTCAAATATAAGTTTTTTTTAACCATAAAGGCCTCTTATCCGGGTTTTTTTTCGAAAAAGGGTACTTCGTTTAAAAAAACGGCAAATGTTCCGGCCATTGATGTATACGCCTATAGTATTTGTTAAGTATATTTCGTTTGTCGTCTTTCCTTTCCAAATAGGGGGCATATGATCGCTTATTGTTAGACTCATGACTCATCAATTGGATTTGAAGCGAACAAATGTCGATGAAACACTGTATCCAATTATATTATAATAACAATAATAATAATCACTCATAATTGTTGAGACATCATTTCCCGCCGTTCTGCATCACCGCTAATACACCGGTTATTTTTGGCGGAACATGTTCTACTAATTGGCCGATCAAATTTCCTTGTGGGAAGTAGTGAGCGACCACAAATTGCTTTCCGGTTTTCGAAACGGCGATTCCGACTCCAAGGGAAGTCGTCGTAGTCCATACCATCGCCGTGAAATTACCCGTAGCAATTGAAAATTGACCGGCGGAAAAATCGTACGACGAAATTTCATCGTACCACAACTTCGTCGCATCCGTCGCTGAAATGCGTATGTTTAGTGTAGAAGTACACACAGAAAAAAAGGTCTTACATACGGCCCATAAGATATGGGGGTTCTTAACAAAAGGTCTTATATATAATATCTTATGGGCCGTATGTAAGACCTTTTTTTCTGTGTGTAGTTTATCAAGAGGCTATTCGGGTTCACAGGGAATCGAAGGGTAGCTCTGACGACGTTGAAAAGGCTTTGTATGTTCTGCTGATTATATTCTAAAGATCGAGCCATCTTGAATGGTTTTCGAAGTGAGGATCGGTCAGTTTTAGTCGAATTGGAAATGGCGAATAATAAAAAAATGCCAAAAAATTACCTTTGTTAAAATGACGAAGCGCTGAAAATCGAAGAAAAAACAAAATTCCATGTACACTTCTACATTGGGCAAGTGTTAGTGGTGAAGCCATGCGCGATTTAAAAAAAAAATCAGCTACGAGTACTGTAGCCATGTCTTCTTTATTTTTGTACTTACTGTCCCTTTAACGATGTGCGAATTCTTTCTGCGTACTACTGGCTGGCTAATAGAAAACAGCCCTTCACAGCATTTCGAGAATGGCAAAATGCAATACCACTAGAGAAAAACCTAGAGACAAAAGCGCTATGAAGAGACGCGCACGATGCGGTCGCATTGCGTCCCCCGTCTTTACCTAGTTCAAAATAACATTCTGAAATTGTGCCAAAAGTATACGGCCGTCTGTCTGTACGCCTGAATAACTGCGTACTGCGTTAACACTGATTCATCGACTCTTTGGTGATTGATAGTATGTCAGTGGAACTGACGTGGGTACAACGGTAGTGGAAGCCATGCGAGATTCTCCCCGGTCGTTCCATTTCCATAGGGGTCGGAGAGAGCCAATTGCTCCGCGTCACCTCTCGATAGCTCCTTTGCGTACTCTTGCGCGGAGCTGTAATTTATTGATATATTGAGGAGAAGGAGATCGTCTATGTTTATATTTTGCATTAAACCTAATCATAAAAATTTTAAAAACGTTTCACTGCAAACTATAAAAACAGTAATGATAGGCGAGCTAAGCCAAGAGATGTTTAAACAGATACACCACACAGCCCAATAGTTCGTTTAGTGTACGTACCAAATAAAATTTATATTAACGCACCGATTTAGTTCATCCGTTAATCGAAGTGAGGCGCAACCATGCATAGCGCGGTATTTATTGTGGTCACTGAGGATCTGGGAGAGAAACCATTTACGTTACCTTTGCCAATGACGCGTTTTTTTATTTTGAGAATATTTTTTGAAAAGATAAATATGTCGCATGTTTTGACGCGCAGTTAAACACAGTGTACCGGATCACGCAACCGGAAAACGAGATGCGTGAAAATTCCTAACAATTCTCAAAAAAATCGTAAAAATATGCATTTTTTTACCATAACATTCGGAAAAATAAACTCTTCAAATTCAAAATCACTTATTTTGAATGTCAAGGTCCCTTTAAGGGACAGAAGGGTAATTGGCAACATACTTGTTCTCGATACTGGCTTAGAGGTATGTCGAGTGGTTTACCGTCGCATGCAATCGTGCCCTGCTAATACAGTAATACACTAGTATTTTTTCACGATTTGATTATGGATAGCGCTGCAATTACCTTTATTTATTTATTTGAGTTCATGTATTCACGACATTTCAAATAACATAATGATACCTTGTTATTAATCGGTGTCTGGTTTCTGGAGACGGCAAGGTTTTGCGGGAGAGGAACGTGTTCCACGAATTCACCAATTATATTTCCTGGCGGGTAATAGTGAGCGACCACAAATTGCTTTCCGGTTTTCGAAACGGCGATTCAGACTCCAAGGGAAGTCGTTGTAGTCCACACCATCGCCGTGAAATGTCCCGTCGCTTTCGAGAATTGACCCGCGGCAAAATCGTACAACGAAATTTCATCGTACCAAAACTTCGTCGCATCCGTCGCTGAAATGTGTATGTTTAGGTATTTGTTTGTGTTGTTGGAGAAGGTATTTGTTTGAGCACAGATTTGTCAATTACATAACGAGACGGATTATTGCTTAGAAAACTAACGTGGGGCGCCTAATAGCCAAGCGAGATTCTCGCCGGGAAATCCAAATCGGGGTGCGGAGTGAACCAATTTCTCTGAGTCGCCACTCGCAAGCTCCTCAGCGTACTCTTGAGCGGAACTGGAATGTATCAGGGATCAATAGATTATCATCCATTTGCTATGAATTCGCAAACATTCATCCTAATTTATGTATAATTTGCTATGAATTCGCAAACATTCATCCTTAATTATACATTACAATGTTTGCGAATTCACGCAAATGAATGATCTTATAAGATGTTTCACTACTAGACACAGAAATGATGGGTGAGAAAGTGCGCAGCCGATATATTGAACGAGACCACGCACGTTGTCCATTTAAAGGGACCGTGCATAGATAGCGAAATGTACTTATTTAGTAGTATTTTGCCCACTGATCACGGGGAAAATAAGGAAAAAAATTTCGGACCATTTTGAGACCCGCTACGGTCTGACCCGCAAACCACACCACAATGGGCCAAATGGCGCCGCCTTTTCCTAATATTTCTGAAAACGGTTCCAGTCCTAACAATTCATGGCAGATGAATTCGTACGATGTCCTGGGTGGCAACTGAGTAAAATTTCTGGTGTTTCATGATGATTCCCTGTATTCAAGACACCATTAGGAAACGTCGAACTAGCACACCACGAATATTGAATTGTTCATATCTCGAAACAGAAAGTCCCAATATTTTTTTCTGAAATTTTCCCGTGATGTGTGACTCAAACTACAACAATTGAGCTCAAGTTGCCACATCATTCCACAGGCCGGTCAAACTTACGGAAAGGCCTTTGGAGTGAGAGAGCGTGTGAAATCGAGAGGGACTCTCTCACTTTCGCGCACTCTCTCACTCTAACCATGGTCTGTAGGTTTGGAATCATGTGGTTGCCGATCTCTGCCGTGTCCATTTAAAAGGTAAACACGTTAAACACTAGAGGTGGTCAGTCGAAAAGCCGGAATGAGAGGGAGAACAAAGGAGAACAAAGGATTGAACCGGAACGAACCGGAACGGAACCTTTGTTCGACATTATTTCAGACAAAGACATTTTCCGACTGATCATCCCTATTAAACACGTACCGATTTAGTCTATCCGTCAATTGAAGTGAGGCGCAACCATGAATTGTGCGGTACTTGTTGTGGTCGCTGAGAATCTAGGAGAAAAACCATTAAGGGACAGAAGGGAAATGGGCAACATACTTGTTGTCGATACTGGTTTAGAGTTGCGTCGAATTGTTTGTCGTCGCAACTATTCGTGGCCTCAAAGTAGATTCATACAGAGGGCTAATATAAAAAATATTTTAAAAGAGAAAAATTTGTAAGAAAAAATGTATTACAAGGAATATGTTGAAATTTTCTTTACGTTCGCTCAAATTAACCAACCATATCTTGTAACTGTTTCTGGTTTGCTGCGGTTTGCGCGGTGTGAATGATGTTACCATGAGCGCTGTTCGTATTTGCGATCTGTGGCTTGCACTGCAAATACATAGCATGTATTAAAACATTTATTAAAACATTTATATTTTTTTCAATAGGATCATAATTACGATGGTAAACTATAACCTCTTTCTCTAGTTGTGATCCTTCCTTTATGCTCACTGGCCCCTCAACTTTCCTCAATTGTTCGTGTAGATTGTCTATGAAGCTCTGAATGAGAGAGTAGGCATGCCGGAAAATGTAGAGAAAGATAAGTGTTCAGAAATATACAATTTTCGATTTTGTGACTGGATACTAAAAGCTCTTCTGAAATCGCACAACGGGAAACAAATTCGCAACGTATTGTCATGTTTTTATCGTTCTTGCTTCAAAAAAATCAAAATAAAAGTTATAAGAATGAACAATTTCACATGGCAGACAATGCCCAGTGAGACTATTCGGAATATGCAGTTAGGACTAGATTCATTAGTTAAGCGCAGAGAGGAAATAGACTTGAAGACAGCCAGTAATCTTCTGAGAGGCAAATACAAAATCTCTAAAAAGAGACCACATCATTTTTGCTACTATTTCACTAGAAATGGAATGAATTTCACAAATTGTGTCTCAGCATCAAACTACAGACAGTATAGTTTCTTCCCTAGAGCGGCAAGGCTTTTTGTAAATTCCGGTAATTCGTCCAGTTTCGCTGAGTGACCAACCCCTTCCCAACCCCTTCCCCCTTCGATATTCGTGTTTCGCTTGCTAATGTTATTGTTTCTAATTTGTATCCGCGTTTTTCCTTGTGAATTCGCATAAATATATATATGCTTCAGCAACCCAAATAAGATTTGAAACCTGATTTTGGAGCGGAGTCGGGGTTCTGATGGCAACGCCAACAGTATTGATGACGTTCACGTCGATGTTATTCGTATTTGTGAACTGCGTGTTGCACTGAAAACTCAATGAGCGCAATTTATTATTATTTGCAAAAAAAACAATCGAAACAAAAATTCTTGGTGGTGTAGTTTGATTAGGGAAATCCATCACCAAAACATGAATGAAATTCAAAACCGCAATGTCAGATTTCCCAAGCATTTTAGTTCGCTATGTTATCAAGGGGACTAAACGCGGCTTGTAATAGGTCAGTTAAATAAACGGATCTGGAGGGAAAACCTCTTTCTGTAGTTTTGGAATCACAATAAATATTGAAAATGTGCTAAAATTCGAACTTGCCTGTTGCTGGAACTTGTTCCGAATACTGGCGACCGATATGCTGCTGACATTATCATTGACGGAGTGAGTATCTGTCGTCACCGTGTTGTTCTGTAATTGCTAAAAAGTTCGGTAAAAGATTAAAATTTTTAATTTCAGCTATTGAATCTGAAAAGCATGATACAAAGCATGAAAAGATGAAAAGATGAAAAGCATGATGAAAAGCATGAAAAGCATGATGCATTTGCACCGGGGTTCCACGAATATTTTTCTCTTGGAGCCGAGGTAACATTAGAGGATATTCTTTTTGGAATATTTATAAAACGTTATTCATAAAACGTCAAATATGAAAAATATAGTTATTACCGTTCCATTTTTGAGCTCTTCAATTCCTTTTTCGAAATCCTCAACAGTTCTCTGTTGGTCGGTGAATCCGTTCCGAAAATCCTGCATTGAATATTGATCGCGATATTCTGAGCAAACAATACAAATCGGAACTTATAATAATAAAAATATACTTTTCAAAAAGAAAGAGAAGAACGAAACCTGTTTATGGTATCGGATCTGTCCGATTTGCTCGTTGTTGATGATTCTTGCGTTTCCATTATTCGAGAACTGCGAGGTACTCTGAAAATATCTCAGGTTAAGCGAGCTAATACAAATACGATTGTTTAGGTGTGCATTTTGAGAAGAAAAATAAATAAATAAAAGTCCTCGTCACCTCTCTTTTCTTTCGTTCTTCTTCATACCGTTTCACCGATTCATCCGCTTTTCCCTAAATGAAAAAAAATCAAACCATAAAACACAAACGCAAATCAATTAGGGTAATCAAAAATCAGTTTCCCTGTATGAGCGACCCCCACACCCCCGACCTTTCATGATCTCAATCTGTTATGCTGTATTCGTTTTTTCTTTCTATTTGTAACCGCGTTTCCATTGAACACGCATAAATATATATCAGAGACTATCTGAGAGGATCGAGTTTCTGTCAACAGTGGCCGTACAAGGACACCAAACCTATGCTGGAAAAAATACCCTAGGGCATACTTCACGCGTAGAAACCGAAAATCGACCTTAGAAGTTCTGATTCTCAAACTCGGCTGAGATATGCCACTGGGTATGAGAAAATCGCAAAAAAATATTTCGAGAAAGACGCCTCAAACACCCCTATATAGCTATATATTATGAAAGCTCATCTGAAAAGAAGCATTTTCGCTGTTGAACATGTCTTTCTAACTATTATTTGAAAAAAGTTAGAAATTTTTTAAAGTTTGAAAATTTTTAAAAATATTTTTATTGGTTGCCAGTGGGTTTCTTTTGTAGCTCATTCGATTCTACGTGAAAAGATACGTTTGTGTATTTTTTTAGCCTGATTTGACTTACAGGTACTATTTTTAAAAATTCGTCTAATTAGCCGCATAAGCGTATTTTTAGTAAACGCGAATAACCAAACCAAAGCATTTCTCATCGTATCGATGCCAGTCGTGCTTAAATACAATTATTTATTAATGCGAATATTTTTCCATTAGATAATTTGTGTTTACAACGTTTTATAGGCATCTGAAAAAAATAAAACGCAATAAATTCTCCGAAAATGACTATTTCGTATATATCATTTTCCATCGCTGATCTACACTGTCAGATTGGTCACAAATCGTGTATCAATCTTTTAAATGTTTTTTGAAGCGTGTCGCTCAATTATTGACTAAAAATCGGTAAGGCAAATAACGAGAAAACAAAAGAAAAATTTTGACATTTCAGAAATTTTCAATTTTATGACTATTTTGCCTCTAAAACTGCGAAATGAGCAAACAAATTCAAATCGAGAACAAATATTTTTTTAAACAATAGATATTCAAGGTCAGGGCAGAATTAGTTAAAGTTACCGACCAACCAAAAATTCGATATTTTTTATTCGATAACCCCAAATTAAGCCCCAAATTTACTATAAACGCGGAAAGGGTCACCCTGATCTTCAATATTGATTAGTGTACTGTGGTAGCTCAAAAATTTTGTTTTCGTTTTTTTTCTGCGATTTCACGGTACAAGATTTTTCAAATCGACATTAAGGCAATTTCAAATAGCAAAAATATGAACTAACTTGAAAAAAACAAGAAAAATGAGTTATAAATTCACATCTTTACAATATACTTTTTAAAAATATTTTCTCTTTTGGGCATGCGAATGATGTGAATTTTATTTAAAGGGGCCAGGCATCGGATAACAACATATTTTTAATTTTCACATTTTTTTCAGCTTTTCTCACTATAGTCTAATGGAAAATGAGAAACGGCTGGCCCTATTCTACTGTGTTTAGTCGCTAATTTATAACTATTTTCAAAAAAATTTTTTTAAAGGGACCTGGCACTGCAAAATAAGTTATTTTTATTTTAAAGAAAATTCTTTTCTGATTAGAATGCAAAAAATCGCATATTTTTACGATTTTTTTGAAAGGAGTTATGATTTTTCAAAGTTCGGAATTTATGTTGATGTACCGGGCGCTACGGTGTTTAGCGCGCTAAACACCGTAGCGCCCGGTACGCGAGTATCTTTAAAAAATCATAACTCCTTTCAAAAAAATCGTAAAAATATGCGATTTTTTGCATTCTAATCGGAAAAGAATTTTCTTTAAAATAAAAATAACTTATTTTGCAGTGCCAGGTCCCTTTAATATACTGTTGTTAGTATTGAATCCGAAAAAAATATTCTCATTTTAAAAAAAAGAAAAATATTTTCTTTCATTTGAAAATAATTTTTTTTTGCAGTGAAAAATAAGTTATTTTCAAATTAAAGAAAGTCCTCTTCCCGGAAGAATGCTAAAAACTGCAGCTTATTAAAGATTATAATTTTTTTTCCAAGTTTTACATTTTCTACAGCAGCGAGTTAAAGTAGCGACTACACCACAATTCAAATTCATAAAATTCGGTTGAGTGCTTTGAATCCGGGTGCGGTCAAAACACCAACACTCCTCTTTTTGTATCGAAATTTGATTCTCCGATCAAAATAAATAGCTTTCTGTTTTTTTTCAGAAATTGGCGATTCACCGTTCCTGAGGCGAATTTCTAATTTAAATAACTATTTGTAAATAAATGATAAAAATTTAGTTTTTTCTTCATTTTCTATTAGAATATAGTGAGAAAAGCTGAGTAAAAAATTATCGAAATTTAAAATCTGTTATTAGATGTCTGGCATTCTTATGTAAAATTCACTTCATTCGCATGCCCATGACCCTTTAATAAATTCTGCCCTGACCTCGAATATCTATTGTTGAAAAAATTACTTGTTCTCGATTTGAATTTGTTTGCTCATTTCGCAGTTTTAGAGGCAAAAGAAGTCATAAAATTGAAAATTTCTGAAATGTCAAAATTTTTCTTTTGTTTTCTCGTTATTTGCCTTACCGATTTTTAGTTAATAATTGAGCGACACGCTTCAAAAATCATTTAAAAGATTGATACACGATTTGTGACCAATCTGACAGTGTAGATCAGCGATGGAAAATGATATATACGAAATAGTCATTTTCGGAGAATTTATTGCGTTTTATTTTTTTTCAGATGCCTATAAAACGTTGTAAACACAAATTATCTAATGGAAAAATATTCGCATTAATAAATAATTGTATTTAAGCACGATTGGCATCGATACGATGAGAAATGCTTTGGTTTGGTTATTCGCTATTACTAAAAATACGCTTATGCGGCTAATTAGACGAATTTTTAAAAATAGTACCTGTAAGTCAAATCAGGCTAAAAAAAATACACAAACGTATCTTTTCACGTAGAATCGAATGAGCTACAAAAGAAACCCACTGGCAACCAATAAAAATATTTTAAAAAATTTTCAAACTTTAAAAAATTTCTAACTTTTTTCAAATAATAGTTAGAAAGACATGTTCAACAGCGAAAATGCTTCTTTTCAGATGAGCTTTCATAATATATAGCTATATAGGGTGTTTGAGGCGTCTTTCTCGAAATATTTTTTTGCCATTTTCTCATACCCAGTGGCATATCTCAGCCGGGTTTGAGAATCAGAACTTCTAATGTCGATTTTCGGTTTCTACGCGTGAAGTATGCCCTAGGGTAATTTTTCCAGCATAGGTTAAGCTTCCTTGTACGGTCGTATCTCGATCCTCTCAGATAGTCTCTGATATATGAGAGGAATTGCGAGAAACTCGAGCATGGCTGGGACGTAGAATTTTATGATTCTCAATTTGGCTGAAAATATGGCCTATGGTATTTCAAACCTTCCTCTATCGAATGACGTTTTCAGAATTTCGATAAAAAATTTCGCGATCGCGTGAAACACAAACAAACCTGGTGACACAGCGGAAAAAAATTGAGAGTGGCATGTTTGAAAAATCATAACATGCATCAAAATGATACTCGTTCTTTTTTAGGTAAGATGGGGAATCTCCCCGACTACAAACTACAACTATTGAACTCATTCCTGGCTGATGCACCGGTGCGGGGCGGTCGGTTTTGTAAAAATTTAATTATTTTTCTTAAAACTAAAAAGGCAATGGGTTTTGTTGCTTTTTATTATAGTCACTGTGTGTACTATTTAAAACCAAGAAATGGGCCCCATTTAAAACCAAGAAATACAGAACTTTTAAAGACGCCCACCATTTCGTGCGACAAGCCAATGACATCTCATGGTCAAATTGTTGGAATCATCCAAGTTAGTGATGAAAATGATCGTAAATGAGCTAAAAACAATATTCCTATTAGTTTTGAGACGATTCTTTTTCGAGATTTTTTAGGAAAAAAATTTCAAAAAATTTCGAACGAAAATTTTTTTCATCAAAGATGCGGTTCAATTAAGCGCTAGTGTGTCAAATCTTTATACATATAATAAATCTTGATAGATCGACATTGATTTACTGGTATGTCAATGTTTGTTGAGATTTAAATGGGTTATTTCTGTCTACATATTCAGTAATCGAGATCGACATTTTAAATTAGCCCTATTCTGACGCTACTTGGTAAGGAGTTTCCTCATAATGCCTCAAACATTTTCCTTTTTGAAAGTGAATGGCTATCTAGTCGTACAAAATAACTACTGCGCTTAGAAAACCGTACATGCGCAAAATCCCGCACGCTCTGCTTCTCTACCACTCTTTCACTTCCGCGCACTCTCTCGCCAGTTTCGGCGCCCGAGCCGGGCATAAATCTTTTGCCGGTACTTCTCAAAGTCCGAACGCTTATTTTTCTGGACGATTTACTTCGTTTGATTTACACCAAGCTATGGCAAAAGATTTATGCCCGGCTCGGGCGCCGAAACTGGCGAGAGAGTGCGCGGAAGTGAGAGAGTGGTAGAGAAGCAGAGCGTGCGGGATTTTGCGCATGTACGGTTTTCTAAGCGCCGTAGTTATTTTGTACGACTAGATAGCCATTCACTCTCAAAAAGGAAAATGTTTGAGGCATTATGAGGAAACTCCTTACCAAGTAGCGTCAGAATAGGGCCAATTTAAAATGTCGATCTCGATTACTGAATATGTATACAGAAATAACCAATTTAAAGCTCAATAAACATTGAAATACGAGTAAATCAAAGTCGATCTATCAAAATTTATTATATGTATAAAGATTTGACACACTAGCGCTTAATTGAACCGCATCTTTGATGAAAAAAAATTTTCGTTCGAAATTTTTTGAAGTTTTTTCCCTAAAAAATCTCGAAAAAGAATCGTCTCAAAACTAATAGGAATATTGTTTTTAGCTCATTTACGATCATTTTCATCACTAACTTGGATGATTCCAACAATTTGACCATGAGATGTCATTGGCTTGTCGCACGAAATGGTGGGCGTCTTTAAAAGTTCTGTATGGATTTGGCCCATTTCTTGGTTTTAAATAGTACACACAGTGACTATAATAAAGAGCAACAAAACCCATTGCCTTTTTAGTTTTAAGAAAAATAATTAAATTTTTACAAAACCGACCGCCCCGCACCGGTGCATCAGCCAGGAATGAGTTCAATAGTTGTAGTTTGTAGTCGGGGTGATTCCCTATCTTACCTAAAAAAGAACGAGTCGCTATCATCATTTTGATGCATGTTATGATTTTTCAAACATGCCACTCTCTAATTTTTTCCGCTGAGTCACCAGGTTTGTTTGTGTTTCACGCGATTGCGAAATTTTTTATCTAAATTCTGAAAACGCCATTCGATAGAGGAAGGTTTGAAATACCTTAGGCCATATTTTCAGCCAAATTGAAAATCATAAAATTTCTACGTCCCCGCTATCCCGGATATGCTCGATTTTCTCGCGATTCCTCTCATATATATAGAACTCACTATAATCGTCATAAAAAGAGGATGTTTTAAAAAAAAATGGGCAACGAAAAGTTTGTTACCTCTTGTTCAAACTTGTTGTGATTAGTGCCATACTGAACATTGTTGCTGATTATGACGTGAACATTGTTTCTTAACGGCGTGTGTCCCTAGAAAAATATTAACTTGTGATTCATCAACTATACACGTCATATTATTGTACTTTTATCTAGTCTTTCTATTTCTTTTTTTTAATTTAAACACAAAAAAATGAATAACAATTGCAATAATTATTAACCTGTCTCCTCTTTAGCTCTTCTTCATATCTTTTCGCCGATTCCTTAGCCTTTCTCTCACGCTCTGACAAGCCGTTCTGAGTGTTCTGAAGACACTATTTTATAAAGTAGAAATTTTTTTTAGAATATTCGAACCGTTTCTAGCTTTTACAACTTCCAAATTACCTGATCTTGAAGATGGTTCTGGCTTGGGCCGATTTGTATGTTGTTGTTGATTATGGTATTCACATTGTTCGTAATTGTGAACTGCGGATTCTGAAAATTAAAAAAAAAACTCTGATTCATGTAATATCTGGCGCATAGCATGGAACATAGTGTTCTGTTAGCCGAAAATGAAGTCCGCTACCGCATAATTTCAAATGAACAAACCTGCGCCTTGGTTCTTGCTTCCTCATATCTTTTCGCAGATTCCTCCACCTTCATTTGTTGCGCAGGCAAGACGCTCGAGTTGACCTGACAATAGTATTGTTTATCACGGGTGTAAGGTTAGGTTATCGAATAATCGGTAGCCAGACGAGGCATAACTTATTACCATGTAGGTCAGAAGAAGGAAAAATAAGCGTTTTGCAATGAGAAGCCGAAAATATGTTCTGCGCAGAGAGCGAACTCTCTAAATTGTCGATATAAAGAGACTCCAAATCTCTCATAGTTGACAATCTAGGCTCGTGAATACACGCACTATTTCGTCATTTCTCCAAGAAACTTTAATTCCCTAGATGTCGCCGTCTAAAACAGTTCGCGCTATTTGTGATTAATTTAATCTAAATGTATCTCATAACCTTTGAAACCACTTTCAATATGGCAGTTTTTTTTGAATGTTTTGAGAGAAAATCCGATAAAACCTTACTTCGTTTTTTTTCCTTCTCCGTTCTTGCGCTTCTTTGATTTGGTGAATAATCGATGGATCCATCTGTAACTTGAGCGCTGCTTTAACAGTATTTGAAAATGTAAATGAGCAAATAAAGAAAATAATATGTTTTCGTCAATATTCATAGATTAAAAGCATTAAAGGCGTGGGACAACGTGGTACGTGCGCGTAATCGGAAATGTTTACCTTTTGGTGATTCATAATTCTCTTATCGCTCTTTTCTGGCTCGATAAATTTCGAAGCATCGTTGAATTCAGTGTATGTCCTGACTCATCAATAACCACTGCCTGCGTCACCTCATTTCATTGAGATATTCCATTATGCCGAAACCGGTCTGAGGCAGTATTGATTCGTTATGCACAAAACACCATTTTCCAGCCAACGGAAGGAATGAAACTCTTGTCACTATAAACACGTCATTAACATGGGGAGACCGCATAGTGGATATGGAGTTTCCGAATGAGACCTAGTGGGATCAATTACTATTTCAAAGTAAGATATAATCGGTGGTTTAACTGCTCAAGAGATATTTTGATATCTGCACTCTTGCAATACGACCAATGCACATTTTTAGATGCATATTTGTGTTGTTATGTATTCGATAATATACTTCTTATTTAGTTTAGTTTGGAAGTCAAGTCGTTCATCAAGAGGGTATTCGGCCAAGTCGCTCACGCGTTCTTTGAAATTTTTATAGGTATAACAAAAAATGACACGTGCTGCACAACGTAATATCATCAATGGCACTAACAAATGTTTTTTTTCAGATTATAATAATAGCCAATGATATCAGTCTCTGTATGATTATCTGCACAGAAAAGGCCGGTTGTGCTATAAAATTGGGTTTCTAGGGGGATGCGGCTCTCAGTTTCCTTGCCCAGTATGAAGTTTCGATGACAAAAAGGTGACAGAGAGAAAATAAGAAAAATCGGTACTAGCCAATGTTTTTTTTAATTCTCGCACGAACTTCAGTGATTTTATTTTATATTTAATAACTATTGTTTCAGGAAGTGCGGATCTGAGATTTGATTACTATTTCATTCTATGGTATCCAGGGCAGGTTTGAACGAAAAATAAGGAAAATCCGTACTAGCGAACCTTATTTATTTCAGCTTCAAGTATTACGAGTTGAACACTGTAGCTATTGATCATGAACTAGTTATTATTTGCAAAACAGAAAATTAAATATTCTTTTATTCATTCATGGCTCCCTAATAGCAGCTAGAACTGAATGCTTGCTGTAAATATTATATTAGTAAAGACAACAGTATGAAAAACTGTCAAAACAAAAATAACTGACCAACAAATACTTGTCAAAACAAAAATAACTGACCAACAAATACTTTTCGCCCCGCCGAACTCATGGCGCAACGATGCGGCATCAATTCGGTGGGGTGACTACACCACGAAGGGCTTCGTTTAGAAACTTGTCTAGCACTAGTTGAAATGGAAATATTTGATAAATCTGGAAACGCTATCCTGATTCTGCATCCCTCATTACCCCGAAAGCATGAAATTTGCATTTTTAGGAACTATTTTAAATTTTACGCGGTGGTCCCTACCGCCGACGCGGATGTCGAAGCTTCCAAATTACAGAGGCGTAAGTAATGTGGTGCTGAGGAAGCGCGCGGGAAAGCACTACACTTACAATTACCGACGAATTTCAGCGGTGGTAATGGTGGTTGTTTCGTTGACAAGGAAATGACACATAAGAAGCAGAAAAAAGGCATCAAATAACCCGAAAAATCGAAGCGACTTCGAAGAAACCACAAATAAATGATATTCCTTTTTTTTCCTTTTTATCATTGTTGTTATTTGTCAGATATTGGCGATCCAGAAATGCAGTTTTATCTCTCGTGCAATCTTTTTTCCGTCATTCTCATTGTGGTAGTGACTTCATTGAGATTACTAAAAAAGATATTTATTTTAATCTTTGCGATATCGTGCGGGTCGTATTCCTCTTCTTTAATTGAGTAACGTAAGAACATACGCAGCACAGATTGTGCCTTGAAACCTAAAAAAAACATGATCCGCTTACATCATTATTACATTTTGCCCCTGAAATCTTTTCATTCATATAAAACTCATCGAATAAAATCATAAAAATACAATGGAGCCAACCACTCTGAATTGTGTTGACATTAGCAAATGAATGACTAGATTACAAATCGATGATATAGCGACGAGTATTACTGTGAATGAACCTGCGATATATTATGATTACTGCGTAGTTTTCGTTGTTAGCATCGTAGGGTGTAAATTTGACACCATGACCGTTGTTTACTACTCATTTCTCGAGGGAAAATTCTAAACAGAAATGAAGAAACAAATACCAGATTCTACACATATTGCAATTTTCAGAAGAAAAAAATTATATCAGATTTTTTTAGAATTACAACTTTCAATTGCGAACTGTATTCTTAATGATACGAACTTTTTCAAAGAGTCGAAGTGCGTAACCGAAAAATTTTGTCGAATTGTTTATGCATTAGTATTCTAGTGAATGTGATAATCCCGGTAAACAATTTGCTTACTGAACATGATTACCAACGAAGAGCGAAATCTATCGGGTATAAATACCACCATCATGCTAATAATGCCTGAAATACAGTCGTGCGAGAGATTAATAATACAAACAAGTGAAATAAACCTTGCGGAATATCTGTTATTAACGTGCTCATTACGATTGCAATTGCCAGCATTGTAAAACGAGTTGAATCCGAACTATACAATTTATATATTGTGTGTACATTGAGCACGTTTACCTGGTTTTCGCACTGTGAAAGATTGCCTTTCTTTTTACGCGAATCTCAAAAAAATATTATAATATAACTTGTTAATGATACCTTTCTTAGCCTCACTAATAAGAGTGATGTTGCCACAATCAGCGAGGTACATGGGCATAAATTGTACACGAAACAACGCGTGAAATTGACTATTCGCAGAAGCTACCATTGAAAGACTCTCTAGTTTAATGTGGCAGCATTCCTTACCAGACAATTTTGGTCGTACAGCAAATGTGACTCATTAATATATGGGACCATGAAAAACTCTCTGAATAAATACGATGAATATATAATAGTCAGAATATGACGCTTTCTTTTATATTTTCTGGACAGCGTTTTCTGATTATCAGTGCGTTCGCATAAGAACCGCATAAATTGTCCACAAATCCGTACAGCAAAAAGTGACTAGATGAGTATTTCACAGATTCTGGTAGCTATTGGTGTGGACAATCAATTTCCGTTCCACTCATGACCTGAAATGTCTAATTTGCATAATTGCAGTAGGTCAAAGTTATGCTATTTTCATTGTTTGTTGAGTGTAGCTCTTCAGGGAGTTGAGTTACGACTTTATTCAAAGAACAAAGAATGGCCGCCAAAACATGGCGCGTCTTTCTGTGTCATTTGTTTATTCAAATTTTTATTTTTAATTATTTCCGGAAAATTTGAACTCAAATTTCTCGAAAACCAGTTCGAGTCCAGTTACCAATTTTCGATATGTTGTACTTCTGAACATGGTCTATCCGATTATCACAACCACATGATGTATCGAGGGCCGCTTAGGGTCGCAATTTTCATTACAAAATTATCTAAACTACACGAAAACCCCTCATTTCACTGTTATTTCACTTGTTCTACGCTAAGTGAGCGGTCGAAAACTCGTACAATTCTCATTTTACACCGCGCAGTTCGCGTCGAATGAGAGAAATGATGGCGAGATATGGGTGAAATGAGGGGTTTTCGTGTATTTTAGATAATTTTGAAATGAAAATTGCAACCCTAAGCGGCCCTCGATACATCATGTGGTTGTGATCATCGGATAGACCATGTTCAGAAGTACAAAATATCGAAAATTGGTAACTGGACTCGGCCTGGTTTTCGAGAAATTTGAGTTCACATTTTACGGAAATAATTAAAAATACAAATTTGAATAAACAAATGACACAGAAAGATGCGCCATGTTTTGGCGGCCATTCTCTGTACTTTGAATAAAGTCGTAACTCAACTCCCTGAAGAGCTACACTGAAAAAAACAATGAAAATAGCATAACTTTGACCTACTGCAATTATGCAAATTAGACATTTCAGGTCATGAGTGGAACGGACATTGATTGTCCACACCAATAGCTACCAGAATCTGTGAAATACTCATCTAGTCACTTTTTGCTGTACGACGGGTGTTGCGATTCTTACGCGAACGCGCTGTTATACTGAAACTGCGAAAGGCAAAATGTATAGAGCGTCAATTTTTTTATCATAGTTTTTTTATTTCGCGCCTGTTCGTGCACTTCGAACCGAGTTGTAGTCCTAAAGGAAGGTTTCCGTTAAAATGGCGCCTTGCCATATTGGCGCCCAGAGACGTCCGATTGCGAAATCGCTGACACCATCATGATCTGCGAAAAAGTTGTCCCTAGGGCTACGTTTCGAGCGATTTTGAATTTGACATGTGTTGATCCTAACGTAAAGAGCGTTTTATATAGACGGGTTGCGTAAGAGTCCGACAATGATGATCTCGGGTCGATTTTCTAGATTTTCTAGAACTTATGTCTTCGAATGTGCTGAGCAATCGTTATCTTGATATCATGTAAAAGGTAAAGGTAAAGTTGCTACCGGAATCAAGAGATGTTAACGTCGACAAGCGACTACTCTGCCGGGGCTCACCGGTAAGACCGGTAAGCTAACTAGGTCTACGTATCCCCTGCTGACCGGGCTTCTGGGGCACGTTACCTTCCGCAATCAAAGTTGCTACCAATTTTACCGCCACCCAGGGAGATGGAAGGCTTGGTGAACCTGGGCGTGGATCGAACTCGTGTGTATTGATATCATGTGCACCGATTTAAACTAAATTTTGACAAATACACACCGTGGATCTCTTCTACGAAATTAAATGTTGAGCAGATGAATATTTTCCCATTCAATAAATATAGAACGATTGTTAAGTACTTTTGCCAAAAACAATTATCGTCTAGATCTTTCTAGATACGCAAAGCAGGTCTGATTACTCTTATAGTCGTTACTTATCACATGGAAAAGTTAAAATATGCACGTGTAAACATTTGATGTCGTCGAAGACATACAGTATGTATTTGTCCAAAAGTCCGCAAAGATAAAACCCATGAAAAAACTGTATATTGTATTTTTCTGGCTGTCGGTCTGTGTATTGCGAAATTAAGCTTTCATCGGTGATTTGAGCATCCGATAACATCTGTAGAATTGAAATGCATCCAACTCTTAGGCAACCGGCCCCATATTATATAAATGCACTCACTCTTGATTGTCACAGATTAGAGTAGATTGAAACCACCGAATCTCATTCAGTAGAACGAGTGGAACGGATACAAGCACAATCAAAACAAGCAAAAGTGCGCACACAATTTGAACAAATCGCAGTGAAGGCTTCAGAGCTGCTCATTACTATCGAATTTCGACAAAACGTTTACCTCGCATGAAGAGTGGTTGAGATTTCTGGCTCGTAAGAACGCGATGAATACTGAAATGTTCTTCAAAACAATTTTTCAGCGGAAAACTGACCTGCCAACCATGAGACGTGCGCAGGCAACATGCTATCTACAGTAGATGCCAACAAAGTCAAAATTTCTCAGAACATGATGATGCCAGATGGACTACGAAATCAGGACATACTTGATTAACGAATTTTTATAAGAATTTAATTCATATTTTCAAGACATTGCATGAACTAGGTATTTCAGCACCTCGCCCGACTGGTTTAAGCATAAAAGGTATATTTGCTCTCAGATCTTGTGGAGCTGATGTAGAACTATGGCCAAGATAAGGTGATGTCGTGGGCTCGACACCCACTCTAAGTATGTCTTTTACTTTCTTTCTTCCCATCGGACGCTAATCGTGACGAATCCTTTGACATTTTGCGGAATTGAACGTTGCATTTACTGTCCCTTTGATTTCACTTACTCGCATTCGTTATAGAATAAAAGTCGAGCGAGCAGGAGAAATCTACAAAGAATAGCAACACTTTGGTCGAGAATCATAATGATGAAGATGTAATTATACTAGTTCCATAGCTCTTTCCTACAATTTCTGCGTTTTATAAGAGCAATACAATATCTATCCCAAATATTTGCTGAACCCACCTGGTTAGAATGTACATAAAGAATATATTTACGGATAGGAAGATTGGTCCTGTGGTCAGTACAAGATAGTACACACATTTAGAAAAAGAGTAGTTTAGATTCCTGCATTTAATTATCAAACACTGAACTGAAATGATGATTTTCACTCGATAATATTGTAGAATTCCATGTCTTCTCTTAGTCCATAGTTAATTGATTGGCAAATAAAATACGGTTTCGCTGCCATTTTCACGTAGATAGGACGTTGGAAGTAGACTCTGAAATTTTTAATGTGGGCGTGATCAGTGAACCGAATTTATGAGAGAATATCTGAGTTGATTTAGATTCTCTCAACAGGGGCCGTACAAGCAAAACCTAACCTATGCTGAAAAGTTGCTCGTAGGGTAAACATTGGCCGTAGAGACCGAAAATGGACATAAGAAGTTTCATAGAACAAACCCGGCTGAGACATGTTTCACCACATGTCCAAAAGTGAAATTTTCAACTTTAACAGAACGCATCCAAACCCCCTACATAGCTATATATTATGAAAGCTCTCTTTAAAATAAACATTTTTCATATTATGGCCTAGTGGCTAGCTCTTCTGTGAAAAAAGTTTTTATTTTTTTAACAAATAATTTTTAAAAATCAGTATCACGGCGTATTCGGCGGCACTTTTAACTGTGTCCATTCGATTGCGCGTTGAAAATTACCCCCGTGCGCACATATTTAGCAAGATTCATTTTATGCGACCTGATCAAATCATTAGGTGAACAAACCCGACTGCACAAAAACGAGGCGATTTTCAACAAAATAATTTATTTTGAATGTATACAAAGCTCGCACAGCGAAATATTTCGTAGAGTCACTAGAATACATAAGATGAAGAAATTAAAATTAACTCCGCTCAATTTGGAAGAAATTTTTTTTGAGCCCAAACTACGTACCCCGGGTCATGGTCCAAAACCCGGAAACTGTTTTTCCTTTTTTTTTGTCTCTTCCGTTCGGCATCTAATACCAAATCGCGGTATATATTATTTCCACAGCATACATGGTCACATATAATACTCTAAACAGGGAATCAGTCGAAAAAAATTTTTGCAAATTTCACCATGACCCGGGATACGTGGTTTGGGCTCAAAAAAAATTTCTTCCAAATTGAGCGGAGTTAATTTTAATTTCTTCATCTTATGTATTCTAGTGCCTCTACGAAATATTTCGCTGTGCGAGCTTTGTATACATTCAAAATAAATTATTTTGTTGAAAATCGCCTCGTTTTTGAGCAGTCGGGTTTGTTCACATAATGATTTGATCAGGTCGCATAAAATGAATCTTGCTAAATATGTGCGCACGGTGGTAATTTTCAACGCGCAATCGAATGGACACAGTTAAAAGTGCCGCCGAATACGCCGTGATGCTGATTTTTAAAAATTATTTGTTAAAAAAATAAAAACTTTTTTCACAGAAGCTAGCCACTTGACCATAATATGAAAAATGTTTATTTTAGAGAGAGCTTTCATAATATATAGCTATGTAGGGGGTTTGGATGCGTTCTGTCAAAGTTGAAAATTTCACTTTTGGACATGTGGTGAAACATATCTCAGCCGGGTTTGATCTATGAAACTTCTTATGTCCATTTTCGGTCTCTACGGCCAATGTTTACCCTAGGAGCAACTTTTCAGCATAGGTTAGGTTTTGCTTGTACTGCCGTATCTCAATCGACTCAGACAGTCTCTCTTATATAGACAGCAGTAATAGGGAGGCACGAAACACCCAATCATCAAAGTAACCTGTCCTTTTCTGCGGCACTAATGACTCGGCGATATCGAAAAATACCACTAGACTCAGAAAGAGAGCGTAAAATTCAACATTTCAGGAAAACATTTAAACATATGTCAAAGCTCACGACGACTGACAGAAACGAGAATTACTTGTATTATTGTATTGTATCAAAGCAGTTTTCCGCCAAAATGGCGCGGTTTACGGATTTATCTTGGTGGCTCGATTTTTCTTCAATACTGATTGCGAGTTAGTGAATGATGATATAATTTTGATCTGAAAGCATTTGTTTGTTAGTGTTGACTATTATGCTTTTACACTCCCTCTGGCATCGTCTTGCTCTGGCACATTTTGCATTTTCTGGCGGCTACTTAAGACAACATATTATCCGCACACGTCTCTTGACTGGCAGGTCAGCTTAGTTTCTGAAATTATCTTTTTCAAGAATCATTCATGGTGGTATTGACATTTTTCATATTATCATAGTGCAATACTACTTTTAAAAAAGCCAAGTGTTTCAGAAAATATTCAGAGAAAGTTGTCATGGTATGGAAGACATGAAAACAGTACTCCCAGCTACAGAAAATAATATTTCGAAGTATCGTGACGCTTTTGAAAACATACTTTTTAGGGCTCTGTACCAGTTGAGGGGGTTTTTAAAAATTGAGGGGGTCTAAAATATTTGAGGGGGCTTAAAATATTTGAGGGGGTCTAAAATATTTGAGGGGGCTTAAAATATTTGAGGGGGTCTAAAATATTTGAGGGGGCTTAAAATATTTGAGGGGGCCTAAAATTTTTTCTCCCAAAAAGTTGACGGGGCCTAAAAAATGGAGGGTGCTTAAAATATTTGAAGGGGCTTAAAACATTTGAGAGGGGTTAAAAATTTAAAAAAAAATTATTTTCCATGTTTTCATTTATTCTTCGCTGTGTCTTCAATAAAATTGTCATTTTATTTGTTGTTTTATTCAATTAATCATGCTTTTTGTGGGTGTAGAAAAGATGACCATGCAAGTCTTCTATAAATCATGTTCATTAATTGATAAAGCAGTGCAATTTAATAATATGATCAGGTATTGCACAAATCAATTCTAATTCTTCTTAGAATTTCGTCTCCCGAAGGACGGAGGTCTGGGTCTACGGGAGCGACTGGGAGAAGTTTTTGGCATTTTCTTTGAGGAAGGTCGTGACGTGGGTCTGGGGGTGCGATTGGGGGAAGATTCCGTCGTGGGTCTCGGGGTGCGATAGGGGGAAGGTCGAGTTGAGGATTTGGTCGTGCGATTGGGGTTTTTTGAGGACCCCCTGTTGTTTCCGTCACTAACGCTGCCAAACCGGCTTCCACGACCTGCCCTACTGCGACTGCTCGCCCTGCTGCAAAGGGTCGTCCTGCTACGACAGCTCACCCTTTTGCAACTGCACCTGCAGCAAGTGCTCCCAGAACTCGCAGCAGTAGACGAGGCAGTGTGCAGAAGGGAGCAAATGCTGCTGCTTCAAATTGATTAATCCCTGATACTCAATGTAATCTAAATTTCCCCACTGTCTATTTCTTTCTACAACAAATGATTCTAAATATTTCTTCCATGTCACGCTGCTATTATTTGCAATATCTCATCTACTCATTCTTTTATTTTGCCTCAGCCGCTATATTGCTTTCATCTTTCACTATCTGTACCTCCTCAAGCCCCATGATTCATTTGAGTTTACGTACTGAAAAAAAATTTAATTTGAATGAAGACACAGCGAAGAATAAATGAAAACATGGAAAATAAGATGGTCAGCATCATAAATTTTTTAAGCCCCCTCAACTTTTTGGGAGATCACATTTGGATGTAAAAAAATATTTGGCCCCCTCAAATATTTTAAGCCCTCTCAAAAATTTTAAGCCCCCTCAATTATTTTAAGCCCCCTCAAATATTTTAGACCCCCTCAAATATTTTAAGCCCTCTCAAAAATTTTAAGCCCCCTCAATTATTTTAAGCCCCCTCAAATATTTTAGACCCCCTCAAATATTTTAAGCCCCCTCAAATATTTTAGACCCCCTCAATTTTTAAAAAACCCCTCAACTGGTACAGAGCCCTTTTTAGTGTACCGAAATTTCTTTTTGAAACGTTGTCTTGGAAGTTCGAATCAGTTTCTAAGAACGAATGTCAAAAATCAAGAAAAGTTTTGCACATTGTCTGAATATACGTATATATAAACCAGAGTTTAATTTTTTTCATACATATTACTACTTAACCTAAAACGACAAGCCCTATCTGTCTGTGAGTGAGTCTGTCCGTACCGTGCGTGCGCCAATACCGAATATCTCGAAAACGAGAAGAGCTATCCACTCACTTTCTTCGCCATAGTGACCTCATCCACAAAAAAAATAAATTTCCAAAATCAATAAATCAATAAATGCTACCGTAACCTACAGTATCCTCAAAAAGTTGGCCGGGGTAACTACACTTCCTTGGGTCAGATACATGATTTTTGTCAAAAACACGAAAATCAATAAATCAATAAGTGAAATCGTTACCTACAGTAAAAAGTTCGCTGGGGCAACCAAACTTTCTTGGGTCAGGTCTGTCAGTTAAAAAGTTGCCACTACGACACGAAGTGGCGTAGTGGCAATTTTTTTCGATGCCTCCCTGGACCGAACTGTTCTCGGCGACTGAAGTCACCTGGACCGAACTGTACCCGGCGACTGAAGTCCCCCTGGACCGAATTGTACCGGCGACTGAATTCCCCCTGGACCGAACTGTACCCGGCGCACTGAAGTCCCCCTGGATCGAACTGTACCCGTCGACTGAAGTCCCCCTGGACCGAACTGTACCCGGCGACTGAATTCCCCCTGGACCGAACTGTGCCCGGCGACTGAAGTCCCCCTGGACCGAACTGTACCCGGCGACTGAAGTCCCCCTGGACCGAACTGTACCCGGCGACTGAATTCCCCCTGGGCCGAACTGTACCCGGCGACTGAAGTCCCCCTGGACCGAACTGTACCCGGCGCACTGAAGTCCACCTGTACCGAACTGTACCCGGCGCACTGAAGTCCCCCTGGACCGAACTGTACCCGGCGACTGAAGTCCCCCAGGACCGAACTGTGCCCGGCGACTGAAGTCCCCCAGGACCGAACTGTACCCGGCGACTGAAGTCCACCTGTACCGTACTTTTAAAACGTAGTGCGCTTAACCTCTTCCTTTGTTCTTGAGCAAAGGTTATTTCGAGTGGTCAACTCTAATCGGTACTGACTTTACGGTGCTTTCTTGTAAGGTCATCACAATGGCCACGAGAGCTTTAATGTTAATGTGATGAAATTATAGACAAACTTGCTCCGGCGATATTTGTTTAATTAATGGACCTCGCAAATGTTTACACTTTCAATTAGTATTTCATTCGCGCGGCGGTTGTTTCGCTGTTAAGAAAATTTCTGATAATTTTGTTGTTGATTGATTATTTTCATTTCCGCGATAGTCATCTCATCTTGATTTACTCGTACATGCTCAATTGATCATACGTGTATTGAAAATCGAAGAAAATGATCTCCGTGTTTTGAATAGCAGAAAATTCTCGACTTTTTCTGATTCCTTTCTGCCTCTTGTGTTGCATTTCGATTTCACCGAGCCATTAGCGCCGCATGAGCATGTAACTAAGTGTAGACTACTTTTCCTACGCCAGATCTGACTTTCTGTTTCCTTCCTCTCCGTAAATGATGTCTGCACCAAGCCGCCTCACCGTTAACGTACTAATTTAAATTTTCTAGGCTCTACTTGCAGCGTCGGAAACTATTCCAATCCACGCCAAAATGCCAGCTACACCGCTCTCTCTGTGCAAACCACTTTTGTTCCAACTGAGTGACAACATCGAATTATATGATTTTATCGAGTGGCTATCTTTACTTCAGTTTAGATTTTGACAATTAAATGCAGGAGGCTCGGCTACGCGTTTTCCGAATTTGTATTATATTTTGTAATAATCGCAGGACCAATCTTCCTATCCATGAATATATTCTTCATGTTCATCCTCACAAGGCGGGTTCGACACATTTTTCAGATATGTTTTGCGCTTCTCTAAAACACATAATTTATAGGAAAGAGCTTTGGAATTCGTATAACTTCGTCTTCTTCATTATGGTTCTCGACCAAAGTATCGCGATTCTTTGTAGATTTATCATGCTGGCTCGATTTTTCTTCAATAACGATTGCGAGTTATTAAATGAGGGGTAAAACCAATTATGAAATTTTCCGAAAATATTCAGTGCTTCTACCTACAAAATCTGTTTTCGTTAATATAGATCTGTTTTCGTTAATATAGATTGTTCTACTTTCACAGTCCACCGGGCATTCTCCTGTTTTGGGAAATTTCGGATGTTTTTGCGGCTACTGTGAACAGCATGTTTCCCGCACACGCATCGTGGCTAGCAGGTTAGTGTAGCAAATACTTTCTTCGAAATACTTTCTTTATACTGCTTTCATAGTCCATCTCCCTCACTTTGAGGGGTCAATTTGCGGTCGCAAAACACTATTCGAAAAAAGTAATCCCCCAATTTGACCATCTCATTTTTTTCCATATTATATTTTCAAGATTGGCCTTACGGAAAACATGTCCATGGTATCTATTCAGAGAGATTGTCATGGTTCCCTTAATATTTGAGTCAGATGCGCTTTACGATCAAGATTGTCTGGTATAGAACAAAAGGCATTAGACTAGGAAGCCGATATATTGGGAGGGTGACAAAACGGCAACGGCCAAAACGGCAACGGCGGAAACGGCAACGGCCAAAACGGCAACGGGCTATAACTCGGTTATTAGTGATCCGATCGATACGGGAGTACTATCATTGTACTCCTACCGTACCCCACTACAGTATCCACATATGGGTTCGGTGTGTCATACAGCGGGTCAGATTCATGATTTGTGCCGTAAACTTTTGAATCATGACTCTGACCTAAAGTCTGACACACCGAACTCATCTGTGGTTACTGTAGTTTTATACGGTAGCCTTACTGTGGCGCCCACGGATGTTTCCGCCGTTGCCGTTTTGGCCGTTGCCGTTTTGTCACCCTCCCGATATATTACAGCTTCTACGAATAATATATTTCACGAATTGTTTCGTTCGTAATTTATGTCCTTGTGTTTCTCTGATTGTGGTTACATCAATGCTGCTGACGAGGTTAAGAAAGGTAAAATTTATTCTCAATATCTAATATTTCCATATTTTTTTAAGATTCGCGAAAACAGAAAGGCAATTTTTCACAGTGCAAAAACCAGGTAAACGTCTTCCCGATACACATGTAATACATTTTTTTACAGTTCCGATGCAACCCGTTCTACGATCAATCGTTATTAGCACGTTAATCACAGATATCCCGCAAGGTTTTTCACATTTTTTTGTTTTTATTTCTCACGTGTGATTGTTAACATGATTTCAGTCATTGTTAACATGATGGTGGTATTCATGTCAGATCGATTTCGCAATTCGGTGGCAAAAACCTTTAGTAAGTACGCATTTTATTGGGCTGACCATTAGGGTTGCCCGTTCGGCGTCGGTTTAAAACGCGTTCTCTGTAGCAGCGGGAGGAATACTGCACAATCTTTTCAAACTCATCACCAATGATCCATACTTTGAGTATGGAGTCCCTAGGAGCGGGATACACTTCAGCCAAAAAAGTTTTGAAAAATTTCAAAATTTGGCGCGAAAATCGAGAAAATTTTTTTCGGAGTTGTGTTCCGAGACATATATCATTCGAAAGAGCGTAAAAAGCTATCCCAGAAACTCGTTCAGTTTTTAAATTGATCATATCTGACACAAGTTATGTGTCGAAAACTTCGAACATTTACACTTTTCTCGAAGCAACGAGTCACATCTCAGGTTCTTATGAAAAATAGATCGGGAAAAGTTTATATTTTGTGTAGTTTTCATTCTAGAATATGATAGCGTCGAGAAAATTGAAGATATCGTGGACAGGACATACTTTTTTTGCTAAACAACATGACCCGTTTGTCGACGCGAGTTCGATCCCCGGCCAAAACACAATCTTTTGCAAACTTTTTTCATTGCCTAAACCAATGGTTCCTGCAATTTCAGCAAGTTTTATGATGTTAGCAGACTTTACATGATATTTTCAAGGAGCAAGCAAATAATTTAGAGGTGTTTTATTTTTGGTCCAATTTCAAGATTTCACACCATGAACCCGGGTTCATGGTGATTTTTCTCAAAAAAAAATTTCTCTCAAATGTTGCACCAAATTGAATATATTTTCACATTTTGACGTACTGAAGATATGAATAACTTTTCCAGCCGATTTGAGAGAAAAATATTTTTGAAAAAAATCACCATGAACCCGGGGTTCATGGTGTGAAATCTTGAAATTGGACCAAAAAATAAAACACCGCTAAATTGTTCCATTCTTCTTGAAAATATCATATTATGTCTGCAAATATCATAAAAGTTACTGAAATCACAGGAAACATGGGTTTAGGCAATGAAAAAAGTTTGCAAAAGATTGTGTTTTGGCCGGGGATCGAACCCGCGTCGACAAACGGGTCATGTTGTTTAGCAAAAAAAGTATGTCCTGTCCACGATATCTTCAATTTTCTCGACGCTATCATATTCTAGAATGAAAACTACACAAAATATAAACTTTTCCCGATCTATTTTTCGTAAGAACCTGAGATGTGACTCGTTGCTTCGAGAAAAGTGTAAATGTTCGAAGTTTTCGACACATAACTTGTGTCAGATATGATCAATTTAAAAACTGAACGAGTTTCTGGGATAACTTTTTACGCTCTTTCGAATGATATATGTCTCGGAACACAACTCCGAAAAAAATTTTTCTCGATTTTCGCGCCAAATTTTGAAATTTTTCAAAACTTTTTTGGCTGAAGTGTATCCCTCCCCTGGGGACTTCATACCCAAAGTATGGATCATTGGTGATGAGTTTGAAAAGATTGTGCGGTGCCCCTACACAAATTTTCCCGCTACTACGGAGAACGCGTTTTAAGTATTACCGAAGCCCCTTGTCTTCTCCTTTTCTCGCGTTCTCTGCCCCTTATCATTTTACCGATCTCTCACTGAGAGTCGTAAAACGAATACCGAACTTGACTTTCTATTGGCCATGTCAGCTACATATATGCGCACATCAGCACGGCAACAACATTCAGTCCAAGTGCAAATTCCGACCTATTAAAAATTGCAGTAATTGCCGTTAGCGATTGAAGTTCGACAATTAAATAACAGCGAAAACGAATACCCTAATATTATTTTTTGTTGAAAAAATTAGTTAGAAATTGTAAATTTAGCTGATTGCTCAACTATGGGACTCAAAAACATGAATACGGTATGATGGGATATTGGCAGAACATTTTTTCGAGAAGTACTCCTCTCTTATACTACAATAACTTTCTCGAAACTAATTTAAACGAGAAATACACATTAATCAATAATATATCACAGGTTCATTCATTGTAATTCTCGTCGCGATAGCATCAACATGTAATCTAGTCAGCCATTTGTTAATGTCAAAACAATTCAGAGAGATCAGCTTTATACTCATACGATGTTAAAACAGATTTCAGAGGCAAAATAGGTATATAAAAGGTAAAAGGTAAAGGTAAAGGTGCTAGGTCTTCTACACGCAAGGCGGTCTCGACCACCCCTATGCCTGAGTAGCAACGAGAGCCTGTCCTGAGGTGATCAGCGGCCTGTTGCGAGGCTATTCTCGTGTTGTGTGCACGTGAACCCCTTTCGAGGCATGTTTGATGTAAATTGATGATATTTATAGGTTTCAAGACACAACCTATGCTGTGTATGCACGTACGCCTCTCACTTGAAGAAGAAAAATACGACCCGCGTGAAATCTCACAGTTCAAGATAAACAATCTCTATAAATAAATCTGCACTTATCGGTGACTTATGTGGCGTTAGTTTTCCGGAAAAGCTCTTGGAAAAGCAATCGAGAGTGTTAGTTTTTCCGCTAGCTTTTCCGGAAAAGCTGTTAGATTTGAATTCCCGCATTTTTTTGTATCTCGGCTCCCATTTAAGCTAGCATTGAGAAAATTTATTTTAGGATTACTTTTCGCATTTAGACTTCATGGTCCAAGTTTGGTTAGCCTAGATGCACTGGGAGCCGAGTTATGGCCGAAAATCAATAATTGCGGGATTTAGATTTAGCTTTTCCGAGCCAGCCGTGAGAAATGGAAAAGTAAAAACTAACACTCCTTTTAGCTTTTCCAGGAGCTTTTCTGGAAAACTAACACCGCATAAGTATTAGAGGGCGTGCAAAAACAATATTTTCCTGATGATGTTCTCATGTCTGTAGGGCTAATGTTACATGCGATCTGTTTTATACACCAACAAATAAAGAACACAGATTTCCTGGATGATGGAGATGAGGAACGTCCGGGTCTTAAGCAACTCGCTTCCGATGGTTACTACTTTACCGACATCGGAGAGGACTTCATGCTGTCCATTCAGGCGTTTTGCAAAGGTGAACTACATTCAGAGAAAAATTACTTCGTCGCATGCATGAAGTAATTAATTACTTCTGTGTACGCTAGAACAGCAATCGAAGTAATTGATTACTTCAAACACATTTATAGCTTTTCCAAGAGCTTTTTAGCTTTTTCCAAGAGCTTTTCCGGAAAACAAACACCGCATTAAAATGCAATGTGAACACTACAATGAACAGCAAAAGAAACAATATTGTGTGCGAGAGAGAAAATGCAAGTAGCATTTGAGGTTCGCCAATTTATTATTGCAGGTAGTGAAAACATGAGGTGATCCTTACCATAACCCTCACCACCGATGCTTTCACCCTCTCCAACTGACTTTCAATTGCTTATAATTCGTTTATGAAAAAGTTGTCATAATATCGAGCATTGGGGGTACACGGAATTCGAAATTTTTTAACTTCGTTTTCAATGTCAAAAGAATTCAAGGTACTTTCAACCGTGCTCATATGATAGTGTTTCTCTTATTTTTCAAGATTGGCCTTACGTTTCGACTACGCAAGTATCCGTTTCTTTCGCACATGAGCGTGCTCGATAGAAGTTTATAAATGGCTTGACAATTGAGATATGGAGCTCTAGGGTTTTATATTTGATTGAAAAAACAGGTTATCCACATCACTATTATTTCTACGTGGTGTACTGCTTCTTTTCAGATACACTCAATCCTAGATCATTTAATATAAACATTTGTGAGAACATCAATGGCCGAAATTCAATTTCGGTAAATATATAAAATTGAATGTGCATTATGATGGCCCAGTAAAAATGCGGCGAATTTATACTCTCGCCATTCAGATCTATTCAGAGAAGTGAAGGAATAAAGAAACAAATGTTGTACGATGTGAATGTGTTGTACGAAAGTGTTCGCAATGTTGGGCCCCGGGTACTAGTGTCAACACGAAAGCCAGAATGGAGTTATTTAACTGGCCAGTTTGCAACGGTGGATGTCGGAGCTTTCTGGTGTAATGTGTTGCTGAGCACATTCAAATTCCGCGGAAAAGCACTAAACTTACAATTAGTATTGTGTTTGAGCGGAGGTAATGGCGGGTGTTTTGTTGACAAGGAAATGAAAAAAAGGTTCACAGAAACCGAAAAGTGAAGTTGAATCGACACAAGTTTTGTCAATTTTCAAGTTAGCGAGTATATTTTTCAGAAATAATGATTTCTATTACAATTTTACGAACAGTTGTCCAAAAAATTATAACGTTCCGCTGATAAACAGCAAAAAATAGAGCGCGAGAGCATCCGTAAACGAGAGAAGCAGACAGTAAGCACACCACAGGTAGTAGTGGAAATTGGACGTAGTAATTTTAATTTGTAATACTGTACCCGGAAATCGAACTTCCCCTGAAGCAACCTGTTCCCGATGACCGATGTCTCCCTGTACCAAAAACTACCCGGCGATCGAAGTCCCCATGGGCCGATAAATAATTTTAAAATATTTCAAGTGAGGTGCTCAAGTGGGGTATTCAGATACACGATTATAACATTTAAAAAAATATTTATTTTGAACTACGCAGATATCGAATGGATCGTATTTTTCTTCTTTAAGCGAGAGGCGTAAACGCATATACAGCACAACTTGCTTCTTGAAGCCTAAAACATTTTTTGACAGTTTTATAACATGAAATCGAAGAACTACCGCTCTGAATTGGCTTGACATGAGCAAATGAATGACCAAATTGCACGTTGATGCAATTCCGACGAGAACTACTATGAAGTTATCTGCATTATTTAACGATGACCGTAATTTTGTTTTTATTTATTTATTTTTTTAAATATAAATTAAAATTCTCGACTTTGTAAGAAACGCGGGACTATATAAGAATTTTTTTCCCAAAACGATTAATTAATCGGCTTCCTAAAAGCTTCTAAACTAATCGGCAAACTTCTAAAACATTGTTCTCTGGTAGGTAAACAACAACAAAAACACACACACATGACATATTAGGGTTCCTATTCCCGCTTTCAACGACCTGATTTGTGATCCGAACACATTATTCACTTACCGAGTGTCAATACCACCGAGGTGCGAAAAAAATCGGACATGAATGCCACCATCATGTTAATAATAACTGAGATAATATTTTGCGTGAGAATTGTTTGTGAGATAACCTTGCGGTAAATCTGTTATCAGTGTACTTATGACGATTGCTATGATCGAAGAAGCTGTAATGGATCCGACTTCTACTATCAGCCAATATGCGTTTGTTCTTTACCAAACAATCTTGTTCGTAAAGCAGAAACGAATCGCTCATATTGGGGATTGTGACAGTTACTCTGATTGTAAATAATTTCACTGAATGCACCGCCGCAAACTCACTCTTGATTGTCACAGACTACAGTATATTCACGCCAGTGAATTTCATTGAGCATAGCGTTTGGAATGTATACAATCACTAGTAAAACGAACGAAATAAAGCAAGTTAATTTCACGAATCGCATTGAAGGCTGAACCACATGATATTAAAGTATTTCTATGAGACAATCACCTCGCATGAAGAGTGATTGAAGCTTTTGACTCGTAGTATTGCTATGAATGCTGAAACGTGCTAACGTTCGTTTCATTATTAACACATCTTTTAAAACACTGACCGGCTAGCCATGAAACGTGTACAGGAAGAATTATACGTACAATAGATATCAGGAAATTCAACATTAACCCTATCAGAAGGATGCCAGGTGGGCTGTAAAAAAAATTTATAGATTTGCTAGCCGGTATTAGTTGAGGATAAATTCACTATGATGTGTACTGTACATAGTACGAGTATCGAGTATGTTTCGGTCCAGAGGGAATTTGGTACCCACGGATATGTTATGTTCAGAAAAAGTTCCTTAGCCGGGCTCCGGTTCTGTCCATTGGAATTCGATAGGATATTGTGGAGGATTACAGTACACACGTCATGATACCTATGCATAACTTAGATTTTGAAAGAAGTGGGTCGGTATGATCGGCCCTTTACTCAGAAGTGGACAAAACGATTTCCGCAAATGCCTTTAGCAAAAAAAAATCGGCGAAATGGGTCATAGCAGACCTATTTTAGAATTTCCCATTTTTACGAAACTTGGAAAATGAGTTTTGGCATTGATATTGCAGAAGGGATTCGAAGGCGCCTCGGACGTAATGCTAGCTTGGCGCGTAATCCACTTGGCTGCAGATTTGATGAATTAAATCCTGCGAAATTAACGAGAGAGAAAAGCTTTTTAATGCGCTAAAATGATAAAAGAGTGTTGTAAGACGGAAAAATAAACAGACATGCAGGCGAACCATAATAGATAGTAACGACAATTGTTATTCTAGTTTGTTCTCAAGGCATGGCTTGCATTGTTGTTTTCGGCACATCGCTCGATTGGTTTCATCTTCCCATTCACTCCACATGATTCCAAACCTACAGATCAGGGTAAGAGCGAGAGAGTGTACAAAAGTGAGAGAGTCCCTCTCGATTTCACACGCTCTCTCACTCCAAAGGCCTTTCTGGATGGTTGACCGGCCTGTGGAATGATGTGACTCACTCGCAATCGTCATTGAAGGGAAGTTGAACCAGCAGCCTAAAGCTGCAGATAATTGCCATACTTTGGTCGAGAACCATAATGAAGAAGACGAAATTATAAGAATTCCACAGCGCTTTCCTATAATTTCTACGTTTGAGAGAAGCCTTTTAGTTACCACGCCATGATTAATTGCGGAACTTACCTGGTGAGGATGAACATAAAGAATATATTTAGGCATAGAATTGTAGGCCCTATGTACAATATAAAATAGTATAGCACATCAAGAAATGCGTCGTGGAGATTCCTGAATGTTTATTTGTTTAAAAAACTAAAATTTTATTAAGGTGATCACTCGATACAAATGTAGAATTTAACGCTCAGTTCGAACAAAAGTGGTTTGCATAGATAGTCGAACTCAGTAGCTGTCATTTTGGCGAAGACTGGAATAGTTTCCGACGAATGAAGTAGAAAATGGGAAATTTATATTGGGGCGTGATCAGTGAGACGAGCCGAATACTCTCCGACGTTGGAAGTAGGAACTAGAAATATTAAATTTCTGCGTGATAAATGCCGCGGCTTCGTGCAGAGAAGCTTAATGGGGAGACACGAAACACCAAATCAGATCGCATAGGAAAAGTAGTCTATACTTAGTCACGAAGTCGAGCAGCACATTGACTCGGCGACATCGAAATATGACAGAAGAAGCATAAAGGAATCATAAAAAAATTCGAGAATTTTCTGCTGTTGAGGCAATTTCATCATTTTCTTCGATAAAGCGGAACTATTGTTATTATTATTATTATTATATTGTTATACTATTGTTATTGTTGGAGTTATTGTGTACGTACGACGCCAAAGTGAGATGAGAATCGGGGATATGAAAATAACAAAAAAACAACAATAATATATATAAATGTGCTACTTTACCAAAAGCATCCGAAATGGTTTATTGTACTTGTTAGACGCTTTTCAAGCCCAAAAATATTTTTCACGATATGCGATGTATTTCTTTAATAAAAAAACCGTGTAGCTTCAGAAACCTAATAGATCACACAAAGCAATGAATTTCCCATAACTAGTCAGGATGTATTCAGGTTAAATGCACTACGCTCTAAACGTACACTATGCTCTATGGATACTTCCAGGTATAGGTTCGGTAGGGGGGAGGTCCACTTGTCCTGTGATACACAACCACTGCGCTACTCGGTCAGGCAGATTCATAATAATAATATGTAAGCGAGTCAGAGGAAACACAGTGCCATACCATAAATTAAAAGAAATACAGGTTCTGATTCATGTGTTCTGTGCGTGATGGTATGTCATGCGAGCGTACGCACTCTCACTCTGTTATCACAGCCGTATGCTGCTGATTTTCAAAATCAATCAATCCTAGGCCATTTAATATCCCATTAATGAAAACATCAACGGTCGAAATTAAATTTCGACAAATACTTAGCATTGAATGTTGGCCCAGGAAATATCGCGGAGGATTATTTCGTACTCTCGTAATTCGTATCTGTGGTTCACATTGTGAAGGTATAAAGCAAAAAAGTTGTACGATGTGAATCAAATTAGTTTGGTCATCATAGTGGTAGTGTTAATTGTTCGGAAAAACAAGTGGCTACACGAAAGCTAATTAATTGGCCAGTTTGCAACGGTGGATGTCGGAGCTTTCAACTTACTTAGATGTAATGTGGTTCTGAGCACATTCAAAGTCCGCGGGAAAGCACTAAACTTACAATTAGTATTGAATTTGAGCGGAGGTAATGGCGGGTGTTTTGCTGACAAGGAAATGACACTTACGAAGCAGGAAAAGGTTCACAGAAACCGAAAAGTGAAGTTGAATCGACACAAGTTTTGTCAATTTTCAAGTTAGCGAGTATATTTCTCAGATATGAGATTTATGTATTTGATACAGCATGGAGGAAGTCAGATGAAGAAAATGAGTAAATGTACAAGAATTTAAAAAAAAACAATCGAGGTGAGGTTCGAGGGGGAGAATAAAAGGAGGACAAACGCATAAATAATTTTCTTTTTTCTCAGTTCTAGTTGAAGTCGTGAATTAGTGAAACAGAATTGCAACACACGATTTATCTCTCTCCTCTGTGGCACGCATCCTCCTCGTTGCCTATGTTTCTTGGCTTCTATGATCACCAAAATTGTCCACTTCATGATAGTGTTCACATCGCCCTTAATTTCGTTGAGAGGTGTGTGCTTATTATGTAGATATCACATCTTGAGTGAGCTACGCGATGTCATGTGGATCGTAATAGTCGTCTTCTTTTGTTGAGAGGCGTAAGAACACACGCAGCACAGGTTGCGTCTGGAAACCTAAAAGAAACATAATTTCGTATACAGTAGCGCGCAAAAGTCGCCGGGCACTTTTTGAATCGGCTATAACTTTTGAACCTGAAATGTTATCAAACTAATATTTGTTTACTTATGTAGCAAATCTATCGGCGGTTATGGCACTGATATTTAGGTATGACGAAATTATCGATTGATTGCATAGTGATGACGCAATCGCACCATACTTTTTCAGAAGACCATTATTCTTACATGCATTTTTTCGATCCCGTCATACTTTTAGAGCATACAGATTAGTTGACGGGCTACCAAGAAAAAATGTTTCAAGTTGCTACAAATTTGTACATTGGCTGCAGCCGTGCTGCAATTTCGCTGTCGCAAAATTGTATCTCTGGTTCCAGGCAAGCTAGAAACTCGTTCTAAGAACGAAAATGATCCTAGGGAGGATTTATAATGATTCTGGAAATATGATTTGTATAGGTCAGCAATTGCCCTCAGGGCATCGAAAAATCGATTTTTTTCATGACCCATTTTCAGTCGATTTCAATTATAAGGGAAAAAATGGTAAAAATCTAATCTTTGCGTAGGTGTATTAGAAATGTATCGCAGAACTGATAGCTAGCTTTGTGTAGGGTTGGCGATTGTTTGCCGGGCGCGGCGATCGATTTTCGGAAGGACACACGATAGGCCACTCCCCCTTTTCGCCCGGTCGCCCCTACAGTATCGTAAACTTTATTCCGCTGGCTGTAACTATTGAACCAGATGAGAAATCTCTCTGAAAATTTGACTGCATCTAGTACATGCATTACAGAACCGATCACCCTTAGTACGTCATAAGTCGATCACACGTGGTGATAAACTACATGGAGAGACACTAATAAAATTAGTACCACATTGTACGGTTCCATACCGGACCAGTGCCAGATCTCAAAATGGGTGTCCGAAAAAAAAGTTTTTTTTTCTAGACGTGCTAGAGACTCGTGCTCAACTTCAAATTGATCGCATTAGTATTCAAATAGTATCCCCATAATTTTACAATGATCGCCCAACTTATGCCTTCAAAAAGTGCCCGGTGACTTTTGCGCGCTACTGTACATCATTAATACATGTCGTATTTTGCCCCTATAACTTGTCAAAATAGCAAAAAAAATAAATATAAAAATACAATAAACCTCTCTGAATTGTTTTGACAAGCAAATGAATGACTAGATTGCATGTTGAGGCTGTCGCCACGAGAATAACAATTAACGAACCTGTGATGATATGATTAATAGTATACTAATTTAATACGCATGTATGTTTTGTAATTAGTATCACGAAAGAAATGGTACCGACCAGGGTGCAAATTTCACCCCTGGACAGCTTTTCTTTTATCAACACTCACACGCCAAGTGAAAATGAAAATATTAAAAGGTAAAACAATTCTCAGATTCCACAAATATCGTAAAAAATATTTTTTTGTTAAAAAAACTAGACGTCGCCCTTATTCATTTGTATGTGGCATAAATAAGTAACATAGTGCATAAAATAAGATCATATTAACAAAGGTATTTGATACGATATGCAAATTTCGAAGTTTTGGCGTTGGAAGTTCATCACGATAAACTATTCACTTACTGAACGTCGCTGCCACCGAGTTACGAAAACGATCAGACATGAATACCACCGTCATGTTAATAATGACTGAAATACATGTAGAAGATATAAAAGCAAATAATGGTAAGAGTACCTTGCGGGAGATTCGTTATCAATGTGCTGATCACGATTGCAATTGTCATCATAGTACAGTGATTTGAATCGGAACTGTGAAATTAATTTATTGCATGTGCCCAGTGAACGCGTTTACCTTGATTTTGAGCTGTGAAAGATTTCCTTTCTATTTTCGCGAATCTTAAAAAATATACCCAATGAAAATATAACTGATTAATGATACCATTCTTAGCTTCGTTAGCAACAGTGATGTTATTACAATCAGAGTTATACACGGAGATAAGTTGTACACAAAACAACTCGTGAAATGAATTATTCGTAGAAGCTAAAATGTATCGGCCTTCCAGCTAAATATAACATTATTTTCTTTACCAGACAATCTTGCTTATAAAGCAGATCTGCCTCCCATATAAATGGGACCATTACCCTCTCTCTGAATAAACATAATGAATACATTGTTACAAGTGATTGCCTCACTCTTGATCGCCACATATTCGAGGGAAGTTATACCATATAATGTCAATGAGCACAGCTCGAGGAATGCTTACAATCAGCATCAAAAGGAAAGAGAGAGCGCATGTTAATTGCACAAATAGTAAGGAAGGCTGAGTTGTCGGATATTGCGGTAGTTTGATTAAGCAAGTCACCTCAAATGCAGAGTGGCTGAGGCTTTTGACTCGCAGTGAGGCGATGAAAACTGAAAATTTCTTCAAACATTTTTTTCCAGCAGTAAACTGACCGGCCAGCCATGAGACGTGGGCAGGCAACATTTCATCTGTAATACCCACCAGAAAACTCAAAAATTCCCAAAAGAAGAGTACACCAGATGGACTGAGAAAAAATGTAATTAACGACGTGGATTTAATTTTAATCCCTAGGTGTAATCCCCCCAATCACGTACTCGCAATCGTTATTGAAGAAAACTCGAGCCACCAAAATAAATCTGCAAAGAATGGCAACACTTTGATCGAGAACCATAATGAAGAGGACGAAATTATACGAATTCCACAACTCCTTCCTGCAATTTTCTGTGTTAGAGAAGCGCAAGTTGTAAAATAATATTTGCCGCACCCACCTTGTGAGGATGAACATAAAGAATATGTTGAATAGAAAGAGCGGTCCTGTGATTAGGATAAAATAAAAGAAGTATTCAGAAAATGCTCTGTCGAGACTCCTGTATTTAATTATAAAAAAATAATAGGAAATTGTGATGATAACTCGAAAAAATGGTAGAACTCGATGTCGTAGCTCAATTGGAAGAAAATTGGTTTGCACAGAAAGTACGGTGTGTCTGTCATGTTAACATAGATTGTAATACTCTCCGACGTTGGAAGCAGAAACATGGAAAATTAAATTAGTACGTGATCGGTGCGGCGACTTCGTGCAGACTTCATCAACGGGTTGGCACGAAACGGCAAATGATAGCGCGTTGGAAGTGTAATCTATACTTAGTCACGAAGCGGCGCTAATGGTAGTTGTCTCAGTGAGATCAAAATGTAACTCTGGAAGCAGAAAGGAATCAGAAAAACGAACAAATTCGAGAATTTGGTGATATTCCCTCCGCGGCTTCATTTCCTTTGATTAGCAAATCAAGTCACATCATTCCATTTGCCGGTAAACTGCAAGGTGTTTGGAGGGAGAGAACGTATGAAATCGAGAGGGACCCTCTCACCTTTGCACACTCTCTTACCCTAACCCCTGTCTGTCAGTATGGAATCATGATGACAAAAATATGATATATATTGAGAAATAAAAATATACAACCATCTTTCTTTTTCGAAAATATATATGTGTGTTTTTATTCAATTCAGTTAATTAAACGGTTAATAAAAACAGAAGGCGAAATGCCCGGAAAAAAATTAATAGCCAAATTAAAAGTCGCACGACGTGTGTATTTTTAAGCAAAAAAAACATATGAACCTAGCGTGAAACACGAAGCCATGAAGTATCTGAAACTATTCTATGAGCAAGAGCACGACAAATATCTTTGACCAGAAAAACGAGAGGAAAAGGATGGGAGAAGAATTTTGGATGAGCCAAAGAAATACTACCTGCTGATATCATACGACTCAAAATACTTGAAAACGTTGTCAAATAATGTGTAGTTTATAGTTTGGTTTCAAACATTATGCTTTCGTGGCTCCTACTACTTTCTGTGCAACTACTTTGAAGGGAACAAGTATAATCAGGTGATATGAGCGGAGTAATACAAAAAGTACGAATGACGTACATGGTGTAATTCCATTTAGAGTGATAAAGAATATAGCATAACTAAACAGATAACTCGAACTTTTTGTCTTACAAACTCAATTTTCGCGATATTGGTTATCGTCCAGGAAAGGAATTTCTATAATTCAATGACAGTATAAGATATCTTTATCGTAGTTTCGACCCTTTTTGGTGCTATTTGAATATTTGCGAATGCCAAAGTTTATCCATTTTCAGTATTTCAAGCGCCATCTAATTCAAATAAAAAAATTAAAACACATTTAGATAGTGAAAAATGATCGCCTTGACAAGGCGCGTGATACGGAGTCGTTGACATTTCAATATAATTCAATTTGCATAATTTATCGAAACATTAATCTCGTTTATCTTGAGAACTAAGAGAAGACACATCACCAGATTTAGTATATGTTGGAGACACAGTTCATGCCTTTAGTTGTCGAGCGTCGGAATCACATAATTTCCTATATAATGATTACTCAACCGCTCTGATCCATGCCTTTGAGTTTGGAATAAGGAGAGCATAATGGACGTTCATGGCAATGCGAAATTTTCTCTACTGTGATATGTGTTTAAACCGTCCAACATTTTCCACTTGTAATCGCCCGATTATCGATGGAATGATCTAGAACAAAGAAAACTAAAGCGCATTTGATACAATGTACAGATCACAATTGATTGAATGATGAGGCAATAAAAACTGTTGCTATGTTCAGTGGTAATTTCTTGTGAGGGGGAGGATATTCTTCTCTAGATCTCGCTCTTTCTGAATTCGACTCGTTGTGCACGTCGCGACCCGAAGTTTTGAACTTTGCCAGCTGTTGGATCGTAAAGTTCTGCATCGAATCATGACGACACTAAATTTAATATACATAAACTATAATACAAATGAATATAAAATACGGTTAGCTGCCATTTTGACGTAGATGGGAATACTCTCGAACGTTGGAAGTAACAAGGGCAAGAAAAACACATGATTCCAAACCTACAGACCAGGGTTAGAGCGAGAGAGTGTACAAAAGTGAGAGAGTCCCTCTCGATTTCACACGCTTTATCACTCCAAAGGCCTTTCTGGATGGTTGACCGGTCAGTGGAATGATGTGAAAAGGACGACGACAATGATGGGCGAGGTCGAAAAGCAATACTAGAATCAGAAAGGAATCTAAAAAAACTAACAAATTCGAGAACTAGGTGCTATTCAGGCCCGTCAATCGTTCTTATCTTGATTGTGGAATACTTTCGAGTAATTAAGTGCAAGCGACAATACATTGACTAGATAACATTGCGAAAAATAAAAAAAACGATACAAAGTCATTTAACATGCGGAATGAAAGAAACATCACGTATCTTGTTTATGGGACATTTACACTGCTTCCCTTATATCCCCCCATTAAATCCCTTTATGCTAGTTTATTTCCTTGCTTTTGCACTTTGCACGAATGAAAATGAAATATCAGTGCGTTCGCGTAAGAACCGCATAAATTGTCCTCAAATCGGCACAGCAAAAAGTGACTAGATGAATATTTCACAGATTCTGGTAGCTATTGGTGTGGACAATCAATTTCCGTTCCACTCATCACCTGAAATGTCTAATTTGCATAATTACAGTAGGTCAAAGTTATGCCATTTTCAATGTTTTTTGAGTGTAGCTCTTCAGGAAGTTGAGCTACGACTTTGGTCAAAGAACAAAGAATGGCCGCAAAACATGGCGCATCTTTCTGTGTAATTTGTTTATTCAAATTTCTATTTTTAATTATTTCCGGAAAATTTGAACTCAAATTTTTCGAAAACCAGTTCGAGTCCAGTTACCAATTTTCGATATGTTGTACTTCTGAACATGGTCTATCCGATTATCACAACCACATGATGTATCGAGGGCCGCTTAGGGTCGCAATTTTCATTACAAAATTATCTAAACTACACGAAAACCCCTCATTTCACTGTTATTTCACTTGTTCTACGCTAAGTGAGCGGTCGAAAACTCGTACAATTCTCATTTTACACTGCGCAGTTCGCGTCGAATGAGAGGTAAAAAAAGGTAAAGGTGTTCCATGTCAAGCGATTTTACAGCAGCGAGCTACCACGCTAGATGGGGCAAGCCGGTAAGCCAGCTGCAACGTGGGATTACGTAACCCAAGCTTTCCCAAGGCATCTAGGGCACGTTACCTTTCGCAATCAATGTTGCTACCAATTTACCGCCCCAGGGTGGATGGAAGGCTTGGTTGGCCTCGGCGGGGATCGAACTCGTGACCCTACGAATGACTAGCAGTTGCTTACACCACTCGGCCATTCCGCCGGTTGAGAGGAATGATGGCGAAATATGGGTGAAATGAGGGGTTTTCGCGTATTTTACATAATTTTATAATGAAAATTGCGACCGTAAGCGGCCCTCGATAGATCATGTAGTTGTGACCATCGGATAGACCATGTTCAGAAATACAACATATCGAAAATTGGTAACTGGGCTCGACCTGGTTTTCGAGAAATTTGAGCTCTCATTTTCCGGAAATAATTAAAAATAAAAATTTGAATAAACAAATGACACAGAAAGATGCGCCATGTCTTGGCGGCCATTCTTTGTTCTTTGAAATAACTCGTAACTCAACTCCCTGAAGAGCTACACTCAAAAACAATGAAAATAGCATAACTTTGACCCACTGTCATTATGCAAAATTAGACATTTCAGATCATGTGTGGAACGGAAATTGATTGTCCACACCAATAGCTACCAGAATCTGTGAAATACTCATCTAGTCACTTTTTGAGGTACGACGGGTGTTGCGATTCTCACGCGAACGCACTGATATGCCATGTAATTAGCCGACTTTAATAATTCCTGATATTGACATCATTTCAAAACAATGAGTCACCCCGTTCCAAGCGAACGAGTAGCTGACAACGGAGTAGTTACAGTCCTCCATAAAATAATATACATAATAAATAATAAATAATATACACGTCACACCCACTTGTGATCAAATGGACGCAGTAGGACAACAGGGAAGTTTTTATTAAATTCGCAAAAAACGCAGTCATCCTTGTATAAGCATAGAGTGAAGTGTACGTTTCTCTGTCTGGGCTCCCACCATTGTTTTTTTCCTGTCCTGTGTGGTATTCGCATTGCATTTGACTTGATTGAGATTATCATTACATCACATTTATTTTGAACTGCGCGATGTCACGTGGATCGTATTTTATTTTTCTTCCTTAATTGAAAGGCGTAAGAACAAAAGCAGCACAGATTGCGTCTGGAAACCTTAAAAACATATTTCCGTTTAGATCATACAATCATTTCGTAGTTTGCACTGAAATTTTGTGAAATTTGTGAAATTCGCTGAAAAATAGGAATATCACAAAGCTGACCGATCTGAATTGTTTTGACATTAGCAAATGGATGACTAAATTACATGTTGATGCGATCGCGACGAGAATTACAATGAATGAACCTGTAATATGGCATGATTACTACCTGTCTCTGACATGATCAGAGATCAATCAAATCATCATGACTATGTCTTACTCATTCTCTGATAGCCCCCGCACTCTCGTCTCTTTCACAACCCTGATATCAAGGTATTTAACGTCAGCTGAGAGAAGATAAAGCAGTTAATCCACTGAACCGCTGTTGCAGACAAGTGCCCATTTCTCTTTCGCAAACAGTATCAAGAAAGAAAAAGAATGATTACGACAAGGGAGTTAATTCGATCACTGGACATTTTTTCCTATTGTAAATCAAATCAGCAAGGATGCCCAAAGAAAAAAATAAAAAAAATAAAAGGTGAAACAAATTCCAGATTCCACTTATTGTTTTTGCTCCGCAGATTGGCTAAATAAATAGGGTAAGAGAAAATAATTATATTGACAAAATGCGTAGCGTCGTATAGATTTGCTAAAATTACTAGAATAATTTTACTAGAATAAGAATAACATGGTTTCCTATTATCGGCACAAACCCACATCATTCCACAGGCCGCTCAATCTTACGAAAATGGCTTTGGAGTGAGAGTGCGTGCGAAATCGAGAGGGACTCTCTCACGTTTGTACATTCTCTCGCACTAACCCTGGTCTGTAGGTTTGTAATCATGTGAAACAGTATTCAAGTATTTAGGAACTAGAGCGGAACAAGAAGCTAGAGGTTAAATTTTTAATTATAAATTTTCAAGGAAAATCTTCTAGAATAGTGGATTCGTTTTCTTTCTTTTTTAATTTTAAAAACTCCAATCACGAATAGTATTCATGATGACAGGGACATTTTTGTTTTGAGGTCGGAATTTGTCTTACAATTAGGAATTAGGCGCACTTTCGTAGGTCACCACTAGGGATGATCAGTCGAAAAAAGTCTTTGTCTGAAATAATGTCGAACAAAGGTTCCGTTCCGGTTCGTTCCGGTTCAATCCTTTGTTCTCCTTTGTGCTCCCTCTCATTCCGACTTTTCGACTGACCACCTCTAGTCACCACGACAGGTATGCAAATGATCGAGCCGGCATGTGCGTTACTTTCGTCGGGTTAATATTTCTTAGGAATCGATTATGGGTTTTTTATGGTTGTTTTGAGTTGCTCCTGAGGTCTAATTTCAATATTAGAGGGAAAATTTCAGTTATCGCTCCGTGAGAATATGCATCTCCCTTGTTAGTACAGTAATTGCAAGATTTTGTCGTATCCCTTTGCGCGTGCTTGGAGTAGTTATGAATATCGTGATAAAGTATTCACTTACTGGTAGAGTGCGAAATGTGAGACCACGGTCTCTCTTCATTTCGCACACTCTCTCGTATTTCGACCGGTCTAGAGAGTGTGCGAAATGAAGAGACCGTGGTCTCACATTTCGCACTGTACTTACTGGACGCTATTGTCAGCGAGCTGCGAAAGAGATCGGGCATGAATACCTCCATCATGTTAATAATGACTGAAATACAACTGTAAGAAAGATAAAAGCAAATAACTGTGAGAGTACCTTGCGGGATATCTGTTATCAACATTGTTACAACGATAACAATTATCATCATAGTACAGCGATTTGAATCGGAACTGTAAAATTAATTTATTGTATGTGCCCAGTGAAAGCGTTTACCTTGTTTTTGAGCTGTGAAAGATTTCCTTTCTATTTTCGCGAATCTTAAAACAATACAATATAACCAATTGAATGTTAAAGGGACCTGGCACTGCAAATGAAGTGAATTTCAAATTAAAGAGAATTTTATTTCGATTCGAAGGCAAAAAATCGCATATTTTTACGATTTTTTTTAAATTAGTTATGAATTTTCAAAGATCCCATTTTTGGCTGGAATGCCCCAGCCGAAAATGAGATCTTTGAAAATTCATAACTAATTTCAAAAAAATCGTAAAAATATGCGATTTTTTGCGTTCGAATCGAAATAAAATTCTCTTTAATTTGAAATTCACTTCATTTGCAGTGCCAGGTCCCTTTAAGGTTACCATTCTTAGCTTCACTAACAAGAGTGAGGTTACTACAACCAGCGTCATGCAGGGAGATAAGTTGTACACAAAACAAGTCGTAAAATCAATTATTCGTAGAAGCTAAAATGTATAGGCATTCTAGTTTATTTTATTATAAATGTGCTTACCAAACAATCTTGCTCATAAAGCAGATCTGATTCCAATATAAAGGGCACCATAACCATCTCTCTAAATATATATATGATGCATACATTGTTACAAAGAATTGTCTCACTCCTGAACATTACAGATTCGAGTGATGTTATACCATTGAATGTTAATGAACACAGCGCGAGGAATGCTTACAATCAGCATAACAAAGAACATGATAGCGCAGGTTAATTGTACCAATAGCATTGAATGCTGAATTGTCGAATATCACGTTATTTCGGTCAAACAATCACCTCGCATGAAGAGGGGTTGAGGCTTTTGACTCGCAGTAACGCGACGAATACTTAAAAAAAGTTCTTCGAACATTATTTCAGAAGCTAAAAAAGAAATTGACCTGCCAGCCACGAGACATGTGCGGGCAATATGCTGTCCACAGTAGCTGCTAGAAAATTCAAAATTTCCCAGAACAAGAGGATGAAAGACGGTCTGGGAAAGTAGAATATACAAGATTTACGCATGTATTCAAGTTTAGTTGAAATGTTCAAAACGTAGCAAGCACTACTTGCTTTCCCATCGCTTGATTCATTTATTAACTCGCTGATTCATTTACTAACTCGCAATCGGTATTGAAGAACATTCGAGCGAGCAAGATAAATCTACAAAGAATTGCAACACTTTGGTCGAGGACCGTAATGAAGAAGACGAAATTGTACGCATTCCACAAATCTTTCCTACAATTTCAGTGTTTCAAAGAAGCACTGAAAAATCCCAACACATTTGCCGAACCCACCTTGTGAGAATAAACATGAAGAATGTATTTATGGCTAGAAAAATTGGTCCTGTGATCACTATAAGATAGAAAAGAAATTCAGCAAATGCGTTGCCGAGATTACTGCATTTAATTATCAAAAAGAAAGTACAAATAAAGATGGTTACTCCATAAAATTGAAGAATTCGATGTCGTAGCTTAGTTGGAAAAAAATTGGTTTACACTCAAAATATGGCGTATCTGTCATTATAACTTAGATTTGAATGCTCGCCGACGTTGGCAGTAGTCACTAGAGAAGGTAAATTAGTGCATGATCGGTGAGGCGACAGCATTCAGACAGCATTAACGGGAAGGCACAAAACGGCAAATCAAAGCGCGTCGGAAAAGTAGTCTGTACTTCATCACGATGTCAAGCGGCGCTAATGATGGCTGACTCGGCGAGATTAAAAAGACGCACTGACAGCAGAAAGGAATCAGAAAAGAGAACAAATTCGAGAATTGGTGCGATTCAGACCTCGGCATCATTCTCTTCGTTTTGCAAAGCATGTACGAGTAATTGGGTACCAACTAAACTTTATTGATGAGATAAATATCTTGGAAATGAAAATTAACAACGAACACCAACAAAAATCTAAGTTTTCTTTTGTTTTTAAATTATACCCTGTACACGAAAACCGCACTACCCAAACACAAACACAGCACTACCCAAACACAAGAGTACCCAAACGGCACTCGAAAAGAGCTCATTCGATCAAAATTGAATCATGGCTCCTTGAAAGTTGAATGTCGATTGACGATTGATCTACACACTGATTTGCCCCTATTGCAACCTCCCCCCCTTCCCAAACGATACTTCCCATAGAGAGTCTTTATTTACTGTACATCGTTCGTGTAATCACATATTATTCCGTTGCGCCTTCGGGCGTCGATAAAATATATCATGTGTCATACGCAGACGGCGGTAAATTGGTAGCAACTTTGATTGCGAAAGGTAAACGTGCCCTAGATGCCTTGGGAAAGCTTGGGTTACGTAATCCCACGTTGCAGCTGGCTTACCGGCTTGCCCCATCTAGCGTGGTAGCTTGCTACTGTAAAATCGCTTGACATGGAACAACTTTACTTTTACACGAAAAATAATTAAATTTACGGTTTCTGTTCGTTGTAGAATGATTTGTAGTTCGTTGTTTTTTTTCAAACGGTATACTTTCATGGATTCAAATACTCTCTGAGCAACAATGAAAATTTGAAATTACAACTTTATCCAGTTAAAATTAGCGCTTTAATAAAACGCATGGAGTGTACAGTAGAATTCCCATTACAGTGATAAAGAATTGAGTATAACTGAGCAGACAACACGTATGTCTTACAAACTCTACTTTTGCGATATTGATCAATATCCAGCGAAATAATTTCCTAATTCAAAAGCAATCTCTGATATCTTTATCGTAGTTTCGGTGCTGGTTCGTACTATTGGAATATTAGCGAATTCATTGTTCATACTCATAATCGCAACTCATAATTGCAACTCAGTCTTCCTTGAGAAAACGAATTTCGAAATGTCACGAATCTCTGTTCCCATTGAACTTTAAAAAAATGTTTCAAAACCACCTATTCCGATTTTCGTGGAACAAATTTACCGCTCATCAATCAGAAACAAATAATAAAAACTATTTGATCTCTCGAAATTCGAATTCCTGCGTTCTTTTCGCACGAGGCCAACTCCCTTACCCTCACTGGCATAACTCTAGCCCCCCCCCCCGTCCATACAATCAGAAAGGGACAGAAGTGGGCCTGATTATAAGTGTTTTTACAAAACAGAAACCGCAGGAACTCGTTGTGATTGCCGCATTCGTTCTACTGACCCCTTTCTGGAGATTTGGATACTCATCTGAATTTGTTGAGGCACACAGCATCCAGTTGGCACCATGCCAAGACCTCGTTGTCTGACCCTCTCGTTTGGTGCGCTCTCTCACCATCTCTCTCTCTTTCTCTTTTTTTGCCGGCCCTGTTTCAAATGCTGTGAGGCACTCAACACCCAGCTTGTGCTCACTTCACTTTACGCCATCGGAGCCTCGTTATTCATTGCTAACTGGCAGGGAATTATTCGATCCGAGTGGCCACAATAATATCGCCCGTTTATCGATAAAGTGATCTCGTAAAAACACTACTAAATCGCGTTTGATAAAATGTACACATCGATAATCATTGACAGCTGAGACAATAAAAGCTGTTTTCCGTGGTAATTAGCTTGTGATGGAGGTGTTCTTCCTCTCTAGAGATCGCTCTTTCTGAACTCGACTCGTCCGTATTCTCCATTGTAAACGTCGCGACCGGAACTCATGAACGTTGCCAGCGATTTGATCGTAAAGTTCTGCATCAGATCATGCCTAATCCTGCAAAGTTAATATTTTTCTCAGTGAACATGGCAGGGTAATAGTGAGAAAGATGCGAACAGTGAGCATGTGAGCGTGCCACACAATTTCACAGGCCGGTCAACCAGAAAAGTATAAGAGATCGGGTAATTCGAGAGGGCATGTCTCACTTTGCACACTCTCTCAACCTGGCATATTTATGTTTGCAATTAAATGACGCGCTAAGGTACGGTAGCAACAGACTGGGCGTGACCACTTCCTGCGATTTCGCACCCACACTCAAGAGATAGTCGAGTAATAAAAATGATCGGGGTGAGGTGACGTGATTTTTTGGTAATTAATCACGAACTAAGTGAAAGATAGAGAGGAGAAGTGGGTACGGTAGCTGTTCGGCGAAAACCGATTGTCATCATTTTGTTACTAACTTTCTCTCCTCCTCGTCCACGTCATCCTCTGAATCATCGCCTATCGAACCCGTCTCGGCGCCTTCGTGAGCCACCTGCAGATGTCATAGACTTTGAAATTCGGGTAAATAATTAAATTTCATTTTTTGTTTTTTTTCTCCTAATTTCGGACGCTCTCGACACCTGCTGAGAGAATACGCGAAATGAAGAGATCTAATCCAATCCGAATTTCGAACTCATTTTTTACGAGTAGCATTGTAGTATCAGCACAACATTTTTCATGTTATTTCGAACGATGCTCAACTAAAGATTAGTACGCGAACAGCATGTTCTGTTTGATCTGTGTGTATCAGAACAAATGGCAAAAGGATTTGCTGGCAACGTGATTCGAACTGACGATACTACGATGGCTATTGAAGTGCTTTACCACTGAGCTAAGACTTGCCTGCATCTTCTCCGGTTGCTTCTCCTCCGTTGCGTACACCTTTCCTTCCAGTTTGCTCTCCACGTACAGCATCGTGCCGAAATAGCCGTTCTCCATGGCGACGTAGATCGATTTCGTGACCACCCTCATGAGAGGAAGACCGGCGCAAATGAGAATGGCGAAGAGAGGAGAGTACTGTAATTGTGGATTTATTGATTTTCCGCTTCACCTCGTGGATTGTGCGCACGCACAGAGACACAATGTCTTCCCACAGACCAAAATACGCGAAAATTTATTTATGTAAATTATCTATAACATGTGATTTCCGTGTGTTGTGGATCAGGTGGAAGACATTTTTCTCTTTGTGCTGTGTCTAATGTACAATATTCATAGCGTATTCGCAACATGAGATCACTAGTTATGTTTTTTCAAGGCCACGACCATAAGTTTACGCGGAAGCGAAATGCAGTAGTAATAAACGCGCGAACTAACCGGCACGTTGACAGGCATGACGTCTCCGAATCCGATCATTGTGTACGAGAGGTACGAGAAGTAGAAAGAGTGGAAGCTGTTGAGACCCTGAAGGAATACCATTTGTATATTTCATTCGCTTTTTCTATAATCGCTAAAAGTTGCATCAGTTGGATTAGTAAAGATCGGTTGCAGATACTTTTTTTAAAAAAAAAACTTTTGCCACTAGTTTACTTTACCACGAGAGAGGTGGCTGCTGAAATTTCAGTGTGATGATAACCCACCACGGGTTAGGCCGGTTTGCATGGTCCGGTTAAATACAGTGCCTTACTTTATATAATATTTAGTTTAGTGCATGATCTATGAACCCAAACTGACTTCTTCGGGTCCGATGTACCAATCGTAGTAGTGGAAGAATACTCCGGCTATGGCCATGAAGATCACAGAAACGACGATGATAATAGAGAGCGGAAGGGAGATCGACTCCCACTCCGTCGTCAGATACCCGCGGGCTTTGCTGTCAAGAGTTGAATAACGAATTGCAAAATTCCGGATCGGAGCTATTCACTTCACATTTCTAAATAGGAGTAAATATGATCCGTAAAACGAGGAAAAAAGAGCTGATTAACCACTGCATTCCGAGCGTGATGAACTACAAAATGAACGAGAAGCTCACCGAATCTTGATCAGCAGTCGGGCATAGATTCTAGTCATTGCGACGAGAGTTAGCTGTCCGAGGTCACGAATCACGACCAGTGAGAAGGGATAGAAGAAGGCAGAGTAAAGAATGGTCGCCAGCCGACCGGCATCTGTCCCCGGGAAGATCGTTCCTGCAGAGAGAACGGCATCATAATTTTTGTCTGGCTGTAATAGGGCATTTGTACTAGGGTTGACCACTCGAAATATCCTTTGTTCGAGAACAATGGAAGATTAACAACAAACAAAGAACTGTTCCGGAACGGAGTCGAAACGCTTTGTTTCGACTTTTCGAGTGGTCAACTCTAATTTGTACATTCAGTTTAAGGGCATAATTGAACGTAGTACTCAGGGCTTCTGGGGTATAGCTATTGTAGGAAGGGGTCATAGCTACGTCAGGTAGAAGACAGAAATCAGCTAGCAAGTAGCGCTGCCTTCTAGCTACTTCCTAGCTGATTTATATCTTCTAGCTGAAGTAGCTGTGCGCCAGAAGCACTGAGTAGGGCGAGGCATGTATCACATTGCTCCAAGACTCGAGAGCGAGGGTGTGTGTGAAATTCCGGGAAAGTTCATTTCACGCTTACACACTATCCTGATACGCATCTGCTTTTGGGACAAGGGTGTGGTTTTGGGCTCTGCAGCATACCGTATCCACCACACGAATAGGGAAAGTAACATACCGTATCCGACAGTGGTGTACAGAGTGAAAACGAAGAAGAAGGAGCTGCCAAATGTCCACGTGTAGATTTCCTCATCAGATGATTCTTTCTGGAAAAAATAATGGGATAAAAAATATCGTTGTCTTCAGTAGTGTTGTTATTTGGAATAATCCTATTCGAGAATAACAAAGGGTTATTCGCGAATAACAAAGAGTTATTCGCGAATAGAATTATTCCAAATAACAACACTAGTCTTCAGTCTCATGGAAAAGGAGTATGACGAACAATAATTTATTATTTCCAAAAATCGGCATAAAGAAGGAAAAAAAGTGATTCATAATTCTCACTTTATACAACGTCGACCACTTGTATTTGCCCTCGATCTCGAGCAGTTTGATGTATGAATGCTGCAAAACTACTATGTCGATTCGAGAAAAAAAATGGTTTCTTGGAATTAATGTATGCTTAACGAAGTGTAAATGACGCTCCTCTAATTGTAATTTGTAATTACCTTAACGTGCAGTGCGAGCGTCGATCCATTCGTCGACTTCACTACGGTATTCAAATCAGAAGCAATGACTTCGAAGGCCTTGTTCAGTTGCTCGTAAGTGTCAGCCACAACCTGCAACAGAGAAACAGATTTAATTAAATTTTAATTCTAATATCTATAGCCACCAGTACTAGGAGTAATACAGTTCGAAACTGCTTTGTGCCATTCAACCTTTTCCACAATTGAGTTACCATTTCATGCAATAGAAGGTCTATTTCGATTTCGCCATTGTTCATCTTTCACTAGAATTGAATAAACAATACAGTGAGCAACGAAACAAATTTAACGCCTCTACCCTAGCCCATTTCCGCTTGTTTCGAGGAAATGTGCTACTCACCGGCGGCTACCGGCAAGTAGATCATTAAAATGGCATTCCTTGGCAAGGTAAAACAATATGGCCCTCATTCCGTGCTCAGCCAACCCTACTCACCGCTAGACTTTGCAACGTAACGGTTCAAATAGTTGCATAATAGGGAAATCCACCGATTTCACGCGAAAGAGTGCGAGAAATGGGGAGTGTGTGAAAAAAAGCAACTAGTTGCATCGTCACTTTTCAAAGTCTACTCACCGCGTGCTCATTGGGCACTTCGATGGCCCAGAACATGAGGGAGCCTAGTAGCCAAGCGACGACGAGAATGAGAACGAGAACTATATGTCGGAAGCCGAAAAGACGATGCTTGGAACCAATGTAGTAGAGGGAACGGAAGAATCCTGCAGCAATATCGACTATTCAACGAAACACGATCCGGTGTTGTGTCATTTTACGCCTTTTAACCAGTCTCGGCGAAAAGTTTGAACAAAATCGTGTCGTAAGAGTGTCTCAATGGTGTAAAGCTAAGAGAATTCGAAATTCCATTATTGCTACACTCGCAATAACACACCTAACGAAAAGCACCAGAACGTTGCTACATAAAATGCAGAGGTATAAACCCGAAAGCTACTGGTTTCGGTTGTTCTCGAACATGTTTTTATATACGAGGAGTTTTGACGAAATAAGTGTTATTTCACTCACTCGACTGTCTCTTTCTCGGGGTGCGACTTCTCCTGCTGCGATTCGATCGACGGCTGGGCGTCTCCGAGGGCGCCTCCGACACTTGACGCTGCATCCCGGACTGAAATAGAGGGGATACTGTAGTCTCGGAAGTAGTATTGTGCTCCTAAAAGGCTAGTGTAGTCCCAACGGGGATATTCTAGCTTCACCAGGACTACTGTAGTCTCAGCTGGAATACTGTATTCCCAAAATGGTTAATATAGTCTGATGAAGTGATTCATTCTCACAATCAAGATAGGTACTATAATATTATAATTCAGGCTCAATAGAGGAGTGTTGAACTGTATTCTAAAAGAGAGTACTCAGTAATCGGATCAGCAATCTATACGCAAAACACCTCCAGGGGTAAACAGCTTAGTTCTGGCTCAATGCCCTATTTTGCCCAGTGGACTTCGAAAAGTGACGGTTTATCTATACTAGTTGCATAATGAGGAAATCAACCGATTCCGCGAGAAATAGTGCGAGAAATGAGGAGCCTGCGGTGAAAAGCAACTACTAGACTTTGAAAGGTAACTATACAACTACCCGCATTAGAGGGAAATTACACCCCGACCCTCTTCATTCTCCGCTCTCTCTCTTCAAAAACGCGGTCAATTTCCCTGTTATGCGGGTAGTTGTTTAATTACCTTTCAAAGTCTAGCAACTACTTTCAGCATCAATTCCCCAGCACTCCCAATGAACATCGCCGTCGTCCATAGTGCGAGGAATGACAATGATTGATCCAAAATCGCGATGCAAAACACTCCAATAAATTATTAGCAATCTACAAAATTCCTCGCACCCTCAGCTGACCCGTATGAACTTGGTCAAAGACTAATCCCCCCGGCTGTCACGCATGTGCGGGAACATGTGAACATTGACTCAGCTGAGACCAATAAGAACTAAACCTATAGAACACTTAGCAAAAATTGGGCGTATTTCGAGTATACACGAGTGTCTTCCACCCTTCTATTCTGGTATACCGCACACAAAAAATTTGCATAAAAATCGATATTCCACCGTACATGCTTGAGATACGGTGGTAGTCTTCCTCTCTCCGTATTCTTCTCGTAAAGAGTCGAATTTGGCGTCGTGGTTGGCTGCGTCTCATAGCGACTGAACAAAAAACACTCGTTTTACTGTTTGAAATGACCAATTTCACGAGTAATTGCCCCGCTCACCGTTCTTGCACTACTGAACTCGACTCTGCGTTCTGTGTAAATGTCCAAAAGCAAATTCATGGTGAGACTCTCTCGTAGCCCTCTTCAATTTACAGAGAATGACCTGTCCACACGAAAAACAAAACTAAAAAGGAGAGAAAAAACATACTGGTAGTACTGATCGACGGGGTCTTCGGGTGCATTGGGGGAGGGTGCTGCAGCTGCTGCAGCTCTCGGGCTTGCTGCAGCCGTCCTGCATGATATTGCTGCATCTGTTGCAGATGTCGAGGGAGTGGTCGCAGAGTGGACGCTCGCAGCGTCACTCACGGTGAAAATAACGGGCGTCTTCTGAAAAAAGGCGAAATTTTTAAATATTCATTTAAAACTATAACTTTAACATTTTTAAAATACAACACTCCTCTACGAAAATGTATCAAATCAATGTTTCTACAGTAGGCAGCGGTGGAAACGCGCGCGCGCAGTGCGCGCACGATTGCTGACACGTGAATATCTCGCGCGCGCAGCCGGCACACTTACCGTAACCCCCTCGTCCTTGGCCAACTGTGGTGCGATGGTCATCTCTGATCTCGGTCGGAAGCGTTCTCAGTTGAGCAGGGTTAAGTACCCGTCCTAACTCCTCCTTCTTCTCCCACCGCGCGCTATTCTAATCTCGCCACCTGCGCGCATTCGTAGTGAGTTCATAGAGCACTCTAGCTCCTCCATCTCTCCTCCCCTTCTCCCTCTCACTCTCTCCCTCTCTTTCTCCGAATGATATCATGGCGGCTAGATCGGCCAAATCTCGGTGCGCAGTTTATGACTAGTGCTAAAAAGGTAAGGAGGAGTAGAGAGAGGCGTCGAAATCGCCGAAATCAAAGCGTTTGGAGATCAGTAAACTGAGTAGAGAGTACTCCTAATCGCTCTGCGGGTGCATTGTGATTGAAGAGAGAATGAGCGGAGCGCGCCCAGCACCTAACCCGTTTCATCGAGTTCAAAATACCACTCTTTACTCCCTTGTGATTCGATTCGCACCCGCTAATCGTTCATAATTGTCGTTTTGACGCGCGAATAAGCGTGAGGGAGCAACCAACGATTGACATTTATATTTAAACATCATTACCAGCAAGACGAGACGTCGGAAGAGTGACAATCTCCATTGCTATCGGAATAATTGCAATTGTTGAGATCTATCAGCGTTGATGTCGTCTATCAGTCGTGTCTTCATCGGTTTGCGGGTAGATCTCTATTCATCTTGCCGTTCGTTCATAATATTCGTTTTGACTCTCGAATACGCTTGAGAGGCTCAAACAACTTGGGATACCGGTATGGTGTTGTACATACCCTCTGGCAGTATCTTTGTTTTCTACCTCTCTTCACATTATCATATGGATTGCCGATCTCTCACTCAAAAAATCGGAAGATCGAGCCTGCCCCCTTCTAGCAACCAACGATCTGCGCACATCGCAAATGAGGAAGTCATCATCAAAGAGCTCGAATTTCGCGGAAGCATTGTCCCGGATGCAAAGATGAAAAGTCAGCATGATGGCTTGCGCCAACGGCACGTTGACCATCGGCTACAAATCCACGCTCTTCCCGACGTTCTACGTCGATTCGAGGTATACAAACGATTTTGTGCTTGATGAATATCTACTTTGTAAATTCAGCACTGGCAAGTTCAAGGGCATTAATGTGGAGAAATTGGAGGCGTTTTCGAATCAGGAACGGTGCCAGAAGCTTGATTTCGTCGAATTCTCCATGGACGGTGAGTTGTTATCCCAAGATCAGCAAGATTGCATTGAGTGGCAGAATCAGACAGCTTCTGCACGGAGGGACACTGTGTGAGCGCATTATCAGCAGCTGTGATGCGAGGGGAGGTGTTTGCAGATGTCGACTCTCTGCAACTATCCGTGAGTGCGATTATTCATTGGATGAATCATCAATCGATATCTCTCTCCATACAGTTACTCTTCACTCGATATCATGATTGTCATTCAGAGCTCCGATGTCTTCTCCTATCGGTACACGCTGCCCGTGGACGTACCGAGAGTTCGTCTCCACCTTTTTCACGAGCAGGACAGAACACCATTAAAATTGCACTTTCACTGGAAAGAGTCATTAAAATTGTCCTGCACAAAACGTTGTCGATTCCCAACTGTTACATAGCATTTCCCGCCACATGACCGTAGAATAGGCGCAGGGGAGCGTGGTGTTGAGACTTTTAAAGCTGGCCCTTACTATTTAGTACTAGTACTTCATCTCAGCAAGTTGAGTTGCAGCTGGTGATGATGGAGGGTCGACCTCGGGGGATGGATCTCGCGATGGATCTCCGCTCCTTCGCCGTGTACAACATCGACGCCGCTCTGCTCCTCGTAGCCCTGCTCGTTATCCGCAGTCTCTGCAACGTTCTACGATCGAGAATGCGGCACTATCGAGTAAGTGTCAGTGCGATACTACACCCAGAATGAATATACTTACTATTGAGTATATTCTATACTGAGATATGACACCGAGTATATGATATACTCAATATTGAGTATATTTTCTCGTTTTCGCACGCTCTCTCGACGCGCGAATATACTCAATATTGAGTATATCATATACTCGGTGTATCATCTTAGTATATTCATTCTCTGTGTAGTGGTGTCAAAATGTGGTGAGACCATTGCCAATTCTTTATACACTTTCTAATCGTCTACCTCAATTGCCATAGACTCGACAGAGGGAAGTGCGATTCGCGTCCCGATTCAAGGGCCCACTGGGCCCATTGCAAATATTAGGGACGAGGGGTCCCGGAAGACAGCGAGCGCGAGAAACACTCAATGAGTGATCGATGCCGGGAACACTCCAGTGGGATACCGGTTCCTAGCAAAACAGAGTGAGAGATCGAAGGAACGAATTGTTTTACGGGGAGATTTGAGTGTTGGACGAACGCAAAAACTGGGGCAATTTCGGAACGGCCCGGAACACCTCCATTGCTTTAATTAAAGGCACTAAAGTGGAGCTCTCTGGTGTCGATTGAAAGCACAATATTCAAACACATGCAACTGGAAATCTCCATGACAGATTGGGAGGCAGCCCGGAGGCCATATTGAATACGGGGCGATTCTCGTGGGCTCCGCCGATTTCATCAACCGAATTCTACATCTGCTCACTGTCACTTTTCTCTTCATCTTCTACCAATGCGCGTTCAACGGCAACTTCGTCGCCGATAGTGTGAAGGAAAAGTACATACTGTTTCTTTTTTTCCTTAACAAACGCACAAGATGAACGAGCACTGACCATTGGTGCGATTGGTTGTTAGGGATAGAACACTCTATCTAGCGAAAGGCGGTTGGTTCGAGTCCCTCTACCTCCAGCTCATTTTGTTCGCTCATATTACTTGAACACGGACGACTTTCCAGCGCCTTCGAGAGCGTCGTGGCCGATTTGATGAATGGAACGAGAAGGCTGCTGATCGACACAGGAGTTTTGATGGAGAATGAATATGTGAGCTGCAAGATTTGGGTTGCAAAATACCTGGGTAGTCTAAGATATAAATATTCATACATTGTTCAGATGAAGAAAAAATCGAGCATCACTTATAACAAGAAAGCATGACGAATGCTATGATTTGGTACAGAACTACTTCTAATTGTAATCCAGACATCGTTCGGTCCATTGACGACGGTGATGACCGACGAGCAAGAAAGGCTGACTCGGCTGTGCACTGCGAATGACGACGTCGTGCTGCTGTGGGACGACCAGATGTTCCGATTACCTTCACTGAATGCTAGCATCGCACGAGAGTGTCGGCTGAACAGGTATACGCACAGAAAGGATTCCGAAAAGCATATAATTAGGCTAGGGGTGACGGTGAGAGAGTTTGCAAAGTGCGAGTGTCCCTCTCGACTTTGCACGCATTCTGACCCCATTCTGAAGGCTTGATCGGCCCGTGGAACGGCGTGTGTTCAGAAATGATACCGTGAATCTGAAGAACTTGAACGGATTTGCTAACTACCCGGCTAGAATAATTCGAAATACTAAACCTAGCAAGAAAGGATGTTGCAGAATTGACATTCAAGTTGAGGATGACAACTATCCCGTGCCTCGACTGGAAAAGTCGCTAGAAGACGGGGAGTATCTCAATGTGAGCTCACAGTAGAGTTGATCCTTCGAAAAGTTCCTTTGTAATGTGAGCCCGAAAAAAGCAGGCTGCTGTTTCATTCCGGAAGTTCCAATCCACAAACAAAAATCTTTAAAAAAAATAAAAATCTACTGATCGATTACTCTTTGGTTCCTCGTGCCTCGGTCAACTCCTCGACACGCGATCGAACGAGTCAATCACCTACTGACATCGATCTTCACGCACGACCTGGTTAGAACTTTGACCACGTGAACACTAAAAAATACAATGCAATTTTATGAAACACGTAAAAACAATTTCACAAAAGAAAATTGCTCCAAGAGTCCCAAACGGAAATGCTCATTGCAGCACTCCTAACACTAATGCACTGGCAAATTCAGCGGAATTCTCTGCACGTTCGTCGCTATATTCCTGCTAGAGGACATGGAATTGCTTTCGATGCCTATCGCGCCACTTTCCCCACGGGATCAATCCTACTCGCTATCGTCAACAAGCACGACACTCCGCAGGTGCAGCATGCAATCAATAAGCAAGTAGCCATATTGTTCTTCAATTTTCCTCGGCCTACGTGGTGGCAACTTTTTCTTGAATTTCCTCCCTTTCACCTGAGTGTAGCATGCTTTGTAGAGTGCGAAAAAGGGAGCGTATCGTTTTGCGCATACTCTCTGCGGCGCATCCCCGTATAGAGTTTCGAAGGGAAAAATGGCCGTTGGAAATAATGAGTAGTCCTATTTGTAAGTTCTAAAGCTAGCTAGCTATTGATTATCGCCTGATATGATAAATTGATTGATTGATTGATTGAAAACTAGCTGTTCAGACGTACTGGCTCTCTATCGCGCTCGTTCACCTCCTTTATCCATAGATCGTCTTCGTCGTCGGGTTGACTGCATCAATCGCCGTCCTCGCCATCGAAATACTCGCGAATCGACACAAAAAGCGGCTCGGCGGCGTTAGAAAGAGCACCATTCTGCAACGAATTGTTGTACATCCAGCGGTGCGTCGCGCAATGTCCCGAGAACGATAAACAATTCGAGAGTATTTCAAATTGAATAAACGAAATATGAACATCCAAAATGAGATGACCTCCAGAAAGGAGCCATGTGCAAGAGAGGGAATCCTCAATTTCGCATTCTTTCCATCTCCTTCTCTTGACACCTTTCTAGAGTCTTGACTGTGATGTGGAATAATGTGAAATGCAATGTCGGCATATTTGATCACAATTATTAGAGAGACTGGGCGTTTTTTAGGCAATTCTTTGATGTTGAAGAAGACAGTTATGTCTTTTCTTCCTTATATTAGGGCGAGGGTAGCCTCGCCGCTCTTCCAAACTCGCTATAGACCAAACGCCGAAATCAAAGCGCGAGAGATCGGTGCCGAGTGTTCTCAGCGCTTGGGTGCGTTCCGATCGGACACGGCTTGCGCCTTTGATTCATTGAACTCCACTTTCTCTCTCTCTCACTTTAGGGTATATCATGCACCAAATTTCGAAGCTGAACTTTCAACGACGAAATTGCGCAAGGGCGGAGATGGCTTGCAAAAACGCCATCAATGGCCAATTCGTTATTTCAGCAGCGTAAAATTGTGAAAAAGAGTAATTTAGAATCGTTCTTAATCAAAATGATTAAAAATTAATTATTCATATTTTCTTGGAGGACGTGAGAAGCTATGAATCGACCATTTAGATTATCTCTTTTCATCGTCTTGTACTTGCTGGCACACCCTCGCGGGTGTGTCAAATAAATAAATAAATGAATGAATGAAGATTGGTGCGAGCTTATGCGCAGAGCAGCGATCTGCACACACTGCACAAACACACATCCAAAGATCAAATTTCCCGCAACTCCTTTGTTGGTCATTTGTTGAGCAGTTATTGATGTCGTTGTGTATTAACGGCTCATTGACTGTCGGCTACAAATCCACGTTATTCCCTTCGTTTTACTTGAGGTAAGCATTAGTTGGTGGGCAGTCTATACCGAATCCACCCATATTAACACGATCGGTAATTGGATATTGAGTTCTCCCGCGAGCCCGGATCGAAGACGTGATCCTTTCCTCATTAGTCATTTACTCATTAGTTATGCCCATAATTTTTCAGGTCAGGTAAGCTTAAAGGAGTCAATGTGGAAATATTAGAGACATTAGCAAGGCAGGAGGGATGCCCGGAAATCAGTTTTGTCGAGTTTTCAATGGACGGTGAGTTTAGCTCACTTGTAGCTTTGAATTTTAAAATGCTATTCTCAGACAGTTTCTGCACCAAGAATCGCTGCTTCAGTGCGCTTTCTCAAGCAGTAATGAGAGAAGAAGTGTTTGTGGACATCGACGCACAGCCGCTTGGGGTTTGTTGTTCTTGAAGCACATTCGAAATACCACAAAATTGCGGTCAGTTATGTCTCCCAGAGAAATAAATTCAATTCTTACTAAAGATTTATTCACTAATAAATGTTCTTTGATGTTAGTTAATGTTCATTTTTAGTTAATTTACATTTTTACAGATTTCCGATGTCTTTGACTATCGCTGCACATTACCAGTGGACACTTCGAGGGTCTTTTTCAATCTTTTCGAGAAAAAAATATCCGGACTTACTTGTAGCTAATTCTGCTGGAAGGGCGTCCGGCAGACAAACAATTCGCAATCGATCTTCGATTCTATGCGATCTTCAATTCCGACGCAATGCTTTTGCTAACCTTTCTATTCGTTATTCGGACTCTCCTCAACATCTTGCGATCGAGACTCACTAATTCTTCCGTAAGAGAATCCCATAAAGTTGGCGCCATTAGGTTTGAACTTTTTCCTCAACAGCAACGTAATTCCATCGACTTCGGAAGCATTACGTCTGGTGTTTTTTTTTACTTTCTCAGTCGTATCATTCATCTCATTGCAATTACTCTTCTATTTTTGTTCTATCGTACGCACTGAAAATATCGGAACGTTTACCGCAATGTGATCAAAATGTTCAGAATTTGCATCTTTGCGAGTACACATTATCATGACTTGTGTTTATGCTAATTCGATTAATCCGCATCGATTTGCCGGAATCTACCCGGTGATGCCCGGTGAAATGTGTAACAGAAAGCGACAAATTCGATTGCAAAAAAAGGACAGAACCGGCAATTACTGGCATTTCCCGGCTGTATACGGTAATGATGACAATTCGCTAACTTGGTCGGTTATCGCATCGAATTTTTTCCTTCATTTTACACATTTCACCGGGCATGTCCGGGTAGTTTCCGGCAAATCGAGGTGGACAAAAAATATGAACCTACTCACGGGTCGTAAATAATTTTCTTCGCAAAGTTACAAAAATCGAATATTTTGATCACGTTGCGGTAAACGTTCCGATATTTTCAGTACGTACGATACCAGTGCAGTTTCAGTGGAAGCATCGTCGCTGGAAATGTGCAAGAACAGTATGTCATTTTCAAAATCTTATGCACAACATGTTTATGATTAAAATTGTGCATCATTCAGCGCATATGAAAGCGTAATAGCCGGAATGATAAATGGGACCAGGCGATTATTGATCGATGCAGGTGTTCTTATGGAGAAAGAATACGTGGGTCAACTTCAATATTCTGTGTTGAACTATTTAAAAAAAATTGTATTCCTTAGAAGGCCTTCGGCCCACTAACTACCCGTGATGAACGACGAAAGGGATAGATTGGTTCAATTGTGCTCTGACAACGACGACATAGCCTTACTATGGGACGACCAGCTCTTCGGTTTACCTTCCATAAATGCGACTTTAATGCGAAACTGTCGCATGAACAGGTGACACCGGTTGTAACTTACTGAGTAATGGATTAATTATTGTTTGCAGAATCGATATTCCACATGAGCAAGACACCTATACAGTGCCGCGTCTCGAGAAAACACTAGAAGACGGCTCGTATTTTTACGTGGGTCAAAAAAAGTGTTTTGTGGAGTGCATTTGGCAAAACAAGGAAATAACATACAGTTAAGGCAAAGTTAAAATGCAGTACACCCTCGCCAGATCCGCAACACGGCGCAGTATCAAACGTTTCAATCACATCCTGAATTCACTCTACACCCACGAACTGGTTTGACGCTCTAAATACTCACAAGAAGTAATTCTAGGAAATTGAAACTGCCCCAGAGTGTTCCCAGGGCGAGAGTTTGAAAATTTAATTTGCCAGAAACTTTTGTATAAACAAGAGTTAGCATAAGAGTTGCTAGCACTGACTCTTGTCATATCAAGAATAGAATTTGTTTTCTCTGAGTTTATGTCGAATGGGCAACGTAGCGCTACAGCGTAACTCGTTACACATCCGGCGCCATGTTCCGGCGCGCGGGCACGGCGCCGCCTACGCGGCGTATCGCGCCACTTACCCGACGGGCGCCAGCCTCCCCGCATTCATCCCTGCTCCGGAAATATACCAGGTGCTTTTTTATTATTTTATTTTATTTTTTTATTTACCAGGTGAAATGCTCATTATAATTCGATTTCGAAATCCACAGAATCAATGATAGATTACTAACAATTGTTTTCCGATCATGCCGCCAGGCCATGCTGCGCACACAGGAACATGATATTCCATGGTTTCGTTTCTTTGAAAACGGTTCTCCAATTTCGCGCGCTCTCACACCGGAACGCCGCGATCACCGAAACGAGGGAGTGCGCACAACGAGGAGATTGGAGAACCGTTCTCTAAGAAACTAAATCTTGGAGAACCGTCCTACGATCCTGCGTCTCGTTATTGACACTTACTAATTGCTCTAATTATCTGATTCAGTCTCGTGCTCAACCAACAACCCTTTTCCATCTGCTCTATCCGCTCATCGCCTTCGCCGTCGCTCTGACTGCTTCAGTTGCTCTTTTAGCCGTCGAAATGCTCCTCAACCGCTGCAAGAAGCGACTCGAACCCATCGAAAAGTACCCGTTTCTGCAGCGATTCGTTTTGTTCCCAGCGTTTCGTCGCATTCCTGCTAATGCTAATTGATGTGATGAAAGAAAGAATGGATGAAAGGATTGTGCATGCATTCGATGAGATTACATGATTACTTGGAATTGCTTGACATTCTTGAGCGACATAATAAAGTAATTGAGACAATAAGTTGTATATTTTTGGCAGTTTCGAAAATTTTACTTGTAGAACTCATAGAAGTAGCTATATTTATAAAATAGCAAACAGATTTAATTTGTCTCCGTCCGGAAGATTCCGATTACTTGCGCCGCTCGCTCTTGATAACTGGCATTATTTGCGACAGTGGCTCGGCTATTCCGGGACAATTATTCGATTGGATTGCGAGCCGCACCTTCTCTCTCTCTATTTCTCCCTCCTTTCTCTTCTCGTCTCATCAGCTGGCAAGTGTCTGCGTCTCTGCCTTCCTCTCCTCACTCATTCTCTCACTCCCGCTCTCTTTCCTCTAGTGTGCCTCCTCGAGAAGGGGAGAGACCAGGAGGAGATGCGAGAGCGCAGAGAAAGAGAGCACGCGCTGAGAGAGGAGAGAAAGCAGCAGTAGTCGCTCTCCCCCTCTCTCCCTTTCGCCCCGAGGCATCAATCCTCTGTCTTTTACGCCTTCCCCCGCGATTCTGTCAACACAACAGTCGCATTTTTCGGTTCTTCCCAATGCGTTCCGAGTCGTTCTTTCATAATTTCATCGCATTTTCATCTCAGAAATAATGCGGATAGCGGGTGGAGCGGGGCGGCGACTCGCACTCATTTGCATAATCGCTTTCGCACTCATGGAAGTGGCAGTAGAGGCGAGAGGAGGTGAGCTCACGCAATTTTCTCTCTGCAAACAATGGCATGGAGAAGCAGATAATTCGGTCAAGAATTACTTTAGAAAAGTACAGAAAAATGCATCCTAACCCAATGTAGACGAAAATCTATTTTGCTTGCGTTTTTTATACTATCCATTTCGACGTACGGCACAAGAAATCACCGCCATCGCTCCAATTATTGGAGTAATGATCAGACGAGGGGGAATCGTTTTAGAACTCTTGTTTAAGAACCCCTCGTTTTAGAACTCCTCGTATTAGAACCCCTCAGTTTAGAACTCGATCGATAACCTACAGTAATATGGTCATACAGTACCCTAGTGAGTTGGGTCAGACCTCGGGTCAGATTCATGACTAGGTACGGTAACATCGCTACCGTAATCCTCTAAAGTATACAAGTTCGCTGGATCAGTCGCTGGGTCAGATTCATGACTAACTACAGAAATAGTACAGTAACATCGGTACAGTAACCAGCTACAGTATGAAAGTTCGCTGGGTCAGTCACTGGGTCAGATTCATGACTAACTACAGAAATAGTACGGCAACATCGGTACAGTGACCAACATTGGGTCAGATTCGTTATTTACAGTACGGTTGATACGACACGCAATTTTAAACAAAATAAGATTTGGTGGAGGTCAAATTTATTTTTTGAAATTCGCTTCTGATCAGCAACAAAATAACGATACATGTAGAACAAAACCAAATGCATTAAATGGATCACTGAACAATGGAAGCCATATAGTCTAGGAATTGAATTCCTCTGAGACTATTTGGATTCGAGATAGCGACTCTGATGAACCGCTCCCTTTCAACCAAAGAAGACTTCTTCTTCCTTCCGATACCCAGCGAACTTTCATACGGTAGAGGATTACTGTAGCGATGTTACCGTACTATTTCTGTAATTAGTCATGAATCTGACCCAGTGAGTGACCCAGCGAACTTGTATATGGTAGACGATTACGGTAGCGATGTTACCGTACCTAGTCATGAATCTGATCCGAGGTCTGACCCAACTCACTAGGGTACTGTATGACCATATTACTGTAGGTTATCGATCGAGTTCTAAACTGAGGGGTTCTAATACGAGGAGTTCTAAAACGAGGGGTTCTTAAACAAGAGTTCTAAAACGATTCCCCCTCTGATCAGACTCTCCTCATTCTACATGCTCTCTCATCGATCAGACAGCGCGAGAGAGCATGCGGAATTGAGAGGGTCAGACCATTACTCAATTCTTTCTATTTGTAACCGCGTTTCCATTGAACACGCATAAATATATATATATATATATATATAATTATTCTATTAAACTTGATTGAATCACTGCATTTGTCAGGTCGCGGCATAACGGCTTGCCCCATGCTAGTTTGACACTTCCTCGACATGGAACACCTTTATCATTTTACCTTTTATCAGGTCGCGGAGGTGGCGGGAGAGGCGGTGGAGGAGGACGAGGAGGCGGATCGAGAGGCTCCTCAGGATCGAGAGGATCATCATGGGGAGGAGGAGGAGGCCATCATAGATCCTCATCGGGCGGCGGCTCCTTCGGACGCGCCCGAATAAACTCGTATCGGTGAGAACCCTCTGCACAATGTTCGGATTGTCAGGGAAGCGGCCACGTAGTGTGTTTCCCTAATTGGGAAAAGGCGCCGAACAGCGGCTCTTGGGCGCCTTTTCCCAATTAGGGAAAGACACTCGTTGCTCGTTTGCCCTACATTCCTTGAGGCACCAGAACATTGTGTCTGGAAAGGAGGCAAGAGCGAGGGAGAGTGTTGGAAATTGAGAGAGCCCCTCAATTCCTACTCTCAGTCATGATAATGAACCCGTGCTGGGCGCGTTTGCGGTGTGTTGAGCAAAAAGGAGCGCGTAATTACTCACTAGTGAGGGTACTCGAAAGAGAGAATAGAGGGGGCTAATTTCCTCTCTATTGATTTAACTGCTGGAAAACGCGGAGAATGAGAGAGAATGAGCAAGCACGTAACAATCAATGTTATTCTAAAATTTTTTTTTATGTTTCAATTTTTTTATTGAAGAGGAGGCTCGTCCGTTCCGCTCGTCTCTAAGGCCTCCATTGGAAGGGGATTCTTCGCCCCACGCACTTCCTCTCTCATGTTCTTCAGCGCCGGAATGAGTATGTGCCACAAATATTTATTAGCGGATCGAAAACGTTGCAAGTTCACTCGTTCTCGCTTTGTTACACTTACTCCGATACTTTCTGGTTTTTGCAAAGCTTCTCTCACATTTGTTCAGTATGCAATGTTTGTACAGCACATAAGTTTTTACACACTTTGAAAAATTTAATGTCCATTTTTTTCAAAATTTTTTTTTGATCAAAATTTACAGAAAAATTTTACACGTATTTTTTGAATTTAAAAAAATTGAAAAAAACTATGAGTGATACTCTCGGATAAGTACGTCATAGGCATATCGCAAATCTAAGATCTGAATTGGTCAATTCGAATATTTATTTCGAATTAGGCGCTGAATTTGACGCGTTTCATACTAATTTTGGCAAAATGCATCACTATTTTTTGTAAATTTTTTTCAAAATTTTTTAAATGGTTCCTTTGTGTAGTGTCTGGAGCGCGCTTTGGGCACCACGGCACGCGGACGGGATATGCACCGGCGCACGCGGCCGGCGTCGCGCCCGCGCCAGGCTCGGAAGACGCGGCGGCGACGGCGCTCCTTGATGGCGCCGATAACTCGACGCTGGCTGTCGCCGACGACGGTCTGATTGCAACTGATGAAGTGCTTGTAATCGCTCATCCAGGGCGACCCGTTCTGTGAGTTATCTTTCTATTAATTCAATTATTTATTTATCTCAAACAAAATACAAAAACGTAGTGCATGTAGTTGGGTGTACTGTGAGATGAGGTAATGGAGCTAATCGGGGTTTTTTTTCCGCCAATTTACCTATCTTTCGAGCTGCTCATCTTCCCATTCTTCGCACAGCGTATTCGAAGAAGTGATGCCTTTACTTCGAGACAGTCCCAAAAACATGTCACGCGGCGTTTTTTTTCATTAGCGACCAGGAAAAGGCCACTCTAAGGAAGGAAGATAATAAGGCGAAATTTCAGAGTGGCCACGGTCGGTTACTTCTGGGGAGTCGAGAATCTGCCCAATTCGACGACTAACGGCACCGATTGCATCGAGATTCCGACTGCCAACGACAACGGAATGTTCTCGGTGTGCGGAGTGGCGACGATGACGAGGTGAGCACTAGAGTGCGAAATGCGAGACCACGGTCTCTTCAGTTCGCACACTCTATCGTCTATCGACCGGTCTAGATAGTGTGCGAAATGAAGAGGCCGTGGTCTCACATTGCGCACTCTAGTGAGCACAAAGTTGGTCAATTCACCATTGAAAAATAGTTTTGGAACGTAGGGGAAAAAGCATATTTCTAAATTTGTTCTTATTTGTAATCGCAAGCAAAAAAAACCTCCTCGTCCTGCAGATGTTGAGTCGAAGAAAATGCTGAAATTTTATTGGAAAATGAGTTAAATAAATAATGCAGATGCAAACGGCCGTCGTCCGAGGTGCCCGACTTCCAGGGCAGAAAGATCGTCTTCCAGGATGGATCTATGTACGTTTGCATGCTTTGCAAAAGTTCAATAAAACCTTCATTAAATAGTTAAATTTTCTGAATATTCACGGAGAAAGGGGCGTTATCGGAAAATATAGAAAATATATTGTTCTATTATAAACTTGAAGAGTGAGCGATCTCGCCTGGTTGTGCCCTGCATCTGAGTCGTGCTGCGAATGGGAGTGCTGCGATGTCACCTACCAGAGTGACAATTCGTACGTTTGCTTCTGTACACCCTACATTTCAATCCGTCGCTTTAGAATTACCTTCAAAGATTTTGCACAAAAAGATGTCCTGTACACTTCCACCATTATTTTGACTTCTCCATCTGGGCAAAGAATGAGCATCAATGTTGGATATACACATTAATCATAGTTGTTGACTAGTATTTGTAGTCTGTCAACTTCAGTCAATAATTAGTCTTGTATTTTCAGTCCTATGGAATGGTGGATCGTCTTTGCACTCGTCATCATTTTCCTAGTTGTTCTCGCCAAGAGAATAAAGGAATGCGTCGAGCATCGACGAAATGTGAGTCGACAGCCAACATTTCATTTATCTTGTAGAAACGCCTTTCTTATCAGTATCAGGTATGTACCACCATACAGTACCCCGTAATAATGACGTGCTATTTGATTTATATTTAAGATTATATTTAAGTATATTATATTTATTATATTTAGCTTATTTTTAAGATATTTGCAAATTTCAGATGAATCGCTATCGACCAGCCAACACTGGAAGGTCGCAACATTCAGAACAGGGGTCCGTGCTTTTTCTTCAAATTTATTTTTGAAAATATATGTTTTGCAGCATCAACCTCAATACGTTCAGGAGCAAATAAGACCCAACCGCATCTACTTGAATCTCTGATCTCATTTCTTTCCCCATGATCTCATCATGTTATCTGCTCACTACGGGTTGTCGAGCGCCACCACATCAACCATCTCTCAGTTCATTCATGTCGTATTCGACTATGAGTTATAGTTTTGTTGGTACAAATAAAATGACACTGTCCGATACGTTTGATCTGCGACACGACGCTCACTGCATTCTTCCTCACTCTAAGGTGGAGGAACGGTTGTATCTCTTTGGTTCGTGGACATCTCAGATGTCCCGCGTAAAACTTGCGATACCCTGCTCTGAGCAAAAAAGGAGGCTGTAATGATCGAGTAAATTTGAAGATGGCGTCGGAAGTAGGGCTAACATAGAGTGCGAATGAGAGAGAAAAGAACACGAAGAGTCGAGAATCGTCAACAAAGGAGACGAAGGGCAACGAATCTAATTACCATCCATTATTGGATCTGTGGAACGGCAAAAATAGAACGGCGGTCCCGTAACGCATCATTTTGAGAAACCATGCCATTCACAGTCGATTTAGGCAAATTGCATGTTTTGACTGAAGAATGATCGCCGAACACTTGCTGCAAATTAGCTATTTTGAATAATTCGAAATGAATAAGTAATTTAACCGGAGCAATGAAAGTTGTTTTATCAACAGGATCGAAATTTATGCACAAATTCACATAAATATTCAGTAAATATAATGAATTATCGCGCGTTTCAAGTTCAGACATGCAGAATGTACAGATCAATGTAGTCTATGTTAGGCGAAAAAAAGAACAAAATAGTCATATCTATTTTCACTTGTAAAACACGCCAAAGTTCTACAGATATTGTAGCCAAATTCTAATATATTATTTCGCGATTGGTTTGAAGAAGCTCGTCTCGCTGTCATCGATTGTGCAATAGTTTACATCACCGCCAACATGCAGATATCGAATCTGCAAAAGAAAATACTATATTCATGCACTCGATCCCTTGCAAGATAACTGGAAGATGTTGTATGTACCTTACAGGTAATCGAACATGTTCAACTGTGTGACTCTATTCTCTGCATACTCACTTCTCGATACACCGTTTCCATCCAGAGGTCCTTAATGACAATCTGCTCTCTCCTGCTGTCGAGCGCGCTTTGCGGACGTTCAAGAGCACGGCCGGGACCTGCGAAGTTGCGGCAAAGTACCGTGCTCTCGGCCGACCCCGAAGCCCCCGCAGCCCATCTCTCGGAGAATTAACACACCGTCAGGTCGGAGCTGCAGCAGCTGCAGCAGGTGGTCGGTGACTTCCGACTTGGCGTAAACGGTGAATCCTCTTGTTCCGGGCAGCGAGCGGAGGTGCTAGAAGGGGAAACCGAGGATCGGTTCCGGGAAGGCCGTAGGACGGACCTGGATTACGGTAAGAACGCCTGCGGCCGTGAGGGACGTGCAGCAGAAGAGGAGGCGGAGACAGCTGCAGCGGTCGGAGAGAAGAGAAAGCAGCAGAGAATCGCTGACGACGTCGGTCGTCTCTGCCGTTGAACCGCGATCCGACTGAAACAGCGCGTTGTTTGTATTCTTGTAGAGGTGGGTAATTCACAGTAGTATAACATAACAAAAAAAATCCGTATAGCTCGCTATTGCGAACCGTGTAAATGTATATTTTGGATTAGCGGAAGCCATCGACCGAAACTTACCTTTGCGTGGAGAGTAATCCTCTCAAGGCGTGCGGTTGCGCTCCTCAGGAATTCTTCGGAGAATGGGAATGTGGAGTCAGCATGCTTCCGTCTCGTATAGAGCGTGAGCCCGCGCGACGGCACTTGGATGAACCAGTCGAGTCTGATGAAAAAAAACAAATAAAATGACGAAGTGAACTTGGAATTCTCACTTTTCTGATTCGTTAAGCCGGCAGTTAATCGTTGCAAAGAGCGTGCCTACAGAGGCATGCGCAAGGGACAGTTGAAGCTCGTCGGAAACCGCGTCGGTGAGAGTGAGCTGAAGCGTACTCTGTTACAGTACATCAACAGGCAACTGTTGATGTACTGCAACAGAGTACACGATGGAGATTAGGCACACGCTGTATGAACTGCGAATTGGGTAAGATGTACCTGGTTGAGTTTGAGGACGTCAATGCGTGCACTGCTGGCCAGCTCTGCGAGTGCGCCAGCAGCGCGTCCCAGTCGCGCCTCCTCCCAGCACCAGATGTGATGGTGAGCGATCGTCGTGAGCTAAATGCGCAATTCTGTTCCTTCATTTATTATTTACTATTCCGCCAGGGTATTTGATTATATGAGACATTGTTTTTGTATTGAAACTGTTGTCGGCTCAATCAAGTGATATCCCACCTCACGGTCGCGGTACTGGGCGCCTTGATGAAGCCACTGCTTGGGGAGCGGGCCTCTTCCGGAAAGACAGGCGAGCAAGGGACCTTCATGGCTGTTTGCTGCCCGCTCAGCGAATAGAGCCAGCTCCGCAGGCGCACTCTGCAATTGACAGATTCTCTAGCATCAATCGTGTACGCATCCCCAATCGTATTGCAGTATTATTTGCACAACGTCGACTTCCTCTTTCCCCCGATGTGAGCTCCTTGTTGTTGTGGTCTGCCCAACAGCTATTGCATCAGCCTGTTTTGCTAGTGAACGCGCCTACTATTTGCGTCTCACCGGGAGAGAAGACAGGCAACAGCTGCCTTCCTCTCGGTCACTGATAGCAGCCGCAACAACAAGGGCTGATGCAATAGAGCGCACCAGCAAAACGTGCTAGTCCCATGTGTAGTGAGACACGACTTTAACAGCAGCTCATTGATGCAGAAAAATGCACACTGACAGCTAGCTCCAAAGCCAGTGCGTGTGATACGATGCCACAGTGCGTCACTACCACGCTACACTATTCTTTCAGAGCATACACTGATTCTTTAGGTCGCTCGCGGTTCCCCCACTGATGTGGGAAACCCATATCACATTTGATGTTGGGTTCACAGGGAAGAGAGATAGTAGACTAATTGTGACAAATGCATGGTATCCATACTGGTTTGGATTGGCAATGATAAGAGATGTGAATGGTGTTCGGCTGATGGCAACTGAAATTAAAGAGACAGTAAAGGCCCCGTTGAATTCCCGCAAATGTCAAGGACCCGCCACGACTTTCGTCCCGTGGGAAGAAACAAAAGCATAGGCTGGGTGTCGAACCCGCGACCTCACGATCGCTAGGCGTTTTACCGCTACTCCACTTGGGTTGATGTCTGATAGTGCGCATACTACATCTATCCCTACGTCGCTCGTGGAAAGTGGACCAAATGAACAAGAATTTGTGTGTTTACTGTCCCTTTAATCAGAATATAGGAAATAGTGTGTCTTACTCTGTGCAGGGCGACTTCGGACACGTTGACTAGGGGCTGATTGTATTCCGCGTGAAGAAGGGAGCGAGCGACGGAGCGACAGCCGACTCGATCGGGCAGAGGAAGGAAGGAGACGATGTGGATGAGAACATCGAGTGGGAGAGTAGAGAGTGAACGCTGCAAGAGTTCACTCTTTTCTCATATCGCTGAGGGTGCCAGGGTGATAGGGCGTTTTGAAATTGCCGTTTTTTTGGAAACGTAAAACTTTTTTCACATTAAATCTCGCATTCTCAAGTATAGATTGTGAACGGGAGTACGTTTTGTACGCGGAAGCATCGGAAGGTAGGGCAGAGTCAATTTAGGAAAAAATGATTCAGGAAAACATCAGAGAGACAAGGAAGATATCAAATGTACCTGGATCTCCATCTTGTCGATACTTGTTTGGATTAGTGGTGATACGAGCTGTGAATGTTGTTGGTTTGCAACTGCTTCAAATGGATGAATGAATGACGGAAGGGCGCTAAAGTCTCGCTTATATACTGACTGATCTACCGTTATCTCACCGCGTGGTCGTTGCACTGATTCCTCCTCTTCTCACCTGCTATCTCGCGATCACGCTGACCAGCCGGTTATTAAACGAGCAGCTATCGACCACAGAGAACGATCAACGAAGAGAAGGACGGGATAGTAAGAGTGAAGGGAGTGGGGAACATGTGGTTAGAGGCGGAGAGACGGCGAGAGACAGGGAGCGCAGCAGTATTTAGAGGAATGATGCAAGCGGGAGAGAGAGGCTGAACCTTGATACTGTCAACAAACCGAGGGAAAAGTGAGAGGGATGGATCTCGCTCGACTGGGGACTTCAAAAGACAAAATTGTGGAAATACTCTTTTGTCGAGTTTTTGTTTCTTCAATTTTCACCACGTCTCTCTTCTGATACAGCTTACCTCGCTTTCATACTCATACGATCTTCTGGATAGTATTTGATAAGGACGATGATTACAAGTATATCGTCCCATGGGGGTTGAGCACCATCGTGGCACCTTCGAACTCGGACGGACAATGTAAGAATATGAAAAAAAATAAACAGTGATTCAAAATTTCGACGAAAAAATGTCAATATGAATCCGTTTGGGTAAGAATTATGCTAAGAAAAGAATAATGTGTATTGTTCCGTCGGTCGATAGCCGGGGTAGTTCAGACAAACATAAATTCCATTTTAGAATTTGATTTCTTAATAATTTCTTTAATATGTTCGGAAAACCAAGGGGTGAAAACGACTCCTAAGTCCTTATTTAAATTTTATATAAAAATCACAATAAAATTCACATAAACAAAATGAGTTTTTATATCTTTTAATAATACGACATATTACCCAACAATACAAAACAATTTTAAGTTAAATTTAAAATTCTTCTGTTATTTTTAAGAGCACTGAAAAAATACACACAAAAAAGGGTTCTTACGTATTTCTTATGTGTTTCAATAACACGACACATTTTTGATAAAAAGTGTCGCATTTCTTAAAAAAATTTTCGTATATTTCAATTTCGTTATTTCAGCAATACAATATGACATCATATAAACCGTTAAAAATATAGATATGAATCATAAATAAATTGAAAAATAAAAAAAACTATGTTTAAAAAACCTCTGGGTGGTTCAAAAATTCACAAAAACAACCAGCAACCGACATCGAGCTCAAAGTTGGATACCTCGAGATCCAACTAGGTGTATGGACCTCCAAAGTGATATTGGTAGTTCAAGATTTTGGATGGTTGTTAGGCACCCCCTAAGGAGGCATATAACTCAATTTCACTTTTTTGACCAAATCCGCAAAAGATGAGTTTCAGCCCGATTCTCTCGTGAGATGCGTACATTTCCGGCACATCTCATAAATGGTACTTTCCCCAGGTTCTCGTTCGATTCGCATCGATATCGCCAAAGATGAGTAGGAAAACAAAGTTAATGCACGAGTCGCTGATTTGAGTTAGTCCATGCAAGAAGATTGCGAAATGTGAGACGACGATCTCTTCATTTCGCACACTCTCTCATCCTCCGACCCGTGAATAGACAGCCAAATGAAGAGGCCGTTTTCTCACATTTCGCACTATGCTTTTCTAGGCTCGTTCTTTCGATAGATAAACATTCAGGCGCTCACCTACCAGGCTATTCTGCCCTGCACTACGTGCATTGGCGTGGCCACCTTCGGCCTTCAAATGATTGGCGTTCGACATCGTCTCGTCGACAGCGCCCTCTTCGTCGTGAGCGAGCCATTCAATAAATCAATAATAAATTACAATCAATATTACTTTTCAATCAATATTTTTTAGTTCAGCTGCATACCGGCGATCGTCAGCCCATTGTTCACACTGTACTTCGTCGCGCCGTATAGACGGTGAGATGGAGCTAGCTGGGCTATCTTGCGGCTAAATGCACAACGATTTTGTGTTTAGCCACTTGTGGTTCAAAGGTTGGCAAGCCTTTCCACAATAGAAAAGTGGAATTGACTTTCAGGACTGTTGTATTATCGCCGTTGGTAGCTTTTTTTTACAATTGATGCAGATTGATAATGATTAGTTTTTGCAGATTTCTTCTGGCAACAATCGATTGGAAGAAGAGAAATAGTGTGTTGACCGTTCAAGACTAGTAAAGAAGATCGAAGACATCTAGCCAATTTCCTGATCTCTTATACGTTGCATGACTTTGCAATCGTCTCTCCCAATAATTGGATGGTTACATTTCATAGAAGTAAAAAGATGCAGTAAAAGCACTTCTCCTATGCAGGATTTAAGTTACACGGAATTCTTGAAATTGAATATGGTATCACATTTATAAAATGATACGAACATATCAAAATTCTCGGAATAAACGACTTTTTCTTGGGTGAAAATGTGTTGTATTTTATAACGATCATAAATTTGTACACATAGTGTAATGCGAAATTATTGCCGATTGAATAACCCTTTTTTATATGGATACATGGAAAAATTTTTTTTCACAAATATCATTATTTCATGGGATTTCTCATGTATCTTTTTAAATGCCATGCCCCCTTGATAACAAGCAGAAACGACAACGCACTCTGTGTTTTTCCGCTTTCCATCGTTCATCCGATATAGGAAAAATCAGCTGGACAAACAAAGCTGCTGAAGTGACTTAGCAATACATTTCGATAACGACAATAATCATCGTAAAATAATACATTGTTTTCTACATTTTGTCATATAAGTATGACGATATCCACTAATTCTTGAACCATATACGTGCCGTCATGGTGGTTAATTATTTCTCCTCCGCCTAAGTGGGCAATTCGTCGAAAATTCGTCACTTTTCAGTGTGTGGGGTTTCGTTTTTATCTTAAATATAGTACACCACAGTGGCACTGATATCACGAAAAGGCACATCATGCTTTCCCCTTATGCGGTTTTAAGGATTTAGACACGGATTAGTACTGATGGATACGAGTTTGTCCAGTAGCGGTGCTTCCTAAAAGTCCGTTCCAACTTGAGAAGCCCCTTGACCTGTTCTAGAGGGTCAAACTCATCAAGAGTGACGGGAAGATCTAAAAGACATGTTGTCACGCTGAATGGCTTCGCAGGCGGCGCTATAAAAGCGGGACGGCAGTAGCCCACCATCGAAGCAGCCGCTGAATCAAGTGTGCGCCCCGCTGCAACTCGTACCGTAACCCTTTCCCACTTCGCCATGTTCCACCTCCACTTCACATTCGATGACTTTGTGATGCTGCAGCAGAATGCCACTCCAAGGATTCGTCCTTCTAGGAGCATCAAGGATGATTTGTAACTGCCCGATCCCCATTCTTCCTACATTCCAATTACGACAATCTCAAGTGCCCAAATGCTATGCATTATCTCCAATGAATAACTGCCAAAGAAGATGTAATTGCATAACAACCTTCTAAATCCACAAGTTCATCGCTTACTGTGTTCATACAAAGATTTCTTTCATACGCGTATAAAACCTTTCTTTTGTGAATATTATTGATCGTATCTAGTACACATTTTCAGCGACTGGCTCTAACTCATTCGCAAAAAAGGGTGTTATCTAATTTGTTAATCTACTATAACCAGTTGCATCGGATAGTAAGAAACGAAGGTTATCCATTTTCTATTGTTCCACTTTTTCTAATTGGCTTTTCGTGTATCATTAAGGAACCCTACAATGGTCGTCAGCAACAGACATCAACCAAAATATAATGCCAATATTTGGCTTGATCGGCTTTTCCGCGTAAATGCGATAATAAATACAGATTACGATTATCCACAGCGTCTGAGGTGACTCAGTAAAGAACTCCGACAAAGAGAATTGCAAATGTTCAAATCCAGTATTCTCTAGACTGCCTGATATATTTTGGAGGATATTTCGCAAAATGAATGTCAATTCAAACGTGAAAAGCTCACACGAATGACATTTGCAAAATTGGATACGTGAGTTTGTTCGCTCACAAAACCTTGCCCAATTAGGCCCAGCTCCATTTGGAAGTCCCCTGTCCTTTCTTTCAGTCATGGCGAGTGGAAGGGGATTTTGAAGAAAAAAAATGTAGATCGAAGGGCTTCGCAACCCTTAAAAGCGATAAAAGCAGGAAGATATATCAGTCAGTGATCAAGGCTGACTCTAGAGAACGTCCCGGCGCAACTCGTACCGTAACCCCACTCTTCCATCAGTCCCATGTTCCACATCCACTTCACGCTGGACGACTTCGTAATGGATTCGTCATCCCAGGAGTACCAGGGATTATTTATAACCGCCAAATCTGCTTCCATCGTCGGCCACCAGTCTTTTTTCTATTGATTTTAAGTAAAGTGCCCAACAAACATCTTTTCTCCAACGAAGACCTCCATTGATATCTTCCAGCGAAAATTCAATTGCCTTCCCATTGTCTACAATCACGTCCTGCTCAGAGTCAGTGTTCATACACAGATTACTGCCTCACGCGTATAAATGGTGTTTTGAATGTGTATTGTCTCTAGTAGTTCTTTGCAAAAACTGGCATACTCATTCTCAAAAATGTCGAGAACGTCTGATAGCAATAGTGATGTGGACACAATGCAATCTGTTATGCTTCAATTATGGTTCACTTTATCGGACAGCAAGAAGCGCAGTTCAGCGCTGCGCAATCACCACATCAGTGCATTTCACCCGTTTCTCCAGGAAGCATCGACTCTCTCGGAGTCCAATTTGCCGGCTTCCAGACGAATTGTCGACCTCCCTTGTTCTTATCGTGATAAGACACGATGTCCTCGCAGACCCCGCGCACCTCGAATTTGAAAAGAATACATACAAGTGATAGCAGATTTCTCAGGAGATGCGGTCTCCTGCGAGTCCATGCTATTCATCTGTCACTACACTCAGAAAAAAGTCACGGCGGATCAGGACACAAAGTGAAAATGTTCACTTACCCGTAAGTGAAATGTCTCTTATTTCTAGTGACTTTCACTTACAGGTAAGTGAACATTTTCACTTTGTGTCCTGATCCTAGTGACTTTTTTCTCAGAGTATTTCGGGAGCGCTGTATCAATCTTGCATGCTTTCTAAGCAGGATACCACATCTCTATGGGAAGTTGGCGATTTCCAGCGCTGAGTACCTTGCCTAGCAGCACGATCTTCCTCTGCTCTTTCTCTTCCTCTGATACGGTAGCTACGAGAATTGTGGCCTGTTGATATGAAATGTCTTGTTTTTTTCCAAATTTTCTTGCTGGATTGTGTTACTAATGATGTATCATCGTCTTACTCGGAACAAGGGCATAATCGTTGTGGCCAGGAAGAAACCGGCATGCGGAAGAAGAATTTCATAGAGTTCGAGCATCTAAATAAGACTTTTTTCAGCTCTATATAATAACTTTACGTGATTGAAAGTCGAAGGCTTTTCTTCGTGTGCTCATATTGCAACTCACCTGTTCCTCCGTGTAAGGTGCGGGTGCCCCGTCGAGAGTTTGCAGCAAGCTGTCGTGAAGCTCGTGCAGCAACTCCGGCATGTGAGCTCGTCTGGAAATCATCATAAAAGAATTCAAACTACGGAAAGTATTCCGCAATAAGGAAGAGTTTAGCGTAGCTTCGCAGTGCAATCTCACCGATCTCCACTGCTGAGCGCCGAGAAGGCGAGTCGCAGAAGGTCCTCCACGCCCGTTCCGTGATGCGCCATCTAGAACCGGTAAGTGTATTTCTAAATTCGACTTCTCAAGGCGTGTGAAAATCAGAGAGTTGAAGTCATGTTTTAAGCCGATGGTTTATCGTAGCGACGATCAGTGGAGCGTTATCCGTCCTGCTGAGGATTGATGTGTAGTCTACCGACGGTTTCCGCATGCGACAACTAATACTGTGAGTGGCTCTATGCTCACGCGTAGATCTTATAAATCTTCTCGAAAAAAATGCTTTTGTGAGTCACTATTTACTGTGTCTCGCATCAACATACTTTCACCGTTGCAGGCTAGGAACATAACATAGTGTGCCCATTCCGAGATGTCAACAACCATTTTTAGAAACTGTTTTTTTTGGTTTTGAACCTGTTTTTTCTCCTTCTTTTTAATGTTGTTGTAGACATATGATAGTAGTGGAAAAGCAGTTTCAGCAGACATCGGGAATGTCAATTTTAAAATGGAATACCTGCCAGTCGATGAGGGCGCGTAGCGTTCCACTATTTGCATCCAACAGTACATTGGCAGACCATAAATCTGCAATCGATAAAAAAATCATGAATGAATTAAATGAACTAGTGCTTAGTAGAGTGCGCAATGTGAGACCACTGTCTCTTCATTTCGCACACTCTCTCACCTACCGACCGGTCGAGAGAGTGTGTGAAATGAGAAGATCGTGGTCTCACATTGCGCACTCTAGTGCTTAGTTTTGATCAATTCCGATTTAAAGCGACAAGCTCTAGATTAAATCGTCATACAATACTTCAAGCTGCTAGCAATGAATTGCGATGTCACAAAACAAAAATACTATTCTTTACAAATGTATGATTTCCCTCATTTGATCTCTGTAGAGTTCTGCTGCACAGTAGATAAATAAGCGCTTGCACCTCCATTGACGAGCACTGGTCGGACACCGTACTGCTTGTGGAGAGTCACCGGCAGATTGGTGCCGTAGTAAGCGGGAATGAGCTCGCATACAGCGTCCACACACTGAAAGGACCAGTGAGCAACTCAAATGCACATTTGATGATGAGATATCATTATGAAATGAGATTGTAGTGAACAGAGGGCAAATAGTATTGCAAATTTGAGAATACTCGTGTGAAGATACGTTTCGAGCGCTCTTTCGTAACCTCGTTCAGCGTAGCGTCCAGTTGCTTCAGCGGCGAGAACATCTCCAGCAAGACCTACAATGCAGGTTTTTGATCGGGTATCAAATTATGGAATGTGCTCACATCAGCAGTGTAGTTCTTCCAGAAGGAGGAGTAGACGTCGCGGTCGCCCAGCCACTTCTCGCGCTCCACTCCATTGAGAATGGAAAGCGCCTGGAGCTTGCCGAGTTCGCGAGCCACCTGAATGTTTTTTTTCTTCAATATTTGATCAGGGTGTGGCGATGTTTCCTTTACATAAGAGAGGAACCGGGAGAAACTCGAGGATGCCCGACGCATAGGAAAATTTATGATTTTTAAATTTTCTCATTTTGGTATGGGAGGTTGCTCGAACCCTCCTCTATCGAATAGCGTTCTCCAGAATGTTTTTATAAATTTTCGTTTTTACGTGAAACACAAACAAACCTGGTTAGTTTGAAATTTTTTTCAAAACAGGCAAAGTTTGAAAAATCATAACTCGCTTCAAAATGAAGCTACAGACAAGCGGTTTGGTTTGTTAGATAGAGAAATCACTCAAGTGTAATACACATATGATTTCGTCATTCTTGGCTCATGCGACGGTGCGGGGCTGTCGCTTTTGCTAATTATGTTGCCATTTTCGTTAAAGTTAAAAGTAGTGGATGCCTTTATGTGCGTTCTAAGTAGTGGATGCCTTTATGTGCGTTCTCGAGAATACTCAGTACTATTTATAACCACTGAAGTAAGGTAAGACAGAGGGTGCGTTGTAAAGACGCGCTTTTTTAAGTGCAATCGTGTTGAAATTGTTAATTGAAAATTTTCTTTCTCAGCCCCATTTGTGCTTGAAAATATTGGAAATAATTTAAAAACAATATTAAAGTTAATTTTGATACATTTTAGGAGTAACTTTTTTGATATAATAAAAATTAAAAATTTTGAGACTTGAATTTTTTTTTTCGAGGATTTTTTAAATTCAAGCCATCCAATGTACCAAAGGTGATTTTAATATATCATTAATTATTGTAAAATTAATATCTCTTAATATTTCACACTGTAAACATGTTTTTATTATGTTCGACAATTCCAAATGTAATACATTTTGTCGCTTTTTCCTCCACTTCTGGTGAAGTCCACACGTCTTGAGCTGTTCCCTCTACATACATAGAACATATCTCTTTTTGAAAGTTAGTGGCTATCTATACGTAGAAAAAAGTTATAAGGCCAAGAAAACTGACGAACGACGCACGCTCTGACTTCTCTAGCACTCTCTCACTTTCACGCTGTCTCTCGCCTGGTTCCAGCCCCAGTCCGAGCACTAATGTTTCGCAAAAAGTTCTGCGCCAGTGCAATTAAGGGAATAATGACTATAACACATAACAGATAGTCAATTTATATATTAGCAAAATATTAGTGCTCGGACTGGGGCTGGAACCAGGCGAGAGACAGCGTGAAAGTGAGAGAGTGCTAGAGAAGTCAGAGCGTGCGCCGTTCGTCAGACACAAGGTTTTCTAGGCCTTATAACTTTTTTCTACGTATAGATAGCCACTCACTTTCAAAAAGAGATATGTTCTATGTATGTAGCGGGAACAGCTCAAGACGTGTGGACTTCACCAGAAGTGGAGGAAAAAGCGACAAAATGTATTACATTTGGAATTGTTTAACATAATAAAAACATGTTTACAGTGTGAAATATTAAGAGATATTAATTTTATAATAATTAATGATATATTAAAATCAACTTTGGTACATTGCATCGCTTGAATTAAAAAAAATCCTCGAAAAACAAAATTCCAGTCTCAAAATTTTTAATTTTTATTATATCAAAAAACTCCTAAAATGTCTCAAAATCAACTTTAATATTGTTTTTAAATTATTTCCAATATTTTCAAGCACAAATGGGGCTGAGAAAGAAAATTTTCAATTAACACTTTCAACACGATTGCACTTAAAAAGGCGCGTCTTTACAACGCACCCTCTGTCTTACCTTACTTCAGTGGTCATAAATAGTACTGAGTATTCTCTCTAGAACGCACATAAAGGCATCCACTACTTTTAACTTTTACGAAAATGGCAACATAATTAGCAAAAGCGACCGCCCCGCACCGTCGCATGAGCCAAGAATGACGAAATCCTATGTGCATTACACTTGAGTGATTTCTTTATCTAACAAACCAAACCGCTTGTCTGTAGCTTCATTTTGAAGCGAGTTATGATTTTTCAAACTTTGCCTTTTTTGAAAAAAATTTCAAACTAACCAGGTTTGTTTGTGTTTCACGTAAAAACGAAAATTTATAAAAATATTCTGGAAACGCTATTCGATAGAGGAGGGTTCAAGCAACCTCCCATACTAAAATGAGAAAATTTAAAAATTATAAATTTTCCTATGCGTCGGTAAAATTCAAAATGCTCGAGTCTCTCCCGATTCCTCTCATAAGAGTCTGAAAATAAAGCATTCAGCATGTAACCAACCTCCCTCACTTGGGCGACGCTGAGCGTTTCGTAGATGTGGGATATTCTAGCGTCGTCGCAGTACTCGAGGGCGATGGAAGCGCTCAGTTCGTTCTCCTTACTGAAGGGAGCAACGAAGAAACAGCGAGGGACAGCGACGCGATCGATAAAGGGACGAAGGAATTCGTACACGCGACACTCCGCATTGTGCGTCTGCAATATGCAAATTCCTACTTGTTTTTTTACTATTAGATCAGATCTGAACGAAAGTGAGAACGAGCACTCTGACAGAAGTCAGGACAAAAAATCACTGGAAATAGAACACATTCATTGTGTGTCCTGACCGTAGTGCCTTTTCTAAGTGCAACAGTCGCACACAGTTTCTGGACTGACGTCTTTGATAAAGGCGACAAAGTGGTCCAGAATTGCCTGCATGATAGCGGGTTCGATCGGGTTCGGATTGGCCTCGAGCATCGCCTTTGCCGCCATGCACGTCGCCATCTGAATTGATTCGTATACCTTTGTGACACAGTTTCTGGGCTCATTAAAGCAATCGTGTCGTCATCAATGGATTTTTTTTTCTAAAAATAAAATGCTTACCTTTTTAAAGTTTTAAAAATCACTTTTTTCTAAATTAAAGCGAGTTTAAATTAACAATTTAAATAAATAAAGTAAGGCATCGAGGGCTGTCTCTTACCTTGAGGGCGAACTTCTCGGGCAAGTTAGTGTCCGCTTCGACATCCTTCCAATCACAGGTGATGAGACCGATGCGAGAGAAGAATCCCTGAGATAGCCAGTGTCATTCGCGTAAATAATTGGATCAGACCTATTCCTTTCCACACTCTCTACACCTTCCGGTCCGGCGTGTGAGCGGAAACAGAGTTACTTTCCGAATTTATAAATCTACTTCACAGTCTACTTCGTGTTTGTCGTTCTTCATCTACAAAGAAAAAAAAACCAAAACATGAAAATGTGTGTATGCTCACATTTCCCTCGCCAACGATGGACACACTCTTTTTTGCTCCTAACGTCGCGTTCGTATTGAGGGCCTTCTGAAGTCGACCTTCAACATCCTCCCATGTCACGTGGGTTTGCAGAATTCCCGCAGCCGGCTCGATCAGACTCATTAGTGGAGAGGAGAAGTTGCGAATGCGCGACAGCTAAAACATTATTGTGGAACCCATTGAAGACGATGATTACGTGTATTGTGTAAAATGAAAGGGTATAGACAGAATTGAAATAACCGATAACACTACGCAAACATAACAAGAGAGTGCGCGCTCGCACATGTGATCTGCCGTAGTATTTCTGACTGGCAGAACGAAAAGGAAGAAGTCAAAGAGTGGCGAAACAATGCGCAGCTTTATAAACCCGCAGACGTTAGAACGCACAGATCAAACGAATAAAAGAACGAATGACACTCTGGCGGGCGCGATCTCTGATGCGCGGTCCCTTTGTGTGCACTACACCGATCTAAGTGTGCGCGCACCCGTGCCCGTTTCGTAGTCGAGATAGAAACGAGGATTAAACGAGTAAGGAAAAGAAAGAAAATGGTAGAATTTGATCGACATTGACTGATCCCAATTCAGGAGATGATTTGCATTTTTTTTGGCTGCAATATTCCATGATTTCAACTGTCACACTTTACGCCAAAACACGCAATGATAACTGAAAAGCTGGGTACCGTCACTGGCACACATTCACAGGTAGTAGCAATTCTGTAGCAATTTAGAAATATTGATTTGTATGCCGTCGTAGCACGTGAATCGTAAATGTTTGCCAATCCTGAGCTCCTTGTTTTCGCTATATTCATTGTTACATAATTCCCTCACAATCTCTTCAGAATGCTCACTATCTCACTCGGAATTCTGAAAACTGACGTAGAATAGTATGCTAAACAAATAATCCTTCTGTTCACCTCCAACACAACGTAGCATTTGCTTCAGAATGGAGAGAGGCTAGTGCCTGAGCTAACGCACAGAACTACATTTCTTCGTCGGATGACTTGTCTACTTTCTGTCTTTCTTCTAATCTTCACTTCTGTCCTCGGATCGCCTCCAAATGGTCGGCTAGTTTCTCAGAAAGAAATTACTATAGCTTTTAAATCTCCAAATGCAGAGTTACAGTTTGAAAGTTAAGAGACCGTCCACGAGAGAGTGGAAAGGGGTCCCGGATGACAATTCGACAACCTACCCTCAAACTTTTTTCATGAAATGAACATCACGAATGCTGATCGCGACCGTATATATTCAAGCTTGAAAAAATATTTTGAGGTCAAAATTTTTTTTCCAAAATTTTCAGACATTTTTTCGTCGAAAAAAAAGTTTCGAAATACTTTGCGAGAAATATTCTATTATACGTATTTTTATGCTCTGGTTCCGCATTTGGTAGTTAGAACTGTTGAAACTCACTTTTAAAAAAGTTATGATCGAAAAATCAGATTTTTTTGTGAAAAATCGAAAATATCTTTTTTTCCCACCCCCCTTTCAGGTAAAGCCACCTATATTTTCGGAATCTACATTAAAAGTTACGTTATATGCCTTTTTATCGTAATTTTAAAAATGAGGATATTGATCGATATTTTATCTCTTTCCTTATTTTTCGTTCGGCAAGTTTCTTACAAGTGTCTTACAGGTTCGCGTGTGTGCCAACTTCCGATGTCAAATAGACAAACATATTCAGAAAGTATGAAAACATGGTCTATTTAGATTATCGAGAGTAAATACAAGACGTTTCAAAATTTTCCAAAATTCATACAATCATCATAATAAACTATCAAAGATCAGGGTTCAATGACGAAATATAGTTTCTAATTTGGGCCCAAAATGTTTGAATTGCAATATTAAATAAATGTTCTGTTGGTACTCTTCGATTTCATGCATTTGTTCATGTCGGAAAAAATTAAGACTCGGAAATTGCCAAAAAATCATATTCATAAAATATTTCTGAAAGTACCAGTGGCGTGCATGATTAAATATCTTAGCTGTGTAGTACACTTACAGAGTTGCATCAACTGACAAAAGGACAAGTTTATCCAACCTCTTCGAAAAAAATTTTTTTTTCTCAAAAATCACCAAAATTTTGAACTCGAAAATTTTTTTCAAGCTTAAATATATACGGTCGCGATCAGCATTCGTGATGTTCATTCCATGAAAAAAGTTTGAGGGTAGGTTGTCGAATTCTCATCCGGGACCACTATACACTTGTTACGTTCTCTCGTGGACGGTCTCTTAATTCATGTGAAAGTATACAACAATAACGGATCAGCTTTCTCATTTTTGCATGCTCTCTTGCATCTGAGTTCGAAATATCGTACATGCTAGAGAAATCGGAACAAGTACCGAGCAGTACCGTACAATTGGCTACAACTGAAACATTGCGAATACAGGGTTTTAAATTTTGATTTTATGCGCATTCGATTTCCCTTCCCCGATTTGCCGGAAACGGCTCGGATTTTCACGGTGAAATATCTCTAGAAATCGATAAAACGTGAGCTAAAAAATCGCCGGGCCTAACGAATCGCGAACTGAAAGCGCGCCGGCAGTGACAATTTGCGCACTACACAAAATACGTGTGCACACTGGCACACGCACGACTCTGATTTATCGATTTCTAGCGATATTTCACCGATACAATCCGAGCCGTTTCCGGCAAATCGGGGAAGGGAAATCGAATGAGCATAAAATCAAAATTTAAAACCCTGTCTTCGCAATGTATCAATTGTAGCCAATTGTACGGTATTGCTCGGTACTTGTTCCGATTTCTCTGACATGTACGATACTCACTCTGGGAATTCAAATATTTTAGTTTATTATTTACGAATTTGCTTCTAAATCGAAAAAAAAAATTTTAATTCTCGTCGCTACTCGAATATTCAACGCTAGGCTGAATCAATTTCGATTAAAATCACTCGTTTTGAAGTGACGCTTTCACCGCTCAGTGACTCATTCGACATAGGAGCGTGCGGCCTACACGATATTCCAGGTGAATTATGTATTAGCAATGATAAGCGCACTAGAAAGCGTTATGTTATCTCTCAAAAATAAAATAAAAGTATAAATGATATATGACGCTGTTTACGTTTTTCTCAACAGAGGTCAGGAACAGGCCAAAAATCGAAATCGCTCAAAACTTGGTCCTAGAGGTAACTTTCGACGCTGAACACGCTGGTGCCATCGATTTCGCAATCTGACCCCTCTGGGCGCCGGTATGGCGCCGCGCTTCTTTGGCGCCAAACTTGTTTTTCGAATAAAACTCGCTTCGGAGTTCCCGTAGAGGCACGAAATCTCGCGCACACTAGCAGAATTTGATGCTCTATCTCATGGACTGGGTGGCTGATAGAAGCGATTTCTCGTTTTTGAGAAAATGCGATTTTTTGATCCAGAGAGTAGAAAGTGAATTTACGCACATATATGAAAGAGCTCGTCATACTGATCAATTTGATATATAACACTAATAGGTTTAAGCCCTACATCGAAAACTATTCAAGTTTTGCTGATTTTCGTGCGCGCGGAACGCGTGTGCAGACGCGGCATCCGCATGGCCGATGCGGTAGTGGTCTAGAACTGCAATCCGAAGGTCACTGGTTCGATTCCAATTGGTTGCAAAAGTTTTTGCCGAATTTTTTTTCATCGAAAAAATCACTTTTTCAAAATTTCAGAAAATGTGAAAAAAAATGTGCGAAAAAGAAAAAAAAAAAGAAAAAAGAAAAAAGGAGGTGAAAATTCGATGAAAGTTTTTTGCAGTTCTAGACCACTACCGCATCGGCCATGCGGGTGCCGCGTCTGCACACGCGTTCCGCGCGCGCGAAAATCAGCAAAACTTGAATAGTTTTCGATGCAGGGCTTAAACCTATTAGTGTTATATATCAAATTGATCAGTATGACGAGCTCTTTCATATATGTGCGTAAATTCACTTTCTACTCTCTGGATCAAAAAATCGCATTTTCTCAAAAACGAGAAATCGCTTCTACCAGCCACCTAGTCCATGAGATAGAGCATCAAATTCTGCTAGTACACGCGAGATTTCGTGCCTCTACAGGCACTTCGAAGCGAGTTTTATTCGAAAAACAAGTTTGGCGCCAAAGAAGCGCGGCGCCATACCGGCGCCCAGAGGGGTCAGATTGCGAATGGCACCAGCGTGTTCAGCGTCGAAAGTTACCCCTAGGACCAAGTTTTGAGTGATTTCGATTTTTGGCCTGTTCCAGCCACTTGTTGATCCTAACGTAAACAGCGTCATATATTAAATTTGAAAAATCTCTGAATCTTTCAAGCCCCGTATATTGAAACAACTCCTGCCTCTGCTGTTTTGGGAAATGCAGCTGAAGCTGGCAAAGCTATTATTGGAGAAGCGCAAGCAACAGGTGTGTACTTAGGACGCAGAAGCTCTAGCGAGAGTGTAACGAATGAGACGTAGATAATGATTTATATTTTGACTGATCTGAGATAGCGAGGAGTGAGCCGCCTCACCCCGATATAAATGACATGGGTATCGATTTTAAGATGCCTCAGCAATATCTTCCGATAATTTATATCCTTTTGTATTTTTCTGAGAATTACAAACACCTGAAAAAACAAAGCCGACAAATATAAAATCGTCTTACTCTGAGAATGTATATTCTTTTCTTCAGTTGAAGCCGTTATTGGAGATATCGGATCCGCTGACTCCAATGCTATTCAAGCAGCACCCGACAAGGTACCAGTAGGTATGCATTATCGTTTAGAATTTTTGTCAATTCTGCATTCTTAGAGCAGTCCATGAAATTCATGAATGGAATTCAAACATAATCTTTTCATTGCTTTCAGTGGCGCAAATGTAACTTCATTTTTGCAGAATATACCATTATCGAAGCGGTTATTGGAGCTTCTCGAGGCAATCCGCGTATGATTATTATCACTCAGCTGAGGGAAGCTGGAGAAGCACCTCTGAATGTCTGAGAAGATGAACAATAATATTTGACAATTTTTAAAGGAACGGTTGTAGTGAAGGTGATAGCAGTCTCTGATATTTGTTTGGGACTGGTACGGCTCTGTTCAATATTGGAGCCACGTCCTTCTTGTAGCTGCTTGTGAGAGGGACAGCGCGACGATGAGAGAAAATGACTAGACGAATTTCACCGAGCGGATCAACGATCCTGGGATAGAACAATTTCATTTGTTATTTTACGGCAATATTTCACAAAAGCTATGAAATCAAGTTTGTGTGCATTATTTGTGTAAGTTCATCCTCTAGATAGCGGAGCATGTGTTCAGTGACAAAGACGGGTGGGATTAACGGGATGACGAGTTTTTGATCTATTCATTTTTTAATGCAATAAGAATACGGATTGAGAATGAATGCTCTGACATTCAATATACTAACAGATTCATCGTAACTTTTTTGTCATTTCAGGTTGAGGTTCACCATTTACCATTTATAACAAAAAATCTTGGAATTCGCGCATGTGTAAAATCAGGGATAATCCAAACGCCCATCTCCAAAATAAGGATTGAGTTGTTGATGCGCGATTGTCCATGACAGAGGCTCTCTGATCTTCTGATCCTCTCTCACCACTGTTTGATTTCCAGCAAATATTTCTTTCCGAATATTGCGACGTGACAAAATGCTCGCCTCTTTGGTGAAGTTGTGTGAAGTGTGAGGTGAAGTTGTGAAGTTGGTGAAGTGTGTCTTCATTACTCTCATTTTCCTGTACACACTCTAAAAGTGTAGAGCCGTCGTGAGAAGAGACGTCAAGATAGTGTTTATGATCATCTTGAGTGCGAATTTGTCGGGGAGGCTATCCTTGTCCGCTTCGGCGCCTTCCCAATCGCAGACGATTTTTCGGTTGAGACAAGAATCCTTGGAGGAATAATCAGTAGCTGCTTCGCTAACGAGCCATGTCCATATGGAAATTTGCTCCATGGACTGCAACATTCCCCCGTTCACCATTCTCTTCTGCCGGTGATTGGAATGTGACAATCCGATCATCGCGATGGAACAATGAACAAGAGAGAGAGAGCACTCACATTCCCCTCTCCAATGTGAACGACGCTCTTGTCGACGCCTAGTGTCGCCGTTGTCTTGAACGCTCTCTGCAGTCTCCACAGAGAAAAATGTATGTCATATATGGCTCCTGAACTGCGCTTGTATGCCATATATAACATACTGTATGTTATATATGACATACAAACGCATTTCAGGAGCCATATATGACAGACATTTCTCTGCAGTCTCTCTCCTCAACGTCGTCCCATGTGACATGAGTGCCGAGAATTCCCTAAGCAACCGCTTGCACACTCATCACCTAAATTTTGCAGTACGCATTCAGATTAAGAATCAGATTATATTTGGTGCATGAGGTTTTCTGTTTTTGTGTTAGCGCAACGACAATAATTTCGCATCAATCGCTAAAGTGGTCTGCCAGGTAGGAAAATCACGATGATCAGAACAGGTTGAGAAAAATGGTGGACCGAATGGACATTTCTGTTCAGTGGGCGGGAAAAATGGCGAGCCCCGATGAAGGGAAATCTCGATTGTGTAATAGTTCGCTGTAGATAAACATCGACGGATGAAGAGAATCACAGATCAATGAAACAGAGAGAGACAGTGCAATGTCACTGTAGATGAGTGGTGTTTATAATACGGAGTCGCGCTTAGGGCAGAGGACAGAGTAGGGTTCTACAACGTGTCTTTATCGAGATACTGATTCTATGCCCTGAGAACAAATGGAGACCATTTCTATCAACCAGTAGAATTTTTCTTTGACCAGAATGGCCAATATTTTGAAGTCACACACGATTAGAACACAAAATCCATTTTTGGAGCACTATTTACCCTGTTCCGCTAAGGAGCCATAGTATAAGGTATTTTTTTTAATTCCCCATGCAAGTTAACTTTCATCACAGGAAGCAACATTCTTCTGAGCTTGGATTTTTATTTGAAATTGCTTTGAAACATTACGACATCATTAAGTAGTAACGAAAGAGTTCACTTCAATTGAAACTACCAGAGAATCTTACAAGGATGAGGTTCTACTCGATTTAGACCAGGAAGTCAAATGAATTTATTCAATCAATACTTGCCACGTTATCTTGATTAAAATGAACCTGCGAGTAATTCGAATAACAAAACGCTATTGAATACTTTCATCTTTCCCAAGCACTCGCAAACTGCCCGAAGTAAGCGTTTGTATGTTCCTCTCTCGAACCGTCGAAACCAACATTTGGCTGCTGCGGGTGCTGCAAAATCGTATTGAATAATCTACCACGGAGTCATATAAGTTTACAGATATTTCATGAGTAGCTGCCGTGAATTTCGGGATATAATAAATATGGGAACACATAATTCGAAGACAAACAGAAGTGGTTAAGGCATTTACCTTTAATCCGAGAACAACAATAATTCTTCTGAATGCGACAATCTTGTGTAACTGCCAGTAATATTCGTCCTTGCCTCTCACCGCAGCAAAGATTATGATTGGAGCGTATCTGAACAATCGCATACTGTTCAGTTTTTCGCCTTATCCAAAATTGACAGTTTGTGAAATGGTGGGAAATGATCCAATTACTACTCCGTACTATATTGTTTTTTTTAAATATATTGTTTTGAACAATGCCTTTGAGGGGTCAAAACGGTGTCCCCTTTTCGAAAGCTCTCTCACTCACCGACCTGAAAAATAGTGTGCCAAATGAAAAGATCGCTTATGACCCCACAGTGACACTGTTCACGGCATAACCGATATCACACCTCTCACGAGAATCTCGGAATGAACTCTCTGCGCAGAATTATGTCATTCTAGCCGATCCTCTCGTGAGAGGCATGATATCGCTCCTACAAGAAAAGGGTTAAATAGAATCTCACATGGATATGCTGAAATCGAAGATTTCAATGCACAGAAGTCGTTCAGCTTTCCAATCATCGGGCCCGAAAAAGAAAACAGCAAAGCACGCGATCGACATAACAAAAATAGGGATGGAAGTAAGGATCATTAATCTGATGTACTGAAAAGAATATCGAAGCACAAATATTAATTGTTCTTCAACGATTTTTTTCGTTTTTTTATAAATTCTTTATGTAAAAAAACAATACCTTTAGCACTCCAAGATTCTCTTTGACTTGGAAATAGTGTGATACTGAGTAGCCATCACTAAACGCATTCAGGACTCGCAAAGTTCGTACATTTCTCACGAATGCGTGGAGATAGAGCTGAGACAATGTTTAAGAAAATTGTATATGCAATTTTCGCAATTACCATGAAACTGAAACAAATAATTATTCCGAACGCGAGAAAGTTAACTTCGTGCTTATAATAGCCTGAACGTAGGTTGCAACTGTAAACTATTTCATGATGGACAAACCGAGTTCACATAAAATCACATTCAGAAAACTGGGGACAGTAGCGATCAATTCAGCAACGATTAGGACTACGTATGTGTTTAGCCCGCGCTGTTCATACCACCTAAAAATGTTGATACTGAGAAAGTAATGCATTACTTGGCTTAACTAGCACTGTATCATATAAACAACAACTTTAGTTAATATTAATTTATCTACGCCTTCAACTTTAGTTCTTCTTCAAATCCTGTGTTTGCAAAGAATGGAGATGTATCAAACATTCGAATCTACCGGGAGGAACTTCTTGAACTCACTTCCAGTATTGAGTTGCAACGAATCGTTCGAAAGAAAGCACACCGAACCTGCAATATCACTCCATATTCTCCGATTTCCTTTTAAAATGTTTTGAAGAAACGCACATGCTCGTAAAGTAGCCTAGAAATTGATCCCGAACAATGTCGCTGATGAAGATTAGAGTGTCCCCTTCTGGAGAGTAAGTTTCTATAGTCGTGTACTATAGTCGTCTTTAGATTAGAGTGCGCAAAGTGAGACTTCCCGATACATTTTTTACCCGAATGATCGGAATGATTGGGAGGACTTCCCGATACATTTGCTCGATTTCCCGATACCTTTTTGGCTCCGGCCTGCGAAAATAATGTTGAAAGTGCTTATTCGACTATCATTTGACTGTGAGTACTAGTGCATGCTAATTTTATGCTAATTCACTTATTCCCTCTCATTTCGCCCGTTCGTCGTCTCGCGAGACGGTCTCTTCTCAGCACAAGTAGGCTTGAATTATCTATTTTCACATCGGTTTCTGTGTTCTATTGTTTATATTGACATAAAAATGCCGTCTTAAAACATCGGCTTCCGCTCAAAGAGCCGACACCCGGAATGTGACGTTGATTCCTTATTATTCTTCCCCTATATTTCTCAGTTCAACTTTTATCTTTCAGTATCGTCAGAAAACACCCCTGGTCTCGTTACTAATGTGACCTAATACGCTGCGCATGATAACAGATAGAAGACACGACACGAGAAGAGAAAAATTCGCTGCAGCTTGTATGATTTATGTACGTATTATATGTATTTTTCAATAATATGCTAAAATAACCGTCTAGGGTAAGATTTATAATATGTGATGATTCATTTCTTTACAGAGCCAAACTACATCCCGGAAACATCAGCTTCTTTTAATTTTATAATTAGTCTTGTCTTTTTTCTCTTGCCTACCTGAGAACTCGACATATACTCGAGTCCCGTCGAGATATCAATGAGTAGTAAATTCGGTGTTCTACCTCCCAAATCTCTCAATACCATACTAACTAGCGATTACAAGCGGAAATCGTTCAAAAAATGAGAAAAATTGTTTCAGGGAGCTGAAATAGCTTTTCAAATGATGTTGCGCGAAGACGAACTGATAGATGCAGAAACGCTTCTATCCAACGTTAGGAAGCGTCTAGCATGTTCCCTTTACTATAATATAGTTCATGTTTCACTTTTTATAGCAGTTATGGGCTATTATGGTTGATTTACTGTGCCGGAGATGAAAAGGTATCGGGAAATTTGGCGAATGTATCGGGTCGGCTCACTTTGCGCAAAATGAGGAAAGGTACCGGTCATTTCCCGATTTCCCGACCCGACTAGCGCACTCTACTTTAGATTACAGATTCTACATCTCTACATTGAAATGGAGCAGAAAACGAACGTGCGATTGGAATATCGTGTAATTCGTAGTAGATAATGATTAATCTCGCGATGATAAAAGCAGCACAATGGAAAATTAGAAGGAGGCATAAGCAACGGAAGTTGTGATGTACAACTGCTGTGATAATGAACAATTATTACATTTATAAAATGATACGATCATACCAAAAAGCCGAATAACAAACTTCCGTTGTTTACCATACAGGAACATTGGCGACCCTCTCGCTTTTGCGGGCTCTCTCGTCTCGGTAAACACAGGAAGTCCCGGTTCGACATGTTGTTTGATCGTATCATTTTATAAATGCAATAAACTGTCAATTGTTAAAATAAATGATTGAAGGTTACTGCGCTAATCATATCGAATATTATAAATATCAATACATCAAGATACCTGCGCTATAAACTATTGCGGATACAATGGGAAATATAAAGAGTGTTGAGCAACCCATGAAGATCTAAAGTTACAGGATAAATTGGTTCAAAGGAAGTTGCTTCACCTCAACGTAGATCATCGGGTAGAAAAGTCGTGGAGCAAGAGCCAATCTTGAGCTGTTGAGATGGATCATTAGTGGGAACGGCATGGAGGATTCTATAATTGATATTTTGACAAATCATCTCTCAAGATATTGAATACATGGGAAAACGAGTCATCATGAATTTTGGAACACAACTCGAACAATTTCAATTCTTAAAACGAAGTAGGCGAGTGAAGAAAGAAAGATCCTAGAATGCAAAATCGTTTAATCGAGTACGGTCGGTCAAATGAAGTTGTTTGAGCATGCGCTCAATCGTTGTTTACGTCTGGAAAGTAGTCGGCAATAGATTAATATGCTACGTATAGCGAAATAAGCGGGTATTTTAACGGAATGGATGGTATCAAAAAACAAAAAGTGCACGTGTACCCGCTAATGCACGCTCGGTTCTCTGGCTTTACTAGTGTCCAATAATGATAACAACTTGTCGATTACCACGTTCCTTACTAAATGATCAAGTTTACTCCCGCATCGCTTGATTAAATTGTCTTCAACAGCCCTGTTGCAAAATCTCATTGTTCTAGACATCGGGTTGATTGAGGGGAAAATTCTTTTATGTCCTTCAAATCTTATGAAGAAGTCGGGACGTGGTCAGAGATATGAAATTGACAGGAAAAACAAATACAAAACCGGTATCTGATTGTCAGATAGGGGGGATTGGAGTAGAAGATGTGCGGTTGGACGACTAATAATATTCCTCTGACGTTTGTTGCCTTGACCTTTTCTAGAATGACCGAAAGATCTTCTAAGTGTGCTTTGTGGTCTTGGTCTCTTGTATAGCTAAGATCGATAACTATCGACCTGTGAGGGTAGTTCGATTCTCGTCATGATTGTTCGTCTACGGATCGGGTTATGTGCGCAATTTTTAGCAAACACACTATTTTACATATTTACTATTAGTTGCTATTTTACTATCTCGTTATACTTTCGGATATGTGTGCTTGAGCATTAGCGATTTTAGATGTAACAGAAAAAAGTTGCAGACTAAGAGAGTTGCATGTAATTACAACGAATTGGATGAATAGCGAAACAACAGAGCAAATTACATTAGTTTGCTATTTTCCATCTGTGCAAGGTATAATACTATGAAAATTGGTGTTGTTGCCATGATCATTGCTTTATTATAGAAATGTGTGTACATAATTGTAGTGCTAGTCCAGCGCCTTCACTTGGACACTCCGTTATTCTCCGGCATCTGATACGTCATATTAGGGGCGAAGTCGGGAGCTCTCCACGTGTAATCAAGGCCCTTCGTCTCGTTCTTCGCGTGGAAACTCACGATATCCTCGCAGATGCCGCGCACCTACAACATTTTAAGAAAAATGCATTTCGGAATGTCGGTAAAAATAGTCCGACTGATTTCTATAAAAAAATATTTAGATAACATACTAATATTTATGCGAGTCACGAGGAAACGCGGTACAATAAGATAAATTAAAAGAAAGGTAACATAACACATAACATAACACCTACCTTGTCTAGCACAACTTGCTTCCTGAGCTCCTTTTCTTCATCGGAGACATCAGCTGCGAGAATTGTCGTCTGAAATATGTTAATTGTTTACATTACATGACTAAACCTTCACACCCCCTTACTTATTAACATCTTCCATGCGATTTCTGGGAAAGTTTCCTATTAATGCGACGCTGTTCGCATAACAATCAATAAAACGAGTACGTACACCGACTCTGGAATGCATACTCAACTCAAAGAACAGAATCGTCGCCGAAGGTTGTGATAATATTAGCATTTTTGGCTATAAAAAAACTGTACAGTTCCTTTTCAAGACTGAATCGCCTCATAACTGTATGAATATGAAAAAAGGCAAATTGTTTTTCAGGAAATTGTGTTTTCAAGTCTGATTAACGTTACTAACAACTAATTCGTTCTAAGCATATATTGTCTGTATTACGAATACAATTTGATCGCGTTTTTGACACCGGGAAGTTGATTTGCCAGATTCCCTTACAATTAGTTATCAATTCTTACGTGAACAACTTGAAATGTACCTGGAAAAGCGGCATGGCCACTGGCGCAAAGAAGAATCCCGCATGAGGAAGAACGATTTCGTACAACTCCATCATCTGCAAGACCGTTGCGTACACACGGAAAAAAATCTGTTATTTCTAATTCTGTCACTTTTTCGACAGAATGATTCTGTCGATCGATTCTGTCATATATGACAGATTTTTTTCTGTGTGTAGTATGTAGAGGCAAATCACTAATCGCTCTCATAATTCCTCGCATTCCTGCTTTCCTTCATTCCTTAAATTCCTTTAATATTACTTAAATTAAATTTTAATTAAACTAAATTTATAATTCCTGCGTCGTCGTCCGTTCACCTCTTACGCAACCCTCTGCTTCGTTATTCGAATTTTCACTACTCCAGAAATGCATCATCATATAGCAGCAACACTAAGAGAAATGTCTGTCATATATGGCTCCTGAACTGCGTTTGTATGTCATATATAACATACAGTATGTTATATATGACATACAAACGCAGTTCAGGAGCCATATATGACAGACATTTTTCTCTGTGAACTCTGGTTATTCAAATTGAGGAACGGTTAGCGTTGCGAACATGCCTGTTGTCTCGTGTAGGGAGCAGGAACGGCGCCCGCCAGCGTCTCCTCCAGACTGTCGTACATCGCATCCAGCAACTCGTGCATGTGAGCGCGTCTGCACGGAGTTGGCGCATTATATTATTGTTACGCATCAATTAACTACTTGCGATGTTTTGAACTACCTGCGGCGTGCAATGAATAGAAATGATTCTAATGCGCTAGTAGCCCATTACCATTAAAGTGCCTGTCCAAATTTCCATTCCACCGTGTCTCGTGCCATCTGATAGTGGCAACTCACCTATCATTACAGCTCAAACCAGAGAAGCAAATTCGCAGCAAGTCTTCAACGCCAGTTCCGTGATGAGCCAGCTGACATTATTATTTAATCAGGGGCCACATCTGTGCAAGTTCGAAAGAATCTAATGATCACTGCGTTTTCGATCTTGCCGTGCGATTGAGTTGACGAGTTTAGAAGGATTTTAATCCTTAATCCTGATCAAACTTTGCTTGTGCTACCTATTAAAAATATTACTATTATTGAAAGTATTAGTAGATGGTACTCAATGATTATAGATTGATCATCTCCACTTCTCGCCCCTCTTTTGGCCTAACGTAGATGAATGGCGTTTTACAAGTTAGTGCAACACTCACCTGCCAGTCGATGAGCGCGCGCACTTTTCCCGTCTCACTGTCGATGAGGACATTAGCCGACCACAAATCTGTAGAGTTTGAAATTCGGGTAAATAATTGAATTAGCACTCTTCATTTCACACACTCTCTCACCGGTCGATTGTTGAGAGAGTGTGTGAAATGAAGAGTGCTAATTCAATTATTTACCCGAATTTCAAACTCTACAAATCTGCAGCAGTTCAGTTCCATTTCTTCCACGAGAACCCCCCCCCCTACTGCACACGTGCAAAAATAATTTGCTAATGTCCTGCTTCTTTCATCTTACAATTTCAAATCGATACGTTCATGATATGCACTACTGCACTCTTTTTTGTAGATCTGTCATTCTCCTTCGCCAGCGGAACGTTATTTTTTATAAATCATTTTGGGCGGAATTTGTAATCGACTACCTCCATTGACGAGAACTGGCGGCACGCCGTACTGCTCGTGCAACGTAATGGCCAGATTTGATCCGAAGTACTTCGGCGCGAGCTCGCACATCGCCTCTACGCACTGAATTTGACTAAGGGAACATCTTTGAGAAATTGATAATTGCGGGCTGCGGGATTTCATCGACTTCATGTATAATATTCCCAAATCATTCTGCTAAAAGACTTATCGTTTGGTTGTAACAAGCGGAATGCAAAGAAATCGCTATCAGGGTGAATCTGATTCGAGCACATTTTATGTCGCATGATCAACTGATAAGGTGGGCACAATGTGAAATAGTGGACGAACCTCAACCATTGACGGATCAAGATCCTTGAGTGGGGTGAACATTTGGAGAAGGACCTGAAGAAAGTACGTACGCCAACGTGTTTCCAATTAGGTTGTTCTTTAATGAGCAAGAAAGAAACATGTATTGATCCGCAAATCTCCCAATCGAGTAAAACATTATTCTAAGTGAATTTAGAGCAAACGTGTGTGGTAGCAACCGGTCATTCTCACTTCGGGTGTGAAGTTCTTCCAGAATCCAGTGTACACATCTCGCTCGCTAAGCCACTTCTCTTCGCCAACGCCGTTTAGCGCCGCCAACCCCTGCATCTTGCCGAGCTCACGAGCAACCTGTGCAGAAGTTGATCAATGACACAGCTAAAACGTGTTATGCAGTACTATCATCGCTTCCTATGGCTACCCTCACTTCTTATTTGTATTAGTGCACATAGGGTTGTACAATTTGTAACAGTTTGTTCTGTGTAATGTACCTGCTTTACTTGCTCAACACTGAGCGTCTGGTAGATGTGCGAGATTCTCGTCTTGTCAAGGTATTCAAGGGCGATCGAGCCGGCAAGTTTGTTCTCATCCGAGAAAGGAACGGTGTAGAAACAGCGAGGGACGGCGAGTTTATCCGAGAACGGACGAAGGAATTCGTACACTTGCACTTCAGCATTGTGCGTCTAAAAGTGTGGAGTTAGCTTTTAAAAGTTTCTCTTCTTACAACTTCTGACTCCACTAGAGTCTGACTCAAATTCGTTATCAACGTTATCAGTCGGAAGGGGGTCGAAGGTAGGCAACTCTCTTGTTTTTGTTCGCGATTAAGATTCTGAATTGAGTGTCGGCGTAATCGCAGCGATCGTCGGGTCAAGACGTCGGGGGCGCAGATTTATAGACGAAACATAAGTGGGGGAATGCAGTTAAGTGAGAAATAGAAAAAAACGCTTAAAACATAATCGTTCGTTCTTTTATCTACTTGTTCTAGACATTATTTAGTCGTGCCTATTAGGGTTGACCACTCGAAAAGTCGAAACAAAGCGTTTCGACTCCGTTCCGGAACAGTTCTTTGTTTCGTTGTTAATATTCCTTTGTTCTCCAACAAAGGATATTTCGAGTGGTCAACCCTAGTGCCTATGTCATACATTGAAAGGAGTATCTGCACCTCTCTTAGGAAGACCTCGAAGAAGTCCCACATGGCCTTCATCACTTCCGCTGGTTGCTTCATTTCCTCAGGAGTCACCGCCTCCATCGCTTTGGCTGCCATACACGATGCCATCTAAATGCATATTCTTAATAGTCTCCGTTCAATCTGAAACTATGACTTGAATTTTTACTATAGGCTTCTAGTATAGGCTTTGATTTTTGCACAGCAAGCGCTAATCTCGCATGGAGAGCAATTCTATACAAATAATTGTTTCGATATAAGACGCTTTAAAAAACGGGGAAAACTCAACTTGAGTGCGAACTTTTCCGGGAGATGCTCTCCTGCCTCTGCGCCCTCCCAATCACAGGTGATCAGTCCGATTCGGGACAGAAATCCCTCAAAGAATTTACAGTCAAAAAATATCTATAAATTATTCAGCAGCAATAATCCAATAGAAGAATTCGAGGAAGTATTGGGGGGTGCTTTCTTTATGCGGATCATGAAACTCGAGAGAGAGAGAGATCGCTTACATTTCCCTCTCCAATGTGAACCACTGCCTTGTTCGCTCCTAGCTTCGCCTTTGTCTTGAGTGATTTCTGCAATCTCTCCTCAACGTCGCCCCACGTAACGTGAGTCTCGAGAATTCCCTCAGCTGCTGATTGCAAACTCATCGTGTTTTTTTTCCTGAAATGAAATATGGTGTTCGAAAACAGGACTGTATTCGACGCAAAGTCACAGTAATTCCGCATTATCCAAGGAAGTGGAGAATCGTAAGGAGTTTGAATAAGTAGGGGTTGTTCTTGGGTATACTCCGATTCTAGTGCACATAAAGATGGAAATAATAACGAGCAAGATGGGTGAAGAGGGAACTGCACCGCAATCTTGAGGCGAAGCGAAACAGTGACTAAAACGACGATTCGAAGAGCCTGATAACGATTTCTTATCGGACTTCTCGCTCTGTGTGCGAGGTGTTTCTAGATGTACCCATCGATTCTAGCTATACCAAGCTTTGTCATATTGTGTGTAGTGGGAAGTAGAAGTAAAGGTGTTAGGTCTTCTACACAGAAGTGTCATGAAGGTGTATCCTTCAGTGAAAGTAAATCATCATTATGTGCGTTTTGTTTGATCCACTTTCCAAATGCACCTCATTCCCCCACCCAAACGATTCGTCATAGACACTGCAACAAGTTCAGTGAAACACACAGTTGCTCGATGTTAGTTTTACCACGCGATAAATCCTTTGCGTTTCGGATGCATTATTTCAAACTAATAACATAATGCAGTTTTCAAGCGTCCGAATAACTAATCCGCAACTAGCAGATCAAAGCAGGAAGATTCTCACCTCTTTTGCGCAATTCGACATTTTGCTAGTGCACTTTGTAGCGATCTGTGGACTACAGAAAACGACAGAAATACAGAATAATAGAATACGAGTGACGATAAGAGACCGAATCGAGACGATCGTCTGTTATCAAGACGCGTGACGGTGGACAATAAGAGGCGATTGGAGTGCGAAAAAGACAGACTCTAATCTGCATCGATCACTTTGATTGCAAAAGACAGTGTTATTTTAAATAATTGGTTAGGTAAACGACCAATCCGAACGTTTTCTAGTCGCGTTTTTCATTGAGGTGAGATCAAAATGTTGTGGTGGAGAGACGAACAAGGGGTTAGTCATCCACAGACAGCAAACACGAATGGGGAAAAACAAACCGACCCTCGCCCGATCGTTCTTTATCCGAGTAAACTCCACTCACCAATCGAGAGAGATTTATGGTACTCAACAGTTTTACCATTGCTAGAAACAGAGTGAAATGAGAATGAATAACGAAGAAGGATTATTGACATTCAGTAGAGCAGTGATCACAGTACTTTCGTCTTTATTTTGTATTGCTGGATATGCACGCTGCGATTGTTTTTTCTGCGTGCGTGCGCGGTGTTTGGCGGTTACAATCGTTATAAATTGTATATTGTGAAGTACTTTATCGACTCCCGCAGATGATCCAACGTCCTACATCTATTCTCTATTACAATTGAGAAAAAATGATACGTTCAGGAAATGGTCTACTGGTGGTGCACTCTCTTTCTATTCTTCGACGTGTCTCGTGCTCGCTCGCAGCCGTATCTGTTGTTTAGGAGCGGAACGTTTCATAATTTTGTGACGAGTGTTCGTGATTTGGTACGGTCCATTCCATCATTCCCAAGCACTCGCCAGTTGCCCGAAGTAGGCACGTGTCGCATCCTCCATCCTCACCGCTTTTACTTCTTCTTGTGCTTTCTGTAACAAAAATAATTATTGTAACACTTTCTGTAACAAAAAAATACAAAAATAACAAAAATAAAAATAATCCGTTAACGGCATTGTTATTGTCAGTGAAATGAGAATTTACCCTCAATCCGAAAGCAGCCCCAATCTTTACGATGATGGTCATTTTGAAAAGCTGCGCGCGGAATTCCGCTTTTCCGCAAATGGCAGTTACCATGAAGAAAGGCGCGTATCTGAAACATTCGTGAAGCGTTTTATTTATTTTATAATTTTAACGAAATAATGTAATAATTATAATAATAAGCGTTATAATTATTGTAAATATTATATTATTGCGTATTATATTGGATTGCCCTCTTTTCTCTGTATAGCTCCTCCCCGTGACAGACGCAACAATATGTTTCAGTCACGTACGCACCGAAAAAAACGGTATTCGATTGAAACCGTTGTTTGCGCAATGAAGCGACGTGCATTTCGTACTCTTCTCTATAAAAATAAATAACTGACAAAGCGATGCTGAGGTCGAACAATTGAATGCACAACAGGCGTTGCGTGTCCCAAGTGGACGGAGCGAAGAAGAAAACGGCAAAGCACGCAAATAAGATAGTGATGACCGGACCAGAGACAAATGCCATGATCATTATGAACTGAAAAGTGTGTGTGTGTGTGAATGTAGCGCTATTTAAATTTAAGATAATATCAGTTATTATTCTTGTTATTCAACTAGTGGGGTTGTATTGAGGTTAAATGCACTACGCTCTATGCGTACACTACGCTCTAGGTATAGTTCAAGGTGCGGGCTCGGTCCAGGGGGAGCTCGGTAGATGGCTCCAGGTTCGGTTCAGGGGGAGCTGGGTAGCCGGCTTGAGGTTCGGTTCAGGGGGAATTCGGGAGCTGGCTTGAATTTCGGTCCAGAAGGAGCTCGGGCCCGGCTCCAGGTTCGGTCCAGGGGGAGCTCGGGAATGTTAATCGCTAGAAAGAGTACTGGCTTATTCCATTGCAAAAGGCTCGTGAGGCTGAGAGCGATACGCCACTTCGTGGCTCCGTGGCAACTTTTTTCGATCGCTCTCAGACTCAGGAACCTTTCTCAACGGAAACGCAGGATACTGTGTTGATTTCCCTGGCGTGTTTAGACACGTTTCCGACAACGTAAAACACTTTTCCTGTGATCCCTCACGCTCTGCGCATCAATTGGAACCTTTTCGAAATTTTCGATTTTTCACGTTAAAACTCGGCAAAACAGGTGAAAACGTGTTTCACGTTATTCAAAAACGTGTTAGGACACCTTCTGACACTTGCGAAAAATGCGGCAAAAGGTTTGCCCGCGGCGGGGGTCGAACCTGCGTCGGTCGGATTTGAATGTCGCGCGCTTTAACCACTTGGCCATGGATTTGGTGATTTAAATTTTGTAAAAATTTAAAGCAATTCTGGTCAGTTATCATATGCAAAAGGTTCTGAGAAGATTGCGTTACTTTGAAGCGATTTATAGCGAAAAAACGAAAAAAATTTGCAACGGAAGGAATAACAACAAAAAAAACAAACAAACAGACAGACAGACAGACAGACAGACGTTAGCATTTTCTAATATATAGTAACTCCCATCAGCCCCCGTTAGCACTAATCATATTGAAAAATGGCCATGCATTTCCTCACAAGTGAGCTGGATGAGGCTAAAATAAAATATATTGGCTAAAATATTACAGAGAGAATGGTCGGTAGAATTGAAAAAATGAAAAAAAATTTTTTTTAAATTTTTGCTACAGCGCTGTTGAATGGAATCTTTATTTAAAAGATTAAACTTTTCAGAAGCAGCTCCCAATTAGCCAATTCAACTCGTTTAAAGTTTTTAAGTCATCTAACCAATAAATTAAAAATATTGATTACACAACTTCATTCTTTGATTTTCTAGTATAGTAAATATTTCCACTTATATAGTCTACCCGTTTCTCTGGACTCTATGTCGTACGGTTTGTGCGCAACGTATCTCGACAATTTGAGTCCACTAATTGGAACAACATGTGGTTTCCGCGAATAGATTCGGGGGAATAATCCGTTTTTCATTAGTATTTATAAAATTTATTAAATCAAATATTGCTGAAACACCTTATTTAAATTCGGACAAACCTTGAGAACTCCCAGATTCTCTTTAACTTGGAAGATGTATGACAATGAGTAGTCGTAGTGGAATGTATTCAGCAACCGTAAACTGCGCACGTTGAAGACGAGGGCGTGAAGGTAAAGCTGTAATACGACGTGATGAAATCAATAAAACACGGGGTGAAATAAACAAAGTCTGTCTTGAATTAATTATTTCCCAACTCTGCTTCTCACAAATACCATTAAACTGAAGCCGACAATAACTCCAAATATGAGGAAGTTGACGAAGTGATCATAATAGCCTGTAATTTGATCCACACTCTATACGTGTATTACGACAAATAAAAATGTAAGTTGGAAGGGTCAACAATCCGATTCGAACCCTGAATCCCTGTCTTGTCCTTTCCCCCATTCACAGTTCACTTTCTGGTACGCGATCCTCCGACCGACTAAATAAATACATAATGAACGAAAATTAACCATATTCGCAGAGAAGGACATTGATCATACTGGGCAAATCAGCAATTAACTCAGCCACGATTAGCACGGTAAATGTTCCCGGAGTTCGTTGTTCATACCACCTAAAACAATGTCTAAAACAATTTTGTACGAATATTCAATATTTGTTGCAAATACACTCAGAGAAAAAATACTTCGCCATGCATGCGATTAAATGATTAAATTTTCTGCAGAGAGAGCGTGGAAAATGTGGAGAGCTTAAGTAATTTAATCATTAGCTCGCATGCATGGCGAAGTAATTTTTCTCTGTGTGTATTAATTGCGCAGAAGTCTGTCTGACTTACTTCCAATAGTGCGTTGCAACAAAGCGTTCAAAGGACAGGGCGCCCAATCTGCAAGATTCCCCACTAGAGTGCGAAATGTGAGACCACGCTCTCTTCATTTCACACGCTCTCTCATAAATAGACCGGTCGAGAGAGTGCGCGAAATGAAGAGACCGTGGTCTCACATTTCGCACTCTATTCCCCACACTCCATGTATGGTTTTTGTAAGAAGTCTCATTTGATTTACAGGCAACATATTGTCTTTTCCGTACCACGACATGCGAAATGTGAGACCCCGGTCCTCTCATCTCCCCTACTCTCTCCCCCTCCTCGGGGGAGGGAGGTTTCAGGCTGGGGAGGTTTTGGTCAGGGGAGGTTTTGGGCATCTTTAGGGGGGAGGTTTTGGTCAGGGGAGGTTTTGGGCATCTTTAGGGGGGAGGTTTTGGGCATCTTTTTAGGGGGGGGGAGGTTTTTGGTATGACCCCTTCATTTCAGTAGACTATTACCATGGAAGCAGCCCCATCACTCTTTTCCCATTTGCTGTGTCTCATTATTTGTGCCGGGGCCCGCAACCACCTATACCCCTATCTTATTTGCAAAGCATGTAGGGAGGAACAGTAAGGGATATTTTATCAAAGTGATTATAGAGAACGCCTATCTTTTCTTAACCTACTTTGATTCCAAAAGAGAAAATAGGACGCCCCTGCAAGATTCAGGATTCAAAATTCGCCCAAAACTGGTTTTCGCTCATATATGCGAGCTCAATTCAACTTCCTAAATTTCCCTCCAATCGCCGGACCTCAATTCGAACGATTTCTCCGTGTGGGCAGTTTTGTAGAAGGAGGTATGCTCTACCACCCCTTCGAATCAGAACTCGCTCAAGAAGGCCTTCACAAAAATATGGGATAATATTGGCACCAAATACAAACGGCGCGTCACCCACTGAGTCCCTGGTCTACTTCTTTATGCCGCCAATGTTGATGACGGCCAGATAAAACAAACTGTATTCTGTTATGACCGTATGACATTGGGTGAACATCACACTTAGTTTCATGTGCCTTCGTTGAATTTGAATGAAATTATATTGACGAATCCATGCATCAATACTTTTTGGCCACCCTGTATATAACATACAAGCGTAGTTCAGGAGCCATACATGACAGGAATCGCGATAGACTCGAGCATGGCCGGGACATAGAAATTTATGATTTTTGATTTGGCTGAAAACTTAGCACAAGGTACTACAAACCTCCCTCTATCGAATAGCGTTTTCAGAATTTTTCATAAAAAATTCGTTTTGCGTGAAACACAAATCAACCTGGTGAGTCGGGAACTTTTTCGAGAAATAGTAAAATAAATATTTTCAAAGTGAAGATAGAATTCCGCTGTTTGGTGCGTTAGATAGACAAATAACTCGGTTTGTTTACCAACCGCCCGAAGTCATTCCTGGATGATGCGCAGATGCGGGGTGGTCGCTTTTGCAAAAAGTTGAGCTAATTTGCTTAAAGGTCAAAACTACTGGTTCAATCTATGCGCGCTCTGGTGAGCATGGTTGACGCTCACTGCAACAATAAAATGGGCCGAATCGGGCCATGCATTCTAAAGATGCACGCGATATTGTCAGGTCGGTCAAATATAATTAATGGCCGCGAACATCAATTCTGGCCCATTTGTCGTGAAAACTATCGCAAACTATTAAAAAACAATATTTATTTTACTATTTCTCGAAAAAGTTCCCGACTCACCAGGTTGATTTGTGTTTCACGCGAAAACGATTTTTTTATGAAAAATTCTGAAAACGCTATTCGATAGAGGGAGGTTTGTAGTACCTTGTGCTAAGTTTTCAGCAAAATCAAAAATCATAAATTTCTATGTCCTGGCCATGGCTGATGGGCTCGAGTCTCTCGCGATTCCTGTCATATGACATACATTTCTCTGAGTGTGACTCAAGAATGTGTCGGCCTCAAACACTGTCTGCCCACGCTACTCCACTCTACAGTGTCCATGAATCGTATGAAGTCGATTCTTCGTGATAGTCAATCCATCGATCATGCAGGATTTTGGTACGGATACATCGACCACATCCATATTAGGGTTGGTCAAATCGGTTCCTGCTCTCTTCATTTCACACACTCTCTGCGCTAGGCGTCGGGCGAGAGAGTGTGTGAAAGGAGGAGAGCAGGAACCGATTTGACCAACCCTAATCCATATGACGTCCCTCCAATTCAACTTCCAAGAGCCATTTTCCACTCGCAATAGTGTTCGTCGATTAGTCGAGGGCCTAATAACTATAAAGGTGTTGGACGGCACACTCAAGATTTTTGTTTAGAAAATATATTTTTTGAAAATTAATTTTCCTTTGTAATAAATGCTGAACAGGTGACATGAACATTCTCATTTGTACATGGATTGCACTCGTACACAATTCGACTCTATTCCCGCATACTACTTTGAAATTGCTCATGCTGAAAGCATTGTAAGCAGTGCGAACTATTTATGCCCATGATTTAGCCAGGCTGCTGAAGTACGAATTCGAAGTGTGCGTCTTGTTGCTTGTATCGTCAATTGTGGCCGTATCATGTGGCGTCTGAACAGTGCGATCGATTGAGCTATTCGAGATCCATTTAGTAGAAAGTGTAAACAAAACAGAGATTTTCAGAGATTAGCTATTAATTTTAAAGGCCAAAAAAGCGGAATTGGGCTCCCTTTATCGTACGTACAGAAAATCTCGGAATATTCACCGGAAGTGTATAAATATTTTTTTCGAATGGAGAAAACATTCGACATGATTCAAATAGTCAATAATTTGCGCGCGTTCAGGTAAACGTTCTGACATTTTCAGTTAGTACGATAGAGAGCATACAATTTGTTTCCTTTTTCGTTCCTAATTGTCGACGTTTCCACGTGATCGTGAACCTACAAAGATGGGTCGGGGCAAAAGATGGGTCGGGGCAAAAGTGAGAGCTTCCGAAATTGCAAGCCCCCCCCCACTCCAAACCGCTTATCGACATGTGGAATCATGTGAATCTATCTCACCTGCCAATGAAAGCAAGCCGCCACTGCACTGAAACTGCGCGTTTTGTGCATTTGCACGCGGTACTCGGGCATACCATAAAGCATCGAATACATGGAGACAGGCGCATATCTGAATCATTCACTTACATAAGCCACATTTCTCCACCCCGGCGAACCCGAATGGAATCTTCGCAAACTTCTAAAAATGTTATGTTCAGTGACAAAAGCGACAACGTGTGAAACGGCATTGGACTTCTCTTCCATTTTATGATCTAATTGTAAACATCCAGAGGGTAATCGAGGGGTCCGTACATCGGACACCGACACCGAACGGGCTACCCTACCGTTCACGGTCGTTGATACAATCATATTTGCATGTTTTTGCTCACATTGCCAAGCCAACGTCGAACAGCGCGACGGACAAGTGTCGCGTTAGTCGCCACTCTGACGGAGAGAAGAACAATATTGAGTAGGAGATGAAAGCGAGTGCGGAAATGGGAGCTGCGCAACTCATGAAGAAAATAATGAACTGGAAAACATTTGAAGTACTTTTAGGTATTATTATCTGTAATTAAAATTATTATCTGTTTCTGTTGCGTGAATCGTTTCCAATTAATTGAAAAGGTCTACAAATAGGAATCCCCTACAGAAAGCTAGTAACTAGCGGGGTGCGTGGAGGTTAAGCGCACTACGTTTTCAAAGTACGGTCCAGGGGGACTTCAGTCGCCGGGTACAGTTCGGTCCAGGGGGACTTCAGTCGCCGGGTATAGTTCGGTCCAGGGGTACTTCACTCGCCGGGTCCAGGAGGGCCATCGAAAAAAAGTTGCCACTACGCCACTTCGTGGCGTAGTGGCAACTTTTTGCCTGATCCAATGAAGTTTGGTTACCCCAGCGAACTTTTTACTGTAGGTTACGGTAGCACTTATTGATTTATTGATATTCGTGTTTTTGACAAAAATCATGTATCTGACCCAAGGAAGTTTGGTTGCCCCTGCGAACTTTTACTGTAGGTTACGGTAGTATTGATTGATTTATTGATTTATCGATTTTCATGTTTTTGAGAAAAATCATGAATCTGACCTGCGGTCTGACCCGCCGAACTCATCAGAGGGTACTGTAGGTTACGGTAGTTTTGATTGATTTATCGATTTTCATGTTTTGAGAAAAATCATGAATCTGACCTGCGGTCTGACCCACCGAACTCATCGGAGGGTACTGTAGGTTACGGTAGTTTTGATTGATTTATCGATTTTCATATTTTTGAGAAAAATCATGAATCTGACCTGTGGTCTGACCCACCGAACTCATCGGAGGGTACTGTAGGTTACGGTAGTATTTATTGATTTATCGATTTTCATGTTTTTGAGAAAAATACTGAATCTGACCTGCGGTCTGACCCACCGAACTCATCGGAGGGTACTGTAGGTTACGGTAGTATTTATTGATTTATCGATTTTCATATTTTTGAGAAAATCATGAATCTGACCTGCGGTCTGACCCACCGAACTCATCGGAGGGTACTGTAGGTTACGGTAGTTTTGATTGATTTATCGATTTTCATGTTTTTGAGAAAAATCATGAATCTGACCTGCGGTCTGACCCACCGAACTCATCGGAGGGTACTGTAGGTTACAGTAGTATTGATTGATTTATCGATTTTCATGTTTTCGAGAAAAATCATGAATCTGACCTGCGGTCTGACCCACCGAACTCATCGGAGGGTACTGTAGGTTACGGTAGTATTGATTAATTTATCGATTTTCATGTTTTTGAGAAAAATACTGAATCTGACCTGCGGTCTGACCCACCGAACTCATCGGAGGGTACTGTAGGTTACGGTAGTATTTATTGATTTATCGATTTTCATATTTTTGAGAAAATCATGAATCTGACCTGCGGTCTGACCCACCGAACTCATCGGAGGGTACTGTAGGTTACGGTAGTTTTGATTGATTTATCGATTTTCATGTTTTTGAGAAAAATCATGAATCTGACCTGCGGTCTGACCCACCGAACTCATCGGAGGGTACTGTAGGTTACAGTGGTATTGATTGATTTATCGATTTTCATGTTTTCGAGAAAAATCATGAATCTGACCTGCGGTCTGACCCACCGAACTCATCGGAGGGTACTGTAGGTTACGGTAGTATTGATTAATTTATTGATTATTGATTTATTGATTTTTTTGTTTTTGACAAATATCATGTATCTGACCCATTCAAGTGTGGTTGCTCCAGCGAACTTGTTACCGTAGTTTCGGACGGGACGGACTCACTCACTCACAGACTCACTCACAGACTCAGACAGACAGGGCTTGTCGTTTTAGGTTAAGTAGTAATAATGAAAACGTCCGGGTTTGTGTAAGGACGGGTTTGATAAACATTCTTCTCCTGATGCACGTTCTCTTTGGTTTGTTAAAATGCTCTCCAGCCTTCTGATTCCTCACGCTCTCTCATTTGCCGAATTAACTCATATTTTTTCTCAAATCACTATGTAGTAAAACTGCTCTACAAGAGGGTCAAACGGTTCTGCAATCTTACCTTTCTTTGTATCTCATATTCGAGTATAGTCAAACAGCCAATTGACCTTAAGGACACTGAGGTTCTCCCTCACTTGAAAAGCGTACGACACATTATAGTGTGCCGGGAAAGCAGTGAGCGAGCGCTGAATGCGCAAATTGTCGAAGTACGAGTGAAGGTAGAGCTGTAATTTGCCCTGTTAACACAAAAAAAACTCTGGTGGATATGCACTCAGAAAATTGTCACTAGGATCTGGACATCAATTGAACCTCTTCACATACCTTTATGTGAAAAGTATCTTCCAGTGACTTTCACTTAAAAGTAACATTTTCACTTGGTGCCCTGATCCCTATAGTGTTTTTCTCAGAGTACATAGATATCATCCTCACCCCAATGCTGAAAAATGTAATAACCGCGAAAGCGACAAGGTTCACTTGATGATTGTAGTAACCTGAAAGTGTAGTGACTATTGGCGTAAATTTCGGGTCTGTTAAATCAAAACTTTTCCCAAACTTTAGCTTACCGTACTCGCACAACAAGACGTTGACCGTACTTGGCACATTGCCAATTAGCTCCATCAGGAATACAATAACAACGGTGCTCCGACTCCTCCGCTCGTACCATCTGCAGCATCAAATCGTTGCAAAATGAAATAAATCCTCCGGAAAGGGGTCATGTACGTAAGAACGCGTAAACGTATAGAGTAGCCTATGTTTTTGAAGAATAGCCCTTCAATATTTTCTCACACACAGTGAAAAATTATTGCGCCATGCTTTCGAGTAAGTAATTAAATAAGCAGCGAGTGGCAACGAAGCGTTCAAGGGATAGCACTCCTAACCTGGAATACACGCGATACAATCCTGAGGGGCCTGAGGGGCGAGGCTATTCACGTGCACACAACACGAGAATAGCCTCGCAACAGGCCGCTGATCATCTCATTGTCAGGACAGGCTCTCGTTGCCCCTCAGGCATAGGGGTGGTCGAGACCGCCTTGCGTGTAGAAGATCTAACACCTCTACCTTCTACCTTTTACAATCGAATAACTTTGAGTTACTCTGGTATTTTTCCTAGCCTTATTGAAGGATGGAACGACACCATTCTATTCCCACCTCTTATTGGAGTCCAGGCTGTGAAAAAAAAAGAAGAGAGCCACTCACTGACTGGCGAAGTAGCCGAGAAACTGATCCCTCACGATGTCCGCGCAAAACAACAAAATGTCATCTCCTAAACGAATTATGTTGATATCACCATGCAACAATAGCGATAGTGATGGCAATCCAATTACTGCTTGCTTTAGAAATTTCGATGGAGTCATTGCATTTTGAGAGAGACTCAATTTGACTGTTTTCTCTCTCGCTTTATCTCACTTGAAATGGGCAAATCGAAGAGCTCATAGTAGATAATGACAAGTCTCGCAAACATGGCGACGATGTAGTGAGCGCCTAGCAACACATTGGCTGCACGAACATTTGGATGAACCACAACTGGAAAATACTTCACTGTAGAAAATGCTATGTTCTCACCTGTTCTAACAATGCAAATCATTGTGAAAAACCCGTAGAACACTGTGAACAAATTAAATGCGATCTTAAACAATCAAATTATTAAACTGTACTGTAATCTATGAAAACCTCCAAATAAATCAATGTGCGAAAAATGTTCGGCGCCAGCTCCAGTTTGCTCGCAGTAACGTAAATCATTAGAGGAAATGCCATTTCTGAAACCACTGTGATTTAGTTTTATTCTATTCATTAACAAAACGATCAGCCTGAAATACAGTGGTAAATTACTTCACAATAGTGCAGTTGAATTTATTTTGGATCCACGCGATAGGTGACGTGCGCCATTGAAATACTAGATTTGGCACGACATCGTACTCGGCGATTCAAGGACGAATACAAATTACAAATTCAAGAACTTTTTTTATCGCGAAAGTGTGCTACTGAAGGGGGATGTTACATTTCGTAGAAGCGACATCTCAAGAAATGTTCTATGCAAATGACCCTGTTCTTGCTAGGATGAACATTACTACAATAGGAATACGGTACAAGAAATTCTTGAGATTATATATAATGCTATAACGAATCGGAAGCAGCTGTGTTATCTATGTGTCGTATATTTTTCGTTCTCACACAGTACTTTTGCATCAAAACAGTGCCAAATGAGCGATTCATATTTTAGTGACGTGCGCAATTCTGATTTATATATCTAATCACAACCACCAGCTTGCGTAAGCACCTGGGCATATATCACGCCTCTCACAAAAGTGTCGAGAAAACTTCCGCATTTTCCGACGTACGTTTTAAAATTGAACGCATCATGTTAATATTGTAATAGTCCTCAGATCGTTCCCACTGTAATACAAATATTTTCTACCAAGAATCATAAACTAGAAAAATGGAAAATTTGATTGCGTCATACCAACGCAATAATGAGAAATTCGCGCAGGGCTACGGAAAGCGTAACAAATTCCCCGATAAATGTAGTGTAATAGTTTTTTTCCTGACGGATTGCTTATCCGGTTTAAAAATAACATTAGTTTGAAAAAGTGTAAATATTTTCCGGCGATAGTTTAGTTCAAGAAAAATTCGTGTTGCAGTTTCCTTCCGAATATCGAAGCGGCTATTTACAACAAAATTTACAAATATAGAAAGCACTAACAGGATTAGCAAATTCAATGCACGAATACAATGCATAACGACTACATTTGGTGCCTATCAATACAAGGTCGTATTTTCTAGTTTAATGTTAACAAAGACACAATCGTACAATTACTGAACCTTCAGATGCTTTCGGAACACTTCGCACTTAGGCGCGAAAATAAAGAGCTAGACGAAGACAATTCCGATTTTTTGTATTCCTCTCTTTCCATATTCGTAATACACTTCCTATCGCGAGAAATGTGCCATTTTGAAGAGCTTTTTAAAAAAAAAATTTTGTTTTCGACCAAACTTTTACATGGAAGTATTCTGTGACGAAATTGTCATCAATCCCGGTCCCCGGTCCCAGAAATGGCTTTTAGAACTGCCCTGGAACTGTCGCCTGAATCATTGTAATTTGTCGGCTGAGCAAATTTGCGTAATAATGTGAGGATCATATTTTTTGCTGTGTACATTTAACCGGGAGACATATTACTCAACGTTTAAAACGAAACAAAAGAAAGCCAACTAAAGAATTTGGTTTTAAAAATCAAACTGAATGTTCAAGACGAAGTTAATACGTCACTAGCGAGTTCGCCAATCCGAATGGAATCCTACCGCTTTCGTGCTAAGAACTCGTTAAAATTGGATTACTCTGGCATTCAAGTGGGCGAAACAGGTGAACACAATTCTGGGCGATTTTAAAACCCGTGGATCAAGCAGCGTTTTGAAGAAAGAGAGGAATGATGATGACTGATCAATACTCTTCCTCAAGAGCAATATGATTTTAAAGAACTTTTAGAATTTGTGTGTTTACATAAACTGAAACCGTAAAATTCACCCTCAAATAAATCATCGAAATTATATAGTGATACATTACGGATAGAAATATACACATCAAAATTGGCAAAACATCGAAACATGGAGCTGCCAATTTTCGTAACGGGATGGCCTTCATCGATTACACGATGGCATTGTATTATCGATCCATGGTCAACTCCCTCACCCGAGCTACTCTGAGAAAAAAATGCTATGAGCAAGAAACCAAGGGATAATGGTCACTTACCTGTAAGTGAAAGGCACTATAAATAAGAGACATTTCACTTATAGATAAGTGAAGATGTGTCTTGATTCTAGTGACTTGTTTGGCTTCTCCTTCGTCGACACACTCGAGAAACTGAACTCTTTCGAGAAGCCCACGCTCATCTCAATTGAGAAAGGATTCGCCCTCTATTACATATATATATATTTATGCGTGTTCAAAGAAAACGCGGTTACAAGTAGAAAGAGGAAAACGATACAATGAGAGAAGAATGTACGATAACGTAGTGAGATCATGAGAGGTCGGGGGTCATGTATGAAGTTCGCTCATGCAGAGAAACTGATTTGATTACCGGGTTTTGAGAAAAGCCTAGCCGCTCTGGGAAAGAAACTATGGTGTCTATAGTTGGCATGTGAGCCAGCATTAGCGAAATTTATTCCATTTCTTGTGTAATAATAACTGAAATGATGTGGTTTGAGTTTAGAGATTTTGTATTTGCCTCTCAGAAGATTCATGGCTGTCTTCAAATCTATCGCTTCTCTACGCTTTTCTAATTTGTCTAATCCTAATTTCTTATTCCTTTCCGCTACTTTCGGGATAGTTTCTCGCGTCATATTGTAGCAACGCATGAAAAGTCGGCGAGTAAAATAATTCTGTACTTTTTCGAGTACCTTTTTGTTTTGGATCATGTAGGGGTTAAATACAGTGGACGCACTTTCTAGGATGGGTCTTATGTATATCGAGTAGGCTTTCACGAGGATTTCAACATTTTTCGTTCTGAGTGCTCTGAGTATAATGTGACAGGCTGTTTTGCCTTTCATTGCAGTTGTTCTAAAGTGCATAGTGAAAGTAAGTGTTTTCTCAATTTTGAACCCTAGATCTTTTACTTCGACGTTCTGGGCTAATTTGGAAGTGCCGATACTGTATACCTTTTTGGTATTGGCCCGTCCTAAGTGAAGTGAGCTGCATTTATGTGATGCTAGGGGGAGCTGCCACTCTGCAGACCAATTTGATATACTATCAATAGCATTTTGTAGTGGGACAGAGGAATCACTCTTTTTGAATGCTCGATATATTTTTATGTCATCTGCATAAATTCGTGCAATGACACCATTGTTTTGTACGAGGGATGGTATTTCGGAAGTGTATATTAGGAAGAGCAATGGTCCAAGCACAGAACCTTGTGGGACTCCACTAGAGACGGGATAAGGGGGTTGATAGTTTTTCACGTACTCTGACTTGGAAAGTCCTATCATTTAAGTATCCTGATATCCAACTAACTGTTTTCGAGGAGAGACCAATATTTTCCAATTTTAATTTTAGTTTGGGATGGGAGACTCTATCGAACGCTTTCGCAAAATCGAAATATATAACGTCCACTGGTTCTCCGTTACTAATGGATGTTGTCCAATATTCAAGCGCATCAAGCATTTGTAATTCGCGGGACCTCTTCTTTCGGAAACCGTATTGTTCATCGGGGAATATGTTCTGTTTTTCGCAGTGGTCTATGACAGACTTGCATAAAAGGCGCTCAAATACTCTACAGAAAAGCGACTTAATCGAGATCGGCCTGTAGTTTAAGGGGTCAGAAAAAGGAGGAGATTTCTTTACGGGAGTAACTATCGAGTGCCTCCAAGGACTAGGCACGGTGCCTGTTTCGTATGAGTGACGAAAGATTATTTCCAATGCTTCTGATATCGGGACTGCTATCTTTTTAATGTAGCTTAAATCAATGTTTTCAGGAGTTCTACAGGATGATCGTTTCCATTTACTAATAAGAGCGCAAATTTCGTGTCTCAAAAAGAGGGGCTCTTGATATCCTAGTATTGCTGAACGCACTGTAGTCGGTAATTTTACATTATCGGTTGTGAAAACGCTTGCAAAGGTTTCAGCAAGCAAATTTGCCTTACCTTGGTCATCTAGAATTAGATTTCCGGTGCTATTTTTCAAACCTTCTACGCCCTTCTGTTTATTGACACAGCGTTTCATGTAACGGAAGAACTTATTTCTGTCCTCACTTTCAATAACTTTTCTCTCGATAGTTTTCTGGTATCGAATCAATTCTGATCTGAAACGTCTATTTAAACTTTCAAACTCGCGCGTCAATCGTGGGCAGCTTACTGCTATTGATTTCTGCCACGCATTGAAGCGTTTCACTAGGAGCCGCTCTATGTGTGGAGGTACTTTTCCGTGCGTCACGTTTACTTTTACCCATGGCACGTGGGTATCAATAGATTTTTGTATCACTTTAATTAGTAAATCATACATCTTATCAACATTTCTCATTGTAGAGAAAGCAGTCACCCAGTCTACATTTGCTAGCTGACAATTGATCATATCGTAATCTGCTTTCTTGAAGTCTCTTTTCAAACTGAAAGCGGGAACAGAATGAACTAGTGATAGCTCAAATTTGACTGTGTTGTGGTCGGAGATGTCAAAGGGTGGGCCTACTTCAGTTTTGGTGACTATTCCTGGGTTGTTGCAGAGAACGAGATCAAGGATGTTCTCTTTCCTAGTGGGGTCTTTCACTAGTTGCGCGAGTTTTATCGACTTACAGAGATCAATAAACGACTGGGAGGAGGGGGTGATATTGGTTTTCTGGGGGGAAGGAAAAGATGACCGATCGATATCAGGTAAATTGAAATCACCTGTGATTACCGAGGGCTGGGGGCAAGAGCAGAGGCCAGTTATAGATTTTACTAGGGAATCAGTCTGCAGAGTGGTCGCTTTCGGATTGCGGTACGCGCAGATAACTCTCAATAGGTCACCGTTGATATCTAGATCAATGGCTAGCAGTTCATGTGACCCTTTGACAGTTTCATCAGATATCTGAATGGCACTAATTGAGGAATGCACTATTATAGCAACTCCACCTCCTCGGGAATTTCGGTCTCTACGGAAAACATTGAAGAATTGTTCGTGCGAATCTAACAGGAGAGAATTGGGGAATACCGATGACAGCCACGTTTCTGTTAGGCAAATGATTGAATATTTCTGAGAGAGAATTTGAGAGAGATACGGTAGCTTATTTCGCACAGAGCGGCAATTGGCTAGAATTGAGGTAATCGATATTGAGTTTTTGTCTGAGCGATTTAGAGACCGGAGATTCAATAACAGTTTCCCTGCATGCCGTAATTAGGGGGGACACCATAATAAGAAGCGTATTGCATGTAAGGGTTGGGATACGACATGGGAAAGTGCATGGGGACGGGAGGGATGGGGGGAACATGGAAGGAGAGCGGACGTCCGTACTGAGGAATCGGGGCATAATGGATAGCCTGAGTGAGATCTGGCTTAGGCGGGGGCGCCGTATCCAGGTTCGACGTGCTCGGAATCGTGTTCGGGCTTGATTTCGTGATCGGGTTTGGGTTCGTTATCGGGTTTCGGTTCGTGATCGGGTTCGGATTACGGTAGTTAGAGGACATGTCGTTCCAGCGGTCTTTCTGATTATCGTAGCGTTTCGTCGTCTGATTCTGCCGAGTGTTGGGCTTGTGTTTCTCGGGGCGAGGATTACGGTAAATGCTCGGCGTGGTCTTTGGTCTGTCAGTAGGATCCGCCACCGACGGTCTCACGTACACATCAGAGAAATGTGGTACGGATTTGAGGAACTTTACATTCTTCATGAACAACCGGGCGTGCTGCTTAGTGGGTAGAACGACTTTCGTGAGCCGATTGTGTGGGCATTCTGGGTCCGATACGGGCATCCTGTACACGGAGATGGGCAGACATGGGAACTTGACAATGTTCGTCATCTGGACAACTTGGTCGTAGTCCAGTTTGACCTGCTCCAAATGAGTGAGTGCAGGATTTATCGGTAATCGGGCAATGACCAGAGATCTCTCGAGATCAGTCGGATTCTCGGGAGGAATGGGCGGGGCAGGAGGATCGTGGGTGGGCGGGGCACTCTTAGTGAAGGGGGCGGAGATACACGTGACAACACTGGTCTCCGAGTGCATGTCCTCATCGTCGTCGAGTATAATCATGGTGACAGGGGTGGGAGGGTGGAGGGGGTCAAGCAGGGGTTTGACACGACTCACCACCTCCCTGAGAGCTGCCAATTCCTTGTCCTGCTTGTTGACGTGCTCCTTGAGACGCTTCTGGTCCTCCTTCATCTTGAGATACATCGAACATAGGTCTTCGAGTGACATCATTGAGTCGCTGTCCCTTCTGGCTCGCTTGGTTGCTCTCGCAGCCTCAGTCGACTCTGCAGTGGTAACGGAGGCAGAAGAGGTAGACGCCATATGGGAAGAAATCATCACCTCGTACGGTACCGTTGCAAATGAATGCTACACCCGGTACCGTGCAGCCAGCTTGGAGGGAAGGCGCGCGACGAGAGAGTGTGGCCAATCGAGAGAGCGGTGGGGGGAGACTAGAGAGAGACTAGACACGATCTCTTCCCGTGAAGGGAGGGAAGAGAGACATTTATAAAATGATACGATCAAACAAAATGTCGAGCTGGGACTTCCTGTGTTTACCGATACGAGAGAGCACGCAAAAGCGAGAGGATCGCCATTGTTCCTGTATGGTAAACAACGGAACTTCGTGATTCATTTTATAAATGTAATATTTGAATCATTTTATAAATGTAATATTTGCCATGTTCTACAAAAATAGTAGTCGATTCGATCGAGAATCAGATTTTTTTTGCACCCATGATGGAGTACTTATCAAAGATAAGGTGTAATTGTATGTTAAGATTATGTTTACTAGTTAAGACAATATCAGGAGTGTACAAGCCTAAAGCCTAAATACAAGCCTAAAATGGCAGCCAGTCTGGCTGCCATTTTAGGCTTGTATTCAGTGATGCTCATTGTCCCTAAATTCGGCGACCCCCCGCGCGCGGGGGGTCCGAGCAGGGTAAAAATGTGGAAATAATACTGTTTTCGATAGATTTGATCGAAAATAATGTGATGGCTGATGTCCCCGGTATATGTACTATGGATCCCCCCGCACGAGTGGGGGTTGCGGGGGGGTCGACCCCCCCCCCGCGGACCCCCCCCCGCGCTGCCGAATTTCGGGACTCATGAGCATCACTGGTGCAACGTGATGATTTGAACGGAAGTTGAGCACCGTGAATCACGAGGTGTGAAATTTTCGTGTTGTTATCAACTATCCCTGAGAGGGAGGAGCGAAAGAGGGCGACGAAAGAGTTGTGGACTAATCTGGAATCACCGTTGTCATCACCATTCCTGCGCCATTCCTCGCTACAATGCGACTGATCGTCCTGCTCGCTGCACTGCTTCGTATGTTCGGCCTTTATAGCTTCGTTTGCACCCAATTTCGCCAAGAAATGAAATTCAATGGCTTTATCCATGACAATTCTACGTGATGGAGTTTCTAAAACATTGTTGTGAGAAACCAGTCGATAAACTAGAAAATGAGCTAGTTTACTATCACCGTTACGTTTGTGTAGATGCGGCCTACTGCACGTGCCCGTCCGGGATGACGCTCACGCACGCGGGAGACTGCATCGTTCACGTGACCGACGCGTACGTCGACGCGTTCACCCGCGCCTTCAACGACTCCGTGAACCTGTGCGCGCAGTACAAAGCGTCACCAGTGATCATCCGCAACGCAGAGGTTCGCAAAGGGTGTCGAAGAGGAAGAAATGCTTCACTTGAAAAAAGTGAAAGTAAACATAACTGAATGGACCGATAGCAATGCATGTAAATACATGGTATCACGTCATGGCGACTCACGGGAGATGAGAATAACTAGGGACGTGAAGCTATAGCTCAATTGATTTTTCTATAGCCGACTTCTTCGCCGTGCATAGAGAATCCGAGAAAGTCGTCTTTTCGAGAGTAGTCTGTAGGGTTCTCTTATTGGAATCAAATGGAATTGTGAAATTTGGAGAACAAAGGAACGCAGACCGCAACGCGTGCGAGAGAGTGTGTGAAATAGAGAGGGTAATGATGAGTTCAATTCCAATAAGTTCCAATAAGGGAACCCTAGTAGTCTGTTTTGCAGGATCAACGGTATTGGACGAGCATGGTGGACAAGTGCTGTTTGATCATAGGTTAGTCATTAATTTATTTTATTGTTGATAAGAAGGACGGGCAAACTCAGAAATGAAGCTGGGTACATGCGTGTGTGTGTTTGGTGGTTTGTAAGGATTCGGAGAAATTAACAATATTCAAAATTGATACGATCAGTTATGCGTTCCAGGGCTTCGCTGCAACAAGGCAACTTCAAAGTGGGAGTGGGCGGATGGATCGAAAGTCTCGTACAAACCGCCAAAAACGAGCAATGGTAAGAGCAGGCGTCATTCGATTTCACCGATACTATATTCTAATTATAAATATTATGATTTCTCTATGGTGTGCTTACTGTATCTGTGGGCAGAAATGTTATTTCCCGCACTGTTTCGACTTGATAGCTAGTGAGTGAATCTAAGTGACAATATATACCGCAGTACTCCTCCATACACTCATTCTTCATTCTTCATTCTGTGCCTCGTGACGGGCGGTCGACAGTCTCCCCTCCCCGCTCCTCTCCCACTCGAGTCTGGAGAATCCTTGCCAGTCAGCTTGGGCAATCCGGCAAGTGCACCGCCCACCTGATACCACTTCCAACAGAGGACCCGGCTCAACTACATCTAACTCATGTCGCCAATTATCAAGAAAAGCACCAGTCGACAAGTCTACGACGTGAGTTTTCGCTTCTGTTGATACACTCAAGTCAGGCCGTCACTTAAAGCGGGAAGATCTACTTCTACGCTCAATGTCTATCGTCCAAGATCTGCAATTGACCAAGGAAGCCAAGCAAGATCCCTTGACACAGTTGCCTCGAGTTCGAAAATTCCGACCTCCTTTGCCTCCGAATGAAACCTCCTGCAGGCCCTTTGCCTTTGGATAAATATGTCTAACTCAATACACTTATATATTATTCGTCAGCTAGCGTACTAACAAGGGGTCTGCACAACCTCACGGATTCCAAAATTTTCGGTTCTCTTTCCGCGAGGTTGTGCAGACCCCTTGTAAAAAACATGCGAACACTCTAACCGCATGGCGAATAGAGTGCGAAATGTGAGACCACTGCCTCTTCATTTCGCACACTATCTAGACCGGTCGACAGACGAGAGAGTGCGCGAAATGAAGAGACCGTGGTCTCACATTTCGCACTCTAATGGCGAACAAACAATGAATCACTGTTTTGCAGATTTGTCGCTGGCTTGTAACCCTGTGTATTCTTGGTGGATCGACAACGAGGGAATGTGGAGTATGAGTGAGTTTATTTATTTGACCACCCGCGAAGGGTGTAACGCCAATTAAGAAACGACGAAAAAAATTGTAAATATGGATGAGGAAGGTCGAGAGGAAGAGAAGAGAGAGAAATTGCCTCAACTATAATATTATGGCGACGGTGCGGTACCGATGCATGGTGCATTCTCGGTGCGCGCATCGCAAATGCGAGTAGCGGTGCACGTCAAAATGAAGGAGAGGAAATAAAAAAATCCTTCTCAACGCCCTTACAGGTCGGTACACCGAGGTGCACGGTGTCTTCCGGTGCGCCGTTCTCGCTTTTTGGTGTGCGCCGATGTACTAATTGCCGTTATCCTCCACATTATCTACTAAAGAAATAACCACGCAGGCAAAGATGCGAACACGTTCAATCTCAATATCTACTGTCAATCCGCGCCAGTCAAGAGGCAACCGATTCCCGACTCCCAGTGTGATGAATTCGAAATGGACAGTGGCGACTACGTGTGCTATCAGGTAACTAGCGTTGTTTCCATCCATTCTATTTCTTCCATCCATTCACAAGTCGAAAACTTCATTCGTCGAAATAATCCTAGGGTCAACTGATAGTTTGCAGGTCGGAGTGAATGCGGAATCATTGGACGAGGCACGAACCATCTGCAGAAGCTTCGGCGCGGATGTTGCATCCGTGCACAACGCGCAAGTATGATTGCGCCCCTTTTTAAACTAGCAACGCTATCCGCTTGCTATGCATAAAAACATTAGTTTGGCAGTCCCCTTATAGCAAAAAAAAGTTTCCCTTTCTAGCAAAAAAATGAAAACAGGAGAGAAAACAACGAAAGAAATGCCTTCCTTTCCGCAGGAAAACTCTTTCATTCGTCGTTTGGCGGTGTCCAAAGGGCTCGTAAATGGTATTCGACTCGGCGCCATCGCTGACCAAAGCAGCAGCTACGCTTTCCATTGGCTCGACCGAACTCAGTGGAATTACGCCAATTTCCAACCAGGTGCGGACGTGTGCGAAACTATAACCAAACCAATATTCGGGGAAAAAAGCCCCTTTCAAAAATGCCGACCACAACTCCGTCTTCTTCCGTATCTCGTGGCCTTTGATCTCACCCATTTCCATTCCTGCCTTCGATTTCCGTAAAACTGATTTTCCCTCATTGAACATCGCTCTTGCAAATACGGATTGGTCTTTGATCTTTCATGAATTCATCGATGCCTCTCATTTGTACTCCCTATTTATCGATTACCTATCTTCACTGTTCATCTCCCACGTTTCCGTTAAGAAAAACATTGTCCCCTTTGAAGACTACCCCCTCACATCCGTTCACTTCTTGCCCACAAACGCCGACTCTTTGAAAAACTGTCACTTTTACCTGTCCGTTCTCAGTTTCTCACTGTATCTGCCAAATTAGACTCCGAAATTAGAAAGTTCATCAGGCACAAGGAAAATAAGTTACTTTCCAATAACCACAGTAGGTCGTACTATAGATATATTTCCACCCGTTTCAAATCGCGTTCTTCCATTTCCCCCTCACTCATGGACTCAAACGGATCTCTTCTCACTACCGACATCGACAAAGCAGAGGCGTTTGCATCATATTTTCATTCCGTGTTCATTACTGATGACGGTATTCTCCCTACGTGTAATCGATTTGTCGCTCAATCAATACCGGTATCTGACATTCTTCCTTCCGATGTGTCCTATCATCTGAAACGTGTCTCTGATTCTTGTTCTCTCCCCTCCGATGGAATTCCATCAATCATTTTCAAAAACTGTTTTCTCTCTCTTTCTGAACCATTAGCCCACGTTATGAATTTCAGTCTCATGCTCGGCCAAGTCCCCTCTCTCTGGAAATCCTCTCTTGTTGTCCCAATTCCAAAGATTCCCTCGCCCTCCTCAGTGTCTGACTACCGTCCTATCTCTCTCACACCCATTCCTAGTAAAGTCATGGAACGTATTCTAAAACCAAAGATTGTCCGTTGGTGTACGATTCACACTATTATTCCTAGTGAACAACACGGTTTTGTTAGAGGCAAGTCCACAGTTTCACAGCTCCTTGATTGCACCCAAAAATGGCGTCAATCAATGGATGGCGATGATTCAGTGGATGTTGTTTATGTTGATCTAGCCAAGGCATTTGACACAGTCTCACATTCTAAGTTACTTCATAAACTCCATTGTTTAGGGATTCGTGGTTATTTATTCAATTGGCTAACTGATTATTTGTCTGATCGTCGTTTACAGGTCAGAGTTTGCTCTTCACTGTCTTCAGTGAAAAGTGTTCTGAGTGGCGTGCCGCAGGGCACCGTTCTGGGACCTCTTCTCTTTTTGATCTACCTTTTCAATCTCCCACAAGCTCTCTCTCCATACCCTTTAGTAAATTTCCGTCTTTTCGCCGATGATATCAAGCTTTTCGTCACGCATTCAAAAACATAACGCTCATTCCACTTCTCAACTTCAGCTCGGGTTACAGGGTACCTTAGATTACTGTCAAACATGGCAGTTATTGGTCGCAAAAAACAAATGCACCGTTCTATATTTAGGCAAATTCAACCCCTTCCAACAATATTCTCTTGACACGTTTCTTCTGCCCATTCCTAGTTCTGACCCCGCTTCCCCTCCCAAGCCAATCCGTGATTTAGGAGTTTACATGGACCCATTTCTGACTTTCCAACCACATATTGATATTGTTTGTCAGAAAGCAAACAAGCTTATCTACTTATTATTCCGATCCGTTTCATGTACTTCTGTAGACCCATATATTCGTGCGTACCGCTCATTTATTGTCCCAATCATCGAGTATGCTTCCCCTGTTTGGTCTCCATCTGGAAAAGATCGAATAAGACAGTTAGAAAGACCCCAGCACCTTTTCACTAGATTATTACATTACCGTACCTCTCCATTTATCACTTTCCCGCCCTCTTACGAAACACGATTAGCTAATTTTTGTCTGAATTCGTTGTACACAAGACGTTTGGTAGCCGATTTTGTATTTGCATTAAAAATTGTTCGTTTTCTCGTAGATCTTCCCATGTCAGAGTATTTTGTTCTCCGAAACCATTCAACACGTCATAATGCATTTTCAATTCACATCCCGCTTGCTAGAAGAGAAAATCTTCGCACCTCTTTTGCCCATCGTGCATCTCGTTTTCTTTCCAAATTACATCGTATTTGTAACCCACTCCTTTCCATTCCATCGATTAAATTCCACTTACTTCGTAGTCCCCAATTACTCAAAGTTCTACAAGTTGAAATACCCAATCTCTAGTCATCGATTCACGGTTGCTCCACTTGATCCATCAGACATATATGGATCCGAACGGCTCCCTCCCCGTTCTGAGGCTTTGTCCACCTCATCCCAATAAGTGGCCAAGTGTGTCTCCCTGTCTAGCCTGATCCCTTCTCTCACCTTCCTCATCCTTATTCGTTCATATTTATATATTTCTTTCTTTCATAGTTTCTTTAATTGCCGTCACACCCTTCGCGGGTGTATCAAATAAATAAATAAAAAAAATGAGAACGTAGAGAGAAAATTGTGCGTGTACTGGGTACACGCGCCTTCTCCCACGGCGGAACTTTCCCCAGTGGTATCCCATTTCGCCAACAACCGCGAGAAACATAGTAGGTTCCCAGGCTTCCCGCCCCAATTGGAATCCATCGCTGAGTAAATCAGTGGGGGGATAATACCAGAGTAGTGCTTTAGAGGAGGGAGTTGAAATAGAAGGACGAAACTCTACTTCTCGTCGCTATTCAGTAGAGTGCGCAATGTGAGACCACGGCCTCTTCATTTCGCACACTCTCTAGACCGATCGATAGACGAGAGAGTGTGCGAAATCAAGAGACCGTGGTCTCGCATTTCGCACTCTACTATTCAGGTTTCCCAATGGCCGGACTCGGCAATTGTTTGGCGATGACGACTAACAATGCGGGCGGACAGTGGATTAACGTGGATTGCACCGCTGAAATTCCTTACGCATGCGCACGAAACCGTCAGTTCCTCTTGTGTTTATCACTTTTTCTACAATTAAATTAATATTGAGTAATCAAATATATCATTTAATCTAATTCGCTCAACGATCTCTTTCAGCCAATTACAACGCGCCCGCGTGCGGTACCACGATTATCAAGGAGGGCGACATTGTAAAGTCTCCACAAAATAGGGCACGTTTGATGATTGCAAATTTACAGATCTACTCTCCGGGTTTTCCCGATTCCGCCTCGCAGCCCTGCGATTACTACTTGAAAGTCGACCCGAACAAGCGAGTGGAAGCCGAGGTCATTTAAAAAAATTATAATAATGTATAATTATTATTTTTAAATGAAATATTTGCAGCTGCTGTTCCTCGAAGCTAACTCGTGCTGTGATCAACTAGTTCTCTTCGAAGGAAGCATTGGCGGCACTGTGATCGCCAAGTAAGAGTATGGAATGGTAGTGAGTATAATCCAAAAGAAAACTGTATCAGCAAATCGTTAATTGGATGTTCAAATGTTCAATCTTGATGAGGAAACTTCCACTCTTATTCAACGACCACCCTAGTATTCGAGCACTAGACACAATGTTCGGATTGTCAGGGAAGCGGCCACGTAGTGTGTTTCCCTAATTGAGAAAAGGCGCCGAACAGCGGCTCTTGGGCGCCTTTTCCCAATTAGGGAAAGAAACTCGTTGCTCGTTTGCCTTACATTCCTTGAGGCACCACAACATTGTGTAGACGTTGATTGCAATACTATTACATTTATAAAATGATACGAACACACAAAAAGTCAAAATGGTACTTCCTGTGTTTACCAAAGCGAGAGAGCGGGCTAAAGTGAGAGGGTCGCTTACGTGCCTGTGTGGTAAACAACGGAAGTTCGTCATTTGACTTTTTGGTGTGATCGTATCATTTTATAAATGTTGATTGTAATACTTACCAGTCTTACCGGAGAGATGGGAGCAACGCGAACGTTTTCAACGAAGTCATCCAATCTCATGCGAGTGAGCTGGCAGCCCAACGGAGGTCTCAACGTGCGAGGAATGATGGTAAGTAGGGATGCAAGTTCGGAAATCGTTTTACAGCCATTTTGAGTTAGAAATCGGCAATACAGCTGATCACAGAAAATGAGACTGCCGGAGATATATCTTTCTTTCAATATACAGTTTGAAATTCGGGTAAAAAATTGGATTAGCATTCTTCATTGCGCACAATCTCTACACTGGTCGAATGGTGAGATTGTGCGAAATTAAGAAAGCTAATCCAATTATTTACCCGACTTTCAAACTCTATACTCGATAAAATTGGTGAGAGTAAAATTGATTAAACAAAGCTGTTCGTTATTCTTCCAATTATTTGTGCTAAATATTTTTGATGTATTTTGAAATTAAAGATGGCCGAAAACAGAAAAATTAGCTAAAACTAATTTTTTTTTTGCAGATGACCTTCCGCGGTGTGTGATCAGAGTAAGGCCACACGGCTATGCGAATGAACTTCAACAATAGGAGGCTGTTGATAAAATATTTGATGATACCGTAATCGTCGTCATAGTTTGATATAAATATATTCATTGTATGACCGAGCGACGAGACGAGAAGGATTGAATATTGACTTTATTCGATGAGGCATTGATGGCGAAAGCTTGCAAGTCTTGGACTCGCTGCAGAATCTTTGGAATCTCTGCTCTAGTATCACCACGAATAGAAAGGTCGGAAGAAAAAATGGTCTCTCATCTCTATTCCCTTAGTAGGGGAATACTAAAACAGAGCCGAATCTTTCTCATATATAATAACAATTAATTTATCAAAGCCGAGGCGCAAAAAAATTGAAATTTGACAAGAAAAAAGAGGAAGATATCTCTCCGAATTTCACTTGAGATGACTGAGGATTCTTAATACCATTTTATATTCGCCTATTTATTTACTTGTCGCACCCTTGTGGTGTAAGAAACGGTTTAAATAATGTAAAAATGAGATGACTATGTGCACGAAAAGACCCGCTTGCTTGTGGCCGCCCACGTTGCGTCAATGGATATTTGGGTCTCCAATCGATCACTGCTCCACTTCAAAGTCGGCATTTATCGAGCCTGCGCATCCAGTAGTATTGTTCGATCGAATAATCCTATTTGCGAATGACAAATGGGTATTCGCGAATAGAATTATTCGATATAAAACACTAGTACCCAGACAGTTTTGTTCACACTATGATTTGCGTTTTTTGCAGCATTGAGTATTCGTAATTTTTCACGATGATAAAGGTTAGACTAGGGGGAAAGCACTTTAAACACTCTGCAGAGAGAGAAAAAAGGTGATCGAAAGTGCGAATCGAAAGCGAAATTATTCCCTATCATTCTACAGACATTTCGGTGACGCGTTACCCCAATTCTTATGGAATCCTAGCTTTTAAATTTGAAATTATATGCATAATCCTTTGGTAATTGGAACTTTATGCGATGAAAGCATCACCTTTCCACACTCTCATGACTCGTTCTTACTTTCCACGCGCAATCCCACCATTGTCACCCTTATCGTTTGCATGCGCTCTCTCTCTCTCTCTCTCTCTCTCTCTCTTCTCACTATCACGATTCGATTGCCCCGCTAGTACATGGCTCCGCTTCATGGTCTCCTATTCGCGTTATGTTCCTGCATTTATATTTGTGTAGATACGAAAATATGTAGAAATATAATTCTCATGCTGCGCTAATTCTTCTTTGGGGAAAATTCCCCCCTCAAACGGTGGAAAAACTTGTGTAACTCACTTGTGTAACTCAGAACGAAATCTCTCCAATCAAAAAGGAAAATGTTCCAAACGTGTTTTACCATCCCTCTATCAAGTTTGGAAGCTGTAGCTTTTTATAAGGAAAAAGTTATGCAAAGGTGGACAAAACGGTTATCCACTTTCCACCCATGCAATTTGCGCAGCATTATTATGAAAATCTAAAAATAGCTTTATCTAATCAATTATTTGCCAGGCAATAGTGTTGAGGATGGGACGGATTCTTTATTAGTTGCATTCCACAAATCGGGGTCCGAATTCTCGTTTCAGGTCATATTTCCATCGGATATCGGTAACTTTCGATACAGAATTTCATCAATTTTGATTCAAAAGTAGAGTTTGAAATTCGGGTAAATAATTGAATTAGCTCTCTTCATTTCACACACTCTCTCACCAATCGACTGGTGAGAGAGTGTGTGAAATGAAGAGTGCAAATATAATTATTTACCCGAATTTTAAACTCTACTCAAAAGTGTCGGTTGATCTGCGATCATTGCTCTCTTTCCCTCCCTCTCGTTGATCTTCCGATCTGGTGTTGTCACAGCTGTAGAGACAATGCTGAAAAATGTGCCTTGATCTGCAAATCTTTTTCACAATGTTCCTCCTATTTTGGCTACAACTCATGTTTCTTCTCCTCTATTACATTTATAAAATGATACCATCACACCAAAAAGTCAAATTACGGACTTCCGTTGTGTACCACACAGGCACGTACGCGACCCTCTCACTTTTGCCCGCTCTCTCGCTTTGGTAAACACAGGAAGTACCATTTTGACTTTTTGTGTGTTCGTATCATTTTATAAATGTAATAGCAACACTCCCATGTTTACAAAAACTAAGCTGGAGTACGGCGACTATAAAAGCATAAATGCCTCTCTCCACCTGTGCCTAAGACACTTTTTAGTCGTCCCGACCAGTTTAGTTTTATGTAATCGTACACTAATTTTCTTCTCGAGCGGGAGAGTCCGTGGACACTGATGTTAGGCGTCTGCCCTCGTAAAATCCTTCCGCGTACACGTATAATGGAGTGCTTATTGGCACACGTTGCCGGGGGCGACCCCTCTGATTGAGAGAGAGGAGGGAGAGGGGTTGGTGACAGTGGGGAAGAATGATCTCCAAGTGAGCAGAAGAGAGAGAAGGGGATTGTTGCCATTGAGCGCCCCCTCCCATTTTATTGCAGCTCCATTTATAGTCCTTTTAGCTCTTCTTCGTCGATTTTTCATATTGCATTCTGGGGACACCGGTTCGTCATATTCTCTGGCAGTCTGTTTTTCTCTGACTACCTGGCATTATAAATCAGCCGTAATACCGACCTCGGCGGAATGGCCGAGTAGTGAAAGAAACCGCTAGTCATTCGAAGGGCTACGAATTAGATGCCTTGGGAAAGCTTGGGTAACGTAATTCCACTTTGCAGTACGCATACCGGCTTGTCCCGTTTGGCGTGGTAGCTTGCTACTGTAAAATAGCTTGACTTCGAACTACCGACCTTTCGCGATAAAGGAGAATACCGATCTTGTCTCTCTTTTGCATTCATTGGCAGACGCCATAGACAATGAAATGTACTAACCGAAATATGCCTTCGCTACTCGCGCGTGATCTTTCGAGCTGTATCAACCCGAAAGTTATTTGTCGAGTGACGGCTTATCGCCCGTCTCTCGCTCCTCTCCCTTCTCTGCACTCCTCTCGCTGTTTAACAAGCGATTCTGCATTCATAAACATTCGTGGTTTATCATAATTTTACTTAAAACCTTTCGATGATTTTCCCACCACTGTTTCCCAAGCGAAGCCTGCACATCCATTCATCGGCCGGACACTCATGCAGAAAGTGAGAGAGCAATCCAGATGGACTCTCTCTCTCTCTTTGGCACACTCTCTCGCCCTGACCTCTTTCTGTAGGTTTGGAGTAACGTGATTGGGACCAGTGGGTGGAAATTATTAGCCCCTTCTCCCAGTATGAAACGGACTGCATTGTCGCAGCACGAAACCCATTGTCAACTCTCCGTGTAGTAAAAGATGGAGGAGAATCACTGAAACGTCACTATAGGTACAGAGAGGGCGCACTAGACTATTGCTCCGCTCTGTCATAATCCGATTGCATCTGTGGCTGCCACCAAATTCAGTCGATTGATTGGCACACGAGAAAGTGATTTAATGTTGGAATAATTTGCATAAACGCCTCTTCAACCTCTAACTAAGAGCATAATAGGTCCTCTCTCAAAATCCGGAAAACTAAGCAATTTCCCTGAGTGGCTTTTTTGTTTGTGTTGGTCATTAATTATTCGTGACTTTTTGAAACATTTCATCTTGTTGTATCGCGTTTCCTCGTAACTCGCATGAATATTACTATTATTATTATTATATTATATTTATAATAATAATAATTATTATTTTTATTATTAGACTTTCAGCATGAATCGAGCGTACCTCTTCATAGCTTTACTTCTACTTGTTTCTTTACTCGTTTTCTTCTACGACGAACTTTTCGTGGTCCCCGTGATGTGGCTCAATGGGCCCGTCGACTACGATAAAGAACGGTGCGTTGACTCGACTCTAATTGTCTTTTATTTATTTATGTATTTATCAAACACAACAAGGTGCGTTATTATTTTCGAATCGAATAAATGAATTATTTTTAAAAACGTGCTCCTTATGCGCATTGTATATTTCACAATTCCGTGTTTTTTTTTAAACTGTTCTTAGATAAACAAAAAAAATAACTTGTATTCTTTGCCTAATGCTGAGGTCATTTTGCGGTGAGTGAGCAGGACATAGACAGGGGGGTATTTGTCATCCACTGATAAGGGACGAGTACCGCCCTGCAACGTGGCTTGTGGCTGCATTTATCGATCGATATCTCATTTAGAATTGGCTATGGAACATTTACAGATTTATCTATGGCGGCCTATTCACGCTCGATGCAACAATCGGAGGAGTGGGCAATAATATTTTCGAAATGATGGCGATTTACGGCATCGCCAAGCAATTGCACAGGTATTCAACATTTATGAAGAACCGTCTTTATCAGAAACTGAGGTTTTATGTTTCAGAACGCCAATAATCTCTAAACAAGCGGGAAACCACATTGCGAAGCAACACTCCCACTTTGTCAACCTACTCAAAGGCTTTAAAATTGACGATTTGGTGAGCAAGATCCTTGTGTCGTTTCTATAAAAATTTTGATGATACAATCACTCAAGAAGTTTGTGTGTCTGGTGTTGGTTCGGTTGTGTCCGGGGACGTGCGTCCAGACGTCCCCGGACACAATCGACACAACACCAGACACACAACCTTCTTGAGCATACACTACTCCTTGCAGCCCAAAGACTCAAGGAAAGTGGAGTTCCCTCAACTGTGCTGTACCTACACTGATCCAGTCAAGCAACTGGGTCGGTACTATGCGTACGAAAACGTCAATATCGAACTGTGGTACGCGCAGGTGATCATTTGAGTTAATATTGCATGAGTAGGAACCGCTTAAGCCATGTTGATAAAAAAAATGATAATCAAGCTGATTGCAGAGTTTCAAGTACTTCCAAAATTTCACGCGCGCCGAGATTCTCGCAAAGTTGCGATTGAAACCGGAATACGAGGAATACGCGAGGACTGGACAAGTGGAACCATCATTTTTTGCTGGCGGTGATCACACGTTGGTTATTCATGTTTCATTAGTTTTAATGTAGTTTTTTTCGCGAATGTACGAAACAGGGCTGTGCGGAAAATGATTTTCGGAAAATTTCGGAAAACGGAAATTTTCCGAAATTATTTTTCGGAAAAATCGGTAAATTCGGAAAATTTCGGGAAAAAATAATTGATTTTTTTTCTTCAAAAATTAGTGTTTCATTAGATTCCCCGTTTTCCGATTTCTCTAATTCGGCACGTTTTCCGTATTTTTTCAACGCGATACATTTATCTAAAGAAAAAAAAATTAATTTTCCTGAAAAAAATACAAATATGGAATGAAAAAATTTATATTATTTTCGAATGGCACTATATTTCGGAAAATATTCGGCAAAAATTTTCCGACTTTCAAACTCGGTAAATTTTCCGACTCTTATTTTTTCCGAAAAAAGTCGGAAAATCGGAAAATTCGGAAAATCGGAAAACGGAAAATGCACAGCCCTGGTACGAAACGTGTGGGGCTAGAACGAGTGTACAAGTGAGGGTATTTTGTGTAAAATAGCTGTGAACAATGAAATCGCGGAGAAAGTTGTTCGAGCAAATGAACTAGTCCGATGATCGCTTTTGTCTCGCTTTTGTCTCTACTGATTATTTTTTTTGCTCGAGTGTTGGTATACTTTTTGACACTTTTTTGGTTCTGTGTGGTTTGATTACCCAAGTTTGAGGCATATACCAATATATGATGTCATAGATTGACGAAACTTTCGACTTCTCATATCGATCGCACAAATAACCAATAAAAATATATGATTGCACTAACCTACATTATCTGATTACAGTATCTGCGTACACTCACGACGAGGCGACTTCATTCCATCTACAATTCACGCTCACGCAACGGAAGAATTCGTCGTGCCCGCCATTAAACTGTTGAACAAACGAGGTAGGTATTACAAATTTACAAACACTCGTCCGAAATAATAAAACGTTCCATTGATAATCCGTTCTAAACAACAGATACGGCTGCGAGAGAGCATGGCAAAGTGAGAGACAGGTCGAGAGTACACCACCAGTAGTCCATTTCATGATCATTTTAAAGTTATAATATTTATTGATTTATTTAAAGAAACTCCAGAGGCAGTCTTTAACGAGCCTCCATAGGAATGGGCACGACTATACTGCGATAGGGCGCTACTGTGTTCAATTAAACTAGTAATAGTCTTTGAGAGTGCCAGACTAGCTCGAAGACGGGAAGTAACATTATCTTTTTATGGGGAGGGGGGCACACGAAGAGATCACCCCCGTTATACATGATCGTTTTAAAGTTGCCATTTAAATTTAACTTGATTTGCAGTTCGCGAGAAGCACGGCAGCAAGAATCCCCGGCTGGTTATGATCGGTGATGATAAAGAATGGATGAAGAAGATCATAAGAGATCATCTTCCGAAGGAGTGAGTTTCGAATGAAATACGTAAAGTCCAACTCTGTTGGAAAAAAGAACAACACATATGTAGGTTTAGCGCAATGCTATTTATTGTTATGTTATACCAGTCGTCCTATGCCCACACACATATTTGAAATGTTGTATTTCAAGAGAGCTCTCCCCAGTTATAGGAAGTAGTACTGAAAACTAGAATATTAGAGTTGACCACTCGAAATAACCTTTGTTCGAAAACAAAGAAACATTAACAACGAAACAAAGAACTGTTCCGGAACGGAGTCGAAACGCTTTGTTCTTTTTCGTTTCGACTTTTCGAGTGGTCATCTCTATAGAAGACGCTCTAAATGTCTCGTGACGGTTGTCTTTGCAGCTATAAGGCAGCAATTGCTCAGACGAACGACACCTATCCTGCAGAGGTCGATTGGGAATTCAGCAGGCAATACTGCGATTCAGTACTCATGTCAGGTATGTTTAACCGATACAAATTTTTTCCGAACATATATGCTAAGAATTACTGCTTGTTACGCATCAATTTTTTGTATAATGCAAATTAGGTTTTTGGAAACATTGTTATCGATTTTATCGTTTTTGCAATCCCTTGGCTTAGAATCGAGAAATTGGTAAGAATGTTATGCAAGAGAAGAATAGAAATGGCTATACAATATTCATTGATTTAAAGAATCGATAATGACGAATACGTTATACTCAACCACTGCAGTGATTGTGAGTTAAATTCCGTTGAAAAATGCACTATTTCAGCTTCCGCGTCGACGTTCGGATGGTGGCTTGCTTACAACTCGCGAGGCTACAACGTCTATTACAACACGGTCTTCTCGAAACCGAACGGATTCCAAACTTCTCTTACTCCTGGTCAGTAAGCAGGGCGATTGAACTGCCCCCCCGACCATGTGCCGTGATTTTTCGATCCCGCATGCGGGAACAATATTGCGAAGAAAATAAGGGTCGAATACGGTAAAAAATCAACATTGACTGTCTTTCAGCGAATTTAATAAGAGAGGCAAACAAAAAACCGCAAAACCGCTTTGCACTAGAGTGCGAGATGTGAGACATCGGTCTCTTCATTTCGCACACTCTCTAGACCGGCCGATAGGCGAGAGAGAGTGTGCGAAATGAAGATACCGTGGTCTCACATTTCGCACTCTACTTTACACTCAACGATGATTACAGAAGACTTCTACCCACCGGAATGGATTCCGCTTGAGTACGACGTGAGCACGAAATCAGTCGGAGTTCGGCCGCCAAGGATGTGATCTCTCTACTCGGAGCGCCAACTCCCTTGCAATTAGATGTCGATATCTAGATAGTCCAATTGAATTTGGTTACAATATCGATTGCTACGTCAAGTGTACTACAAGTTAAATACGGTTAAAACTACAATAGGTATGACTGTTTCGCTCCCTCAGCGTCAGACAGTCATACCTATATATTCAAGAGACTTCACCTTCTGCTCTCTCAAATTCATGCACTATCGTCAGTAGACTGAGTATCTATCTAAATGCCGACTGCTAGCTCTGTGTACTCGGAGAGCCACAGTCCCACGATGTTTTCGCCATCTAGAATACACCCCAGCCGTGTGACATAAAAATAATAGAAAGTCTCTAGTATCTCTATAAGAGTTTGCAGTCCAGTTGGGTCGGAACAAAATGACGACCAAAACACACAAAAATACTTTTAGAAAGAGAGAATGGTTTAGAAAATGCCGCCTCCTTGCAGTCGTTCAGTGTTCTGTTAATTCCCAGCCATTTCGTTTGATTGTTATTAGGTACCAAATGGAAATTCGTGTTTTTCTTGAGTTGTGATATGCGCTGAGCCAACGGGTGAATTGTTTTTGATTTACTTGCTAATTGTGTACTTGATAAATTAGAAAATTAAACAATGTAATGACTGAACACGTCGATGACAAAATAAGGTCATAAATGTGCAATATCTGAGCATGCCTGAATCAGTATGCAGACACTGTCAGCGTCTACAATTGTCCATTGGGCGAGGATAGATCGTCATAATTTTACTTTCGCCTTCTAAGAAGAATTGCGTCTTATCCATAATGACTGTCCAATATCAATTGTTGGTGAAAATGAGCGGCCAGCAATTATGAGATCCAGTGTATTTATTTCTACGTCAGATGCATAACGGTTGTGTGTTGCGAGTGTGAAAGTGTTGGCTTTCTTCCAACACTCGCCTCAAAATAGGATTTTATATAGTAGACCACGTGGATTAAAATCGACCTTGTGAGTTGAAGAAGACAAAATTTCCCCGTGTGAGCTTCCTGCGCAGACGAGAATATCGTAAGCAAACCTATAAATGTGTTTATATAATAATAATAGTAATAGTAATAATAATGTTTATCATGCAATTTACAGAGTAAATTGTAATATAAATTTGAGACATTGTAATATAAAATTAAGTGAAAATAGCGGCATACATAAAATATGTCACATGGAATTACAAAGAAGGTGTTCTCAGATAAGCTGAGAGGAGTCATATAAAGTCGCGCCGGAAAGTATTCGTACACTTAGTTTTTCTTGTGTATCTTTCGCATTAGTTGAGCAATCGACCTGAAAATTTTATTGTAGCTAGCCAATCCATTATCTAATCGGATGCCATTATTGCGGTGTTTGGAGCCAATCGTCTGGATTGCATAGTGCTGACGCAACTAAACATCACTTTTTCGAAAAAGTAACTCTCGGAGGAAAAAAATCTCCTACGTGCCAGTTTTACAGAAGTTGTAGATCTACCCATTGACTACCCAGAAAAAAATTTCAAGATGCTGCGATGTTTCTCCTTTGCAGCAACCTTGCTGCAAAATTGAGGCTGCAAACTCATAACTCGGCTCCCAGATAAGCTAGAGACCCGTTCTAGTGCTCAAAATGATCCGTATGGTGAGCCCAGGCATCTCTGAAAGTTTGATACAGATTGGTCAATATTTGCCTTTAGGGCACTAAAAAGTCACTTTTTTGCATACCCCAACTTTGAGGGTGCTCAACTCGAAGGGTGAATTTTCTAAAAATATGGTTCCTGTGTAGGAACGACCCCCCCCAAAACCATCCAAGAATCGATGCCCAACTTTTTGTAGCATCAGCGTTTTTTTCCTGCATGGTGTGATCGCATCCCTGGCGCGCGCTGGTGTTCGGAAACGAGGCGGGGCGAGATTATGCAAAGGGAGAGACGATACATTTCGAAACCAGAAAAAAAACTTTCAGAGATGCCTGGGCTCACCATACGGATCATTTTGAGCACTATAACGGGTCTCTAGATTATCTGGGAGCCGAGTTATGAGTTTGCAGCCTCAATTTTGCAGCAAGGTTGCTGCAAAGGAGAAACATCGCAGCATCTTGGAATTTTTTTTCTGGGTAGTCAATGGGTAGATCTACAACTTCTGTTAAACTGGCACGTAGGAGATTTTTTTCCTCCGAGAGTTACTTTTTCGAAAAAGTGATGTTTAGTTGCGTCAGCACTATGCAATCCAGACGATTGGCTCCAAACACCGCAATAATGGCATCCGATTAGATAATGGATTGGCTAGCTACAATAAAATTTTCAGGTCAATTGCTCAACTAATGCGAAAGTTACACAAGAAAAACAAAGTGTACGAATACTTTCCGGCGCGACTGTATTTGTATTTATATGTTTGTCCGATGTGCTATTGCATACCTTTTGTAGGTCGGAAGATAAAATAGCGTTACAAGAGGCGAGAGTAGTGCGATAAGACTAGTGGACTGAATATACAAAGTTAAATGCAAAATATTAATTTGCAGTCAGGATGGAGAGGGTATCTTTTAAAATTTAAAATGATTTCACTCCGGAAAAAGGCACGTCATCATGCTTCAACAAGGAGGTTTCGAAATTTTCCTTACCATAATGACAGATCGGCGTACGGCCGTTGATTTAACTATTCCAGTTACATCGAGTAACCACAATGAAAGACCTAGAACTGCAGCAAATGGCAGCATCATTTGAATTGTGAGAGCGCGCAGAATTCGTTTCTCGTTGTGCCGATCCGAGGTTTTCTGAACATAGTCTAATCGATAAAGCCGAGCTCTCAAAGACTTAAAAATAGACGTTCAGTCAAATTCATAACTATAAAAGGAATAGAATTGAAGGAACTGCAAAATTATATTTTCCTCTCTTTGCAAGCACTTTGAGTGTAATAATCCGGAATTTGAAGATCCCTTCAATCTTACCATCTTTTCCAAAGCAGCAACCAGGTTTCCCCGGAGTATAATGACCACGAGGAAAGCGAGTGTGCACATAGCGCTGATTCCAACCACGCTGATTCGAGATAGGAGATTATCGTAGCCAGAGATAGGGCCGGATATATTGAGTTCGCTAGCTGTGAGATCGGTAGATTGCGGAAAAGTTCCAGCAATGTACATGAACATCTGCAAATGTTTCTGACACGCAAGATAACTCAATTCTTGTGAATGTAAGAGGGTCTCACGGTATTGATAGAGAGTGGAACTGTTGACACTGCGCAAATCGCGATCAATTTCCGCTCGATAACTCGATCGTCGATAGAAAGCGACGAAGAATTTCGAACTTTCCAGAGACGATATCCGAACGAGATAGCGAGCATAATAGACGACAGCCCCACTGCCCCTCCGTGAAGGGCTGTTACAACAGTAATTACAACTAATATTGGTAGCCGGTAGTTCTGTGTGGTGCCGTATATTTCGTCACTAAAACTTGGTTGAGGTCGCCTTGAAAAGAAAATGAAACAATGCGATAAAAATATGGCAGAGCTAAGCCAGTCTTTCTATAATAATATTTTATTAACTGAAAAAAACGTTTTACTAACAGAACAATGCGTGGCAAGTAGACGCCCCATGTAGACTGCATGGTCCATTAAACACGAACAATACAATACCCGTATCATTCGAGATTCTGCAACAATAACATTCTCATTTTGTTATTCTCATCAGAGGATATTTCTTTGGTTTTGCATTACTGCATAACCATCACTCATCGTACCTATTTCACAAAAATAACATTACTCGTATAAACTCGCCTGACCGTACACAACCAGCTGGTTACCGCAGCCACCACATCAATACACGAATTAGCAAGCAATATGACAGCATACGTGGTCATAGATTTAGGAGTTCTGTATTATGCGTTGTTTCTACTTCTAGGAAGTTGGAAAAAACAAAAGTTAAGCATTGGTAACAGTAATTTCGATAAAAAGGCCTGCTGCAACATGTCAGCAGGCTGGTTCGAAAAATGCAGTGCCAAGTGCAGCGCTAACGATTTTGTACTCGATTGTTTTGATTGGGTTCAGGTAACAGCACCGTACGGTCGTGCAGCTTCCGTATCTTGATACTATTCACATGTGTCCTGAACAAATGATACTAATAACAATCTAGTCACTCACCGAGCGCGAATTGCCGCAATCAATGTGATATTGGCTAGAAGAGAAGCGCCATCTAACACGGAAATGATCGCAAAATGAAGTCGGTCTTCGAAGCTGCTCATTCTATGAAACATTCGATCAGTATTCCGTATTGTTAGTATTATCGATCAGTATTGTTTTGGAGCTAACGATATTCAGATACCACTTCGAATTGCATTGAACCATACGACGCAACAATTTTCTAAACCAACAATAAATAGAAATAGACGTTCAGAGCTTTGGTGATCAATGAAATCTGGAGTGTTGTTATGGAGAGAAAATGAAGGATCTTGTAATTACTGTGATGTCTAATCCTGAAAAAAATACTTTCTCTCACGGCGTTTCTCACATTCAAACAAGTTCCTAGGCTGTTGCAAAAGTCTTGTCGCGTTTCGGGGTACGAACATCTTTATCCCTACCATCTTCAAAGATGAACCAATGAACTTGGGAATAGTCTACGTTTACACCACTAGTAGTCCTCTATAATTCGCGCAACTTATGGATACCACTCTCATAGAACGCTGGGGTCTATAATTTGAAGAAGCCGGTCAACTCGTTTACGATATCAACTCGGATCTTGAAGTGCTGTTCTCTGAGGAAGTTGGTGATGGTGGGGAACAAGTTATTTTCTTAGAGGGTAATGTCTGACGACTAAGAAGGATGGATTAGGATGGCGCTCCCATACGCCGCCAGTTCAGAATTGGTCGCCCTCGCAGTAAGGGGTCCAGCGATGCAATGTTGGAAGTAAACATTTGCCCACAATTCGCGTCTCTTATCGACGTTGATCTTGATTTATTATACATCAATGGTGCGCACCTGTGCTATGATAGTGGTGCCTTCGAGGAGCTCCCAGTACTGAGCGCCCCGGGTGCTCCACGAATTTCACAACATAATTTTTTGACTACCGAAAACTGTGTTTGGGAACATCATCTGCCCTCTAATCTGCATCAACCCACTGGTGTTTGGGTACAACGTTTTCATACTTTACCCATGCATAATCCCCAGTCACCATCTAGTCCAGACAGTTGAAGGCCCTTTGGATAATTAGGAAAATCAAAGACATATCCACCTTCAGAAAAATGACTAGATCCGAGAATTCGTAATAAATCAACCGTCCCATATTTTTCTTCTTTCCAATTTCGAGAACTCCCCAAAGTATGGTGGTAAAGTCGGCCCCTAGTGTGTCGCCCAGTTTGCACATCATTTGATAGGGGTCTGCTTCTTGCTCTGTGCACAGAGTGTTAAAATACAGATGGAGGATTTTCTGGATCGGTCCTCTTCGGCCTGAGAAAAGTCCTTATTCTGACTATCGATAGTCCAACTTTTCACAGTGTGCAAAGAGGTTGCTTATGACTGATGATTCATATCCACATGGCGTTCAAATCCGAGTGACTTTGAGCCAGACAGGAAGACGAACAAAACTACCTCCGAAAAGTGGTGAGGGACGTTAACAAAACAATTCGTATTTCTCCCTCAGAGAACTAGAAGGGACGAATCATAACCGTGCTTTAGATAGAAGGTATGGATTCCCTTTCTACTGTAAACTGGAAGGCACATTACAAAAAGAAACAATGCCGAGATAACCCGCGAAAGTGGACGCACAAAAAACGACAGGACTTTTGCGACAGCCTGATACATTAAGCTAAATCACTTGTCTCGTTATTACTTTTTTCAATTTTTAAAACTAAATAATTTAATAATATACAATTATTAAAAAAAAAATTTGTATAATAGAAATGTTTGTGAGCATTCAACTCACACGCAGTGGTGAAGAACGTGGTGTATTATATTATTTAGTGACATTCGAATAATAATAATACGTCATCATCATATATAATTACATCGTTATCACCCAACTGTCATGTTTTAACAATGTCACAATTAATTGTAAGATCACTGTAGTGATACTATACATTTCCCAACAAATGGGTGAATGAAGGCGCAATGAGAGTTCCTCTCGAACAAGAACGATGCACATATCTAGGGGCCACAACGTGGTCAGCAGAATTTACTAAGAGGGGTAACTTTAGTGTTAGCCTGTTGCTAGATGTCTGAATACGAATTTTCTTTTGTGTTTGACGCGATCTCTCATCTCTGAGCCGTGTTACACCTCCAAAACCACGCGACTTCAAAAATTTGCACACTCAACTTTTTCCAACGCGTCTTCCCGGTGTATATTTATATTTATTATTTCTCTTATTTCGTGTGAATGTTGTTTATAACTTGGAGACTTGGTAAGCTTTTTGACATGATTTATCTTGATGTGCATGACCAGAGTGGGAGAAGCGGGTTGATCAATTGGGTTTATCCGTCAAAACGCCCGGATAAACCCTATTGATCTACCCGCTTCTCCCACTCTGGTCATGCACATTCAGAACAAGGTGAATGGTAGAGTGCGAAATGTGAGACCACGGTCTCTTCATTTTGCACACTCTCTCGTCTGTCGACCGGTCTAGAGAGTGCGCAAAATGAAGAGACCGTGGTCTCACATTTCGCACTCTAGTGAATGGTGTTGTTGTATTCGACTGTTGCGTTGTTAGAATGTTTCATTGTCAGTGGAATTATCTCCATTATGAAATTGGTCAACGAAGCGATGTTGTTTGTTTACTTTCCGTCTTTTGGACTGTTATCGATTGCGAGCGGCGCAGTTCTCCGGAGAAGACAAAGCGATGGATGGCCCTTCAATGATTTTTTATTATTTTTTTAATGACATATATATCACATTCGATAAGACAAAGCGATGGATGGCCCTTAACAGCTATTATATTTTGAAAATGAAAATGAAATGTATGTGCTGAAATTACGCTCACAATTGATAAGGCCGTACGAAACAGAGCGTGAGCAACGGATTCGTCACAGTCGGGATAGCGGAAATCTGGAATGCATCCCGCTGAATGCATGCAAACGAAGAACAATTAAACAATTTCGCATAGTGGAGTGATTTAGAAATAGCAACAGATTGTGGGTGTACGGTTATGAAATCGAAAACAAAGATAGCTATTCTAATGCATGTTTTATTTATATGTTACAACAATTTGAAATTGTTCTTAAATGCTATCTGGAACAGAACAACATACTCTGATTTGTAAAATAATTTTTTTTGGTCCACCTATTTTTTGAGGAAATATAATTTTTGTCTTTTTTGCGTTCCATCATTTGATGAGATCAATACACTAGGTTTGAATGTTCGGTTTTCTTGAAACGGACTCTCACTTACCCTTTGGCAGTCATTCACCGTGAAAGGAAACGTAAAATAGAGGCAATGTTCCGTCTAAAGAAAAACAGCCCGTTTTGGGAGTAGAAATATATTCACTGTGAGACTAAAAATGAAAAGGATATGGGATAAGTTAGATGGGAATGTTTCTATTTCTGTTTTTACGAGTTCCGCTTTTCCAATTTCTTCACATTGGCTGCTCTCTCGAAAGCGGCCGTTTTCCGTGAAACGGAGAGAAATGCCAGGGAGTAGGGGGAAGTCCGTTTCACCGAAATGGAACCCGAACGGGCAACCCTACTGCTCACATCGTATCCCAATCCTTTAATGTCGACGGAGTGTCGATTGAAGGCGATTTGTGCCACAGCCAGAAGGGCTACGAAGAGTACCGTGGAAAAGGGAATTATCGCGTGAATCGTTAGAACCTCAATATGGACTGGCATTTCGGCTTGGGATCGTTACGCGTGAATTTTTGATTTCTTCTTAGAAAATATTTGTTTTCGAATATCGACTCCCACTATGGTGCGGACAATGTTTCTCCCTTGTTTTCACTTCTAGTCGGCTAAGGTACTAGACGCGTCGGTATAGATCAAAATGAGAGGAGTCTGTTGTGCAGAATGGGGATATGAGAGATCGACCCATCTAGTCGCTTTTTCGACTAGAAGTGAAGACTAGGGAGAGACACTGTCCGCACCGTAATTAATATATTTCAATTTTAAACAGATACGTTCATGACATGGACTACTAGTGTGTACTCTCTTTCTATACCTCGACGTGTCTCTTGTTTTGTCATTTTCTCTCGCCAGCGGAATGTGTGTTTAGCCGTGGAAAGTTTTATTATTTTAGACGAGTGTTCGTGATCTTGTAATAGCCAACCTTCGCTATCGACTCGTGCGTGCGTCGGGTCGCGTTGCTCATGCTGTGAAATATGACACAATGTTGTTCATTTAGTAGCATTTCTCGCAAAAATCTACCTGATGCTGCAAGCAGTTTCATTTTCGAAAGAGAAGGCATTGAGACGTTAGAAGACCAGAGCTGCTTATTGGTGAGCGGGCTTACTTTTCTGCGTGCAAAGATAATGTAGAGCGGGGCGCACATCGGGACGGTAGCAAGGTAGCCAATGAAGAATACCGCCGCTGGCTCGTGGATACGCGCATAACCTGATCGCCACATCGCTATCATGACTCCTTTTACGACTTTTTATGGCTGATACTCAAATTCCGTAAAATTCCGTAAAAATTATTTTCATCGAATTAAAATCTTGTTAAGCCGCTTTTTTGAACCGTAAATCTGACCAGCAAACACTGATCACACCTTGAAATGCGCATCCAGCAGCATAGCCTCGTTTGTAGACTTGATCTACGATATTGGCGAGTTCTTCGCGAGAACTGATGGTGTATGCAAATCCGGCTATATGCAAGGCGTGCGGCGCGAAGATAACCAACAAAAGTGCCTGAAGGCGCCACGCTCCGACCGTGCCCTTCTCAGTCAGTATGCGCGTCCTGCATTGATTGACTAATTGTTTTGATACATCCATGAAGGGTGCGACGGCAAGTATGTATTAATGAAGAAAAACATAATTAACATGCGGTGCGGTGCGGGGTATGGTAATTAAACATTTCCAAGAAATGCAAACCAAAATTCTCTCAGTTCATCTTTAGTTATTATGGGTGGTATATGGTCCTATAGAAATTGGCAGGTCCCCCTCGCTGGCTGGCAGTCGCTGGGAATACCCACCCATACACCTTACCTGTACCAGAAGCACACGGCCACTATTGCTGTGGAGTGTGACATGACCACGTGCATGAAGTCGGCTGCGAGCGCGCAAAACTGGTCGGAAATCAGACGGCACGGTCCGTGGGAGATGCACAACGCGCTTGTCGATGTGAGGAACAGTCGAGGATCGAGAAGTAGATGAGTGAATATCGAAAACAATTCACATAGGGACGTATTCAGAAGGAGCACGGAGTATTCCTAAAATGGAGCATTTCAGAAGCGGTTGGAATTTTTTATCGAGGAGGAACTCAAGAAATCAAATGACAGTATTAGGATACTGGAAGATAATTACATTGGAAAACCATGTGAACTACATTGTCCTCTTTTCTTAATTCTTTCTCTTCATCCTCGTGGTCATAGCTCATTCGTTGTTCATTTTATTTCGACCGGTCTGGAGAGTGTGTAAAATGAAAGGGACGTGGTCTCACATTTGGCACTCTACTGTCTACCTGCATCGCTTTGGGCGTTCTCGTGGCGATCACAAAAATGGCGAGGATGTTCGCAGAAGACGATGAAAGAGTGGAGGGCGTAGTGAATCATTTTGGACGAGACGTTTAGTTGGCGCGACGTCAAGAAGTGGAAAGGAAATGCTGTCAAAATAAAGTGGATTCGACGAACCAGGAAAAATACGCAGCACAAATCATTTTTTTATGTTTTGTTTTTTTTAAATATGCACTCCATACTAGAGAATGATATTTACGCACGAATCCAAGAAAACATAACTACAATATTTGAATAAAATCGAATCCGGAAAAAAAGTAATTTTGGCGCCTAGCGTGTTCTGCGAATTTCTCTGGAAAGATATATAAGGCATAGAGGCAGGCCGGGTAGCGCAGTGGTTGTGTGCTAGACTGCGAATCGAATGGTCACAAGTTCGACCCCCCCGTGTCTGCAGATCGACCCAAGCATCTCAGGGTGCGCAACACAAGTTGTAAACAAATGAGATTACAAGATCAAAACATCGTTGTTTACAATTTGTAATTTTCTCTTCATTTCGCCGATTTACAGTCCGGTCACATCTCCCCCTGAAAGCATTTCGCCCCGCGCGCCTCCGGGCGCCCCCAAACGACCCCCTCGCTTCTAGTGCTCTGGATAAAAATATATTTGAGGTAAACTCTGTGTGATCGGTATCAGCACCGAATTCCTGAACAATTTGTGTTTTTAGAATTTTTATAAAAAATTAAATAAATGTGTATATTTTATTTTTTATATTTGTCAGCTTCGAATCATATATGTGACACAGTGAACGTATACGGTATGCGGAAATTTGAAGTTTGTAGTTTGAACTGGAATTTTGCCAATTCTACTCCGACCTCGCATTTTCATTTTATTTAGTGTTTCTTTGTGGTTGTTGCCTTTCCCTCGCCCATTTCTCTGTCATTCTTTGCTAATTCTACCGCCCAGACCTCTCCTCGTCCCATCCGCACCATTCAAGGAGGCCGTCGACTCCGGACCCGGCCGGGATCGCCTCCGTTCGAGTCAGGTTCGGGGTTCAACCCTTGTTTCCTTTGGTGCTTTCTGTGCGGTGTCTGCTTGTGGTCAATTGCAGTCGCTTCCGTGCCATTCGCGCGGATTTATCAAGATCAATTCATCATTCACAACTCAACAAATGTGACAATAAACGGAATAACAACGAAGAGATGGAGCCAACTACTGCATTACAAGGTGAACTCAATTATTATACTTCCACTTATCCACGATGGGTCCCCCATTGCACCTCTTGATGTGCTCCATATTTTCGATAACATGGGTGATGTGGGCTCGGCATCGCTCTTTCGTAAGAATGTTCTGCCAATAGAAGAGTGCAGCGTCCTGGATTGCCGACCGAGTCTTGGGGTTTCTGTTCTTTCCAATCCAGTGCTTCATATCCTTCCATACGTACTCGATCGGATTCATATCCGGTGAGGCGGGTGCCCAGGGGGCCGTTTTGATTCCCCACTCGGTGATTTTGGCCTTGGTGTCCTTGGCAGTGTGGCAGGGAGCCATGTCTTGTTGAAACACTGCTCGAACTCTTCCTTTCCAGTTGTCGATGAACGGGAGAAGGAAATCCTCCAGAATCCCGATGTAGCCGTGAGCGCCCAATGTCTCTCCTTCTTCGAGGAATGTGATCGGTCCAGGACCATCCCAGGTAATTGCTGCCCAAACCATTAACTGAAATTTAATATTGTGTAAATGGACATCATTTGGAAAATACCTTTTTTGCGAACTTTCGCACTCCGGTGAGCCTCCTCTTGTCGTACTTGTTTGACGTGGTGATCATACGACGGTTCCCTCCAACTTGGACGATGCATTCGTCTGACCAAATCTGATGTTAAAAATTAATATATTTAATTATATTAGTTACTACCCAGTCACGGAACGTCTCCTTGCTCTCCAAAAGCTCGTGGACGTAGTTGAAACGCTTTGACGCTTGCTGAGGAGTAATATCGGGCACATTTCTGAAACAAATGAAACCGTGGAATACGATAAATCGATAAATTACTGACATCTCGGGATAACACTTCAATCCTCCTGCATGTTTCAGGTTCCTCAAGACTCCACGAGTAATGTTGATTCCGTGATGCATCTCGAGGTCTTTCACAGCCTGACAAGATTACGGTAAGTTATCGATTGGAAGTACGGTAAGTTATCGATTGGAAGTACGGTAAGTTATCGATTGGAGGTACGGTAAGTTATCGATTGGAGGTACGGTAAGTTATCGATTGGAAGTACGGTAAGTTATCGATTGGAAGTACGGTAAGTCAGGAAATTCACTTGTCGTTCGGTCAGCGTTCCATCCACATCGTCAATCTCAAACATCTTCTTAACGAGTTCGACCACCTCCGTTGTTCGATCACCCAGCACGTAGCTCCTGATTAATATCAATTATTTTTTCGATGTAATTATATTGTACCTGTATGGAGATACCACTCCTTCCTGCTCCTCGACCCCCTTTTTGAATTGAGTGAGAACTGAGGAGTAAGAGATTGATATCTTCTGTCCAACCATGAATTCGTGCACTTTCTTCGCCGATAAACCCACGATTCTCTTCGTATGAATGATTTTATTGATACAGTGAGCACATGGAGTGGCGGGAGACTCCTCATCGTCACTCATTGTATCTGTATTATGAACATGTATTACAGTAATGATAGCACGACAAGTAATAAATACATTCATATTCAACAAAGTGTAATAAAAAGTGATATTCCTGGAGGAGAACGTCATCATGAATCAGTTCGTGATCGATGTCTAAATCATCATTTACCATAATCTGCTCATTGATTTGCATTGATTCAACATGTCTGCCATTCATTTCCATCGATTTTCATGTTTTTTTTCTTTTTCTTTATTAATTTTTCTCAATTTGTCATTTGTATTACTGTACTTATGTCCTCATATGCTCCTTTCATGGCTGCTGATTTTGTTCTCGTACGCCACGATATGGCTGCTGATTTTGTTCTCGTACGCCACGAAGATGAGGAGAAATATGCTTTAATACGAAAGCATACTGTAGTCCACGGGAAGGTCATCCCCCAGTCGTCAGTGACCTACAGAGTGGATAATGGTCCTCTCTTCAGCCGAATTGTGATGCATTCGGGTTCGAAGGGTGCATGCCTTGCATTCTTAACCAATCTGGGAAAAGGTGAGTCTTCTTACACAGTTGCCATAGATCCTTTCATAGGAAACAACACGGATTACTGTAGCTATTTCTGTACACTCTGGATACTGTACATTATTGATTTCAGAATTGTGCGACGATTCTGACCTACTTGGCGACCTACCGGAGGGGCGTCCCCAGAGAAAGAGAAGTGAGAATCGGTGTATTCCACACTGTCAATGATTTACTTTAGCACTCTCGAATGCTTCTTCATTTTCTACGCCCTTCCAGCAGAAGCTGAAGAGAGTCAAGGGTATGTGTCATGATCACTAGGCAATACGTTTCATTTTTTTCAGAGGAGCCAGTCGATACTAGCAAATCGTTGAGAAGTGCAATCGATAAGAAGAAGCCGGTTGGAGGAAGGTACAACACTTTATGAACTATGTCGTACATATAAAGCAATCGATTGCAACAAAAAATAAATAAAATGATCACAGGATGGGCTACATCCCCAATCTGGCACGCTCGCCTTCGCCTGTCGTCCCGTCGACATCAGTCGTCCCTTCGACTCCTCCCACTCCAGCCGCACATGCAGCTCCTGCAGCACCTGCAGCACAAGCAGCTCCTGCAGCACCTGCAGCACTTGCAGTCCAAGGAGCGACTGCAGTTGTGCAGCCTGCTCAATCTGCAGCGGCCGCAGCGACGTCGCCTGAAGTGATGTTTTGTTTCGATTGATTCACTCTTATTGTTTATACATTTATCGATTTTTATTCAGCTGAGTGCTATTATGGACACCCTCCGCTCATTAATCGACGGACGGGATCAAGATAGAAGAACTCTAGAATCTATTAGCGACCGAATGCTTTGCCGAGCCGCACCAGCATGTTTGTTTATCTATTTTTAAATTAAAACATGTTACATAATTGATTTGAGATGATGGACCCACATTCATGTCGAAAGAAGATGTGGCTCACCTTTCGATGATGGAGCAGTCGGACATCGCCTTCGTGAGAGAGCTCTTCGATGGAATCGCCAACGACGAGGAGGAGAAGAGACTTAAAGTCAAGATGAGGGAGAGAGTTAAGAGTCGGTTCGTCATGGAGGTAATTGATGATAGGGGGCTCATTGCTTATATACATAATTCAGCAGTATCGCCTGTTTCGCCATCCGCAGCCAGCCAACTTCGTATCTGACTGGAAGTCAGTAGTTAGAAGGTAGGTCAAACGTGTGACAAAACAAAGGACTATTTCATTCAGATATGAGGCGAATATCGGCCGACGAGAGAAAAGGGCAGCAGAGAAGAGAGGATCACAGGCTCTTCCTCCCCCTTCCGATGCTCTTGCTAATTAAATTAAAAGTTTCCAATTGTTCACCTCATATTACTGTCGTTGCCTCCTTTTCCATTTTCGTGTCTTGTGAAGATATAATGATGAATTGATCTTGATAAATCCGCGCGAATGGCACGGAAGCGACTGCAATTGACCACAAGCAGACACCGCACAGAAAGCACCAAAGGAAACAAGGGTTGAACCCCGAACCTGACTCGAACGGAGGCGATCCCGGCCGGGTCCGGAGTCGACGGCCTCCTTGAATGGTGCGGATGGGACGAGAGGTCTGGGCGGTAGAATTAGCAAAGAATGGCAGAGAAATGGGCGAGGGAAAGGCAACAACCACAAAGAAACACTAAATAAAATGAAAATGCGAGGTCGGAGTAGAATTGGCAAAATTCCAGTTCAAACTACAAACTTCAAATTTCCGCATACCGTATACGTTCACTGTGTCACATATATGATTCGAAGCTGACAAATATAAAAAATAAAATATACACATTTATTTAATTTTTTATAAAAATTCTAAAAACACAAATTGTTCAGGAATTCGGTGCTGATACCGATCACACAGAGTTTACCTCAAATATATTTTTATCCAGAGCACTAGAAGCGAGGGGGTCGTTTGGGGGCGCCCGGAGGCGCGCGGGGCGAAATGCTTTCAGGGGGAGATGTGACCGGACTGTACAAGTTGTAAACAAATGAGGGGGCGGGGCGCCGCCCAAATTCTTTTCTTCGTCAGAAATACATTATAATCGAATTGCAACATGAACAATGGGTACATTGAAATGGTTGAAATGGGATCTACTGTCAGCAAACAATATCGAATCAGTGGTGATCACAAATATTTCGCTAATATCTTGGAGGGAATTTCTTCTAGCCAAAACTTCTAGCCAATATTGACTGTATTGCTCTCCTTCTTGTCGGAATAAGAATCATTTCCGTCTAATTTTTACGTCTACTTCCTCCTCGTCTTCCGTTCGACCATTTTTAAAGTGGCAACGATCGCTGCAGATTCAATCTTTAGCAATCTCAATATTATTCATTTCGATTTCGATATTTTTGCTTGGAAATTGTTATTCCATTTTTTTGGCATCTATTCTGACAGCTCCCTAATTTCACCCACCTTTTTTCGCAATTTCTGCGATGAATAGCGCGTAAACTACCATGTGGGATACTGTAGAGGTGCTAAGCAGCCCCCACTCGGGATGCGCTGCCTCAGATTCACGATTAGGTACCGTAACAAAAACGCGGATACTGAAATTTCTTGCAGTACCTAGGATTGCGCTGAGTCAGAATCATGACTAGGGTTGCACGTTCGGTTTTCGTGAAACGGACTCTCGCTTACCCTCTGGCAGTCTGTCACTGTCTAACGGCGAGGGGAGGGAGAAGAGGCTGTTTCACGGAAAAAGGCCCATTTTGGGAATAGTAATGAATTCACTGTAAGACCCAACAGACTCAAATTAAACGCGATAAATTGGATAGGTATCCTGCTCCCATTTCTGATTTTTCTACAATTTCCGTTTTTCAATGTTTTTGCCGTTCCGGTCGCTATTTTTTCGCGTTTTCCTTTTTGCTTGAATCTTCTCATAAATACTTACTCCAATATAAAATCACTTATTTTATCTTTAGCAATATATTAATTTTACCCGTATTCCGAAATTCCCCATAAACAAAAAAGTGCCCGGAAATATGAATAATGCATAGTTCATTTTAAAGTTTGAGCCCCGGGTGATCACTTTGAACGAGTTGTGCCGGATTCCTCAAATTTCACTGCGGTCTTACAGAGAACGCGTTTTAAATAAAGTATAAAATTAAACTGCTCTTGTTCAAAAAATATAAATAATAAATAAATCATTTCTTGATATAAACAGTATTTTGTATACGGTATAACTACAGTAGGATCGATTGATTTTTTGAACGCGACGAAAAGCGTTTTCCCTGCATTTTGAATTTTCCGAATTTATTCTTAGTTTTCTAGCGTAATATCCTCTCATTTCCAATAAGAACTCACTTCTAGCCTCGGTAGCGTCCATTACATCGAGAAAATCGATATCGAGCCTCGCAGAGAGAGCACCGGTCGCTACATGCAATAACCAAGCTACACAATGCCGCCCGAATACAGCACAGTGCACGGGAACACAAAATATGCAAAAACTCACAATATCAAAGCAGAAAAGAGTGAAATAACTGCCCGGTAACGGGAGCCTCGGCGACGTCAGCACTGCCAACGCGCTAGCTCCAAATGAGCCAACAATTAGTTTACAATTTGTAAATTCATATTTGTTTACAACTTGTAAATTCGTTTGTTTACAACTTGTAATCGCAATTTCGGCTGTTTACATTTGTTTACAACTTGTGTTGCGCACCCTGAGATGGGGGTTAAGAAATGTTGGCAGTGATCGGTAAATCAGCGAATTCATATTGATCGTATTAGCGAGTCGAGATTGTGTGAAAACACGAGATTTGTAAGTGTATCATACACTAGGTGTCATATCTCACAATGAGTGTAAGGTACACTCAATAGTTATTTTGTAACCTGTAAAAATCGTCTAAAAATAATTTGACAAGAGTTATTAGATGATACAAGGCTAACATCAGGCTAATTCTGGCCACTCTTCGTGCCGGACAATTCTGGCCACTCTTCGTGCCGGGCGTGAGTTAACATACGTCGATCAGAAGAATCGGCGACGACAAAGGTGTTTTCAAGTATCAACGACGACGACGGGAAACGAGTCTCTACATACATACATACATATTTATCCTGACATCAAGGCAAGGGCCTGCAGGAGGTATCATTCGGGGGCAGAGGTGGTCGGGATCTTCGAATTCGAGGCAACTCCTTGATTGCAATCATTGCTATTCATTGGTCAATATCCATTTTCAACTTCCGACTAATTCTCTCAATGCTTCGGTGCCAGAATGATTGAACATTGCCCATTTATAATAATATGTTTAAATCTCTCAGAGTCTGAGTGTTGCGTTGTTAGAATGTTTTAATGGAATTATCACCATTTGAAAATTGGTCAATAGAGTGCGAAATGTGACACCACGGTCTCTTCATTTCGCACACTCTCTCGTCTATCGACCGGTCTAGAGAGTGTGCGAAATGAAGAGACGGTGGTCTCACATTTCGCATTCTATTGGTCAACGGAGAGATGTTGTTTGCTTACTGTCCTTCTTAAGGACTGATATCGATTGCGAACGGCGCAGTTCTCGAGAGAGAAAACGATGGATGGCCCTTCAATGATTTTATTTATTTATTTTTTAAATAATGAAATATATATCACATTCGATAAGGCCGCACGAAACAGAGCGTGAGTATCGGATTGGTCACAGTAGGGATTGCGGAAATCTGAAATGCATCTTGCTGAATGCGCAAGAAAAATGACTTAATTTCGCATTGAGTAATTTAGTAATAGTGCTGGTCATGGGTGTACGGTTGTGCAAACGAATAATCGTCAGCTAGGAGATGTGTGACGTATTAGTCTGCCACAACAAGTTGAAATTGTAGAAAAATGGTATCTGCTAGTTGAAGAACATACTATGATTTGAACAAATCAATTTTTTTTCAAATTTGGATTGGCTTATCCTTCTTGTATTTGGTGATCTCAGGCACTTTGCTTTTTTTCTTTTAAGAGGGCAGTATTAATGAGTGCAATACACCATTCCTGCTCACTAGAGTGCGAAATGTGAGACCACGGCCTCTTCATTTCGCACACTCTCTCGTCTATCGACCGGTCTAGAGAGTGTGCGAAATGAAGAGACGGTGGTCTCACATTTCGCATTCTATTGGTCAACGGAGAGATGTTGTTTGCTTACTGTCCTTCTTAAGGACTGATATCGATTGCGAACGGCGCAGTTCTCGAGAGAGAAAACGATGGATGGCCCTTCAATGATTTTATTTATTTATTTTTTAAATAATGAAATATATATCACATTCGATAAGGCCGCTCGAAACAGAGCGTGAGTATCGGATTGGTCACAGTAGGGATTGCGGAAATCTGAAATGCATCTTGCTGAATGCGCAAGAAAAATGACTTAATTTCGCATTGAGTAATTTAGTAATAGTGCTGGTCATGGGTGTACGGTTGTGCAAACGAATAATCGTCAGCTAGGAGATGTGTGACGTATTAGTCTGCCACAACAAGTTGAAATTGTAGAAAAATGGTATCTGCTAGTTGAAGAACATACTATGATTTGAACAAATCAATTTTTTTTCAAATTTGGATTGGCTTATCCTTCTTGTATTTGGTGATCTCAGGCACTTTGGCACTTTTGCTTTTTTTCTTTTAAAAGGGCAGTATTAATGAGTGCAATACACCATTCCTGCTCACTAGAGTGCGAAATGTGAGACCACGGCCATTTCGCACACTCTCTCGTCTATCGACCGGTCTAGAGAGTGTGCGAAATGAAGAGACGGTGGTCTCACATTTCGCACTCTACTGCTCACATCGTATGCTAATCCCTCAATGTCGGCTGAGTGTTGATTGACGAAAACTTGCGCCACCACGAGCGTCGAAATACAGAACACCATGCCAACGGGAATTATCGCGTGAATGGTTAAGACCTGAACATGGACTTTTTCTGCATAATAAGTGGACGTCAGTCGCAACATCATTCGTTGAATAATTGTACTATATTTGTTGCTAACCTCTAATGCTGCGCAAATTTCATGGGTGGAAAGTGGAAACCCGTTTATCCACCTTTGCACAACTTTTTTCGTAATCAAGCTACAGTTTCCAAACTCGATAAAGGAATGGTAAAACACGTTTGGAACATTTTCCATTTTGATTGAAAACATTTCGTTCAGTTTGAGCTTAGTTACACGAGTTTTCCACTTTTTGATGGGGACATTTCCCAGATGAAATTTGCACAGCATTAGAAACGAATTTTCGAATATCCACTCCCATAATGATAAAGTTGACCTTTGCAATCGATTCGTGCGTGTGTCGAGTCGCGTTGCTCATCTGCTGCCGCTTCTGCGCCATTATCGCGACCAACTGCGAGATATAATAAACCGTTATTCATTAAGTTGATCAATTTAAAATTTGAAAAGTAAGGGCGGATATTTTGCGCATTCTCCGGTATCTTTCTTCGTCAAAATATCAAACTTTCCCACATGACAATACTACACATCCACTTATTGGAAAGCATTCTGACGTTTCTTCGTTCGCAAATAATGTAGAGCGGGGCGCACAACGGGACCACCACAAGGTAGCCAATGAAGAATGCGGGTGCCGGCTCGTAGGTGCGCGCATAACCTGATCACCACCAATTTATCATTACTGATTTTTCGGCTTTTCAAGGCTGAAAATTGCGAACTCGAATCCCAAAATGTCTTTTTATAGAATTGGGAATTTATTTTTTTTATAGAATTGGGAATTTATTTTTTTTATAGAATTGGGAATTTATTTTTTTCCTACATACGTTGTAAATGAAACATTTTGGTTGTTTGGTAACGTAAACCTATTCAACAAAAACTGGTACACCTTGAAGCGCGCGTTCAGCAGCATATCCTTGTTCGTAGACTTTCTCCATGATTCGGGCTAGTTTCGAGAACTGGTGGTGTACGCGAAGCCGGCTATATGCAGGACGTGCGGCGCGAATAGCGCCAACAAAAGTGCCTGAATGCGCCACACGCCGACTGCGTCCTTTTCAGTCAGTATGCGCTTCCTGCATTGATTGATTTATTGATTTGTATGAACCCGCTAAGGGTGTCCGGTCAAGTATCGAATAATGAAGAATAATAGAAAAATAACATGGGGCTGGGTAAAAGGTAAAGGTAGTTCCGTCTTCAGCATACTTTCATGCGCGGAACAATGCGCTTTTCAGTGTGCACGCAAAGTGTGCGGGGTATCAAACTTAAAGATTACCATGGAAAGCAATCTAAAATACTGTCCATTAATCATTCGTCATGAATACGTATCTGCTCAAATTTATTGTGTCCAATGGTTACTAGCAGGTTCCCTTGGACAGGTATATTTACATTTCTTCTCAGTCACCTTGGGAATACCCACCCTCGCATCGTACCTGTACCAGAAGCACACGGCCACTATTGCTGTAGAGTGTGACATGACAACGTGCATGTAGTCGGTGGCGAGCGCGCAAAACTGGTCGGAAATGAGTCGACAAGGCCCGTCGGCTATGCAAAACGCGCTTGAAGACGTGAGGAACAGTCGAGGATTGAGAAGTACGTGGGTGAATATCGATAACAACTCGCTTAGGGACGTGTGCAGAAGAAGTACGGAGTACTCCTAAAATGGAGCATTTCAGAAACGATAGAAATTTTTTATCGAGGAGGAACTCAAGAAAGCAAATGACGGTATTAAAGTTCTGGAAGATAATTACATTGGAAAACCATGTGAACTACATTGTCCTCTTTTCATAGTTCTTTCTCTTAACCCTCGTGTTGAATTTAAAATACGACTAGAATTTTGCTTTATCGAACCGCAAGAGGGCATAACTCAAGGCAAAAGTGAGGGTATTAGAGCTAATCGAAGATAATTCCTTTCGAAAACCCCTGTCACTCTTCGTTCGTTCTCACCACCCTCGCAGATTGAACAGATGTGTTCCATCTTAAAGGAGGAGTTCCACGAACATTAATGATCACTTCTCGACAGCCCCAATACCGTATACCGGAATTAGAAAATGGAGCGCGCACGCTCGAATTAGGGGCAATTTCTAATTGAACCGTTGCGAAAGCAGTTTGAATTGGAACCTCTTAATTATCGCAGAGATATTTCCTCATACAAATTTATTCACTCCTTATTCTCTCCTCAAAGCATTGTCACCCCCTCTCTTCTTTTCGAACATCGCCTCTCTCGTACGCGAGGTGCTACTCGTAAACTCTATCCCCTGTTCCGAGCCACAGATAATCTGTCTAAAAACTTCATTTCTCATCGAACTTATTCATTGCTCAATTCTCTGCCGAAAGGAACTCTTTCCCTCTCGTCAACATTATTTCTTAAACATATTGCACCCCTTTTACCCGTCTCTTATCTTCTCTAATCTATTCTCTCTCCTTCTTTTATCCTAACTCAGCTCGGGTCGTCGAATCGCGATGACATCTACCCTCTCTTCGACATTTCGCCGTTTTATATTGTCGCCTACCAGTTCCTAGCTACTGGTTTTTTTATGTTCGCACAATTTACTTTGTTGCAATAAAGATATATATATATATATATATAAAGCTGTTATATATTTTAAACTGAAATCAGAAACTATCCACGGGGGGAACAATATTATATTGTAGGCAGCTTCATGTTACATAGATTTCAAATATTTAGCGTCCTAACACGCGTTGCCTGTCTTTTATTCGCTCTTTTGCGGCCAGTGGATCGATAATATCTCGCTTTAAAACGCGTTCTCTGTAACAGCGCAGGGAGGGTGGCACAACTTTTCAAACTGATCGTATCGAGCTGAAATTTTCAGTGTATGATTCCTATAGGTAGAGCACACTTATGTAAAATTTTTAGGTCGGAGCTCCAACTTTTGGATCTCCAGATCTTAAAATTTCAAAGTACTTTTACCGTCACATGCTATACACGGTTCGAAAGAGGATCAAAAGTTGTTCCGAGATCCCTATTTTCGTTTGATTTGGACGATCGGGGATCGAGATAATTTGAAAATTCTAAAATTTTCACGATTTTTCCAAAAATAATGTATTTAAACATCATTTGTCCTCCTCAAAACTATGCTCAATCGATTCCCCTTGCCAAAATACATATTAGTAACTGAGAAAATATTAAAATTTCTGTCCCCAAATTAGTCGTATGAGCCATCTCCTATCACCCGATCGTCGACGCGAGTTCGAATCCACCCCGGAACAAAATTTTTTGCAACTTTTTTTCTTCATAAATTTGGATGTTTTCGCACAAAATGTACATTTTAGAGCAAATTTGGCTCATTGAACCTTCGTTTGCCAGCGATATGTTTGAATTTTCGTTTGCCAGTGATATGTTTTAGTTTTGAATTTTCCAAACTGCTCTCTTTATTTTAGCAGGGGACAGTGGAAAAATACGGAATAAAAGATTCGGAAATGTAAAAAAGACAGATAATGTGCACATGGAATAATTCGTTGCCAATTATATTGTTTTGCTGACTTATTAGAGTCGGAGGGACAGGGAAGCGATGAAGTAAATGTAGTAAGGAGTGAATAGGTAAAATTGAAAGAATGTTTGCATGGTGGATGTGGGTTACGAATACGACTTACAAGCAGAAAATAAAATTACTTTTCATACATGCCATGGCCGAGGTGAGGATGTTCGTCCATTAATTTTAAATATATGAAACGTAATACATTTTAGTTGCCGAGGTCGTGCATGAAAAGTAAGAATTTTTTCTTTGTGTAGTGTAATCAATTGGCAGCATAATAGAAAGTTGATTTCAAAACTACGTCGATAATTTCTGTGCTCTTAGTAAGATTTGCTATTTTCAGTGCTTAGCCGCAATTTTGGACTCTTTCCTACATGGAGTTGGGATGACACTAGATGTCTTCAGTAGTTTTGTACAGTAGTTTTGGACTCCACATTCACTTTGTGGTCGTTTCCAAAATTATTTTGGAATACGCCAGAGTTGAGATAATGAAAAACCCATTACATTTACATTCCCGAATCTTTTATTCCGTATTTTTCCACTGTCCCCTGCTAAAATAAGCAAAGAGAGCGGATTGGAAAATTTAAAACTCCGACATCACTGGCAAACGAAGGTTCAATGATCCAAATGTGCTCCCAAATGTACATTTTGTGCGAAAACATCCAAATTTATCAAGAAAAAAGTATTTTTGTTCCGGGGTGGATTCGAACTCGCGTTGACGATCGGGTGATAGGAGATGGCTCATACGACTAATTTGGGGACAGAAATTTTAATATTTTCTCTATTACTAATATGTATTTTGGCAAGGGGAATCGATTGAGCATAGTTTTGAGGAGGACAAATGATGTTTAAAGGGAGAAATACCCTTAGAAAAAAACCTAGAGATTGACCTCTCCTCCTCTGTCTGTCTTGGAGAGAGAACAGACATTGGGGAATCGGGGAAACGAGAGATTGGGGAATCGAGGAGGGGCCAGAGATACGAGAGGAGAAGAGAGACTGAGTAGATCAAAGAGAGTGCGAGAGAGGAGAGGTGACCTCGCATCCAGGGAATCACACTAGTCCGGAAAAGGGAAGGAAAGTTTGTTGTTTCGTGGTGAGACCATTGAAATTCGCGCGAATTCAAACATGGGGTAACTCTCCCTTTAAATACAGTATTTTTGGAAAAATCGTGAAAAATTTCGAATTTTCAATTTATCTCGATACCCGATCGTCCAAATCAAACGAAAAATGAGGATCTCGGAACAACTTTGTATCCTCTTTCGAACCGTGTATAGCATGTGACGGTAAAATAACTTTGAAATTTTAAGATCTGGAGATCCAAAAGTTGGATCTCCGACCTAAAAATTTTACAGAAGTGTGCTTTACCTATAGGAATCATACTCTGAAAATTTCAGTTCGATACGATCAGTTTGAAAAGTTGTGCCAGACCCCTTTAGAGCACACGTCGCTGTTACAGAGAGTGCGTTTTAAAGACTACGATAGGACTTTGGATGAATTAGTATACGTTAGGGTGAACGTCCCCAACAAGCCTGCGTTGGCAGTCTATGTGACCGTTTTAGGCATTTATGGATAGATTTCCAGAATCAGTTCCAATTTATCTTATAAGAAATCCCCGGTGTACCTGCATCGCCTTGGGAGTTCTGGTTGCGATCACAAGAGTGGCAAGGACGTTCGCTGGTGTACCGAAGAATATGATGAAAGTGTGGAGGGCGTAGTGAAGCATTTAGGTTCAGTAGGTTCAGTAGGTCGACGTCAAGAAGGAGAGGAGATGCAGTCACAATAAAGCGTATTCGGCGAATTGGAAAACTAACAAACTACGAGCACAAATCATTTTTTTAATATTTTGTTTTTTTTGAAATTTAGTCCATAATTGAGTATGATAAGTCCAAAAAAACAAATATCAGAATACAATATCTGAATAAAATTGAATCCGGAAATGCCGGCGCTTTTCGTATTCTGCATTTCATCTGGAAAGATATATACAGCGTATAAAGGATATTAGTTTCCATGCGGCCAGTTCATCAAAACACCATCGTTAGAGATTGTACTGTTAAAGAGGGTCGGAGGAAAACAGCTGGATTACGTAGGAATCGGACAAGTTGAGGTGCACCTAAAAAGTCTGTCAGCTTCCCCAGCACGCACCTAGGAAAGTAAAAAGGGGGGAGGCCACATAGCTACTTGAAATTGGGACTTCTGATGTATAAGTCACGAACAAGCTATTGGCATTTGGTCGAAAAAAAACCAACCGTGAAGTATGCCAGGCCTCTCGTGAATTGAAAAACTCTCTCCCCTCATCACGAAATAAAAAAAAGAACTACCTTAATATTCCCTGTGCCTGTTCACTATCTCTATTCCTTCGAATTTGTTTACTCTTCCACTCTGGCCTATTCCATCGTTTGAATACATATCATACTAGTTTTCGCTTCAATCAACTTCTCAATTCAATTTGTCCGTCTGGGAATATTTACAGCAGCATATTTCGAAATATTTTGACGAAACGCCTGCCGCTTTCACCCAACGAATAAAATCATGCCAAGTAATCGCTTACAAAGTGTTAAAAACATTTATTTTCGAACCGCAGAACAACAACATGCACACTCAACACTTTTTATGAGTTTTTCAGAGGTCATGTATACGTCCTTATTGATGAGACCGGTAACGATATTACTCTAGAATCGCTGGTGGTCGGTCCCGTAGCATTTCATGGTCAGACGTGTGGACAGATAGCCGACCACGTAGCGTTTTGTGGTCGGTCCCGTAGCCAAAGATCGAAGCTGTGGTCGGACCAGTGGACAGTTGGCCGGACTAGTAGCCAGTGTGGTCGGTACAGTGGACAATGTGATCGGTCCCGTAGCACTTCGTGGTCGGTCCCGTAGCATTTCGTGGTCGGTCCCGTAGCATTCCGTGGTTGGTCCCGTAGCATCTTGTGGCCGGCCGTCGGCCGCCCGAGGGCCGGCCACAAGATGCTACGGGACCGACCACCGGCGATTCTAGAGTATACAGGGTTCTGCGGTATTCTGTAGGTGCTTCGTAGCATTTCAAAGTCTATTTATGAATGAATGAAAAAGGCCTAACAACAATCAAATTATGGCCACTCTTCGTGCCGGATTTGCTCGACTTCGCATTCGTCGAGGAGAAGAATCGGCAACGACAAAAGTGTCTTCGAGTAGCAACGACGGCGACAGAAAACGACTCTCTAATGGCCAATAAGTTCTGGATAGCACTCATTTCTCATTCGTAAATGAACACGGTGTTTTGCGATTCGTGTTTGTTACTTCTCTAGAATTGCCGATGGACGGTCTAGTAGCAAATGGTGACCGGACTAGTAGACGGATGGTCGGACTAGTAGCAAATGGTGGACGGACTAGTAGCCAAACTACTAGGACACGAGAAAACGGTGGTCGGACTAGTGGTCGGATGGACGGACTAGTAGTCAATGGTGGTCGGACTAGTGGACAACCTCCACGATATCAGAAATGGGTGGTCGGACTAGTGGTCGGATGGACGGACCAGTGGTCGGTTGGACAGACTAGTAGCCAAGGGTGGTCAGACATGTAGGAAACCACCTAGGACCAGCAAATATGTGAGCCGCATCAATTATCGATGCATCGACTAGTACACTAGTGGGCTATTGTACAGATAATCTGTCGACGAAAAATACGATGCGTTATTGACCTACCGTAACCAATATATGACACGGTAAAATTCCATATTACCTACCGTAAACCGTCCAGGGTAGATTACGATTCCTCTTTGGCCAACCGTGACTCGCCGGTTATAAATACGATTCCACATGATCCTACCGTAACCCGTCGATGTGTGATAACGGTTACTCATCCGACTACCGTGACCCGAATATGTCAAAAAAAAGATTTCATATGATCCTACCGTAACCAACCGTTGTCTTGATTCGATACCGCATGAGCCTACCGTAACCCGGCGATGGTACGAAACGATTCCTTATTGAACTACACTAACAATAAGCGTGAAGTTACTTAAGTGTATTATACGCTCTCGAGCAATACACTCAGTATTGAGTGTATTTCCCGAAACCGGCGAACTTCACCTGGAGGAACCTCACCCCGTTTCCTCATATGAGAATCTCATGATAGTCGAAGAAGGGGGGGGGGGTTCTCCTGGGGATATCATATCATAAATTAAAAAGACTGTGCTATAATTGGATGCGTTCAATATATACGATACTCTTGCCAACCATTTCCACACCGATTGTTGTACAATTGTTTTTATTTGTGCGAATTCCTATTTTTGACGTCCGGACCAAGAATATCATGATATATTCGGAATGCGCCTTACTTATATATTCTTACTAAACGAATTTTGAAAAAGCATTATATTAAAAAATAAAAATAAAGTATTTTATTTTTGTTAGAGAGTACTGGATTACTGTAGGCGCCAAAAATCATGAACTCCCATCGCGATGTCCCTGAATTTTATTTACCGGTTACTGTAAGACTTTTCATTTACGAATTGACCGTTCGAAGGTTTATCGATTTTCTTATCTTTCCCTGTGTTATTTCGTTTTTATTTTATGCTCATTCGCTTACCAGGTCCCATGACTGTTTTCTCGAGAGGGGCTCGATTCGGCCAAGGAGTGGCGTAGTTATGGGTAAAGGAAGTTGCACATCGTCGATTTCTTTCGTAGTTCCTGTTTTATTTGAGAACATTGCGCTCCAAGTTTTGTTCATTTTCGTTATCGTGCAAAAAAGATTAGAATCACTTCCGGGATCATACCATTATTCGCTGCTGTGGTTGTGTGGCGCTTGTTCCTTCCTTATTTTACGCCTTTCTCACTTTTATTATATTACTTCTCGCAGTTACGGTCATGTCTATCCTCGTCGAGGAGAAGCACATCGTGAACGCAGAGCAGCTCGAAATCAAGAAGACGCGCATCGAGCCGCCGAGGCAAAGGTATGCTACTGAATGATACATTATTTCTAAAGTCGTGTTGCGGCAATAAATTTTTCGCACCCCGCACCCCGCACCCCGCACTCTGGCTGTGTGCAGAATTCCGCACCCCGAGTGTGAAATATCGCACTCCTTGCTTTAAATTTTGTATTTAATTTTTCTACCTGTTTTTCGAACTACTGAGGTGTCAACTAATCAATTCTGATGAACCTGTCAACCCTACTTCTCCACAGAAACTTCCAGTACCAAACCTACATAGTACACATGTTGTCTCGGATCACACATTTCTTGCAATCCAAAGAAAGTTTGCGATGACATTTCTATAGTGCAATTAGTTCAAAATTCAAATGTAAGATCATAAGAAGTATGGTCCTTATTGTATGGGATCAATTGGCCGTTTACCTAGGAGTCGGTCAGATCCGTCATATTCAGTCGCAGTGGTACAATTTCTGTATGTGAACTAGATATATGGTATGTAATTATCGAATCTACGTCAGGCAGAGGGAACTTTTGAGTGATGATCATGCAACATCTGTCGGCCCGTCACAATACGTGACCCGCCCATCGATGCTTTGCCCCTTTCTGTGGAGAAGTAGGGTTGACAGGTTCATCAAAATTGATTAATTGACACCTCAGTAGTTTGAAAAACAGGTAGAAAAAATTAAATACAAAATTTAAAACAAGGGGTGCGATATTTCACACTCGGGGTGCGGAATACCGCACACAGCCAGAGTGCGGGGTGCGGGGTGCGGGGTGCGAAAAATTAACTGCCTCGTGTTGCCATCCTTTCCATTTCTCTCTTCTATTGTAACCGTGCTCATCTCGAAATAATATTCATTGCAGATTGCCGTTCGCTTCGTCCGCGTTCATGATAAGGCTCGCATGCCCGCGTACGGTTCTATTCACGCGGCCGAGGCGACCGTCGTTCCCGTCAAGGGCAAGGTAGGAGAAACGAAATGGGAAATGTAGTGGCCGGCCTGGTTAGGATTGAACAGAAGCACTCAGGTTCTCAATGAAACGACTATGGCTACTTCAATAAAAGCTCGTTTGCATTAACCTTGTTTGATTTGAACGTAAATAGAGAATGCAAAAGTTGTGTTATTAAGTTTAATAATTATGTTGTTTGAAGCCTGTTGATCATCTCCTCTTCCAGGCTCTGATCACGACTGGTCTGACGATGAAACTGCCGGCCGGTCTCTATGGCTGTGTCGCTCCCCGCTCCGGACTCGACGCCAAGCAGTTCATCGATGTCGGAGCCGGCGTCATCGACTCTGACTACCGTGGAGAGCTCAGGGTAAGGGAGTGCGGTCGAGGACAGGCATGATTACAGTATGGTCATGAGGAGACCGGTGGTAGTGAGGGAAAGAAGTTAATGCCGTGTAGGTGCTCCTCTTCAACTTCTCTGACGTGGACTTCGAGGTGAAGGAGGGCGATCACATCGCTCAACTCATCTGTGAGAAGATCAGCAAGGTACGGTGCTCATTTAGTATGGTAGTTGGTGTATGTGTCCGTCTACCATTATACAATCGATGTAGTTATAATTACGGTACCTCCACTTTTATTTTTAATTACTGTATTCATAATCCCGTTTGAGGTGGGCGATACAGGACTGCTTCAACTCCTGAGTGCCCAAGTGCCGCCCGGCAAACGACATGACCATCGACCTCGAACCCGGTAAGTATGCTGTTCATATTAACGCACATACGGGAAGAATAATATTGTGGCGTAGGGTTTCGTAACGGTACAGATACATGTATTATTACGGAGCTCTAGTGTGGCGTGTCGCTGTTTGTTTGCTGAGATTTAGCGGAATTGAAGTTAGTACACATACATGGGCTGGGGTCTTGCTGGCAACAATAATCTTCCCTTTTTTGCTGCTTTTCATGGGCTGTAGAGGTTTTTAAACAATCGAATAATTTAGTGACGTGACTATAACGTTGGCACGTTCCCGCCCGTCTACTTCAAGAATCAGCCGATGCTGCCGATCGGTGGGTTTACAGTATCCCTAATTATATCGATCAGTGATCACCTAGAGTACGATTTCAACATCTTGCCTGTGATTGTAATGCATATTATTGATTTGTCAGGTCGGTCGGTCGTTCCCGTCAAGGCGATGATGGAGCCGTACTACGCGCGCTGCAGTGATGGTCTACCTGCCGCGGTCGAGCAAGCACCGGCAAACTGACGGTACGGTAGCCGTATCATTCCACTAGATTAATTTGGAAACTTTTGAGCAATTGGTGTTTCAAGATGACGATTAGCCATACGTGGGCATTGTAACCCGGGCACTCCGCAAAAATAAAGCAGAATATTCGATACTTATATGCTTTGCGGGGATTTCCTGCAGTAGCAGAGCCATACTTATTGGCCATACCCTCCCACGGTGGGCACATTGCGACACATTTACCAACTTTTTTGGTAGGCACGTCGCACCCATGTTCATGGCCAACATCGATATTTTCGATAATCGATTGGTCAACCCAAGCAATATTGGACCGTATGATTTACAGTAACTCAAAATCGATAATCCGGGTTACTGTACCTTTCGCTGCGGGACCACCATTTTACGAAGTTGCGCCAAAAGAGCCGGGACAGCTTCTATTAGTTGGCATTCGGTATGGCATTGCTCGAAAGGAATACTGTAACGTGGCTGCCGTACTCATGGCTGCGCTACGGTAGCTTTCGCTTCAGGACCTCCATTTAAAAAGTCGTTCGAATCGCGTCGCGATTGCTTGTATGAGTTGGCATTCGGTACGGCATTGCTCGAAAGGTTACTGCAGTCCGGCTACCGTCTGGCGCAACTTCGTAAAATGGTGGTCCCGCAAAAGGTACAGTAACCCGGATTATTGATTTTTAGTTACTGTAAATCATACGGTCCAATATTGCTTGGGTTGACCAATCGATAATCTAAAATATCGATGCTGACCATGAACCCCGGATCATGGGTGCGACGTGGCTACCAAAAAAAAGTTGGTAGACACGTCGCATGACGCATGGGAGGGTATGTTATTGATTATACTTTACTATTTATTATTTAGTTCTTACTAATTCATACACATTCATTAAAAATTAAAACTATGGCACTAAATACAAGAAATTTCAGAATGTCCGGCAAATCTTCTCTCAGTCGCCCTGCTCCACCAGCTGAGAAGCAGACAAAAGATGGGAAGGAGACAGAGGGAAGGAGCAGACAAAAGATCGGAACAAAAGAGGACTACGGTAGCATCGTTATTTTTGTTCTTTATAGTTAAATGATCGCAATAGTACTATTTCTAATAAGTTTTCTTTGCTTATATAATGTTCTAATTTCACATAACATTCCTGTGAAAATCACCATACCATTTTCCTTGTTGATCTTTGATCTCTAAAACATGTTAATTTGTCCTTGTCTCATCTGATTGTTTATCCCAGTGATCATCAGATCTAATTCATTATGTTGTGATTAGTCTGTCAATCTTACATTGTATGTGAATTTTCGAATTAATCGATTGTCGCGATATCATTGTGCTATAATAAACCGTGAGTCACGGATCCCGGAGGAAGTACAAGAGAAAGGGGGGAGGGGTTAGTAGCAAATGGTGGACGGTCTAGTAGCAAATGGTGGACGGTCTAGTAGCAAGTGGTGGACGGACTAGTAGCAAGTGGTGGACGGTCTAGTAGCAAATGGTGGACGGTCTAGTAGCAAGTGGTGGACGGACTAGTAGCAAGTGGTGGACGGCCTAGTAGCAAGTGGTGGACGGACTAGTAGCAAGTGGTAGACGGTCTAGTAGCAAGTGGTGGACGGACTAGTAGCAAGTGGTGGACGGTCTAGTAGCAAGTGGTGGACGGACTAGTAGCAAGTGCTGATCGGTTAGTAGCAAGTGCTGATCGGCTAGTGGGCGCCCACTAGCCGATCAGCACTTGCTACTAACCGACCACCATTTGCTACTAGTCCGTCCATCGGCGATTCTAGAGTTGTTTCTAGATTGCTAAACTTCAAGGGTTTTCTTTCTTTCTCAGTCAGCACTTATTTCTGGGTTCCTGTACCCACAGTTGAGTGCGAAATGTGAAGCCACGTCCTCTTCATTTCACACACTCTCTACTTTCACACACTCTCTCCCTACTAGTCTCTAGAATGGTCGATAGACGAGAGAGTGTACGAAATGAAAAGACCATGGTCTCACATTTCACACTCTACAACACAGAAGCTCTATTCAGGAAAGTAATCGCGCATTGTCTTTTGCCATTTTGGAAAGAGCGCTGTTATGCGCCTTTTCTCATTTCGGAAAACACACTACACACTCAGATATAATAATGAATTTACATCTTCCTGAGTCACCATTTCTGTGACAATGAGTGACGTTGTTACCCTTTTTTTGTTGTATTCGAGAAGTGTCTTGTTCTAGAATGTATTAATACAATTCTCGGCGTTATACTGATGGAGAGATGATGTCTGTCTGCTTTCCGTCTTATGGACTGTTATCGATTGAGCGCGTCGAGATTCTCTGGAGAATAATAGATGGAGAGCCCTGCAAAGATTTTAAATTTAAATTGGTAAAAAGTTAAAGAAATGCAAACGTTGACATTATACTCACATTCGATAAGGCCGCACGAAACAGAGCGTGAGTATCGGATTGGTCACAGTAGGGATTGCGGAAATCTGGAAAACAACCCGCTCAATTGCACTAAAAGTTACATAATTTTGCATGCATGTTATATATTTTTTTGTTATTTAGTAATAGTGTTGATCATGGGTGTAAGGTTGTGAAAACGAATAATTGATAGCTAGGCGATATTCGACACATATTGTGGGGAAGTGCTAACTGGAATTGAAGAACATATAAAACTTTTAAATTTTGATTGGCTCATCCCTAGCAAGTGTTTTGTTATCTCAGGAATGTTTTCCTTTGATGTACGCATTACTTAAGCTCACATCGTATCCCAATCCCTCAATGTTCTCTGAGTGTTTATTGAAGGCAACTTGTGCCACAGCCAGCAGCGACACGCAGAACACCGCGGCAATTGGAATTATCGCGTGAATTGTTAGGACCTGAACTTGGACTGTTTCATTTCGACTTGGGCACGTTACGAACATACTACAAATCTTTGCAGCAAAATAATTTTGTCCCATAATAATATATTATACCTTTACTGTTGATTCGTGCGTGTGTCGAGTAACGTTGGACATGTGTTGCCTTTTCTGCGCCATTATCGCGACCAACTGTAAAATATTACATCGGATGAGAATATTAGGAGGCGAGAGACAACTGCTAGAGACGGTATGGCGAAATAGTTCACATCCGACCTAGTACCCTTTTCCCGCAATCATCTCTCATTTGCGCTGCTACCTGGTGACGAGCAATCAAAACATCGATTTGCAATTGAGACGGAAATTTTGCAAAATCTCCTGCATTTTTTTCCTACTTTCAAACGTTCCGACATATCAAGAGATATCAAGAGATGAGAATTTTAGCTACTTATCGGCGAGCGGGCTTACCTTTCGCCGTGCACAGATTATGTAGAGCGGGGCGCACATCGGGACGATTACGAGATAGCCAATGAAGAAGGCGGGTGCGGGCTCGTGGATGCGCGCATAACCTGATCACCACCAATTTTGTCAAGACTGGCTTTCCCAATTTTTCTGACCTTAAGAACGCGAAGTGAAAACTCAAAAGGAGTATATTCTTAGAGTTGGCAATTACAATAAATTGTTAAGTTCACATTCCTACGCAAACACTTTTTGGTTGTGGTGTTTCGAGAATCTAATAGCCGATCACTGATTTCACCTTGAAGTGCGTATACAGAAGAATAGCCTCGTTCGTATACTTCCTCTACGATGTCGACCAGATCTTCGCGAGAATTGATAGTGTACGAGAAGCCGGCGATATGCAAGGCGTGCGGCGCGAAGACAGCCGCCAAGAGTGCCTGCAGACTCCACGCGCCGATCGCTCCCTTCTCAGTCAGTATGCGCGTTCTGCATTGATTGTTCTGTATACACCCGCAAAGGATGTGACGAAGAAATTACAACGAATAATAGCAAAAAAGGTAAAAGCATCCCCTTATCTAGGCTCCAAGTCCTGAGGGAGTCACTGCTAAGGCCAGCGCATAATAGGCCAGTTCAATCCGGAGGGCCCAATCTCTTCTTCGGATCTAGTTACCGTCGTGGTTACACCACTACCAAAAATATCATATAAAGTGTAAATTCATCCCTCGTTCTGAATGAGCGCCTGCTCAAAATTCTTGCCTCCTATGGAAACTGGCAGGTGCCGCTAGATACATTTCCTCGTAGTCACCTTCGGAATACCCACCCTCGCATCGTACCTGTACCAGAAGCACACGGCCACTATTGCTGTAGAGTGTGACATGACAACGTGCATGAAGTCGGCGGCGAGGCCGCAAAACTGGTCGGAAATGAGTCGACAAAGCCCGTCGGCGATGCAAAACGCGCTTGAAGACGTGAGGAACAGTCGAGGATTGAGAAGTACGTGAGTGAATATCGATAACAACTCGCATATGGACGTATACAGCAGAAGCACTGCGTATTCCTAAAATGATGTACACAGAGAAAAATGTCTGTCATATATGGCTCCTGAACTGCGTTTGTATGTCATATATAACATACAGTATGTTATATATGACATACAAGCGCAGTTCAGAAGCCATATATGACTGACATTTCTCTGAGTGTATTACATATCCGACTGTGTGTTTTATCGTAGTAGGACCGCAAGAGGAACTCCAAAAATATGGGTAATATGGTTACTAATTTGAAGATAAATTCTACTGGAAAATCATAAGTATTGCTCTCTGATTGTTTGTTCTTTCTTACCACCCTTTTCTGTTCCCTCTCAAAAGATTTCCAGAATCAGTTCGGTGTACCTGCATCGCCTTGGGAGTTCTGGTTGCAATTACTAGAATGGCAAGGACGTTCGCTGGTGTGCCGAAGAAGATGATGAAAGTATGGAGGGCGTAGTGAAGCATTGTGGATTAGACGAGGTCGGCACTGTTGGCGACGTGAACAGCGGAAAGGAAATGCTCTGGATTCGGCGAACAATAGAAGAAATACTCACAGTACGAGTACAAATCATTTTAGTGTTTTGTTTTGTTGAATATTCAGTCCATACTTGAGTATCATATTTATACAAGAGTCCAAAAAAGCATACAATATATGAATACAATTCGGAGAAATGATATCAGCGCATTTTGCTTTTTTGCACGTTCCTCAGGGAAGATATATAAACCATACTAAATGATATAAAATTACATGTGAGTACATCAAAATAGCATCGTTAAAGAGTGTAGTCAGAAAGCGGGACGAAGGAAAACAACTGGTATTACCCCTATCACGTAAGAATCGGAAGCAATGGCGCCGGAAAGTAAGGTCCCACATTTTTTTTCCGGTGTAACTTTTGAACCAGGCAAATAATCAGTCTTTTTTTATTTTGATTGCAAATTCATCATAAAAGAAGATGGTTATACTACCGTATCCTGCATATTAGAACGTATTACATTAATTACGTAACTGGACGCCACTTCTCTGGAAAAAAAAACTATATTTCTCAGGAACAAGTTTCTCCTTTCCAGCAGCCTTGCAACACTTTTTAAAAACAGTCTTTTCAGAAACTAGCAGGGATGTGTTGAGGTTAAATACACTACGCTTTATGCGTACACTACGCTCTATGCATAGTTCTGCAGGTTCGGTCCAGGGGGACCTCGGTAGCTTGCTTCAGGTACGGTCCAGGGGGATCTTGGTAGCTTGCTTCAGGTACGGTACAGGGGGACCTCGGTAGCTTGCTTCAGGTACGGTCCAGGGGGACCTCGGTAGCCGGCTCCAAGTACGGTCCAGGGAGAGCTTAGGATGTTGGGGAATCTTAATCGCTAGAACGAGTACTGGCTTATTCCGTTGCAAAAGGCTCGTGAGGCTGAGAGCGATCGAAAAAAGTTGCCACTACGCCACTTCGTGGCTCCGTGGCAACTTTTTTCAATCGCTCTCAGCCTGACGAGCCTTTCTCAACGGAAACGCAGGATACCGTATGTTGATTTCCTTGGCCTGTTCGAACACGTTTCTGACATCGCAAAACACTTTTCCCGCGGTTCTCCACGCTCCCCGGTTCATTTGGGAACTTTTTGAGATTTTCAATTTTCCACGTTAAAACATGTTAGAACAAGTCCAGACACGTTTCTGACATCGCAAAACACTTTTCCTGTGATCCCCTACGCTCTGCGCATCAATTGGACACTTTTCGAAATTTTTGGTTTTTCACGTTAAAACGTGTTAGAACACGTTCAGACACGTTTCTGACATCGCAAAACACTTTTCCTGTGATCCCCTACGCTCTGCGCATCAATTGGACACTTTTCGAAATTTTCGATTTTTCACGTTAAAACTCGGCAAAACAGGTGAAAACGTGTTTCACGATACTCAAAAACGTGTCAGGGCGCATTCTGGCAATTGCGAAAAATGCGGCAAAAGGTTTGCCCGCGGCGGGGGTCGAACCTGGGGGTCTCGGATTCAAAGTCTGGCGCGTTATCCACTTGGCTATGAAATTAGCGGAGACAGACCAGGGCTGTGCGTAAAATATTTTTCGTAAAATTTTCGTAAATTGTAAATTTTACGAAAAAAATTTCGTAAAAATAGTAAAATTCGTAAAATTTTGAAAATTGTTCTAAATTAAATAATTTACAGAAAATTGCTCCACAATGTCTTGATTTTGCTTTTTGAACAAAGTTTTAACTGGATCGAACGCTGGGATTCGAAATTCGATTATTTGAAATGATAAGCAATACCTAATCACATATTCGCAGCCCGTGTTGTTGCGGGAAAAAATAGTAATTAGGAAAAAACAACAAAAAACCTGCACTTTTTCACTGAGATTTTAAAGAATGAAAATTTTTTTTGAGAAAATACCAAGTGAAGTGCGCTATTCGTCAATAAAGTAACCTTTTTTTTCTCAGGAAACTTTTACGAATTTTACGAAAGTATTTCGTAAAATTTTACGACGTAAAATTTTTACGAAAAAAGTCGTAAAATCGTAAAATTCGTAAAACGTAAAATGCACACCCCTGAGACAGACAGACAGACACAATCATTTCCTATAAGTGGAGGAATCATTGATTTGTCCTTAGTGAAGAGATAATGTATTCTGATTCAGCAATGCTTATTTTTAAAATATTTTTATTTTTTTATCGCAAATAACAAGGTTGCGACAATACAATTGCGCAAGCTGGAATGGAATTAATGAATGGGGGAATTATCCACAGGGGAGGGAAGCGGGAAGGGAGTGATCTGGGGAACCACGCGGGAACCTCGGGAACGCCGCTCATTAGGAGCCGCTAACTATTGCTGGACACGCGGTTGCTCACTTTCGCAGTGCGAGCGCCGGTGAAGATATTACGCAGTGTGCACACCCCTGAGACAGACAGACAGACTTTTTTTTATATTCTGTTACGCAAGCTATGACGATGAGAGGGTTCAACACCGGGAAGAGGGCGTAGAAAAAGGAGAGAATCCAGTGGACGACTTCCGGGTTCGGGCAGTTCACTACGAGCGTGAACACCCGGTATGTGGACGGGTTGTAGATGGTACAAATTGGATTGAGCGTCTGACAATGGTGCAGATTAGTGTACGTTGACTAAAAAGGTAGAAAAGGTAAAAGACATAAAAAAGTACGTACTTAGGCGTACGTTGAATAAAAGATGGAAATCAGCGAAACAACCGACTGTTCCGTGACGGAATGGACACGATTTTTTTGTTTTTTTTTCACTTGTTCGACTATTAGAGGGGGGCATCTTTAAGGCAAATTATGTAGCACAATGTGAAATGGGATAATGCATTTCGTACAATGTTTTCAATACTGTGGCACGTCGTCTCACCAGGAAGACATCCCTAGTCGAGCCGTTATCATAGACAATTTGCCCTCAGTGCACTCATGTGCGCAACAAAATTCACCTGACAAACGAGCATGCGAAACATGTTTCTCTGAGTTGCTCTTGATTTTGCGCTGATTTTCAACGACTGTGCGATCGTGTAGATCTGCCGTCCGCAAATGGCGACGATTAGCGAGCAAATGGTCAGAATTACGATTATCGAAACGATGATGACGACGCCTGCCGACTGATTTCCGGCCTGTGAACATGGATAAATCTGTTGTGACACGGTACGTTAGCAACGCACGGTATCGGCATCAAATCCAATCACGAAACGTGTACTGTAGTCGACGTGCGGGTCGAGGAGACGCGCGATTCCCGCGCGGTACTGCGCGCTTACCGGATGGAAGGTGGAGAATATCATAGCAGTGATGGATCCTCCGAGCGCCTGCGAAATGGACGTCAAATTCGGGTTCATAATCTGCTGGCAAAACGAGCGAATTAACGAGATCTAAGCTACTTATTTACGGGAAACTTTTATACCTTGAAAACTTCTTTATAAATTACAACTGCTTTTTATGACTGTGGATACAACTTGGACGGAAATGATTAATTTCAATATGAGCAAAATCTATGGTTGAAATTAAGTAAATGAAGGCGATAGAAAGTTGTTTTTTTTAATATGTTGACTTTATGGTTTTTTCTCGCTTACAAATGATAGTAAGCCAATGAGCACGATAGAAGCGGCGTCTTCATAGAAAGGAAGTAGACGGGAACTGCAAACAATCAGAATTTTTAAATGAAATAAAATCACTAAAATTCCCATTGCATACGCCAGTATATCACACTATTGCTTGAGAGCATCGATTATGCGCATTACAACCGAATTGTCTTAGGCAAAATATTAACCTGCTAACAACCGCGTATCTATAAACGAAGCTGTGCGCAACCATGATGATAATGTCGTTGTAGAGTGTCATCCAGAGCATCCAAAACAGCTTGCAATTGTTCGAAATAACAAAGCAATTGTCATACGTTCAATGGGAGCGTCCCTCTTGTACATTTTGAAAACGCCAAATTTCCTCCCCTTTGAACGCCTATTTCATTTTCGAAACTCTCTGATCATTTATTTTTCGCAATTTATTCATACAGATGTCGCACATCCGATGACGTTGGATGATACATTCAATGTTAAACTATCGAGAACAGTTTGTAGCACACACCTCGATCAATGATTCTGTCCTGCTGAAATAGGACATTGCTGCCACAACGCATATTCCGTAACTGGTATAGTAAAACTGAAGATATATATTTTAAAAATTGAATTTAATAGTAAGAAATAGCCTTACCGGACTGAGCATGCATTCGGCGAGTGCGTACAACGAGTCAAAGACAATTGAGCAGAAGAAAAACTTTCGGTAGTTACCGATGCGCGATTCGCTTAGTTGTATGAGCATCAACAGAATGATATTGAAACTGAGTGAGGCAATGAGTGTGAACGTGGTAAACGCTTGTAGCATCAATTCAAACATCGCTGGCTGAAATTAGTACACTCAGAAAAAAGTCCCTAGGATCAGGTCACAAAGTGAAAATGTTCACTTACCGGTAAGTGAAATGTCTCTTATTTCTAGTGACTTTCACTTACAGGTAAGTGAACATTTTCACTTTGTGTTCTGATCATAGTGACTTTTTTCTCATAGTATAAATCTTTTTTGACGTCAGAAAACTATCCTCGAGCATTAGAATAAGGGAGAAGCTTTTCTAATGTTTCCATTAAACATATCGATATGAATGCACCTGAGAAAATATCTAATTTACGCGGTATTACAAGCTTTGACCATGTATTACGGCAGGTGTCCGCCTAATTGGATATCGAGAAATCCTGACAATGAGTGTTTCATACGTATTTTTTGAATCAAAAATAGTTTCCTATTCTGCCCGTTTTTGTCTCAGATGAACGTGGCCTTGTTACTAGGGATGGCAACATTCATGCCGGAGAGGGCGCCATATAAAGATAGACAACCGTTACTGATTTGTTGACGGCATATTATCATATATTAGTTACTTAAAATCCTTAGAAGTGAAAACAATCATACGATACGGGAATTGCGCCTGCAAATGCTAGTTTAATTATAATTTTCCGCATTGATGCCGGCATTTTGTTTTCGTTTTGTCATCCCTACTTATTACCGGAAAACTGGCGTCAGACTAAAGGGATGGGACCAAGAGAATGGAGGAAGACCTCTCCGCTTCCTCATGCCGCACTGTTTTTGCTTCCCCGCTCTCAGTGTGTAGTAGTGTTGTTATATCGAATAATCCTATTCGCGAATAACAAAGATTTTTCGCGAAAAAGAAAGGTTGTTCGCGAAAAACAATGTACTGTTCGCGAATTACCCTTTGTTCTCGCGAATAGAATTATTCGATCTAACAACATCAGTGGGTAGAAATAAGAGGGACATTCAGGAGGTTGACGCACCTCCCTTACTCTGGAGAACTCTAGAGTACAGTCAGGAAGCGGAGCGGAAGATAAAAAGAGAGATAATAATGAGAGGTAAACTACTTCTATTTTATGAGAACGGTAGACATGCGTAACAGTACAATAACGACCAACGAAACTGAAGATGTAGTATGTAATGCAATAGAGCCCATCCCTGGGCATAACTTTACCGTAACTCTATTCTCTAATCTACTCTAATCGAACTAAATAAAAAAAATCTAAGATAACTCTAATCGACGCACACGCTTCCGAGAAGTAGTCTTGCACCGTACTAGCACGTTCGAGGGGAATTGAGGCACATACTGCGTAATGCAAGGGGCATTGAACTCCATTACTATTAATCCCTGCTTTCAACCACAGGAGCTGACAAACGGAAGACCGTGAGACTTCAACGTGGTCGTCAAATTGTGCATACAATGAAACGCTATTGAAACCACATTTACATCAAAGGACTTTCACACAGTACGAGTAATCTTGGACATTCGGCACTTGTACGGTTTTGGGAGAAGCATTGTTCCGAAGATTGGCGTGAAATCGATCGATTCACCTGCGTAATGTTGAATGCTCTCAACAATCATCTTCTCGTTTCCGGATTCGTATTGTATTTGCGTTTCGGCGAGCTTATAAAACTGGTAAAACATCGACACTACCTTATATAATCCTTGCCCCTTAACAATCCTATCATCATTTTACCAGCCCCCTCCCGGATGGATTAAACAATGAATGTATGTACATTGGCCTCCATCATATTCTTGCCCATGCCGAATTCTCACAGAATGCGCAACGGCGCTGTTCACGCCACACCCTCCGAGAAGAGCACTCCCGTCTGGAAGAGCTACAACAGTGGACACTTACCTGTTGCCGGACTTGCAGCATTTTATGACTTTGTATTGATACTTGTCTGTTCATGAAAGTGTGAAAATGACATAAATTCAGACAAATTCTCGCAATTCTTCGTGCTAGACTTGCTCAAGTTCACATTCGTCGAGAAGAATCGACACACATCATTCCACAGACCGGTCATCCTTACAGAAAGGGCTGTGGAGTGAGAGATCGTGTGAAATGGAGAGGGACTCTCTCACTTTTGCACACTCTCTCGCTCTAACCCTGATCTGTACGTTTGGAATCATGTGGAAACGACCAAATTGTCTTCGACTAGCGCCGATATCAGCAAATGTTGCATAAACGTGTTTTTACATATGTTGGCTGCAGAATAAAAAATGCGCCTTGTCAACTTTGTGAAACAAACTACTTTGAAATCAAACGAAGAATACCCGCCCTACCCTCTTCTCATAATCGAAATATGAGATGCACTCCTCGGTATACTCTTATTACGTTTCAATTAATCCGTTTTTCGCTGGTACAAATCAGCTAATCAACTTCCCGTCGTTTGGAAAACTCCGCCATTGATAGTCTAACAGTAAGACGAAACTTTCGCATTATAAGAGATAACGTTTTTATTCGGTTTTATTGATCGGAGACTGTAATCACCAAGTATGCTGATTTTTTGAGATGGTATTGCTGGTCGAGAAACTGCTCACTTTTGCAGTGCGGCCTGTAAAGACATTGCGCAGCGTTTTGCGGTATTCCGTAACGCAAGCGATGACAATGAGCGGATTCAGCACAGGGATGAGAGCGTAGAAGAGCGAGATGATCCAGTGAACTTCCTCCGGATTCGGGTCGTTTAGGACGAGTGTAAGCACCCGATACGTGGATGGATTGTAGATGGTAAAAACCGGATTCAGCGTCTGACAGTGATATTTTTGTGCGAACATTTCTCCAGTGAACAGGTAAAGGTAAAGGTGTTCCATGTCAAGCGATTTTACAGTAGCAAGCTACCACGCTAGATTGGTCAAGCCGGTAAGCCAGCTGCAACGTGGGATTAAGTAACCCAAGCTTTCCCAAGGCATCTGGGGCACGTTACCTTTCGCAATCAAAGTTGCTACCAATTTACCGCCCCGGGTGGATGGAAGGCTTGGTTGGCCTCGGCAGGGATCGAACTCGTGACCCTTCGAATGACTAGCAGCTGCTTACACCAGTCGGCCATTCCGCCGGTTTCGGCCAGTGAAAGAAACCTCCAGTGAAAGAAATCTTGTAAAAACGTTCTAACGGGAACATTTGCACTCACCACAGTTGCCCCTCAGGCATAGGGGTGGTCGAGACCGCCTTGCGTGTAGAAGACCTAACACCTTTACCTTTACCTTTACAGTGCGATGTGCACTCATTACAACATAAACCCAGAAAAATCTGAGTCACCTGGCAAACGAGCATTCGGAATATGTTCTTCTGAGTTACTCTCGATTTTGCGCTTATTTTCAATGACTGTGCCATTGCGTAGATCTGCCAACCGCAAATGGTAGTGATTAGCGAGCAAACTATTAGAATTGTTATGATTGAAAGTATGATGGCGATTCCTGCAGACTGATTCCCGGCCTACAAAACGGATAGAGTTCTATTGGACATGTACGGTTGCCACGCACGGAATCCGCATCGAATCCAATCACGAAGCGTGTACTGTAGTCGACGTGCGAGTCGAGGAGGCGCGTGATGCCCGCGCGATACTGCGCGCTAACCGGATGAAAGGTTGCAAAGATCATCGCACTGATCGACCCTCCGAGTGCCTGCGAAATAGAGTTTGAAATTAGGATAAATAATGCATTTTGAAAACATAGAAACTTTGCGAACTAAAGAGATCTAATCAAAATATTTACGGGAAATGTTGGCTAATTTAACATTAAACTTTCGACTGGAGCAACGACTGGAGCAATGGTTGAATTTAAGACAAGCTGAGAAGTTGATAACAATCCATTTGTAACTTAGAACAACACACAACAATTTTCGTAATATTTTAATTTTTGCGTTTTTGCTTACAAATGATGTCAAGCCAATGAGAACGACGGAAACGGCCTCTTCATAGAAAGGAAGTAGACGGGAACTGCATACAATGAGCATTTTTAAATGAAATAAAATCACTAAAATTCCCATTGCATACGCCAGCTTATCACACTATTGCTTGAGAGCATCGAGGAGAGCTACATATAATGAGTATGAGTCTTCGATTAATCTTTTTGAATTACAGAAAAGCACAGCGTTCGTGCACTGTTTTTTCATTGTGTAAATTGCAGCTGAATTGTCTTTCAAAAAGAGTAACCTGCTAACAACCGCATATCTATAGACGACACTGTGCGCCACTATGATGATTATGTCGTTGAAGAGTGTCATCCAGAGCATCCAAAACAGCTGAAGAATATTTGTTAATCACTGTACGACAGAGGTTTGTTCTACTATTGACGACAAACCTCGATCATTGGTTCTGTTGTGCTAAAGCCGGACATTGCTGCTACAACACATATTCCGTAACTGGTATAGTAAAACTGGAATTATGTCTATTGAAATTACAATTAAATTTTTATTTTTAATAATTATTGAAAAGGAACCTTACCGGACTGAGCATGCATTCGGCGAGTGCGTACAACAAGTCAAAGACAATTGAGCAGAAGAAAAACTTTCGGTAGTTTCCAATACGAGATTCGCTTAGTTGTATGAGCATCAACAGAATGATATTGAAGCAGAGCGAAGCAATAAGTGAGAACAAGGTGAACGTTTGCAGTAGCAATTCGAACATAGTTGGCTGAAATTGGTAGAAAACTATTTTCGTCGAAAGAACACAATATTCCAGTAAATGAATATGGGAGGAGAAAGTGTTCATAAATGTCACCAGTAAGATATGTATCAATAAGAATGTGTCGTGAGAAAATAGATAATACACGGGGCAGGGTGAACTGTGAACAGCTATTACGACAGTTTTCCGACTAATGTCATATTGCTACGTGCTGCAGAGAGGGGTTGACACTGAGATTTGTTATATATATATTTTTTAATCAGAGATTTTTACATTTATTAAAGTGGCGATGCAATAAGCGTGAGCGGCAGGATGGCCGACTGACCTGCCATGTGAATAGTGTTCGACACCCGCTCAGGTATACCCAGCCTTACATCTCCATAGGTGGCGGTGAAATTTGGCAACTATTATTGCGGAAGGTAACGTGTCTTATATGCCTTGCGAAAACTTGGGTTACGTAATCCCACGTGACAGTAGGCACACGTGCTTGCCCCATCAATAAAAGTGGCTTTCTACTGTAAAGCTGCTTGACATGGAATGCCTTTACCTTTTAACCTTTTCAAAAAAATTATACCATGGTAGCTTCGGTGAGTGGGAAGCACCGCGAAGAGAATGGTATCAGACGAAAATGCAAAATATGTTTGATCTATTTAACAACATTTTGCCCCTTCATAGTATGTTTCTGAGACTTTCTGAGACGCAAGTTGCATGCAACCTTCACGAATTGTATGGGTTGCCGGTTAGGTTTTCGTGAAACGGTCGTTCATTGACCCCTGGCAGCCTGTCTCCTTTACACGGGAGAGGAGGTGTCAACTGAGAAGAAGAGAAAAGAGATTAGTCATCTCTACTTGGCGACTTTCCCGCGCTGTCTACAATAATCAACACTGCGTGACTCGTCCATTTGCCTCCATCATGTTCGCCGTGTTTTCGAAGGATTCTGCGTATCGATGCTCGCCGCCACAGCACAGCACTTCAAGCGCACACACCGGAAGCGAGAGAGCATCATAGAACGTTAGAGTAAACGAGGGACTGTGAGAGAGCGAGAGCGCGACCGCGCGAAAAAAACTTCCGCAAGTAGCAACGGCCACAGCACACGGATAGGCGGTTCGGTGTTGTGCATGCCCTCTGGCAGTCTGTGTCTCTCTATTACCGCACACTCATTTAAGATGCCGTTAGACGATTACCGAACATGCATTTCTAAACGATTGTTAAATGGCCAGCAAATTGTGAATCAAGAATCCCCCGTCACCATGATCTGAGCAATATGACTCTCTAATTTTTGCAATCTCTCATTTCTCTCATCGTCCAAATTTGTCCAATTTAATCGGTATAATAATATGCTTTATATCTTTCTGAGTAGGCACTTGTGCGGTTTAGGCAGCAGCATGGTGCCGAATATTGGCGTGAAATCAAGCGGCTCGATGGGCTCAAATGAGTAATTCAGCAGAAGGTTGCCAAGGACCAGGAACAATTCCATTCGAGCAAGTGCTGAAAAGAATTTATCTTTGTCAAACGTATCACAGGTATGAATTACAGTAGTACTAATTGTATGTTCAAGGCAAAGGAAGGATAAATGAAAGGATACAACTAGTTGCATACCTATTTTGATGTCCCTGGAGATGTTGTCTCCTGATGAGAGAGCATGGAAAATCGAGAGATCATCTCTCTCTTTCTCTGGACCGCTCTCTCGATTTCGCATGCTCGCTCAGCAGGAGACATCATCTCCAGAGTAAGAATAGTTGGAGACTTCCCGCTCTGTGTATTTATTATTGATACCCAAGCTGCTAACATACACACACCTTCTCCGACGCACTGTCGCTTTCCCAATCCGAAAGCTATCATTCTTTCGACTTGTCTCTACAAACATATTATGAGATTACTATTTTAAAATGATACGTTCGTGAAATGGACAACTGGTGGTGTACTCTCCTTCTATACCTCGACCTGTATCTCACTTTGCCATGCTCTCTCGCAGCCGTATCTGTTGTTTAGCACGGATTATCAACGGAACGTTTTATTATTTCGGACGAGTCCTCGTAAATTTGTAATACCGGCTCAGTGATGGGGTTTTTTTTCTGTACTTGATGATATCTTTCTCATATTGTTGCATGCAGTATCAAAATTCTTGTAAATTGCAGAAAAAAGTAAGCTCCAATTATTTTCAAAAGTATTTTTAAATATTTATCCTTTTTACGAATCACCTTACTTTGTCAATCGTCTTGCCGTCCTTCTCTAGGAATCGTTCAGGTAGAAATGCCACGGGGTTTTCGAATGTAGGATCGTCTTTCAACACGGAGAAGTATTGAAGTGATATTAGTGTGTCTGCAGGGATGAATTTTGCGCCGACTACCGCATCTTCAGTGCCTGCAGGTAAACTACATTCTAGCAGGTAAATCAGTCACAACGCTCTCTTCGTTTCGCACACTCTCTTCACCGATCGTTGGAAATGAGAGAAAGAAAGAGAGAGAGAGAGAGAGAGAGAGAGAGAGAGAGAGAGTAAATATAGAGACTGTCGTCTCACATTTCTCGCTGTGGTCACCTCTACTCACATCTATGCAGGGCAGCGAGCGGCAGAATATTGGCTACCCGTTGAATCTCCGTCACCGCAGCGTTGAAGTAGGGAAGATTGGGCTTGTCAGCAATCTCAAGCCGCCTCTCTCTTCCCACAATGGAAAGCAGTTCATCGCGCATTTTCTCCTGATAATGGTCTGGTTGAGTAGTGCAAAGGGAAACTTTTCATAAGTGATTGTACTGGCTCATCTCGATAGATCTACACACAAACACGGTCAGTTGTTTTGGCTAGTTAGCAGTTCAGTTACGTCAGTTTAGGAGAAGTTCGTGCTTTCCAGTACACTTTTCACTGTGGAGGTCTCTCAAAATGCGGAACATCATCTACCTGAACGTGGGTGTTCTTCATCAAGTGAAGTAGTCCCCATCTCAGCGTTGTCCCCGTTGTTTCCATCCCGGCCAACCAGAAATCGACCACGATCGCGTACAGATTCTCAATGCTAAATCGCGTCGTCCTCTTCTTAGTCAACACACTCGGATAGAGGTCTGCTTTCATACCGTTTTGAGAGTTGCAGAAAAGCAGAATACATGTATCTTATCCATTTAAAAAAAACCAACTCCAGATCGGTGTTCCTCCTCATCTCGGCGAGATAGGACTGGACAAAGTTGGTTGGTTCTTTGTCGGCGCCATACAATTCAGCGACTTTGTTTACTTCCTCCTCGATAAACTCTTGGTACTGAATTAAGTTTTCTTTTACGAAATCGTCGTCAATATAGACCAATCACAGCTGATTTTTCGTGCGAACCATCTTGCGACCGCAAAATTTGCAATACCTGAGAGATGTTGGCCACGACATCTTTGTATCCCCTATCTCCGATAATGGGCAGGTGCTTCATCCACGGCCAGGTCATGATGATCGTAATGAAGAAGTTCTCCTGGAAATATAATTCGATTACCCATGACACGCCGTGTTTTAAACGCGCGACAGTTGACGGATCTGCTCATTTTTCGTTAGATATTGGTGTGATCATTAATATTCTCGTTATATTTTTGAAAGTCCCACCCTTATATTCTGTAGATATTTGGTGAGACAGCCGACGTAGAACTCGAATTTGGCCGAGTTCGAGTGCTTGAAGTGGTAGCCGAGGAGCACCTCGTTGATTACATTTCCGACGCAAAGCTGAACATGCAGTAGTAGTACGCTGATAGAGAGAGAGCTTGTTGACCGCCTCTCTTACTAGGGTGGCGAAATCAGTGCAGTATCGATACAGTACATTACAGTACATCACTCTCGCTTTTTCGAGTGTATCGATACATTTGACTTCAAAATCAAGTACTGCAGTGCACATGAGACTCAAGTGCACTTCAGTACTGTACTGCTATTAGCCACCCTATCTCCTGCTCTTTATTGCGCCCGCTAAGGAGGCGCACTTTCGGTATTCGCCCGCTGCGGTGAGGAGCATAGATTCCATTTATCCACAAGGCGCAACAGAGTGCGAAATGTGAGATGACGCTGTTCTCATTCCTCATTTCGCAAATACTCTCGTCCACCGACAGGTGACGAGACGGTGCGAAATGAGGAGAGCGTGGTCTCACATTTAGTATTCTAATACGCAAATCCATAATGAGCACCTGAATGGGCAGACTCATATCGATAGGCGTGACGCTGTCACCGATCTCTGCTAGCTGTTCCAACATTTCGTCAATCGATCGATTCACCTGCGAGAAATGTCTTGAATATTCTACAATAGCCTCTCCCCCATTTTCGAAAATCAATGTGTTCCGACTTCACTTTGTGTACGTTGGGTATTCCTTGGGGAGTTTATGAAAACCATCAACATCTCTCGAATCGCCGATTTGCCGGACTAGTAGACGAATGGTCGGACTAGTAGCATTTGGCGGTCGAACATGTAGCAAAAGGTGGTCGGCTAGTGGGCGGCCACTAGCCGACCACCATTTGCTACCAGTCCGATCGTCGGTTCTAGAGAATTTACATACATTTGCCTCCATCATGTTCTTGCCCATTCCCAGTTCTCGCAGGATTCTCAATGACGCTCTTCGCTGCTCGCGCCACACATCGCCGTCGGAGAAGAGGACGCCCGTCTGGTCCAGCTGCATATTTCAATTTTAAAATTTAAAACTGATAACTTTCTCTGGCCATTATTCCCACTGCAGGTTCGGCAATTGTTTTACGCACTTTTTATTGAGAGACCGGAAATCCGGACAATATGGGGAATAGAAGAGTTAAAGTGACTGACAGAGGATAGCGGCAACAAGACAAGGGGGTATCAGTTTCGAAATTTGAAACTTTCTCTGATATTGTGATTTGATCTATCTCTATCATTGTTTCACCGCGTTTCCTCGCGAGTCGCAATAACCTATTCGTTTTTTACTCTCTGGATCAGATGACCAAACCATAATACCTTTTGCAATAAAGCCTCAGGCGGTAGATGTGAGCGGCCAGCAAATATTTCTCCTCAACATAAGTCTTAGAGTAATTTTCGAATAATGATGCATACGGTGGCGTAAAAAGAACATGACTGAGTATAAACAATAAGCAATAAATTAATGGAAATGTGTTTAAACCCTTCGTGACCAGCGCCTCTTTGATGTTGGGAAAATCAGTCAAATAGACGATAGGACGAGGAAAGAATAGAGTGAAGCAGTTGCCTGAAAGTGGTGGAATGCACATCAAACGCTTTCTCTCCCTCTTTCTCATCGATATGTAAACGAATGTCTTACAATAATAGTTTACTCGATTCCGAACCTCTTTTGAAAATTTTAAGCATTGTAAACTATGTAGAGAACAATAATATACATTTTTGGACTCTAGAGCAGCACAAAAACAAGTGGGAATTAAATTCACCATACTCCTTGCCGACTTGATGGAGATACTCGTGCAGGTTCTCAGGATCTAGCTATAAAACAACGCTTCATGAACTTAGATTTTTCAAGTGCGGACTTATAAACTGCATTTGCCTGTGTTATTCCCAAGTTGATTAGTTTCTGTTCATTAAGATTGACTAAGAAATATTTTTAAAACAAAGAATATTTGCTCACGTGGTACAAATTACCAATGAGCGGAAGAGGAAACGGTCCGGGCGGGTACTTGCGAACATTTCGATAGTAGAGTACGACATAGATGATGATACAGGCGCAAACAATCACCAGAATCATCTATGGTGAATGACGTACAAAGGCATGAAATGCTGCGGCACAATGGTAAAAAAGTTTAAAATTCGCGTAAATAGTTGGTTAGATCTCTTCATTTTGCACACTCGTTCACCGACCGACCGACGTAGGGAATGCGAGCAATTAAGAGGTCTGATCCTTAGTGGTTCGGACAGTGTCTCTCCCTAGTCTTCACTTCTCGTCGAAAAAACGACTAGACGGGTCGATCACTCGACTCAGGTCCCTCTCATTCTCCTCAACAGAATCCCCTCATTTTGGACTAGGCCGACCCGTCTAGTTTCTTTTTCGACTAGAAGTGACGACTAGGGAGAGACACTGTCCGCGCCATAACTAAATTTTGATCTGGCAGCTCTGGCCGAAATATGGTACAAAGAGAGCGGCAGTGGTTGTCCATACACTCACGTGAGAACGTGAGAGCAATGATCGCAATTGTTTTGACCGTGCGTGTACTAATCTCCTTCTGTCGTCGCGTTGTTTGCTGTTGCGAATTCGACGCGGAGTGAGTAGCGATTATCACGTTGTATTCCACGGATACGTTCATCTCCACTACACAATTCTGGTTGTTTCAAGCGACAAACATTTCAAGCGTGTTTTAGGACAGAATGAATAATTTATTGCATATTTTTAGACGGCCGACGGATGAAAAACGAGCGGTGAATGCGCAGGTTGCGTTTGCAGGCGGCCGGAAGAGCTGCTGGAGTTCTGAAACAATAGGAAGATTTCATAGCTATTCGTGACGCAGCCCCTTTCATTTCCCAATTTTTTTGCCCGTTATTTGTTCCCCGTTCACGCGCAGAAATTCAAACCGTTTCCAATACAGGAAGCGCTTGCAAAAAAACATTGCAAGGATAAGGATTCCCTCAGGCTAGATTTCCCTCAAAATAGCCGTGGTTTTCCCCAAATGTGGTAAACAAACGGCGTGTGTTTTCCCGCAACCGTAAATACCGATATTAAAGTATTCAAAATTCGCGAAAAACAACGGACTGCCTAGTTTGAGGCATGTGATTTGAAAACATGCTAAATTTTGGGGGATAATTCTGATAAGATGAACTTACCCGAGCCGTCTTGACGAAGACCTGCCGAAGCTCATTGTAGAGCTGATTGTGTTTGAATGCGTACGCAACGATATTTAGCGTGGGATTCATGGCGCAGAGCTGCAAATTACTGACTTGCCTCTCATATATAGATATTTATGCGTGTTTAATTGAAACGCGGTTACAAATAGAAAGAGAAACGAATATAGTATAACAAAGTGACATGATGAAAGGTCGGGGTCGCTCATACAGAGAAACTGATTTGATTACCGGGTTTTGAGAAAAGCCGAGCCGCTCTGGGAAAGAAACTATTGTGTCTATGTGGGGTGCCTAATCCTGTTGCACCATTATGCGCACCTAGGATCAACTTGTTTTAGGCAGAACAACGACGGCAAAACAATACCCGAGGAACTCACTTTCATCGCTAGCTGATACAGCGGCAGGGTGTGGATACGAGCGCCATCCGCATGATGCTGCTGACGAAACTGCAATAGCTTAAAAATGCTCGTATTTTCTACCAAACCAGCTGCTTTATTTTCAAAAAAAAATTTTAAAAAATATAATGCCACTTCTGTCAGTGCAGCCCGGACCTCTAGGACTGCTAGCGCGCCTGTCGGCAGCACCATGAGCAGGAAAGTGGCCAGTGCGAAGACACCGAACGTTCGCTCGACCGCGCGGCGACGCGCGTCGAGAACGAGCGGAGACGCGGATACGATGAGCTCACGCGTCTGACTATAATTGACAGTCTTTACTAGGCACATGATTCCATCCCTACAGACCAGGGTTAGAGCGAGAGAGTGTGCAAAAGTGAGAGAGTCCCTCTCGATTTCACACGCTCTCTCACTCCAAAGGCCTTTCTGTAAGGTTGACCGGTCTGTGGAATGATGGGGAAGGAAGAGGGAAGAGTGAGAGAGGCGCATGCTAATTGATCTTGCTCTTCCGGAAGAGTAAGTCACAAGGTTTCAATGCAAATGCATGTTCTGGACATTGTAAATTCTTCCAATGGCTTAGGAGGGTGCTAATGAATATTGGAAGACACAAATTAGTACAAATTTCCTCTTCTTGAAAAGACTAACTCCTCCGAAAGATCGTCAACTCTTTCGGAAGAGTTGGCCCGGCTCTCCTTACTCTTCCTTCCAATCCACCATTATCATAATCACAATGGCGAGAGAGAGGAAGGCCTTTCTTTCACTCTTCCTTCCCCAGGTCTTTACTCCGTTTATTTTCTCAACGAAAACACTGCAACACACTACATCTACACACGTATCCACTTGAATCCTTTTCTAGATAATTGGGCAAAAGAATTTTAAAGACACAAAACCTCTTCGCTGTCTGTTCCTTTGCTTGCCGTCGAAGAGCAATGATCACCAGTAGATAGAAGACGACGGAGATGAGGTGACCAATGCAGACAACCGTAACATGGAACAGCTGGAATAAGAGAGAAACATGGCAAAGGTGACTATTTCACACGCTTCTACGGTAGGAAACAACATCTATAGAACTTTGGTAGTTTCAGATGAAAATTGAAAGAAAAACTAATATCATCACAGAAAACTCGCCATAGTATCGTACAGTTCGATCGGATGGCAATGGGAAGAGACCGGAGGCCCGCTTTCTCCAGAAATCTTCTAAAATTGGATTCGTCATTTTTGCCAAGCATTGAAGAATTTAGAAATAGAACGTACAAGAAAGAGGCACAGTCCGAGGTAGATCATTATGGTGAGAGTTGTGAATTTGCTTTTGAAATTTATATATTTATTCCATGCAGAAACGATCACATACCACTGGTCAGTTCGTTGTGAGTAGTAGTAGAAAGGCCGGACTACCGCAAGGAGCCTGCAAATCTAAATAAGTATACTTTGGCTACCCTACAAGATTGCGTCATGACTAGGGTTCGCCTGGCAAGGAATTTTCCTTATCAAGGAATCATCAGAACTAGTATTATCTTTCAGTCTATGATCACTCTAGAACCATCAATCGCTACCAAAAGTTGAGGAAATATCGAGCTTGCAACTCGTTTTTCGAAATAACACCCACCGGCAAGTAGATCATTAAAATGAAATTCCTTGGCAAGGAGAAACAATGTGGTCCCCCCTTACTCATTCCTTGTGAGGCGAACCCTAGTCATGACTATGCAATACCTATCTAGAGCCATGAAAGGGAGTATCAGCGAGGCAATAACCGCAGTGGCAGGTATGAGTACAGTATGGATGTGGCTGTAACTGGAATCTTTATTGCAAAAAAAGATGAATATATGTGCCTAAAACATGTGCATACCGGAAACATTGAGACCTGGGAATAAGCTGAGATGTGTGTTCGAAGGAGAAATGGTAGTAGAATGTCTAAACAGGCATTTATTCAAACGTTGAATCATCAAATTTCTTGAGGTTGGAATGGTATTACGTCAATGTGTTTTTTTTCAGCAAGATAAAGCACAAACAACTTGAGATCTAACCTTGTACAAGAGTAGACCTCCGAAAATGCTGTTAAAACAAGCAAGCAATCCGAGTATGAAGTACTCCTAAATCAGCAAACTAGAAATATTATGTCAACACGCAATTTCAAACCAATAACAAAAATTTTTTTTGGTGAGGTGGACACATGGAATAGCTCATTGTTTAATATTCATACTAAATTTCCGGTCTCTACGACGCGGCACTAAAACGGTGCATGCAGTCTACTCATTAGAGTTTGAAATTCGGGTAAATAATTGGATTAGCTCTCCTCATTTTGCACACTCTCACCTATAGACCGGCGTAGAGAGTGTGCGAAATGAAGAGAGCTAATTCAATTATTTACCCGAATTTCAAACTCTACTACACATTATTCACCTTCTGCTTTCTCATCGACCGATGGAACAGGATAAGGAGGAATATGGTGATATTTGCACACAGCATGAACAGACCGAGCACACCATCATAGATTGCGTCTCTTCTTACAGCTGCCGCATCGTTCATATGACTAGAATTTCGATCGATACATATTCCATACAACTATTTTTCTCATTGTGCGATCTTTGCGTTTAAGTCAGAATCTCGAGATACTGAAAATGAAACAGGAACATTGAATATTCTAAGAATGCCTACAAATATAGGAGTTGAAAAAGAGATGCTAAATAAAAACAGGGCTGAAGCTGCCCGGAAAAGAGGGATTGAAATAGCATGAGGAAACGCGTAAAATGGTCGGGCGAAAGAATCGGTCTCACACCACAATAATTCTTAGTAAACAAACACGCGGAGGAAAATAGCATGCTGTTTCGTAGAACGCTCTGAGGATTGAATGTATCGAACCACACTGTTTTCCGATAAGTATTGGAGCTTGATATCTACTCTCGTGCTCGTGTTATCATTTCCATCAATATCAATATCAATATTCGAACTTCAAGGCAAGGGCCTGTCGATCAACACCATTCTTCCATATGATTGGATCTTCTCTGCATAGTTTTTGCCAATTTGTACCGTATTCTTTTCGTAGTTTCCAACTGGTCTCGTCATATTCCATGGCGTCCAGTTGAGTAATCGTTTAGTCCATGATTTCCATTGCGCCCGCAAATTTAGAGAAGAAACACGAGTGAATTCTAAATATATTCTTCAATGTGTTCTTATGTCTTGCGAGTTTCAAGGTGGACATTGCTCCGTACAAAAGTGACGCAAACCATTCGTAATTTATGCGTCTCCGTTGTTTCGTTGGACGCAGACGAGCGATTATCGATGTGCATGCATTCAATCTTTGCAATGCAAATTGCCCCGTCGTTTCTCTTCTTTCCCCTCGCTGAATCTCCAAAACGCGGTTTCTCCATGCTCTTTTGCAAATCCTCCACTTCCGCAATGTAGAGTGAATGTTTGAACAAACCCGATTACTGAACCCACGCGGGGGAAGAAAAAGAATGACGAACGATAAATGGTTCATCAAACAGATATGCACCGAGCAAACGACTACTGGAACAGAAATCAGACAGCGTTGAGCGGCAAATTCGAACCCGTGCGAACTATACATTGAAAGCGACCTGTGACTAAAATACAGATACAAGGTTCCCCGTTCGGCGTCGGTTTCGGTAATACGGCGTCTCTTTTTCTCTAATTCTCTCTCCCTTATCAGCCGTATTACCGATCTCTCGCTGAGAGAGTCGTAATACGAAAACCGAACTTGCATCCCTACAACCCGATTACATAAAAATGGCTAAGCTTCGAAAGTTGTGTTTCTAGGAATGAAAATGGCTATGAGCAGCGTGGCAATGGCAAGGGCGGCGCCGAAAACGACGAATGCGAGGTCCGGCCAGTAGACGTTCTGAAATAATGAAATTCGGTGCATGAATTTTGCAAAATATCAAAAATTGCGCATGGGAAATGGTAAAAGGTCCATCTTGACGTGAACTAGATTGCGCATTTGTTGCATTTCGTAGGTAAACGAACGATCGTTATGCCTAAACTCACCAAAGCACCGACGTGCGGCCCGACGATCGAACCAATGTTGGAGAGTGTGAGGGCGAACGCAACGGCGAACGAGCGGCATCTGAGATTCGTTGTTGTAGGATTTGAGAAGAATGGCAAACAAAATATATTTACACACAAAAAACAACGAAAACGCCGTTGAAGCAACATACACATACATACAAGGTACTAAAAGGAAATTTTGTCATTTTTTGCAGGTTTTCAGTTCTCTTTAGACACGTAAAGATTTGACTGGCGCGTGCCGACTCACTTCGTAGGGAAGAGCTCGCTGGAGACGATGAGTGCGACAAAGTAGCAGGAGGTGACGAGGAACTTGGAGAAGAGCCAAACCACGAGAAACAGGGCGGGGATGCCTGACAATATCGCGTTGAATCAGAGTCAATTGCGAGAGTAGTTTTAGTGAAACACTACAGTCCTCGAACTTAGGTATTTCTATAGCATATGAGCCCGTTTGCGATAGAGTCGAACAAAGTCCGGACAGCAGAAAAGTTGAAATCTGAGATGATAATTGTTTTTGGTACTCTCGAGGGTGCTGATCACAATGGACTCTATGTCTAAGTATGCAAATCGCTCTCCGCCCTCGTATGCAAATTCCAAAATTCATGCAATTTCTAGTCTTTTTGTAATAGTAAAGAAAATTGTCACCAAAGCAAGTCGTGTGAATATGATCTAGAAGTGAATTTGCATGAGGAGTCCTGTGGAAGTGTCAGAAATGCAAAAAAATCACTTTATGAAATTAAACATAAAAATATCTCGCGTTAAACTAAAAAGAGAAGGTCACCACTAATACTGTGCGTAGACAACACATTACCTGATCTACGTTTTAAATTTGGGGGCTCAAATCATACCGCAACTCGAGTTATGATTTTTCTAGTGCGACACCTTCGGTGTTGAAGATCTTCCCCTCTTCGTCAATGTTCGCACTTGCATGCAGATTGTACCAAGAGCTCCCAGAGTTGCACAAAATTCTAAATTAACACCTTTGATATGCTTGAATTATCTATAGAGTGGCCAAAAAGTATGGGTCAATATATTAATTTTTAAATTTATTTTACATTTAAGAGACCATCCACGAGAGAACGTAACAAGGGGCTAGGGGTCCCGGATGAGAATTCGACAACCTACCCTCAAACTTTTTTCATGAAATCTTTAATCTTTAATCTTTATTCTCCAAGGGGCGATTTTGGGAGGGATTTGTATTTATCTTGACGTTATGATGGATTCTTCGGCTCTGGATCGAGCACTTTTTGTGGTGGCGGAATCAGGCAGTTTTCGTGTCACAATCACAACTTACGGATTCGCGAGGTGGTCATGACTAATTTTGGGGTCTTTCGAAGACCTACGGAGAAGGGGATTTTGGGGGCAGTTACTCGGCGGGAGGGGAGGTTATTCCAGAACGTTATGGATCGACTTGCACAAGTGGAAATAGAGCCTGTTCTGTAAGGAATCGAGATGCGTAAGCCATGAGAAAATCTGAGAGAACGTGCTAAAGGAGCAAGCGTGTATAGATTGGTGGCGTCCACCAGCGCGTGTCTATGGATGGAATCATGCAAGAACTGTAGGTCACGCAGAGCCCTGCGATACTCAAGGGTCTCTATTTCGAATAATTTGAGGCGGTTGGGATAGGAAAGTGGAGGGTGTTGACTACGCTTGAGAACTCTTCTAGTGAACTCTCGCTGTACATTCTCTAATCGATTAACTAGGCCGATTGCGGTAGGATTCCAGATTACGGTACTTGACTCGAGGAGTGGCCGGATGTAAATCTTATAGGCCTTAATAAGGGTATTAGAGGAGTTTGTGTGAAATGATTTTAACATTAGATTACACATGGACCGGGTCTTACGCGTTATTTGGGTAATATGATATCCGAAGTTCAGTGAATGAAATGAACATCACGAATGCTGATCGCGACCGTATATATTTAAGCTTGAAAAAAATTTTCGAGGTCTTTTTTTTTCAAAATTTTCAGACATTTTTTCGTCGAAAAATTAACTTTCGAAATACTTTGCGAGAAATATTCTATTATACGTATTTTTATGCGCTGGTTCCGAATTTGGTAGTTAGAACTGTTGAAACTCAGTTTAAAAAAGTTATGATCGAAAAATCATATTTTTTTTTGAAAAATCGAAAATATCTTTTTTTCCCACCCCCTTTCAGGTAAAGCCACCTATATTTTCGGAATCTACATCAAAAGTTACGTTATATGCCTTTTTATTATAATTTTAAAAATAAGGATATTGATCGAAATTTTATCTCAAACTTGAACAATACCTTATTTTTCGTTCGGCCAGTTTCTTACAAGTTTCTTACAGGTTCGTGTGTGTACCAAATTCCGATGTCAAATAGACAAACATATTCAGAAAGTATGAAAATATGGTCTATTTAGATTATCGAGAGAAAATACAAGACGTTTCAAAATTTTCCCAAATTCATACAATCATTATAATAAACTATCAAAGATCAGGGTTCTATGACGAAATATAGTTTCGACTTTTGGCTCAAAATGTTTGAATTGCAATATTAAATAAATGTTCTGTTGGTACTCTTCAATTTCAGGCATTGGTTGATGTCGGAAAAAAATTAAGGCTCTGAAATGGCCAAAAAATGATATTCATATAATATTTCCGAAAGTACCAGTAGCGTGCATGACGAAATATCTTTGCTGTGTAGTACACTCACAGAGTTGCATCAACTGACAAAAGGACAAGTTGATCCAACTTCTTCGAAAAAAAAATTTTTCTCGAAAATCACCATGAACATGGTCCAAAATCCCAAAATATTTTTTCTAATTTTATGGAGAACTAACTGTTACTAAAGCTTCTTTATACTCAATAAAGTAACATAGTGCGCTATACGTAACTTTCGGATGAATTGGAGAGAAATTTCAGGAAAAAATATTTTGGGATTTTGGACCATGACCCCGGGTTCATGGTGATTTTCGAGAAAAATTATTTTTCTCGAAGAAGTTAAATCAACTTCTCCTTTCGTCAGTTGATGCAACTCTATGAGTGTACTACACAGCTAAGATATTTCATCATGCACGATACTGGTACTTTCAGAAACATTTTATGAATGGTATTTCTTGGCCATTTCCGACTCTTTATTTTATTTCCGACATGAACCGATGGATGGACTCGAAGAGTACCAACAGAACATTTATTTATTATTGCTATTCAAACATTCTAAGCCCAAAGTTGAAACGATATTTCGTCATAGAACCCTGATCTTTGACAGTTTATTTTGATGATTGTATGAATATTGGAAAATTTTGAAACGTCTTGTATTTTCTCTCGATAATCTAAATAGACCATGTTTTCATACTTTCTGAATATGTTTGTCTATTTGACATCGGAATTTGGTACACACACGAACCTGTAAGAAACTTGTAAGAAACTGGCCGAACGAAAAACAAGGTATTGTGCAAGTTTGAGATAAAATTTCGATCAATATCCTTATTTTAAAAATTATGATAAAAAGGCATATAACGTAACTTTTGATGTAGATTCCGAAAATATAGGTGGCTTTACCTTAAAGGGGGGTGGGAAAAAAGATATTTTCGATTTTTCACAAAAAAATCTGATTTTTCGATCATAACTTTTTTAAAAGTGAGTTTCAACAGTTCTAACTACCACATTCGGAACCAGCGCATAAAAATACGTATAATGGAATATTTCCCGCAAAGTATTTGGAAAGTTTATTTTTCGACGAAAAAATGTCTGAAAATTTTGAAAAAAAGTTTTGACCTCGAAAATTTTTTTCAAGCTTAAATATATACGGTCGCGATCAGCATTCGTGATGTTCGTTCCATGAAAAAAGTTTGAGGGTAGGTTGTCGAAATCTCATCCGGGACCCCTTTCCACTCTCTCGTGGATGGTCTCTTAATCAACTTTATCTGCTGGATGAGGGTGTTAAAACAAAAAGTACAGGTCAACAGATTCAATTGTAAAATTTCTTTCAAATCTAACGAAGGCTCTTGAAACCAAGTATGTTATTTACCTTGGGCCATACCTTCATAACTATATCTAGTTCATAATATCTGACCATCGTCGAATTTCACGACGTTTTGTCCAGCGTATCACTGAGTGATGCGAAACTGGTTTCTTGCGCAAGTATTATCCTATGCTTTGGCGAGGGCCTTCCTGATCAAGTTCTTATTTGGAACCGTGATACTTCCTGATACGTACACCTCCTTTAACAATACTGATCACACGGACAACTCGTAGGGTTTTCCCGTTGATTTTGTGTGAAATTCGGACGCTGGGTTGAACATTGTAGCACAATTGGGAGGAAAATCGGTTTGGGTTACTCTTGAATGCTGAATTTTGTAGGAGCGTTCATGTGTCTTTTAAACAAACAAAAATAGGATCAGAGAAGAGGGACTTGTCCTTTATACATCCGTCCATTGTCATTTCATTTCGTCCATTGTCATTTTTATACATTGTTATACATCCGTCCTGCTCCTCACTACATGTTCTGCAAAAAGAGGGGAATCGGTTATTACGAGCACCAACTCAAACAAAAAAATGATAGCAACCAAGGGTACAGCTTACAGATGAGCTATGCTTTTGCATTGTGGGGATGGGAAACCTCCGAAACTGAGACCTTTATCACCGAAATGTGCAGATGCAGTGTTTCAACGGATCTTTTAAACTATCAAATCTGTCAAATCTGGAATAGTCCTTAGCAGTGCCCATGTTCTTGTATCGAGAGATAGTTCGTCGAAAGAGCGAAAATGGATATGGGAAGAGAATCTCGAAATTGTCCCACGACTGAGTCGGAAAGGTCGGTTGAATACCAAGAGGGAAGCGTAAGAGAGGAAAAGCCGCTAAGAGATGGAGAGACGATTTCGACAACGCTGCCGGTTTTCAGTTTATGCAACTTGCATGACACGATCGCACGCAATGGAGAACTATGTGATTCAGCTGAATTAACTCCCTCACCCAGCAGATAAAGTTGATTACATGTAAATGTAAAACTTAATATATTGGCCCATACTTTTTGACCACTCTATAGATAATTCAAGCATATCGAAGGTGTTAATTTAGAAGTTTGTGCAACTCTGAGAGCTCTTGGTACAATCTGCATGCAAGTGCGAACATTGACGAAGAGGGGAAGATCTTCAACACCGAAGGTGTCGCACTAGAAAAAAAGGTATGATTTGAGCCCCCAAATTTAAAACGTAGATCAGGTAATGTGTTGTCTACGCACAGTATTAGTGGTGACCTTCTCTTTTTAGTTTAACGCGAGATATTTTTATGTTTAATTTCATAAAGTGATTTTTTTGCATTTCTGACACTTCCACAGGACTCCTCATGCAAATTCACTTCTAGATCATATTCACACGACTTGCTTTGGTGACAATTTTCTTTACTATTACAAAAAGACTAGAAATTGCATGAATTTTGGAATTTGCATACGAGGGCGGAGAGCGATTTGCATACTTAGACATAGAGTCCATTGTGATCAGCACCCTCGAGAGTACCAAAAACAATTATCATCTCAGATTTCAACTTTTCTGCTGTCCGGACTCTGTTGAGTCATTGTTCGACTCTATCGCAAACGGGCTCATATGTATGCCTACCAAACCTTGAAAAAAACATTAGCCGTACGAAGAGGTTGTATTCTATCTTTTTTTTTCTGGACAAATCCGTTGCCTACCGGGACCGATGAATTTCAGTGCGATGAGTGAGATTGAAGCACCGACGAATGTGACCAGCATGACGCGCTTGGCACCGAACCTGCAAGTTGTCACGCCTTTACTTCTCGAAATTGTAAAGCCCAAATAACAATGATCATCTTTCCGTGTCCTTAGCAACAGTATGCAAAGAAAACAAGTTTTCCAGGGGAAGAAATGCTGCCCTGAGTGACTACACACTAGTCTTACATAGAAAAAAATGTGTCTTGTAAGCCAGACCCCCTCGGCTCCCAATATGCACGACATTTTTTCTACGTTCGATCTCACCAATCGATAAACTTGGGGACACCACAGTAGGCAGGTAGCTCGACGAGTCCCGACAGGACAAAGTTCCAGTTGGCATCGCCGACTTCGAGGGCGGTAGAGGCGATTGAGAGACCAGTGTAGGCAAGTAGCGTCGCCACTCTGAATTGTGCTTACTCTAATTACCGTAATCAATAATTAACTAATGTTTAAAATGCAGTGTGTCGGAGGACATTCCCTCGACACTCACTCTACTCCATCTGACATAGATCACATCTGCCTACACTGTGCCGATTCTATGTCGCATAAAGAGTTTGGATATTGTCTATGCAAGAGTGCCGAGGAAATGACATCAGCGTGCGTCAGAGATTCTAGGCAGACGTGCACTCAACTCGGTGCGAGTGTCCACCCTATTTGCCAAAGATGCGAACTATCAAAGGGTTGGCAGTAGTGTTGTTATTTGGAATAATTCTATTCGCGAATAATCCTTTGTTATTCGCGAATAACCCTTTGTTATTCTAGAATAGAATTATTCCAAATAACAACACTAGTTGGCAGTGCATCAAATTCACACCAAACATGCTTTTTGATTTGAATAACGACCTTTGTTGACGCACTTTGACATTCTATCTTCATACTTACATCACACGTCAAAATTATTCGGCGACACTTTGCTCCGGGGTGATGCATTATATTTTCCTTACTTACTTATTTTTTCGTTATTAAATCAGTTTGATTTTGCACCTTTCTACAAACTAGAGCGATGCATAAACTACTGAATAAATGGCGCAACTCACTGGGTGTAGCCAACGACCAGCAAGAGAATGAGCAGGCGAGGGCAGCGAACGATAAAGCGGACAATGCCGATGATCGTTGTGTGAGAGTTCTGAGAGGTGAAAAAGGTAAAGGCAAAGGTGTTCCATGTCAAGCGCTTTTACAGTAGCAAGCTGCCACGCTAGATGGGGCAAGTCGGTGAGGTCGTTGATTGCAAACTGCATAGCGGACTCTCCTCGAGTTCGACTTTCATCACTCTCTGATCAAAACTATTGCTTAGCTGTGTTTTTTTGAAGAAACAAGAGTTTAGAGGATGATGCTCAGATGATAACTCAACCAACCGAATGCGATGTACGCTGATGATTAGCATTACTACTCACGGGGAAATAAGTTTACGACTTCATAAGTCTAAGCTGGACAGCGACGACTTCAAAGTTTAATAGGCGCAGGGGAGCGGGGTGGTTAGACTTTGAAAGTCGTCGCTGTCCAGCCCATAAGTCTAGGGTCGTAGACTTATAATACTTATTTCCCTCTGAGTATTATTACTCAGCCGTTACCTCGACTCTATTCGTCGCCTCTTCATTGAGCACTGCCTCGAAGTCAACATCGTACGTGCGCCTGTTCCACCTTCAAAACAACATAGTTTTTTTACACTACCCCTTTCCCCTTTACAATATCTCTCATTTTCAAATAGCTGTTGCATTTCTTGTTCGGAGGCACCCAGTCGAATTGTCTCGCTTTCTCCCGCGTATGTTCCCTGCTTCCCTTCTTCTCACCACTCGGCCCTCTTCACAAAGTCCTCCAACTTGCTTCGTTTATTATGTGCGACGCTGTAGTACGGACTCTCGGGCAGAAAACTGAACGAACAAAATTCAGTTTGTCTCCCCTCAAAGAAATGTAAAACTGCATGTTTCGTATCCATTTTGCAAAATCGCATTAAAATGTCTTACGATTATCGCTTTCTGACAGTTTTATGGTGGAAAACTGAGAGGCAGAGGTTAAAGGGCGGAGAGTTAACTGACACGAGCAGGATCACTCCGATAACGAATGAAGCTATCGAGTGCACTCCGACCAACCATCGCCACGAGTCGACGAGGAGAGCGGTCGGGGCGACCAGCATGTATCCAATACACCAGAACAGACCTGCAATTCTTTTCTCACACTCCTCCCTTCCTTTCTTTTGCTCAAGTGTATAGACTGGGGTGATGTTTGAACTGTTTCAAAGGGCCAATTTCGGCGATTGAAAAGCCAATCTAATTAAGGCCGACATTAGCGCCAAACAAGAGTGTCGGAAAGACAAGAAGAGCGAGAATAGCATTGATCCTTTTTTGTCGAGTTTGAAAGTAGAAAGTGTAGGGTGAACTGACCGAAGGCACAGGCGGAGATGTACCGACGACACTCGGCCACCGACTCCATGCAGTGCACGAAGTTGACGCATGCAATCGACTCAAAGTAAACATTCGAAGAACTAATGAAGAAATAATTTGCTGAATTCTTCAATTCGCAAAAGTAGTTGTACGTCTTGAATACCGCAATGTAATGAGACGTCATATATCGATTATGATGCTCCAATTCATGTTTGGCTTGATTAGTCTGGTTAATAGTCATCCTATTTATGATTGGTGGCATCTCACATTGAGGAAGAATCCCTGGACGAATCGGACGATGACGAGGAAGAGGAAAGAAGGAGAGAGGGACGACATCGCGCCAGTGACAGCAATGCACACAAGGGAGATCATGATGATGGGCTTGCGACCGAACCTGAAACGTAAATGTACCTCTATGACAGGCACTAGTTTTTTTACGTTCAAATAACACTGCATACTCGAAGAACAACAACAACGTGGTGTTATGAGCGATCGCTAGAAGGCTACGTGCGCTTTCCGCCTATTTGATGCTTTATTGTTCATAGCAACTGTTGACCAACGGTGCGCAGTAGTTCGGGGCATTCATTTAAAATGTTAGTTACAGATCTTCTAATCCTTAAAAATAGAATGCACAAAGCGGGCTTTCTCCAAATTCCCTCACACGGGAGGTGCTGTCTGCTGAGTAGGGATTGAGTAACACGTTGAATGCGATACTTCAAATTTACTCTCGCTAAATCCCTTTTGCACGATCTCTCAGCAGGCTACAACCTATCCAGAGTACCGGAAGAAGGAGACTGAGCTAGCTAAAGATAAATTATTCGAATCTTCAAAAATATAATGTGAAGTTTATCGTATGGACAGATTGCATTTATATTTGGTGAGAAGAGATTGCAGCTAGTAAGGAAATGTGTGGCGCAGTAAGAGAGCTAAACAAGTATGCTCAAGCCAGACAAAGGTATAATTCTTTCACTCACCTGTCGCTGACTACTCCGGGCGCGAATCCAAGAACGAGACTGCCGGCGAAAGTTGCCGACGAAACGAATTCGGATGCGTCGATCGACCCGAGATGCGGCAGGTCGTCCCACTGCAATTAATTCAATTCAATTCATTTATCTCAGCAACACATAATAGGAACTTTGTGGGAGTGCATAGGTAGATGGTTGTTTACTGTGTAATGAGGTAAGGGAGCTAATCGTGTAGCTCGATGTTCAAATACTAGCAAGTGTGGAGGGGGGGGGTCATGAGATGTCAAGAGTGGTAAGTTATATATGACGAGAAACTTTATATATGACGAGAAACTAAAAATTAGCCATTTCGTGATTGATTACAGCTGGGAGGAAAGACAAATTCGGAGCTGATCGAGTCGTTCAGACACATCACTTGGAAACGACTATACCAAGCTATAGGGTTGTTGAGTGTCGTTTATCTGCGTCCCCAGATCTCAACGAAATATGGAGCAGCGTAATGCGCCTCTCTCACCTCGTCCTGGATGGTGCTCAACTGTCCTCCGACGGCGTTTCCGACGGGCGCGAGATAGGCCGCCATGACGTACATCTGAGCCGCCAGTCCCCATTGCAGCGACTGGATGAAGACGAGGAGAAACGTGAAACGGGTCGACCTGCACAGGTTGACAATTTTTTTTAAAATTAAAAATATTTTAAATTTCAGTTTCGCGTGCATGTTATTCATCGGCTGCTGAGCAGGATCATATCCTTTGTCCAATTACGCAATCCAATATCCTAAATCCGCTGAATATATCAATATCCAATAAACCCAATATCCAGTAATGACTGCACATCACAATGTTCGGATTGTCAGGGAAGCGGCCACGTAGTGTGTTTCCCTAATTGGGAAAAGGCGCCGAACAGCGGCTCTTGGGCGCCTTTTCCCAATTAGGGAAAGACACTCGTTGCTCGTTTGCCTTACATTCCTTGAGGCACCAGAACATTGTGACATGCTATTATCGTTGCTTCCATATGCCGCCTTTATTTCTCTACTGAAATTCTAGTATTCCCCCATGATATCATTCTTTGGAATACCTTTGATATATATTTTGCAAAAGAAACAACTTCTGGGATCCGAAAAAAAACTTACTTTAGCGCGTCGAGTAGTCCGTCGAGCGAATCAATTCTCGAGTCGGCTTTCTCTGCGCACTGCTGCGACTCTTTGAGCTCGCAGATCTCTCGCGACGACACGCGGATTATCGTGGACATTTATGTATGAGAGTTACCTGAAACAAGCATAATAAATATCATAATAAGTAAGAAACGCGTATTTAATAGAGGTGGTCAGTCGAAAAGCCGGAATGATAGGGAGCACAAAGGAGAACACAGGATTGTACCGGAACGGAACCTTTGTTTATTTCAGACAAAGACATTTTCGACTGATCATCCCTAGTATTTATCGTGTATGATGAAAGTAGATGAACGGTAAATAGGTGCTGGTCTCTTCTGCGATTGAGCTTGTTAGAAATGGAGAAACAGGCAAAGCATGAAACCTGAGCGCGCAACGCGAGAATTATAAATGGGCAGAGCCAGGGGAAATTCATTAGCAACAGAACAGAGACACCCAGTTAGTTGCCCATTGAAGTAGGCGTGGGTATGTGGGCGAGTGTGCAATTTGTGTATCCAATAAGAGAGGCCTCGTTAGTGGGTAAAATAACAAGGGTGTCGAGACAAATCCGGAGATAAATCCGAGCGCGAAAGATACAAATGCGAGTGAAAAACAAGCAGCGATAGGGGCGATCTGGGCGCAATCATGGTACGATTATGACACTTTGCATGATCATTATCCCCCCTGTGCAGCGAGAAAAGAGGATGGAGGACAACAACGTCTCGATCTTTATCGCGCGTTTGTTGTAACGCGGAACTGTATGAATCGAGTGCGTTTCCGGGTTCAAGGAAGTAGAGTGCGAAATGTGCGACCACGGTCTCTTCATTTCACACACTCTCTCGTCTATGGACCGGTCTAGAGAGTGTGCGAAATGAAGAGAGCGTGGTCTCACATTTCGCACTCTACAAGGAAGGCGCCCAAAGTATGCATCGGAATAAAGATTTCGCGGATTTACCAACCACTATAAGCCTAAAGAGATTAGGGAGCGCAAAAAAATCTCATCCTTTAACTTAAGCTTTCCAAACTAAGTAAGGCAGGCTATGGGCTTTATGGAAGATAAGAATGAACGCTGGTTGATCTGCGCCTTGAAGGGACAAAGAACTAGCCGAAAAAGGAGAGAGAATTGCAAGAACGTCGGCGACCTTTGCTCGCCTAATTTTGTCTCCCTATTCACCAATTAAGGAGGTCGGAATCAACGGAACACCCTAACTGTGCCGTTGCTCAAACATTATCGAGCAAACTTGCAAGAGTTTCGGTTCTACAACCGGGGTACATGTTACTAGAACGGAAAGACAAACACGCCCTAACGCGTGGCGCGCGACTTGACTTCTGTCTCTAGTCTCTCCTTCTCTCCCTCCCTCTCACTTTCTTTCTCCCTCTAGTTCCGTCATCTCCCATGTCTGTGTGCGTAGCCAGCCCAGCCGCCGTCGCTAGGGTGCACACACTCTACTTTTCACTCATAATTCTCTTTCGTATTTCGTGGCGGGCGGGGCGCGTGACCGAAAAGTACCCAGTGTCGGGAGCATTGGAACAGTCGGCGCGGCGCACGAATCCCGCGCAGAATCCGCACGCTTTGTGGCCAAGTAAGCGCCGCGCTTGCAAAGATTATGCTTCCACAGAGAGACGAGATGATAGGGAAACGAGAGTGTAGGGGGATTATCAGAAAGACTACTGTGGTAGATGAGAACGAGAGATATAGAGAGAGGACGGAATAATATTAGCCCTGCCCCCTCTCTTTATAGATCGCCAAGCCATGACAACTTTGGAGAAAAAGATATAATTCCAATGCAGTTCCTCGTTTTTGCATTATTACAAACGGAAATTCAAACGCCGAAACAATCAGAGGAAGTGTTTCCGTTTCTGCTCGAAAGAGGGCTGAAGTCGACAGGAAGCAATGGGTCGCATGATGCAAGATGATCTACTGCTCCTCTCAATGTCTATCTCTGTACCCTTATCTGTAGAGATCAAACTGACACTGAGAATAGGCTGATACAGCCTATCCTATTAGGAGAATGAAGATGAATCATGTAATTTAAAATGCCATCGACTTGCTCTTTAAGATTGAGATGCTCCAAGATAAATGTGGTTTCATCGTTGATCTAAAGCAATGCAAGTTCATAAGTCGTTTATCAAGTGGCTATTTCGGTACTCAGGGAATCGAATGGGAGCTCTGACGACGTTGAAAAGGCGTCGAATCTTCGGTTTATCTAACAGTTTCTGTATTAATGTTCATTTATTTATCGTACACGACAAGGGTGCGATAACATGTACACAAATGATATTCGTATGTGTGCAATAGGTGTACTTGACGATTCCACGGTGCACTTCGCGATTATGCGTGTCACATTACATTAACGTTCATTTGAACTTTGAAATGGCACGTACACTAAATCGGCTCCTGGTACGTCTACTCTCTTTACATACCTCTGCTTTCACTTGTTTTCGCACGTTATCTCGACTTCCGTGATTTCGCACGAGTGTTTGTGAATATGTAATATCAAAAACAGGAGTGATAACATCGAAAACCCTACCATCGATGAGTTAAGTTTTCACTTCTCTTAAATTTTGTAGTTTGTACACAACTGTGAGAAATTAATTAATTATCATTTTAACATCAGCATTCAACGGGTGAACCAGAGATTATTGTAATGGTCATCTTCGCAAAAGCCGATTTACCATGGAAGACGATGATGAAAGTTCTGCAACTAAAGGTGGTGTCCCACGAACTTTTGTTCACCTGAGTTCTCGCTGTGGGGTGATGTCTATCGATCTCCCGGTAAGAACCTCGTCGCACGTTCAGCCGATAAGATTTAACAGAGTTATTTGAGATTGTCTCGGTGCCAAATTGACCCTGACGTGCAGGGATTCAAAAATGAAAGGGAGGGATAAGGAGGAAAGAGGAGAGACACATGAGAAGAGGAATGAGGGAGCAGGAGATTCGTAATACTCCTTCTTTAACAAATATTGCATAAATATTTAATAAATGATATTTAAATAGTCAATTGATATGATCTGTTGTTGACGGGCGTCATAAATAGCCTCCCGAGTTATAAGCAAGCAAATTTTCGAACAATTTTTGCGCGCATTGGGCGGGATGTTGGATGCGTTGGAAGAGTTCGGAAAATGAGGGCACAGTATTCTCATTTCGAACACTCTCTTCACGGACGGAGGATGAAATACAGTGCTAAATAAAAAATTTAGGTTTCGTACCATTTGGACGCATTTTCGAGGAGTTTTAATCAAAAACACATGTTCCGCAGAAATGATGTGGTTTACCTATCACCGATTCCCTCACCCTTCACCCACATCTTATAAGACGAATTCTGAGAGATTGCATGAATCTGGCATGTTCATTTGACAAAATATTCAAAATGGTCCTATTCCTTCACTATTATGTGCGTATCATAGCACCAAGGTATGAACTTTTTTGAAACATGTTTCAGAGCCGTAAGGTGTCGCATACCTAAAAGCCGGTTCTATGAGCTTCCAAAATTCAAAAATTCGTAACTTTATTTAAAGTCATCCAAACCATTCGTTGAAAAAAGCAATCGAATCGCACTTTTATTCTAAACATATCTTCTGTTTCGTTGAAAATATAATATTGACTGTATTGACCTCAAAAAGTTGAAAATCTGTTTTTCCGACCAAAAAACTGCTCTCCTGAAAAATTTTCTCGAACGTATAAAAAAATTGACGACGGAATCTGATTCTCCATCGAAAGTTATATTTAGGATACATTTTGTAGCCAATTCGGAGGTGGGCATTTTTCAGGAAACTCATTTGAAGTTTTGAGATTCTGCCTGAAGGGTCCGTACTAGCGAAAAATACACCAATGCTGAAAAGTTGCCCTAAGAGTAAACTTGATGCGTAGAGTCCGAAAATGCACCTTAAAATTGTCTCAGCTCAAACCCGGCTGAGATATGTTTCATATGCGATAAAAGGTCAATTTTCGTTTTCGAGAACGGATCACCGAAACTCCTACATAGTTATATTTTCTGAAAGCTCACAGCGGGAGGAGTATTTTTTTCGTTTAAACTTTTCATCCAACTTCTTTTTGAAAAAAGTTACGGTAAGTCAAAAAATTAAAACTTTTTTTTGAAAATTTAGTTTTTTCCAATCCAGATTTTTTATTTTATTTTTAGTATCTACGTAAAAAAAACTACTACATATACTATTTTTGCGAGGAAAGTTCTTCCCTTGAACGTAGTCATTTGAGCCAAAAAAGTGAAAAAAATCAATAAAAATTATTTTTTGACAATGTCCGAAACAGTAACAGTCAAATATTGTATGCATTAATTTTTGTACTTAAGGAGAAGTAACAAAAAAAATGTCCCACCAAATTTCCAAACATTTTTCTCTCGACAAAACCATGAACCCCGGGTCATGGTCCAAAATATCGAAAAAAAATTTTCATCTTTCTTCGTCCCCATTTGGTGTATGCTTTGGTAGCATAATATATTCATCGCCAATAGTATCGAGGGAAAGCTGACTACAAGTAAATCCAAGATATGGTGAAATATTTTTTCGGCTTTTGAGACCATGACCCGGGGTTCATGGTTTTGTCGAGAAAAAAATGTTTCGAAATTTGGTGGGACATTTTTTTTGTTACTTCTCCTTAAGTACAAAAATTAATGCATACAATATTTGACTGTTACTGTTTCGGACATTGTCAAAAAATAATTTTTATTGATTTTTTTCACTTTTTTGGCTCAAATGACTACGTTCAAGGGAAGAACTTTCCTCGCAAAAATAGTATATGTAGTAGTTTTTTACGTAGATTCTAAAAATATAATAAAAAATCTGGATTGGAAAAAACTAAATTTTCAAAAAAAAGTTTGAATTTTTTGACTTACCGTAACTTTTTTCAAAAAGAAGTTGGAAGAAAAGTTTAAACGAAAAAAATACTCCTCTCGTGGTTAGCTTTCAGAAAATATAACTATTTATGAGTTTCGGTGATCCGTTCTCGAAATCGAAAAATTGACTTTGTTTCGGATCTGAAACATATCTCAGCCGGGTTTGACCTGAGACAATTTTAAGGTGCATTTTCGGACTCTACGCATCAAGTTTACTCTTAGGGCAACTTTTCAGCATTGGTGTATTTTTCGCTAGTACGGACCCTTCAGGCAGAATCTCAAACCTGTCAGAAAGTGTCTGATATATTAAATCAATTTTTTCACTCAGAATACAGTATCTTTTTGTTGCTTTACACAATGTGGTACGGGTATACAATTGTTCATAATGTAACCTTAAAGTGCCTAGCAATGTTTCCGAACGATTAGAAGCGGATTTGAAAAAAAGTGAAATTTCGGATTTTTCGATCTGAGGCACTTTCATAGGGCTTTTTCGACTTCAAATGAGTTTCCTGAAAAACACCCACCTCCGAATTGGCTACAAAATGTATCCTAGATATAACTTTCGATGGAGAATCAGATTCCGTCGTCAATTTTTTTATACGTTCGAGAAAATTTTTTCTTTAAACAATACAATACAGATTTTCAACTTTTTGAGGTCAATACAGTCAATATTATATTTTCAACGAAACAGAAGATATATTGCGAATGAAAGTGCGATTCGATTGCTTTTTGGATGACTTCTAAAAAAGTTACGAATTTTTGTATTTTGAAAGTTCATAGAACCGGCTTTTAGGTATGCGACACCTTACGGCTCTGAAACATGTTTCAAAAAAGTTCATACCTTGGTGCTATGATACGCACATAATAGTGAAGGAATAGGACCATTTTGAATATTTTGTCAAACGCCAACTGCCATCTCTCAGAATTCCTGTGTTATTTTATGCTAACGCACACTTGATCTGTCAAATAAAACAAAGTTCGAGTTATGTGGCGTTAAAAATCTTCGAAAGATCCCAAATCTTGACATCTGCCTGTTAAAAAACGCAAGACTAAAAGATCGAAAAGATCTCAAATTTGAATTCCTGCATTTATCGATTTTTTATTTTCCCAGTGGTGATAGAATGTTGAAACGTTAGATGACGATCAACATTCCTATTTGGAACAAATGATCCAAAAATTGAGTCTCTACCTTATCTGGGAGCCGAGATAATCGATAAAAACAGGAAGTGCGGGAATTCAAATATTTTTTTTGAAAAAAAAACACATCTATGATGTTTTCCTCGATTTTTAACGTCGCATTAATTTTCAAAAGTGACAATGTTTCAACATGTTAATGTCTGTGTTTACCGAAGGCGGGAGAGCGAGAGGGTCGCGAATGTGATTGATTGGAAATCACCGGAAGTCCATTTGACTTTATGTTAGGATTATATTCCTGGTGAACATTATTTTCACCATTTCCTACTGAGTCTGACCATGCAGTTTTCGTTCTCAATGAACATTTGAAAAATCGTTCATTTTCCTATGTCCTATGTCACTTTTCTCACGATTCCTCTCTTAAGATATATTTAACTCTGACGTTTGTTTTTTCGCATTATGTTTTCTTGGACTCGCTCATAAATTGCATTGTCAAGTTGTGAGTATTCAAACAAAACAATTAAGGAAAATTTATGATCGTCCTGTGGGTATTTAATATTGTTCGTCGTATCAACTTTATCTTGCCTGATTTCATTTTTTTTCACGTCGCCGAGACCCGGACTGCTTCTCTTTCGACATGATTCACTTCCTTATGCATACTTTTATCATCGTTATCGGCACGCCAACGAACGTCCTCGCCATTTTTGTCATCGCAACCACAACGCCCAAAGCGATGCGGGTACACTCAGAGAAAAATTACTTCGTCGCATGCATGAAGTAATTAATTAATTCTGTGGAAAAGGGCTAGAACAGCAATCGAAGTAATTGATTACTTCAAACACAGTTATAGTGTATTTCCACAGAAGTTCCACCGAATTACTTCATGCATGCGACGAAGTAATTTTTCTCTGTGTGTAAACATGGAACTGCATCAACTGTGCGGCACTAGGCCGGATGTGAACCTACTGGAAGAAACCAATTTTGTTGTTGAAAACATTGCCATTTTAAAATAAGTCGTTGATTGAAATAAAGTTTTGGGATGGCATTTTTTCAACAAAAAAATTGATTCTCATCCAGTCTCATCAGACCGTTCTCATCCGACCTAGTGCCCAATGTGCTCATAACTTGAAGAAAAAAAATGTTTACTTTCACATTCCAGGAATATTCTTTGCTCCTTTTGAACACTTCACTCAGCGAGCTATCTTCGATATTCACTCACGCGTTCTTGAACGCTCGAGTATTTCTCACTGCATCTAGCGTGATCTGCATATCCGAAGGGCCGTGCCGTCTCATTTCCGACTGGAGTTGCGCACTCGCTACCGACTACATGCATGTGGTTATGTCACACTCCACCTCGATAGTAGCGGTCTGCTTCTGGTACAGGTTCGATTTGTTAGGGATGCCGGTCCGGTGTTGTGTAAACCCTCTGGCGGTATAATTTTCTATGACGCTCTGAATCCTATCAATCGTATTTCTGATGTTTCGCTCAATTTGCCGGAATACAAACGCCGAACCAGCATACCTAGTGTCGATGGGCATTCAAAATGGCATTATGTGGAGACACGGCAACCTGCCATACTGTTTGCATTTGCGCCAAAATGAACAGGGCAGTTTCTAATCTTGCAAATGCAGGGAGCGAATCCTCAGTGAACAGGGCGCGGTAGGCGCATTGCGCCTGCAGACACTTGTCCTCGCGCTATTCGTGCCGCACGCTTTGCATATTGTGGGCTTCGTTCGTACGATAAGTGCTCGAGAAGTGCTGACAGGCATCCTAGATGCAGTCTACGGGCACAACTACTCTGTTGGATACGCACTTCCAGGTAAACAAGAGAAGGCCAAGACGAAAGAAAACAACCAAAAGAACCAAAAGTTGTTTTTTTTACTGCGTTTTAGTGTGGAAAATATAGTGAAAAGGGTAAGCAATAAAAGATGGTATACTACCTATCTTTAACGAGGTTTTGAGTGCTCAATAGACCTGAAAACTAGTAAAATAAGGCTTGATCCAAGCAGGCTTTGCAAACAACTACGAACCGGCGGCCGCATTTTTAATGGCCTACCTTGTTATCATTCCAATGTGCTCCCCACTCTACATTGTTTACGGACAAAGAAAGGTAAATATGATTTTAAAAGTATTAAAAGTGTTTGAAAGATCCATCGTCAAAGTGTATACAAGAAATAAATATGGTCAACATTGCTTTTATATATTTTTATCGCAACAAAGTAAATTGTGCGAACATAAAAACCAGCTAGGAACTGGTAGGCGACAATATAAAACGGCGAAATGTCGAAGAGAGGGTAGATGTCAATATGTTTAAGAAATAATGTTGACGAGAGGGAAAGAGTTCCTTTCGGCAGAGAATTGAGCAATGAATAAGTTCGATGAGAAATGAAGTTTTTAGACAGATTATCTGTGGCTCGGAACAGGGGATAGAGTTTACGAGTAGCACCACGCGTACGAGAGAGGCGATGTTCGAAAAGAAGAGAGGGGGTGACAGTGCTTTGAGGAGAGAATAAGGAGTGAATAAATTTGTATGAGGAAATATCTCTGCGATAATTAAGAGGTTCCAATTCAAACCTTTTACAGGATATTAGATATGAAATAAATGGGATTTTGCAACTTAAGTGTAATTTGCGAAGAAACAAATGCTGTACCTTCTCAAGGAGTCTCGCATCCTTGAGAATATGAGGGGAATATACAATGGCACAGTATTCAAGCTTTTGGTATAAGTTCTTTTGGTATGGAAATTGTATGACAAAAAATATAAAGAGGCGGAGAGTTTGAAGATCTAATGTTAAATAGAGAAAAAATTTAAAACTTTTCTTTCAGTTTCATGCACGCATTATTAAAATATAATACGGTCTTATTATTTTGAAAAAAAAACTCCAAATCAAAAGGCATATATCCAAAGATATGTTTTCGGGAAGTGCGACAAAATGACTGACTCTCTAATAAAAAAAGTCCCTAGTACACCATGACAGCATGTTCACTTGCCTGTAAACGAAAGTGGCTAGATTTCGTATACAGTCCGGTCAGATCCCCATGTGAAAACGGGGCGCCCGGGGGCGCCCGGGGCGACCCGAAGCGACCCATTGACTTTCACAGCCAGGAGAGTGAGAAATTCACGTTGAATTAAAGTGCGCTGTGTTGTCGAGGTCATTACCGAACTTTTTATGTATTTCACATAAATATTAAAAATTGCATTAATTAACAATAAATTATTTTAAACGGTTCAATTTGGGAATAATAAGTGCACCCGAGCCGGACTACCGTAGTTGAGAGCTTTCTTTTTTACGGACCTGGTCTTGGTGTGCTCTTAACTACGGTAGTCCGGCTCGGGTACACTTATTATTCCTAAATTGAACTGTTTTGAATAATTTATTTATAATTAATGCAATTTTTAAAATTTATGTGCAATACTTTAAAAGTTCGGGAATGACCTCGAGAACACAGCGCACTTTAATTCAACGTGAATTTCTCATTCTCCTTGCTGTGAAAGTCAATGGGTCGCTTCGGGTCGCCCCGAGCGCCCCCGGGCGCCCCGTTTCCACATGGGGATCTGACCGGACTGTAATAAGTAAACATTTGGAGTCCTGATACTAGTGGCTTTTTTTGACAATGAGTGACACTCTCTGATACTTCCCGGCGGAATGTTCCCTGGAAATGGAAACAGAAATGTTGAGTATCTGCAAGATAAAACTTTGTCAACCGATAAATACAACCTATTTTACAGCTTGTAGCGATGTTGGAGCAGAAACGGGAGCACATGAGCAACGCCACGCGCCACACTCACGAGTCCATTGCAAAGGTTCGCAAACAGTCGTCCATAACAATAAACCGTTCCGTTCCTAAACAACAGATACGGCCGCGGGAGAGCATGACAAAGAGGTATATAAAGAGAGTACAAATACAGTGGTCCATTTCATGAACGTATCATTCTGAAACTGTAATACACCGCAATAGTGGCATCAGATTATTTACTGAATTGGCTATCGCCCCATAAAAGTTTCAGGTAAATTGCTCAACTATTGCAAAAGATGCGCAAGGAAAACTAAGTGTACGAATGCTGACACGTTATTGTGGGAATACATGTTGAAATTAAGTTTTTGCATAAACCCGCGCCCAATTTAACGCTCAGAAATAAAAATGCTTGGCCAAAGATGCTAGTCAGTAAATAAATTACTTACGCTATACACAATGCCGAGTTCCTACGCCAAACAGTAAACAGTTTGTTTGCAAGGTAATTTTCGCACCCTCTATTTGAGCAGTCTGGGCCTTGGGTAGAAATCGATTGCGAATTATTACAATTTAATACGTTCATGAGACTACTTGTGCGTGTGCTCTCTTTCTATACCTCGGCGTGTCCCTCGTTTTGTCATGCTGTCTCGCAGCCGTATCTACTGTTTATTGTTAGGAGCGGAACGTTTTAATATTTTGGACGAGTGTCTGTGAATTTATAATATAGGCTCTCACACTTCACGCGATAATCCCGGTTGCCGTCGTGTTCTGCCTGTCTATGCCGTTATTGGCGCAATTTTTCTTCAATCAACACTCCGCGGATATTGAAGGATTAGTGTACGATGTGAGGATTACGCTTTGCACATCATTCCACAGGCCGGTCAACCTTCCAGAAAGGCCTTTGGATTGAGAGAGCGTGTGAAATCGAGAGGGACTGTCTCACTTTTGCACACTCTCTCGCTCTAACCCTGATCTGTAGGTTTGGAATCATGTGTTTGAACTTCGGATAACCCCTCAAAAATAATCAAACCGACCGGTGTGGAAAACGGGTGAAATGAAGAGATCTAATCCAATTATTTACCCGAATTTTAAGCCCTAGTGAGCATTCATCTATCAAGTGACGAAAATTGTAAAAAGGGAAATTTTAAATTGTAAAAAGGGAAAAAAATGAAAATTGAAAATAGGGGGTTCAGCTAGGGTTGACCTCGAGCGAAAGATTGCGAAACTGATCGATGTCCAGCATACGGTTCAAATTGTAATTTGTCATAATGCGAAAATGTATTTGGCTACGGGATTTGTCACGTAATTTGTTTTCCCGTGAATAATTAAACAAAACGCTTTCCAGATTTCCGCGATTCCGATTATTACGAATCCGTTGCTCACGCTCTATTTCATTCGGCCTTATCGAATGTGAGCGTAGTACTGATTTGAATGGAAAATCCATCTATTAATGCGACAAAATTACAACTTAAATATTAAAATTCAATTATATACATTATTAAATGCAATTGACAAATGATTGCAGGGCCGTCGAACGCTTTCCCTTCCCAGAAAGGAGCCACCCGCAATCGATTTTCGTCCAAAAGGTGGAAAGTAATCAGACTGCATCGGTCCATTAGTTCGCACTCAATGATTTGCATAATGTATATATTTTCGTTACACTGTTAAATCGCCTCATACTTATTAAATGTTGTCGAAACGACCTTCCCAACATTACCCGACACTCACTCTACCGTTGTCCTTTACCACTAGATTAATCACATTACATCATTATTATCGCCTGTGAAAACCTTTAACGCATGAACTTTCCTCTTGAACGCGCGTACGTGATTTTCTCAAAAAAATATCCAATTATCATCCACTGGAAAATTTCTTCGAGCATTGTCACAGAGACAACCAAACCATGGAGAAATGTGAGACCCACGCCTCATTTCGCCAAATTCTCTTCGCCGGTTGGTTGTGGAGACAGCCTAACTCGTTCATTTTTGTTTAACTCGTTCATTTTTGCTAAACTCGTTCATTTTTTACATGTTGTCGCACCCTTGTGGTGTACGATAAATAAATAAATAATAGGAAGTAGACGTCGTCGACATTTAGCACTCTACTAACTCGTTAGGCCCCTTGGAAAATCTGCAAACGTGAAAAAAAGTCACTGCAATGGAGAAAGATGCCGATCTTGCGGAAGCACTCGTTCACACGGTATTCTCTTATTTTTCTAAAAAATGAACCAAATTTTTTTAAATACACCATCAGTGTTTGGTCTTACTCTCTAGGATACTCAAGATGGTGTCCGAATGTTAGCGCACCATTCCGCACAGAGATAAATTCTACAAAGAACGCAAGTTGGCGCGCCTACAAATGCAAATCTTTGACTTGCATTGATATTAGTATGCGGGCCAACTTGAGTGCCCGTTCTGGTAATCAGTAGGACATAGTTCTGTGCAATTCGATATTTTTTTGGTGAATATTCAACCTGAAACGTAAGAAAAACATGTTATTATCCTATTGCCCGATCAGGCAAAATCGCCTGAAACCATACAATTTAGTCGTCGCTCTTCGGATTTTCTGCTAATCTACTCGCGGTCATCACGATTCGACTTTGCGTCAACCTCCACACTTCGTAAGCTGAGCTGTGCTACACCCACAATAAATATATACTTACTATTGAGTGTATCCTATATCCTATATGCAAATCTCTCATTTTCGCACGCTCCACTCAATATTGATGGGGATAACTAAATCGATATTCCTCTAGGCAGTATACAACTGTCGGTTCGGTGCTTTTTCATGCCCACCAGGAAGACACTTTATCGTTGACTATGCGCGCCTTGTCAGCCGCATTTCTGGTTTGCCCACATATAAAACGACTGTTAACACAGATATTCTGAGAAGGTGTAGGAAAAATTGAGCCTTTTGCAGCAAAAATAAATTTTTGTCACCGATTTCTATGAAACTTATTATAGTGATGAAAGTAAATATGAGAAATTTTTTTATGAACTTCATTTTTCGAAATTTGCATATTATCGATTTTTTTATCTACCACTTTGAAGAGTCATATCTCGGTCATTTCAAAATATTTTTCCTGAATATTTTTTTCCCAACTGTAGCGCGAGACGAGATCTACATTTTTCTCAATTAGCACCCTTGTCTATCTTTAATGGTTCCGGAGATACGCGCCGAAAACCGAATTTGCACATACAAAATCATCTTTTCCTCGAAATAATTAGTCAAACTACCTCCGTTTTATTGCAGAATTGAATACGTGTGAATTTAGCTATGGTAGCATATTTTATTTATCTCATATCTAGGAATATTTTTCTGTGCTCTTGCTGAGTGCTCGGACTACATTTTTGCGCGCAGAAACACGTTTTTGATCATCACTTGGCTCAAAATGGTCGTCATGGGCCCAAGCAGCGTTCAATCGAAAGATTGTTCCGAGCGTGATAAATCATTCCATGACGTTCTAGATCAAAAAGTCAACGGTTTTTGTGTTACAGCCAATGCTACCATAGCTAAATTCACACGTAGAATCCAATTCTGCAATAAAACGGAGGTAGTTTGACTAATTATTTCGAAGAAAAGATGATTTTGTATGTGCAAATTCGGTTTTCGGCGCGTATCTCCGGAACCATTAAAGATAGACAAGGGTGCTAATTGAGTAAAATGTAGATCTCGTCTCGCGCTACAGTTTGGAAAAAAATATTCAGGAAAAATATTTTGAAATGACCGAGATATGACTCTTCAAAGTGGTAGATAAAAAAATCGATAATATGCAAATTTCGAAAAATGAAGTTCATAAAAAAATTTCTCATATTTACTTTCATCACTATAATAAGTTTCATAGAAATCGGTGACAAAAATTTATTTTTGCTGCAAAAGGCTCAATTTTTCCTACACCTTCTCAGAATATCTGTGTTAACAGTCGTTTTATATGTGGGCAAACCAGAAATGCGGCTGACAAGGCGCGCATAGTCAACGATAAAGTGTCTTCCTGGTGGGCATGAAAAAGCACCGAACCGACAGTTGTATACTGCCTAGAGGAATATCGATTTAGTTATCCCCATCAATATTGAGTGGAGCGTGCGAAAATGAGAGATTTGCATATAGGATATAGGATACACTCAATAGTAAGTATATATTTATTGTGGGTGTAGTCTGTGTTAAGTAAAGCTAAACGAAAAAGCTCATGCAGGTTCGGCATTCTCTGCGCATGTCTGGCGGCCAATAACTGTTTTGTGCTGATACTCAATTCTTGCTGGTATGTGAGCGTGCAAATATATCTTAACTTTTTTACGCGTTCACATTGAACTAAAACGTCGGTCCACAGCGAATACGTGTTTCAGGTACGTAATGCCGGATTCTGATGCGTTCGCCATGCGCTCGGTGCTCAGTCGCCTCACGGGAATGGTAATTTTAAATATAGATTTTTTTTAAAAAGTGGTGTCCCAAGAAACTTTTGGTCGACCGAGTTCTCACTGTGGGGTTTTTGGTCAACCGAGTTCTCACTGTATGACGCGCAGGGATTCAAAAATGAGAGGGAGGGAAAATGGGAAAAGAGGAGTGAGCGACCGTTAGCACATAGGAGATGAGGAATGAGGGAACGCGTGATCGTTATACTCCTTCTTTAAGAAACCCGTTTTCAGATCGGTCTCTCCTCCTGGTTTTTCGGCGTTCGCATTCACATGCTCATTTCGATCAATCGCTTCGTTGCCATTATATTTCCCTGGGCGAGCCACCAGTATGTGACGGCGCGTCGCACGCGCGTTGCGGTCGCAGCTGCACTGCTCTCTAGCCTCGCGCAGGGCGCACCGCTGATTGCTGGTACGACTCATTTTGGTCACTTTTTGGTCGAATTTAACTTGATGAGCTTTATTGTGCATTGCGCTAACGCATATATTGGATTTCTGATTCGACTTGATCCGTGGTAAAAAAACAACCTTTTCATAATGAAAGGCTACGTCCTGACCCTGTCTGCTCTAAAGTAGAGTGCAAAATGTGAGACCACGCTCTCTTCATTTCACGCACTCTCTCGACCGGTCGGTAGGTGAGAGAGTGTGCGAAATGAAGAGGCAGTGGTCTCACATTTCGCACTCTACTCTGAAGTAGAATGGCGGCAGCCAAACCCAGTTCAACAAAACACGCAGGCGGTGACGTCCTCTGGTTCTGTTACGATCGATCGACTATAAGATGGGAATACGCACCGACTGACTGGGGACGTTTCTATGTAAAGTGAGTAGTCGAGCACTGCATATTCCCAAGCTAGCAGGCATTATAAAATACTCTTTTCCTCTATTGTTTGCACTGGCCACGTACCATTTCAAACTTCAAAATTAAGTTACATCTAACGAGTTCGAGTTACCAAGATCTCGTGTTATATTGAATGACTAGGATTGGAACGATGGGAATAGCCTCCTGTCCATTGGAGTGCGAAATGTGAGACCACGCACTCTTCATTTCACATGCTCTCTCATTGACAGACAGGTGAAGGGACTGTGCGAATTCAAGAGATCGTCGTCTCAAATTTCGCACTCTACTGTCTATCTTTGTAGCTACTTTGTCACTGTATCGCACGTTCTCGAACTGGGCGTAGTCTTTCTGCTCGATATTGTAACGCTTATTCACGTCCGACTGGTTCGCTCGCAGGTATTGTTTTCGAAAAAAAACCAAAAATAATGAGTATGAATAGATTGGCTCTGACCCCTTTCTACTAGGGTTGGTCAAATCGGTTCCTGCTCTCTTAATTTCACACACTTTCTCGCCCGCCGCCTAGCGCAGAGAGTGTGTGAAATGAAGAGAGCAGGAACCGATTTGACCAACCCTACTTTCTACCCTTCTGTTAAAACCGATTCGACCATGTCGACGGACATTCGCTTTATGCCCCATTCACAGTTTTATATATTGTATGTTAGTCTCTAACGGAATTAATACATGAATGAATAAATGAATGAATGAGTAAATTCTTGCTCACAATCAGAACACACAAACGCTCAGCGATGTGGCCAGCGAGGAAACGCGAATTGCGGAAATTCGCTTGCTCATTCAGGTCGAATTTACATTACAGTATGAGAATATTTTTTTGCATTTTTTCAAATAGTATTAACTCAGTATCAATTTAAGGCATGCAGCCAGAGCTGCCTGCTCCTAGTCACTGTTATATCCTTTTCCTTCCTATCATACATCGTGGAGTCCGATTTCGGTATGAATTCGTACATGCGAATGAATTTTATTTTTCAAAAGGATTGTGTTTTCCCATTTCAGGACGATTTCTTTGCACCACGTTCATCTGGCATGTTGCTCACGGTGTTGATGGGTACATACTTCATAAACTAATTAATATCTTAATTATGCTTTATTAAATATAATTAAATTTTAATGGCATTAGTATTTCAGAAATTGAAACTGTTGAAGGGTGTTCGTTGGATAAGATTTTTTATTTTATTTTTAAAATATTATTTTTAAAAAATTCAGACTGATTATTAACATTTTCCACTTTCGTCTTCATTTATTCCGAAAGGCGAAGGTTACTACGCTAGCCTCTACCACGATGCCCCCAAGCCTCTCCGCCATTCCCAGTGCCGTTGCCTCTCTTCCACACTGATATTGACTCGTTACTACTCCATTACCTACCACTTATTGATCGGATCACTGTTACAAGCGATCCACGCGACATTGCATTTCGTGTTTACAGCGGTTACTTTCAGGCATTATTATTGATTACTGGATAAATATAGTAATATTGTCGTTATGGATACTATACAGTCGCGCCGGAAAGTATTCGTACACTTTGTTTTTCTTGTGTAACTTTCTCAATAGTTGAGCAATTGACCTGAAAATTTTATTTGAGCTAGCCAATCCATTAACTAATCGGATGCCACTATTGCGGTGTTTGGAGCCAATCGTCTGGATTGCATAGTGATGACGCAACGAAACATCACTTTTTCGAAAAATTATATCTCGGAGGAAAAATTGTTTTCCTAGATATCAGTCTCACAGAAGTTGTAGATCTACCCATGGACTACCCAGAAAAAAAATTTCAAGATGCTGCGATTTTTCTCCGTCGCAGCAACTTTGCTGCAAAATTTAGGCTGCAAACTCATAACTCGGCTCCCAGATAAGCTAAAGACCCGTTCTAGTGTTCAAAAGGATCCATTTGGTGAGCCCAGACATCTCTGAAAGTTTGGTGAAGATTGCACATCATTTGCCCTCAGGGCTAAAAAAAGTCATTTTTTTGCATACCCAAACTTTGAGGGTGCTCAACTCGAAGGGTGAATTTTCTAAAAATATGGTTCCTGTGTACGAACGACCCAAAACCATCTAAGAATCGATGCCCAACTTTTTGTAGCATCAGCATTTTTTTCCTGCATGGTGCGATCGCATCCCTGGCGCGCGCTGGTTTCGAAATGTATCGTCTCTCCCTTTGCATAATCTCGCCCCGCCTCGTTTCCGAACACCAGCGCGCGCCAGGGATGCGATCGCACCATGCAGAAAAAAAATGCTGATGCTACAAAAAGTTGGGCATCGATTCTTGGATGGCTTTGGGTCGTTCCTACAAAGGAACCATATTTTTAGAAAAAAGTTGGGGTATGCAAAAAAGTGACTTTTTTGAGCCCTGAGGGCAAATGATGTGCAATCTTCACCAAACTTTCAGAGATGTCTGGGCTCATCAAATGGATCATTTTGAACACTAGAACAGGTCTCTAGCTTATCTGGGAGCCGAGTTATGAGTTTGCAGCATAAATTTTGCAGCAAGGTTGCTGCGACGGAGAAAAATCGCAGCATCTTGAAATTTTTTTTCTGGGTAGTCCATGGGTAGATCTACAACTTCTGAAAGACTGATATGTAGGGAAAAAAAATTTCCTTCGAGATATAATTTTTCGAAAAAGTGATGTTTAGTTGCGTCATCACTATGCAATCCAGACGATTGGCTCCAAACACCGCAATAGCGGCATCCGATTAGTTAATGGATTGGCTAGCTCCAATAAAATTTTCAGGTCAATTGCTCAACTATTGCGAAAGTTACACAAGAAAAACAAAGTGTACGAATACTTTCCGGCGCGACTGTAGATTAAATTGTATTTCTCAGCAGACATACACGTGTTTAACAGTTTGCATTAACTCACGCTTTGTGGTCACGAAAATAAATATTTGTTTCATGACTGAGTGATCTTTTTCGAAAGTCGATTGGACCGGACTTTCTCAGTGAAGCAAGGAGCAGCGAATACAATGTCATGCACATCAGAGCTCTCAATCGACCTTCCACAACCTTCGAAGAGGGCGAAGACCCCACTTGAACTCTTGATAAATGTGTTCAAACTGAACTGAAACTGAAAGGACTCATATCCACGTTCTGTCTCGCGGAACTTCGAAACAGATGGTTGCCTCTAATTTTACGCCCTACTTAAGTGAGTTGAGAGTAGGTTTTTTATGCGTGTCTACACAAACGTTAGCAAAGAGAGTCGGAGAACTGTTCTCCTGGAAATCTTTTGCTCAGTGTAGTGATGTTATCATATGCTAATGTTGTATTGAAACACGTTATTGAAAGTAATATGAAGCGAAAATTAGTTTTTTTTTCGTTAGCCTTCTCGTCGGATATTCGTGGGGCACCTTCTTTAAGTACGCGACTTGAATATAGAACATGAAGTCGCTGATTATATTTTTTCCGGTTACAATTCGATTCGAACATCTGTCTTTGCGCCTTATGTTTTCTTGGACTCGCGTATAAATTTTGTACTCTTTTCTAAGCATTAAAATTAAAAAAAATAAAACAGGATTTATAATAGCACTTTGAGCACTTTCAGTGGTTCGTCGAATCCCCTATAATTTTTCCTCAATATTATTTCATTTTGTCACGTGGCGAACAGTACCGGCGACTTCTCTTTCGCCATGATTCACCTCTTTATGCACACCTTCATCATCGTTTTTGGGACGTTGGCAAACATTGTCGCCATACTTGTGATCGCCACCAGAACGCCAAAGATGATGCAGGTAAACAGAGAGTGAGATAAAAGACTAAAAAATGTCTTCCGTACCCTCTTCTTCCGTTGCGGACCCACTTTTTCCTAGTCGACTTATTTATTCACCCGCACAGGCGACAGCAAGATAAGAAGCGATTAGGAATAAAGGCTAATCCAAATTAAAGGATATTTGAACGAAAGCAGTAGCGAAATGTGAGACCACAGCCTCTTCATTTTGCACACTCTTTTGACCGGTCGATGGACGAGAGAGTGTGTGAAATGAAGAGATCGTAGTCTCACATTTCGCACTCTAGAAACCAGTATTAATTGATTGCAAGAATACTCTGTGCTCCTTCTAAACACTTCTGCGTGCGAGCTGTTCTCGATATTTACTCATTTTCTTCTGGACGCTCTTCTCACTGCATCTAGCGTTATCTGCATTTTCGCCGGGCCGTGCCGTCTCATTTCCGACTGGAGTTGCGCTCTGGCTACCGACTACATGCACGTAGTAACGTCGCATTCCACGTCGATAGTAGCCGTCTGCTTCTGGTACAGGTTCGCCGGATGAGTGTTCTGTGTAGTTTTCACTACACATAATTACACTATTGAACCGACATACTTTCGGAACCAAAACAAAATGAAAACATGTGGGCTCGTTTTGCAATAGTTATCACTGCAGGACGCGAATACTCAGTGAGCAAGGCGCGGTCGGCGCGTGGCGGTTGCAGGCACTTTTGCTGGCGCTATTCGCGCCGCATGCCGTGCATATCGTAGGCTTCGTGTACACTATAAGTGGTCGGGAGGAGCTGGCCGGCGTCGTCGATGGCGCTTACGAACGAAGATACGCTGAGGGATACGCGTTGCAAGGTTCGCAACAAACTGGCAACTAGGGATGGTCAAATCGGTTCCTGCTCTCTTCATTTCACACACTCTCTCGCCCGACGCCTAGCGCAGAGAGTGTGTGAAATGACGAGAGCAGGAACCGAGTTGACCAACCCTACTGGCAACACAGTGTTTGTATGTCGAAATGAATACACAAGCAATACAAATCTTGATTTTGAAAATTGGTATTTTCCCCGATATTCGAGTGCGTACTTGTTAGCACTTAAAACACGGAAACACAGTGATGATGAAGTCGTTATTAGGATATGCGAACATCTACGAGCCGGTGTCCGCTTTCTTCATGGTCTACCTTTCTATCGTTCCGATGTGCGCGCCGCTCTTCATCATTTGTGAACGCAGAAAGGTTCTCTCTCACAGAGAAATATAAATAACTGACATAAAACATTACTGTTTCGAAGTGTACTACCATTTAATATATTAAGAGACCGTCCACGAGAGATCGTAACAAGTGGGTAGTGGTCCCGGATGAGAATTCGACAACCTACCCTCAAACTTTTTTCATGGAATGAACATCACGAATGCTGATCGCGACCGTATATATTTAAGCCTGAAAAATTTTTTCGAGGTCAAAATTTTTTTTCAAAATTTTCAGACATTTTTTCGTCGAAAAATGAAGTTTCGAAATACTTTGCGAGAAATATTCTCTTATACGTATTTTTATGCGCTGGTTCCGAATTTGGTAGTTAGAACTGTTGAAACTCACTTTTAAAAAAGTTATGATCGAAAAATCAGATTTTTTTGTGAAAAATCGAAAATATCTTTTTTCCCACCCCCCCCCCTTTCAGGTAAAGCCACCTATATTTTCGGAATCTACATCAAAAGTTACGTTATATGCCTTTTTATCGTAATTTTAAAAATGAGGATATTGATCGATATTTTATCTCAAACTTGCATAATTCCTTATTTTTCGTTAGGCCAGTTTCTTACAAGTGTCTTACAGATTCGTGTGTGTGCCAACTTCCGATGTCAAATAGACAAACATATTCAGAAAGTATGAAAACATGGTCTATTTAGATTATCGAGAGTAAATACAAGACGTTTCAAAATTTTCCAAAATTCATACAATCTTCATAATAAACTATCAAAGATCAGGGTTCTATGACGAAATATAGTTTCTACTTTGGGCTCAAAATGTTTGAATTGCAATATTAAATAAATGTTCTGTTGGTACTCTTTGATTTCATGCATATGTCGGAAAAAAATTAAGACTCGGAAATGGCCAAAAAATGATATTCATAAAAAAATTCTGAAAGTACCAGTGGCGTGCATGATGAAACATCTTAGCTGTGTAGTACACTTACAGAGTTGCATCAACTGACAAACCACCATGAACCCGGGGTCATGGTCCAAAATCGAAAAATATTTTTTCGTGACATTTCTCCCCAATTCATCTGAAAGTTACGTATAGCGCCCTATGTTACTTTATTGAGTATAAAGAAGCTTTAGAAACAGTTAATTCTCCATAAAATTAGAAAAAATATTTTGCGATTTTGGACCATGACCCCGGGTTCATGGTGATTTTCGAGAAAAATTTTTTTTTTTGAAGAACTTGGATCAACTTGTCCTTTTATCAGTTGATGCAACTCTGTGAGTGTACTACACAGCAAAGATATTTCATCATGCACGCCACTGGTACTTTCAGAATTTTTTTATGAATATCATTTTTTTGGCCATTTCCGAGTCTTAGTTTTTTTCCGACATGAACCAATGCATGAAATCGAAGAGTACCAACAGAACATTTATTTAATATTGCACTTCAAACATTTTGAGCCCAAAGTAGAAACTATATTTCGTCATAGAACCCTGATCTTTGATAGTTTATTAAGAAGATTGTATGAATTTTGAAAAAATTTTGAAACGTCTTGTATTTACTCTCGATAATCTAAATAGACCATGTTTTCATACTTTCTGAATATGTTTGTCTATTTGACATCGGAAGTTGGCACACACACGAATCTGTAAGACACTTGTAAGAAACTGGCCTAACGAAAAATAAGGAATTATGCAAGTTTGAGATAAAATATCGATCAATATCCTCATTTTTCAAATTACGATAAAAAGGCATATAACGTAACTTTTGATGTAGATTCCGAAAATATAGGTGGCTTTACCTGAAAGGGGGGGGGAAAAAAGATATTTTCGATTTTTCACAAAAAAATCTGATTTTTCGATCATATCTTTTTTAAAAGTGAGTTTCAACAGTTCTAACTACCAAATTCGGAACAAGCGCATAAAAATACGTATAATAGAATATTTCTCGCAAAGTATTTCGAAAGTTTATTTTTCGACGAAAAAATGTCTGAAAATTTTGAAAAAAATATTGACCTCGAAAATTTTTTTCAAGCTTAAATATATACGGTCGCGATCAGCATTCGTGATGTTCATTTCATGAAAAAAGTTTGAGGGTAGGTTGTCGAATTCTCATCCGGGACCCCTAGCCCCTTGTTACGTTCTCTCGTGGATGGTCTCTTAAGAGACCATCCACGAGAGGCCGGGGCGCTGGAGGAATACCCAATGATGAAATAATTGTATCAATTATGTGCGCGGCACTGTAGGCAAATAATATACCACTTGGTAGACGTGATATTTCGCAATCAGGGTCAAAAATATGGCCAGCGAGGCACCAGGGTGCCATAAGAGCGGCCTCTTTACCCCCTTATATCGTCGTAGCGCACTCTGAGAGGGCTAAGTGAATTATGCCTGCTAATGTAACTTTAGACAAGGAATCCGAAAATCGCAAAATGGTTGTTGACACTTTGCCAATTTTTTTCAGGACAGTCAAAAAACATTGAAAAATCAAATTATCAAGCCTTTATCGTTGTCAGATCGCTTCGAAAATATTTTCATTGTTAATATTTTCGCAAAATACATCTGGAAAACATATAAAAACTTACTTTTTAAAAATTCGAAATAATGTGTTTGCATTGAAATTTTTTGGTGTTTTTCTTTCGTATTTTGCACCATGACATTCAATTATTACAGCATTCATAGTCAAAAACGGAGCACACATATTGAATTTCAAGTAATGAACACATTTCAAACAGGTACATCGACTTTTGAGAAAAAAAGTTTTTGCGAAAATTCCATGAACCCGGGTTCATGGTCGAAAAAAATGTTGAGATTTTTTCAACCTGGCGATGAAATAATTGTGTCACTCATGTTCACCGCATTGTAGGCAAATAATATACCACTTGATACACGTGATATTTCGCAATTCGGAGAAGAAATATCGACGAACACTCGAACACTCGAGGTCCGCTAATGTCTGAACATTCAGACCTCATTTACGGACATCGAAACCACAGCACGGAGTCCATGAAGTAGACTGTCCGATGTAATTTTTGACGAGGATTCCAAAATTGTAAAATCGTTTACTGAACATGTGCAATTTTTTTTCAGGACGATCAAAAAACTCAGAAAATTCGATTTTTCGACCTTTTATCGATGTCCTATCGCTTCAAAAATATTTCCGTTGTTATTTTTTTCGCAAAATACGTCTAGAAAACCTATAAAAACACAATTTTCAAAATAGTAAAAAAATCGATATCGGAACCTCGGGTTACTGTAACTTTTCGTGGCGGGACCCAGAACCTTAGTTACTTGGCCAAATATCAGCACTCGTGATGCTGACTTCACCACCAAGTTATTGGTATAGGTTGCAAAAAAGGCGTCCGATGATTTCACCCCAGCACCCGGGCCTCTCGTGGATGGTCTCTTAAACAGTATGTCCACTTTACTCCCGTACAATTAGCACAAAGTATTGTAACTGCTGTCATGTATCAAAGCTTAAAACAGATATTGTAATTCAAAAACAGTTTAGTTTGAAGAGCAGTTTGAAACTCTAATAGTAGTCTGCGAAGCACCTAATGGTATTCCTCACAGCTGGTCGCGATATTGGCGCAGAAAAGGCAGTTTATGAGCAACTGGACGCGAAACACGCACGAATCCATTGCAAAGGTTGCTTTTTACAACTATTTTTTATAACTTATGAAAAGTAAAAAAAAGTTACTTCGTGATGTTCACGCGATTCTTCTTCTCTCTTGTCTTGTAGTCTTGTAGGTCAAAATGGCATTTGATTTTGCGGTTCAGTTGTAGCATATTACGCTTCGAATTGGAGCTTTGAGGTTCAATTCAATTCAATTCAATTTCGGTTCTGACAATTTTTTTTTATTTTTTTTTTATTTTTTTAAAATATTTTTTTATTATTTTTTTTAGGTTCTGACAATTCACGCGATAATTCCGGTTGTCGTCGTGTCGTGTTTGTCGACGCTAATAGTGGCGCAAGTTGCATTCAATAAACACTCTGTGGACATTGAGGGATTAGAATACGATGTGAGTACGGTGTATCATTCGCCAAACGATGGTATTATCAAATAAATAGTACATACTAGTTTGAATCAAAAAAAGTCAAAAGCTTTAATTTTGGTATGATCGTAGTGATATTATCAAATAAATAGATTATGCTAGTTTCCCCGTATATTTATAAATTATCAACAAAAAAAAACTCGAAGAAGGACAGTAGACGAATTTCGCAAAATATATTCCAGTTTTCCGCAATCCCGACTGTCACAAATCCGCTACTCACGCTCTATTTCGTGCGGCCTTATCGAATGTGAGAATGCTTTGATTGCAGTATCTTCATAGAAGTACCAAGAACGCATCTAATAATGCGTCTAAATAACAATTTATTTTTTTTAAATTAGGAAATATAACGATTGCAGGGCCATCCACCGCTTTCTCTTCCGAAAAATGAACCGTACGCAATTGATAAGCACCCAAAAGGCGGAAAGTAATTAATAAAACAACCACATGATTCCAAACATACATGCCAGGGTGTGAGAGTAGGCAAAAATGAGAGAGTTCCTCTCGATTGTAAACGTTCTCTCACTCCAAAGCCCTGTTTGTAAGGTTGACCGGCGTGTGGAATCATGTGCAACGTCACTCCATACACAAGATCATCTGTATAACGTCGATCACTCCACTTTACTTATTGCTTTGAATCGCGCCGCACTTGATTGAAATTTTGTAGAATCGTACTAATTGCAATGGAAATTACACAATAATTTGTTATCCATTCTTTCTTCTGGAAACCAATCGCCAATAAATTAGAGGTGTCGCTTCCTATCTTATCGAATCCTCTTTTTTTTCGCTCTTCACTGTTTTCGTTTTGATCGAACAATTTGTACTTCGTTAAGCCCGTTCCTTCTGCTGCACTCTCAATGGTATGGATAAGAGTGCGAAATGTGAGACTCCGCTCTCTTCATTTCACACACTCTCTAGACCGGTCGATGGACGAGAGAGTGTGTGAAATGAAGAGAGCGTGGTCTCACATTTCGCACTCTAGTAGGGATGCCATTTTGACCAACCACAATACAATCTAACACGACGCCACAGTACTGCTCCTAGCAGTGCTTGTTACATCTCTCAACACATTAATTCTTGTTGCATTATGCTGGACAGATGTCAAAAGAAGGTTAATTTTGTTGTTCTGCGTGCCGTGTTTTGCGACTATTTCAGCTTCGTTGAGGTCGCACAAATTTGTAGTTGTATTCCGTTTCGATGCGCACATTTCTAGAACTCTCCGTTTCGATGCGCACATTTCTAGAACTCGTTCTGTGTGTTCTTTGACATTTGAAATAGAATTAGCCCTTTTTGTATTCGCACTTCTCGTTTACCGATTCTCCTAGTCCCCTCTATAAAATATGGCAATTGGTATCTGCGCCTTTCACAAGATTCGAAATGCTTCATTACATTCTCCACATTGGCATTATCGTTTTCGGAACTTTAGTAAACTTTGTCTCCTTTGTCGTGATACTCCTCAAGACTCCCAAACCGATGAAGGTAATTGCTTGTGAAAATTCCAAATTGGCAACTCTCGAAAATAAGAACACAATTATTTCCTCGGATTCCTAACCGGATGTTCGAAAACGAGTGTTTAAATACCTGTCAAAGTGATGAATAACCCCCAGGAATATTCCGTGCTTCTGTTGAACACGTCATTCATCGAGTTATTTTGCTACTTAATGGTCGGCTGTTCATCACTTCTTCGCCGTTCTCTGTCTCTCCGAGGGGCTGTGTCGGTCCATGTGCGAAAGTTGTTGCGCCATTGCAACTGGGTTCATGCACGTGCTCGCGTCCCACTCGACGTCCATTGTCGCGCTCTGCTTCTGGTACAGGTATTGATTTTTAATCCTTTTTCTCTTTTTTTTCTTATACTTTCTATAAGTTAATAGTATTGCGCTAGCTGATCTTTCGTTTGCTTTTTTCTTTCTTTTTTTCAAACGGGAGGTGCGTGTACCCCACCACCAAGATTTTTTTAAAAATGAACTAATAAATCACATTTTATAGAAATTAGAAACAAATAGCAATTGGTTTCTGATAAAGTTCGTCCAGAAGGCGCATTCTGCGCGACAAGGGCGCAGTCGGCACATGGAAGCTGCAAGCGATTGCGACCGCACTGTTCGCACCGCATCTCACGCACGTTGCCGGCTTTGTACGCACGATTAACACTCGTGAGGAGCTGGCGCGCATCGTTGAAGCGTCATATTCGAAAGGGTACGCCTCCGACTACGGGCTGCAAGGTATCATTTTTAAATGACACAATCATGAATCAATCGTGAAGGTAAGCGACTGATTCATACTAGTAAAGGTGCTAGGTCTTCTACACGCAAGGCGGTCTCGACCACCCCTATGCCTGAGTAGCAACGAGAGCCTGTCCTGAGGTGATCAGCGGCCTGTTGCGAGGCTATTCTCGTGTTATGTGCACGTGAATCGGGGACCCCTTTCGAGGCATGTTTGGATCGTGATTTACCAATCACTACCAACATTTCTTAACCCCCTTGGTTGGGTGGATCTGCAGGCACGGGGGGTCGAACTTGTGACCATTCGATTCGCATTCTAGCACATAACCACTGCGCTACCCGGCCTGTATATACTGACTTCTAATGTTTGCTGAAAATTTATTTCAGGTTTTGACCATTCATGCGATTATCCCGGTCGGCATGGCATGCTGTGTGGCAGTTTTAGCAGCGGCTCAAGTCTTCCTTCACCTACATTCGGCCAACATTGAGGGATTAGCGTACGATGTAAGCACGTATCTGCTGATTAGAGTTTGAAATTCGGGTAAATTATTAGATTAGATCTCTTCATTTCGCACACTCTCTCACCACTCGAACGGCGTAAAGAGTGTGCGAAAAGACAATGTGCAAAATGAAGAGTGCTAAATCAATTATTCACCCGAATTTCAAACTCTACTGCTTGATAAGCAGTGCTTATGACATAATGAAATAAATCGGCAGCGCCATTTGATCGTTTTTCTTGTTGATTGTAGACTCAGATTGTTAGGTTAATTGGTTATTTACAGATATGCGCACTTCCAACAATCACTAATCCAATGCTCACGCTCTATTTCGTGCGGCCATATCGCACGTGAGCATATATGTATATATGGATAGGAGACGGATCTCAGATGGAAATAAGTTTACGACTCCAGAAGTCTTGGCTACTGAGCGACGACTTTAAAGTCTAAAAAGTGCCTCCCCCTGCCTCTAATCGAAGCGAGTAGACTTATGAAGTCGTCACTAAGGTAGCCGAGAAGTCTACAGTCGTAGACTTATTTCCCTGTGAGATGATTCCAAACCTACAGAGAGGGGGCAGAGCGAGACAGTGTCGAAAGGCGTGAGAGTCGTTCTCGACTTTGATCGCTTGCTCGCTCCAAGCTCAGTATAGTTGAACTGACTGTGGAATGATGTGGAGACCGCAAAATATAAGTTCAGTGTTAATTTACAGGGCCATTCGTTCGTTACTGTTTCTAAGAAAGCGTCGAACGCATCCCGTAAGTGTCCAGCACACCCAAAGCAGTCAACACATATCGACATTTAATCATCTCTAGATTGTGTAAAATAAAACACATTTTCTTGTGCAAAAAACGAAGGAAATGGATATTGAATATTGGGCTCTGTTCCGGAATAGAGGTTCTTAGGAAATAGAAAGGTCCCAAAAAAATAGAAAGGTCCCATGGAAATAGAAAGGTCCCTATAAAATAGAAAGGTCCCATGGAAATAGAAAGGTCCCTAAAAAATAGAAAGGTCCCTTGAAAATAGAAAGGTCCCTATAAAATAGAAAGGTCCCTTGAAAATAGAAAGGTCCCAAGTTCGGGAAAGTGATCTCTCAAAAAATAGACAGGTCCCATAAAATAGAAAGGTCCCAAGAAAGTCTAAAAGGTGTGCTGCAAAATAGAAAGGTCCCAAGATTGCTCAAAAATGATCCGAAAAAAATAGAAAGGCCCCAAGAAAAACCAGACTTAAAAAATAGAAAGGTCCCATCAAATTGAAAGGTCCCAATAAATAGAAAGGTCCCATGGTGAAATGGATTTCAAAAAATAGAAATGTCCCAAGAAAGTTTTTAAAAATAATATAAATAAAGATCCCAATACCGTTAAAAAATGTTCGCCAAAAGTTGAAAGGTCTCAATGAAAACCGAATGGCCACATAAATTTGAAAACCTTACTTGGGAACTTGGGACCGAACTTGGGACCTTTCTATTTTCAAGGGACCTTTCTATTTTATAGGGACCTTTCTATTTTCAAGGGACCTTTCTATTTTTAGGGACCTTTCTATTTCCATGGGACCTTTCTATTTTATAGGGACCTTTCTATTTCCATGGGACCTTTCTATTTTTTGGGACCTTTCTATTTCCTAAGAACCTCTATTCCGGAACAGAGCCGAATATTGCTTGCGCAGTGATGTTGATATACATATTCAATTTGCGCGTGGAATCAGAAATCAATTTTGATGGATTCGCATACGGAAAGGCAAAGCTGCAGCCACAATTCACTTTCAGATAAGAATACATCTCAACAAAACACTTTATTGATGTATATATTTTTTCCAAGAATGGTATTAATCATTTTTATCGGGTGGGATGTTGCTTCTTTAATGAAGAGTACTCTTCACTAGAGTGCGCAATGTGAGACCACGGCCTCTTCATTTCGCACACTCTCTAGACCGGTCGATAGACGAGAGAGTGTGCGAAATGAAGAGACCGTGGTCTCACATTTCGCACTCTACTCTTCACTGTAGGCTAGGCTTCAAATCGCGTCTTCTTCGGTATGAAAAAGGCCACTAGTACGGTAGCAACAGCCAGTGCAGCACCGAATACGAGAAATGCCAGATCCGGCAGGATGTTATTCTGTAAAAATACAAATTACCTCAATTTCTTTCTCGGAAATTGTACCCGTCTACAGACAATTCAATGCGAGTACAAACATATACTAGGAAAAAGGCGTTCTGCGAAAACAGCGCATGGGGGGGCTCAAAATCGGGGGGGGAGGGTGACATTTGAGAAACGGAAATTAGAGCAACCGACATAATTAATTGGATAGGTGTAATTAATTAATTAATTGTGAAATTTAAATTACCTGACGATGATCACAATGGTACTACTCCCATAACGTGTCGGTTGCTCAAATGTCCGTTGCTCAAATATCACCCCCCAAATGGTCGCAGAAAGTTCGGGGGGGGGGGGGGGGTGACAATTCCTCAACAACATTTCCGCAACGGGTTATAACGCAATGCAAAATTTAAGAATCTTCGAAATATTTTTTCCTCACTATTTATATGCTCACCCCGTTCAATTGCGGCGCTTATTTTATTTCTCCGATCATTTTGAATCTTCCACTAATTTATTAATTAGCTAATTAATCGAAAATCGAATTATTAATTTTGAAAGTCCTGATGATTCTGATCAGATAATACGGAGAAAGTTATTTCTGTTTGAAATCTTCGTTGCGGAAATGTCGGTTGCGGAATTGTCACCCTCCCGAAAGTACATACTTGAGGGTTATAGTCCCTAGGGGTGGGATACATTTACAATTGTGGTAAGTGCCCAAATGGAGAAGGGCAGCGTACCAGGAGTGAGAGTAATTGAGGCGCGAATATGGAGCCAATATTGGAGAACGTCAGTGCGAATCCAACAGCGAACGATCGGCATCTGCGTGGTTTTGAGAATATTCATTTAGTGGGAATCTGGATTTGCCCTATTCATAAATTTATCCCAAATTTATACTAGACAACATCTCTAATTGCATCGGAAGAGTAAACAATTTATTCTGATAATACATCTAATTCTAAGATATCTACAACCACGAGCTACATTTTTATATGCTACGTACGATATATTTATAGCTTGTGCTAATTACGGTGCTAACTTTGTCGGAAATAGCTGCGAAGCGACGACGAGCGTTGCCATGTAGCAGGAGGTAGCGAAGAACTTGGCCAGCAGCCAAAATGCAATGTATAACGTTGTCAGATCTGGAAAGTGTACGTCCAATATGCATATCTGTAGGCTAAATTGATCGAGGTTTGAATTCTTTTGTAGAAATATTACGTAACTATAAAAGTAAAAGGAAACTAGTAAATCGTAACTAGTAAAAGGTATTTAATTCGGTAATTAGTGGACCATGTGGAATGAATTTGAGTGCGAAGAGCGCGCCGGAAGCTCCTGCATACACTGCGATCATTACGAACTTTGCAGGAAACCTGCAAATAACATTTCTTTTCTCCTATTTTTTCTTTCCATTTGGAACACTTTGCGTGCCGTTGTAACTGCCAACATTCTAGGAAATTCGACACTAGCCCATTGGAGCACTTATCATTGCCAATATACTAAAGTGACGCGAGCCTAATAGAGTGCGCGATGTGAGACCACGACCTCTTCATTTCGCACACTCTCTAGACCGATCGATAGACGAGAGAGTGTGCGAAATGAAGAGACCGTGGTCTCACATTTCGCACTCTAGAGCCTACCAGTCGAGGAACTTTGGCGCGACGCAATAGGCGGGGAACTCGACCGCTCCGGATAAGACAAAGTTCCAGTTGGCGTCTCCCACATCGAGGGTTGTAGAAGCGATTGAGATGCCCGCGTACGAAAGAAGTGTGGCAATTCTATAATTTCATTTGATTGCTAAATTCTATTGCAATTTCCCTGACTACAAGAAAAACTTGCCACATAGTATGACTGTTTCGCTTCGTTAAGTTAGAACCCAATGCATAGTAATTTGATGTGGTCGTTGGAAGACAGTGTCGATAGATGGCAAGACTCACTCCAAATAGCCCATCACAATCAATAAGAGGAGCACAGGAGGATTCCTGAACAGAAAGGCGAGACTCGCGCCGATCGTGGTTACGGTAGTCTGAAATGGTCTGAGTTGTCTTTGGTTGCCGAACTTTCCGAACCTCTGCCGCCTCTCCATCCGTATTTTGTTTTCGCATGATCGCTTCGTAATCTACCTCGTAGGAACGTCGATTGATCCTGAGAACACCCAAATTGCGTATACGAGAATTGGAAATGCTGGATTCCCCACAACAAGCCAATTCCTTGCAAGTATTTTATATATCCGTATTCTTCAATACCATTGAGTTCTCGTCACAAACTGCTCGAGCTTCCTCTTGTCTCCTTGCGCGACGCAATAATACGGACTCTCAGGGACCAGTCTGACAAAAATATAAGCATGATTCGCGTGGAAAAGGATTTTGTTGTGTGGAGAAATTATGAAAAACTTGTTTCAACTGATGGCAAATTAAGGATTACTCAACGCAATTTCCGCTTACACCAGCTGCACAATTGAGCATGCAAACGCAGCTATCGAATTGATGCCGAAAATCCATCGCCACGTGCCGACCAGTAAGGCCGTCGGCGCGACAATACAGTATCCAAGCGTCCAGAAGAATCCTGACGACCCAGTGTTTATTACTCTCAACCAAGCAAATGTTCAATAATTCGTCTAGACAACTGTCTACTAATACTCGATGAAACTGCTAAGCACGGGTTCCGCCGCTGGCTCTAATCACAAGCAGCACAAAATTTCCTATTTCGTTACTTTACGTGTACGCTTACGTTCTTGGATGCACGGCAGATAGGTATGTAATTTTCTTTTGTTAAAGCGTATTCTCACCGAAACCGCACGAGGCGAGAAAGCGTCGGCTTGGAGCAACTGACTCCATGCAGTGGACGAAATTGAGCGAAGCAATGGCCTGTAAATTTAGAATGTCCAAATCCTAAAACATTTTATTTTTTCGGAAAATTACATTGAGAAAGGAGCCTTGCACGAAGCGGCCTCCAATAAGAAACCAGAAATTGGGCGCGAGAGCACACGCCAAATCTGCCAGAGCGATGCAAAATAGCACAACCATCAGAACTGTCCGCCGGCCATACCTGAAATAAAAAACTCAAACAAATGTATTCAAGCAAACAAAAATTTACCTATCACTCAACAAGTTTGGTATCGTGCCAAACAAGAGATTTCCGATAAATCCAATTGAAGAGATTAGTTCATAGCTGTCGAGCCAGCCAAAGAGGAGGGGCTCGTCGGGAAACTGAAATTGCCGAGGCTTATCTTACATATTGTATATATAAAAATTAAGAAAATCGGAATAGATTTGTTCAAGACAATGAAAATTGTTCAAGGTGTTCTCGCAGTCAACAACCAATAAGATTCATATTTATCCGGCTCTCGTATCAGCAAATGATATTTTAATGCCGACCCTGCACATATTTTCCCGCACACTTCCTCATGACAACTTTTTATGCAATCGTACTGTGAACTCAAGGAACATCTCCCTAACCATATCGTAATGTCAATGAATGCAAAACGCTTCCGTTTAAAATTGACCACAAACTCTAAGTCTTTCCTGCTTTTCTTTTCTTTTTCTGATCGTACCACTTGCTCCCTATGTTGCCCTTGTTGTGACATAGTAATAAGTCATGCCTCGTTTAGCTACCGATTATTCGATAATCTAACCTTACATTCATGACAAACATTATTATTATTATACGTACTGACCTCATCGCGCACGCTCTTGTAGCCGCCTCCAATGGAGTCGCCGGACGGTGTGAGATAAGCGGCCATCACGAACAATTGAGCGGACACGGCCCATTGAAAGGATTGGACGAGAATGATAAAGAAGCAGGACGGTGACCATCTGAGAACAACATACACATTTCATGCGAAAAACTAATTGTAAGCAACGTACAACTATTTTAACCCAGAGTGAAACATAAATGTTATTTTATACATGCAAATCAAGACTAACTTCAAGCGTTCTAACAGATCGTCCAAGGAAGAAATGGCATCGGGGCTGCGCTGATCATCGCTCTTTTCATGACCTTCAGGCGATTGACTTCGTTCACTCATTGTGACAACCGGAACAAAGATACATCAATTTTGAAATTTAACCGTTAGCTAAATGTAAGATCAACAAGAACTGTATCAAAATGAACAGTTTATGCAGAGAAATCGATGGGATTGCAAGAGTGGAATAGTAAAGAGCGCACATGAATAGTGATAAATCACAACAAGAGAGAAAGTGAGAGGCAGGAAAAAGAGCATTCGATTGTGTTACGAGCGCTAATCCTTATCAGAATACGCGCACTAAGCCGACGGGAGACAGTTCTGATGATAAAATGGAATCCAGAAGGCTTCCGCCGATTATGAACATTATCCTCTCCATTTCAGCTCTTTTCGGATTTTTTCGCGGAAATTCTGGCCTTCTTTGATCCCATGTGTGATTTTCAGAGTGCGATGTCACGTACACATTGAGTCGCTTATCTCTCTCTTATTTTTGGAAGGTTGTAATATCGCAGGTCCGAGAAAATAACTGACGTATTTATTTTATGGAATGATGCAGCTCGCTTTTTAATAGTTTTATTCTCATACTACTGGTCACGAATTCGATCCCCGCCGAGGCCTACCGAGCCCCGGGGCGGTAAATTGGTAGCAACTTTGATTGCGAAAGGTAACGTGCCTTAGATGCCTTGGGAAAGCTTGGGTTACGTAATACCACGTTGCTGCTGGCTTACCGGCTTGCCCCATCTAGCGTTGTATCTTGCTACTGTAAAATCGCTTGAAATGGAACACCTTTACCCTTTTACTATCATAGCTATCCACTATAGTGTGATTGTCCGCTAAAAATTGCAGAGGCAATAAATGTTGTTGCTGTGTCCCCTTTCTGCAGAGTTCTTTCTCACAATCCTTCATTCTATCTTGCCGGGTTTTATCACCTTGCGTCAAAGATACCTTTTGATCTTCGATAAAAACAATAATTCTTTTCGTTTAGACATTACATGGGCATCTCATTATCGATCATTCATACTCATAAAATATAAAAGTACAAAAATCGGCGCATAAATTAAGGGTAAACTCAATATTAAACTAGTGAACAATAAATGAAAACAATTATGAATTGAAATAATGAATTGGAGAAAAAAAAACAATTTGTTTAATATTTTCATCCGTAATATCCATACGTGTAAGGGCGGTAGTTGTAATATTGAGTATTGCTGTAAGCCGGTCTGTACGCACTATACCAGTTATAGTTTCCGTAGTACGGCGAGGCCTGTCCGTAGTTGTACCCGTAATAGTAGGGAGATGCGTCGTACCCGGCGTTCCTACCGTAGTACGATGAGGAAGTTGACGAAGAAGAAGTTCCGCCATTTAGTGATCGCAGCCAGCGGCCGAGTCCGCCCTTCCCGTTGGCCACGAATGCTGCAAAAGAGCATAGTTATGGGAGGGAAAGATAAGTTCACTCCCTTTCCCACCAACTCAAGCAAACGATGTGCAAAATGAAGAGACATTATCCCAACATTGGGATGCAGTCGCCAGAGAAATTTGAAACATAAAGGGTATAACGTCCTGAACCACATACGACTATTGTTGTCGTTGAACTGCGCTGCGACGTGTCCAACGAGGAGCACGAACAGGACAGAAGCGATGATAAGTCGAGGAAACATCGCGTTAAGGCAGATCGGCCACTATTTGATCTCTCTCGGCTTTATACGCGGTCGATAGACGAGAGAGTGTGCGAAATGAAGAGACCGTGGTCTCACATTGCGCACTCTATACGCGACCCTCGTGGAAGCATGGTGCACTTGGTCTTTGCACGTCACCTGTTGACGCACAGATCTGACCTGATCCATGAACTTCCAGTTCCCGCGAGTGACGCATTGTTCTCTTTAGTACTGTGCTTGATCATTTCTTGATCCTGCCTCTGCCACCACCAATGCTTTTGGAGACGACGAACCTCTGCCAACTACTATATCGACAATCATCATACGAAACACAAAACTCCCTGGCGGAACAAAGATTTGACATTGAAATTTATGTTTGGCTAGACCACGGATGTTTGTAGTTTCTTGAACTGCACTATTGCAAGGATTGGCTGCAAGAGTTACGATTGTTTTCTGAGATGTCGAAAGATCTTCTTACTACTTGCTGTCTGATCTGCACGTCGCCGTGATTTATGTGTGGACGCGAGTCAAAAGTTGACCGCGCGGTCGCCTTTCACATGAATGTCGGGCGATCTTCGAAAACGAAGAGATACTAAGGATGCAATGAATTGTCGGTTTAAGATTTCCTGAATCTGGCAAATGCCGTTTACCAAGGTCTTGTTTTCTGTGAAATTTGTTTTCAGTCTATGGTCCGGAAGTGTATCGTATCAACATGCAACTTGTAGCATTATCTTTATCGAAGTATCCTTGCATTGCTATAATAATATCGGATTGTCTGTCTGTATAGAACAAATAATGACAATGTGAGATCCCGAACGAGTACTTCATTACCAGTGGTCAAATGTCAAATGTACAGATGCTAAACACCAAAGCGTGTGCTATCCTTGCCAGCGGTAGTATCCATTGTTCGGGTAGTAGGAGGGGTAGTATATGTCGGCTAGGTAGTAGGCCGGTCGGTAGTTGTTGTTACCGTAGTATGGTGTGGCTTCTTCGCCCCTTAGCATGCGACCGAGTCCTCCCTTGCCGTTGGCAACGTATGCTGCGATAAGCATCATCAAGATTTCAAAAGGGCACATACAAGTTCAGACTTTGCTCACACAACCCATCTCTTACCATTCATGAATGTGCTAATTTCCGTTCTACGCTACATTCTGGACCCAATTTGGTCACTCGTGCAACTTTATTGCGCACTATCTCCCCAACACGTGCTTGCGCAAGCGACGGCGCACTGGGTAAGAGTGCAGCTAGCAGCTGATTCGCCAAAGTGATTTCCACCCTCCACTTAATGATCCCCCCTAGGACGCAATTGTGAAGATCAACAAACGCGCACCCGTAGTGAAATGCGTCCATGCCCAACAGTCTTTATTAGCAATCAATAATATTCTACGAGACAGTTCCCAAGATTGCGCACGAACATATACCATACTTACAGTCGCCGAACTGCGCCTCTGCACCCACGGTCAAGAGGAGGAAGATGAGGACGAGTGGACGGGTATCCATTGAAGATGCGGACATGCCACCACCCTTCTCCTCCTTCCTCTTATACGCGGCGCCAGATGGCATGCCGTCAACATGCCAAAGTTATGGGCTGATCGTCGAATCCCGTAACTGGCCGTCCAAAATAAAGTGACTTCTGAATTTATGAGGGGGTGAGTAGAAGGAGGTTGTGGTCAACGCATGTGCTGCAACCATGCGGGTGTGATATTCACGTTCATTCCTTTCTCGTTTTCATTCAACAAACGTCTCCTTGGTTCCTGGTCGAACGGGTTTACGACCGGCAGGCAACTGATCGGCCAGAAATCGCCATCTCTTTGGGATCGCGGTGATCAAAATGTTTTCAGCCACCATTGAAATGTTGACCGGCGCAATTTGTATTCAATGGACGCATTCTTTAAGGATTATAGGCCCACCGTAAGATCGGGATGGCAAATTCGATAACAGGGATCAAGGTTTCACCAATAGCAGTTGCTATGAGTCAGATCATCACTTATAGGCATGTAACTATCCGAATAATGCGGAATGCGACATTCATGAAATGACTACTTGAGTGCGATAAATGAAAAAATAGACCACGTTTTCTTGATTTCGCACGGTATCTTCATCGGTAGGTGGATGAGAGTGCTCGAAATGGAGAAACCGTGATTTCATATTTCGCAATTGAAATGCTACGGTGGACGGTATAGTTTGAAATTCGGGTGAATAATTGAGTTAGCACTCTTCATTTCGCACACTCTCTCAAGGTAAAATCGACCGGTGAGAGAGTGTGTGAAATGAAGAGTGCTAATTCAATTATCTACCCGAATTTCAAACTCTAGTGGACGGGATGGATGACAACCTCGCAACCAGCCGCGTTTGTTGTTTTGTGCACTTTATTTTTCGCTTCACCTGCGGTAGATAATAAAATGGGATTAAGAGAAATATGTAACTATCATGACAAAGAGCACACATTTATTCTTGTTTCCGTTCCGCAACACTTCAAATAATGTAAGATGTCAACCGAAATCAAAAGGAGTTTACATCGACAAGTGACAACTCTGCCGGGGCACACCGGTAAGGGGCCGGTTTGCTAACGACGTATCCCCTACTCACAAGGCTTCTGGTGCACGTTGCCTTACGCAATCAAAGTTTTTACCACTTTTACCGCCATCGAGTGGAGGGGGTGGAATCTTTGTTGAACCTCTGCTGCGATCGAGCTCGTGACCCATAGTATGGCAAGCGGCGCCTTATACCACTCAGCCGAGCGCTCAAGCACAGAATAATAAAGATTTAAAATTCATCTAAGATTTAAAGATGAGAAAGAAAATAACATCTGTTTTCCGCAATACTGTACACTAATAATAATCACTACTCACTCCAACATGTCGGTGACAGAGATGTGTTCATTCGTTCACTATTTGTGAGAATTCGAAGATGTGTCCATTCTCATTTTATTCTCAAAACAAATAAATACATTGAGCAACTTTGTTGCGACACGAAAAGATATCAACTGGCAAACATCAACAAATTCAAGATCAACAGTTATCGGCAATACTAGTCAACGCAGTAAAGCAATCGCTATCGATTCCAACGGTAGTATCCATACGGGTATGAGGGATAGTATACGTCGGCCAGGTAGTAGGCCGGCTGCTGGTAGTTGTTGTAGCCATATGCGGAGCGAGTTCCATCGTCGCCTCGCAGCATCCGGCCCAGTCCCCCTTTGCCGTTGGCTACGAATGCTGCAAAGGCAATTCATCATAACCAACAGGTGGTGAAAGCTCATTGCAGCTGATAGGTAATCACTGTTCGGATTGTTTTCCGCTTAGAAAGCGACGGTGTCGCTTAATTCTCTCGCTCGTGAGCTGTGAAGACAGTAGGGCCCAGTAGTTGCGGCTCATATAGTTAAGTAGAAGCTCCAGACACTCACGGTTGCCTAACTGCGCGGTGATTACGGTCAGTAGGAGACAGAGTGCGATCACCAGACGGACGACGTCCATGACGGTAGATGATCAGATGCCGCTGCAGCGCTGTCGCTGCAGCTATTTATACCTGTCGGAGACATCAGGAGGAATGTGTAGTCTTGCCTCTCTTCGGAAACCCGTCTTCGTCCAATCTCCTCGGCCCGTCCAAACATCTGATCGTGTATGCGACCAAGGCGAAGGTACAATCTGTATACGCCTGTGCATCGCAAACTGGTGGCTCCTTGCTAGACACTACATATTAGTTACGTATTTTCACGCCCTGTTTCATGTGAATGCGCATATTTTTATCACCTACGTTCGCTGCACGTCAGTGGGTCGTAAACTGCGATCGTGGACGATCACAACGATCAAGATGTTGACGGAGTGTTGTTGAAGGTCACAGCGAGGGGCCACGAGTGGTGACGAATATTGTTCACATGAACAATGTAGGAGCAAGGGGTGTAACAGCGAGGATCAACGGATTAATTAGTAGATAATTCTTTGTATGAATTTCTCGGCTAGGAACAGTACCACCTAAGATATCGAGTCCAAATTAATAGGAATACCATACACTTGTTTCTTGTAAACTTGGAAGACTCACCGGGCCTGTACTACGATTCTTCGCAGTGGCTGAAATTCACGTGTTCCCAGATAAAGTCGCTGACACCTCACTGAGATAGGCTATAGCAAGCGAGCGCTGCTTCGAGATACCTATACTCAGAAAAAAACTCACTACGATCAGGACACCTCACTTGAAACTGAAATGTCTGTTATTTCTAGTAACTTTCTCTTACAGGTAAGTGGACTTTTTCACGTGGTGTCTTGATACTAGTGACTTATTTTTCAGAGCGAATTGATAAATGCATGTGGAAAATGCATGTACTATAAGCATTCATAGCTAGAGTGTCCGGAAGCTAAATTCCGCATCTATCCCAGTCACACCCGTCATTATGATCAGCGCATACACTTGTACTGATTTGCATTGCTCACACCGCCTACGCCTCCTTGAAGAACATTTATAGGCGGTTGCACGCGATATCATTCTTTGACCACACCTGTTCACGAGTTTTCCGCCCGCGATCGCACATGGTTATTGTTACGCGCGCGCCGTTTCCTATGACTTGATCCGGCCACAGCACGTCAGCGACCACAAACCGCGACACGTCTGCTGAAGAGAAGATGTATGGTGGTCGTCGAGATGTTGACACCGGGCTAGTCACTGATCGGGGTGTGTGCAAGCGCTTGCGATGTTTGTGTTTCACGTGGGCGGGTTGGGTGCATGTCGCACACAGTGACAAAATGTCATGGACCAACATAGATAAATAGGAGGGGGATTTTTTAGATGCGCATATGGATCCTACAAGATTGCCAATGAGTACCTTTGCAGTGGTCAATCGTTCGGTGACTCTCCCATGTTTGGCATGAAAAGGAGCGATGTGTGCATCATTGAGTTGGCAGCCAAAATATTTATCACAGGTTCATGCAGCTGGCTCGATCTCCTTCTTAACTCTCTCGATAACACTCCACGATGCTAGCCCAGTCTTGGGCGCCTTCTCTCCCGTCCACTCAGTCCAATAGGGCGACTTTCTCGATCCTCTGATCACTCCTTCGTTGCTGTCACTAACGCCCTTGAAGGGACGATAGCCCAACCTGAAAACATTCATTTATTGTTGTTCTTCAGAGAATATTTTTGTCACAATTGAACCCTTCTGTAAGAGAGCCATAATATAGCGAAGTTTCATGAACTGCAAATCCTTAACTCGCTGGTGTTGTGTAAAACACTTTCAATTACTGTACGAGAGAGCAAATATATAACGGAGTCATGAAACGTGTTCTAAAACAGACCATTCATGTTCGGGGTGACTGCACGCATCGACTTACTCGATATATCGCTTCGCAATCAAAAGTTCCGATATAACTCCTAGTTGCTGTCCTCTATGCGAAGGATACGTGAAGTGATGGGACATCTGAAAGAACTACTGTGTTTTATAGCTATACCAGGAAACTAGCCTTCATGAAATGATGCGATAGCTCCCACGATGCAAGACTTCCGTCGTCCGTGCGTATACACGAGGAGGGAAGGTGCATGAGGTGCTGCCTGCTCAGCATAATTACTACACAGAGAGAAATCCTACTACTTGTAAAAACAGGCACTCAAATTGGCTACTAATATGTAAGTAGGGCCTACTAATATATAAGCTGCGCATACTTATCTATTAGTAGGCGAGTCGACTTGAGTGCCTGTTCTTAGTAGGATTTGTCTGTGTGTATTATTACCCGGGGAGGAAACATGAAAATGTATGAGAGGAATCGGGAGAAACTCGAGGATGGTAGGTCACTAGGAAAATTTATGATTTTTGAATTTCCTGAAAAAGTAATGCAAAGTACTACAACATCTCCTCTATCGAATAGCGTTTCCAGAATATTTTAAAAAAAAATCGCTTTGACGTGAAACACAAACAAACCTGGTGACTTATCATTTTTTTGGCAAAAGGTCAAAGTTTGAAAAATCATAACTCTCTTCAAAATAAAGATACGGATTTGCGGTTTCGTTCATTAGTTAGAGAAATACCTCGGCTACATTTGACATGTGATTTCGTCATTCGTGGCTCATGCGGCGATGCGGGGCGGTCGCTTTTGCAAATGTTGTCGTAATTTTCTTAAAAGTTAAAACTAAGAACCCCCTCCTAGTACATCATTGCGGCATGTATGGGCACTTATTCCAACTGGAATATGAGCTTCAGGATAGGCTGTATTGTAAAGACGCTGAATTTAATGTGATGTCTCGTAGAAACAGCCCATCAAAAAGTAGTGTTGGTCAGTCTCATTTCTGCATTAAATTGATGAAAATAATCTATTAAGAATATTCAAGTTGATTTAGCGACATTTTATCCGCTAGTTTTTTGATAAAATTTTTTTGAAAATTTTTTATACATGAATTTCAGAATATTTATAATTTCCCTTGTTCAACGTTCTAATAAAATCAGATCATCTTCAAATTGTTGGAATGCATTTGTAAACACATTTTTTGCATATATTATGCTCTAGTAAACGGTTTTCGAATTATACGTTGAGAATGTGTTATTTTTTTCTACATCAATTCAAACCCCAGTATCTGTGTCACGACTTCTTCAGCTGTTTCCTCGGCATGTATGAAACATTTGCCTTTTTGAAAGTGAGTGGCTATCTATTCGTAGAAATGAGTTATGAGCTCAAGAAAACCGTGCATCTGGCGAACGGCCAACACTCTGCTTTCTCTGGCACTCTCTCATTTCCGCCCGCTCTCTGGCCTGGTTCGAACCCCGACCTGGGCACGAATCTTTTGCCAGTACTCAAAAAAGACAGTATAATCATATCCCTTGAAAATAAATTTGCTTCCGATTTCACAGAATGACAAAATCACATGTCAAATGTAGCCGAGGTATTTCTCTATTTAATGAACGAAATTGCAAATCCGTATCTCTATTTTGAAGAGAGTTATGATTTTTCAAACTTTGACTTTTTGCCAAAAAAATGATGAGTCACCAGGTTTGCTTGTGTTTCACGTCAAAGCGATTTTTTTAAAAAAATATTCTGGAAACGCTATTCGATAGAGGAGATGTTGTAGTACTTTGCATTAGTTTTTCAGGAAATTCAAAAATCATAATTTTCCTAGTGACCTGCCATCCCAAAAATGCTCGATTCTCTCCCGGTTCCTCTCGTATATCTTTATCGCAAAATTAACTAAATTAACTTTCATGTTGGTAGCTTGGGCAGACAGACAACAATAATACGAAAAGTCTAAAAGCCACCCCCCAATATCTCTCTACCTAGACGCAGCAGTAGTATACAGGTACCTGGTCAATTGGGGGTCCATATTTGCTCCGTACGGCCAGGCGCCGTGGATTTCCTCATAGTCACCGTCTCCGTTGACCTCCGAGATATAGTATCCCTCAGGAAGCGTTACGGTAACCTATCCAAGCAAATATCGATCGATAAAAGAAAGATGCTCCAAACCTGACTGACCGCCTCCATTTGCTCGTCGTTCATGTAGAATCGACGGAAGTCGCCGGTGTAAACGATTTGGAAGTCGGAGATGGCTGATGTAATCTGAAATAATGAGGCGATAATTAAACAAAGACTGGAAGAGTCCGTAATGAGGTACACACAACACGCCAGTGTTCGTATCTGCTCTCCGTAGTATCAACAATTTAACAGAAATCGAATTTGCAGCCAATCATTTTTCACCAAATCTTTTTAACGCCATTTCCAAATGTGTTTTTGAAGAGTGGCCAAGCCTCCTACCATTGCTGGCATGGTCGTATCGGCGTCGAGAAAGACGCGAGCGCAGCCCGGGGCTACTTGAGGCAGAATACGATGGAATATCGTTCGCAAAAGCGATTGGACCAGCTCAATATCGAGATAATTTGACGACAATCGGCAAATGTGAATGTTTGGTCTGCAAAATCACTGATCTTCCTTGGCTTTTAGCTTAAATCAGATTTGTCGAAAGGAGGCCAATGCAATAAAAATCGTACTCGTGAACAGCTACGCAGTACTGAGGAGCAACCGCGGGATATTCGTAAATGTGCATTTTGGTGGGCGTCGGAGGTGCAAGCAATGCAAATTGAATAGCATTTTGAAGTAGATGGCTATTGATCGGCGAGAGGGCTGACATGATAGATCAATTATAATAATGCAAATCGAAACATATCTCCCTTATTGGTATTGGAAATGTTCATGCAATTACACACAATCTTTCGCAAGCGGTGCGGTCTGGGTTCCTTTGTTCTCCATATGCATATGGACATGTCCAATGTGTCACATGTCACATGCCAATGGACATGTCCAATGTACAGGGTCTTCCAAGATGGGACCTAGGGTTCGAAATATGAGACCATGGTATCTTCCTTTCGCACACTCTCTCATCCACCGACAGATGAAGAAAATGTGCGGAACGAGTGAAGGTGGTCTCACCTTTCGCATTCTAATGGGAACCCTATTCAAAACTTACTGCTCTGCAGCTGTAGTAACTCTTGGCGTGAATCGATGAGTCGGCACTGTATCATGGTGGAGGAGCTAAAATGAAAGGGTTGCATGATTGGGGTCGAAGCGTCATTTTTATTGCGGTCGTAAATTAACGTTCGCTCTCAATCGACTCTTCTTCGAGGTGATCTTATATGAGCTCATATAGTGTGGTCGAATATGACCAGATTTAAGGCATGTAACGATTGCCCTTTCGGCGATAAATTCTTTGTTTTCTCACTTAATATTATTTTAAAGGGTAAAAAATAATAGCAGGTTTCTTCTAGGGATGGCTAGTCAAGTAAGATAGCGAGCTCTTGTTGGATAAAAGGGTTAATGATCAGTTGCATCATTTCCCAATTACTTTTCCGGTGTGACAAGATTCCCATTCTTGGCAAGAGTTTTGCTTCCCAGCCATTTTTAATTTGGTGGCTGAACTGGGCTGTAAATAATCGGATAAATATTCTCTTCATCTCGCACAATCTCTACACTGGTCGAATAGAGAGAGAGCGCGTGAAATGAAGAGATCTTGTTCAATTATTTACCCCAATTTCAAACTCTGTTCAAACATACGCCAAGTAGTTATTGCAGACACCATTAATGCGATTTTGAATTGAAAAATTTTCTGTGGACACAAAAGTGGTGTGTTTTCAAGCAAGATTCATTTTTTCAAGTTTCAAGAATCTTGCTTCCATTATTCCTGTCCATACTCTCAAGTCCCTCTCTATCAAGAATGAACAAGATCATTCCCCACTTTCGCATGAAATGAATCGATCATTTTCTTCTTGCGAAGCCATCCCTAGTTTCTTCATCCTTATGTTGGTTCTTCTTCTTCATTCTTCATTTTGTACCTCGTGACGGGCGGTCGACAATCTCGCCGCTCCGTCCCTGCTACCAGTTTGGAGAATCCTTGCCAGTCAGCTTGGGCAACCGGCAAGTAAATCGCCCACCTGGTATCACTTCCAACAGAGGACCCAGATTGACTAAGTCTAATTAAAGTCGCCAACTATCAAGAAATGCCCCAGTCTACAAGACGATGACGTGAGTTTTCACTTCTTTTGATACACTCTAGTCAGGACGTCGCTCGACGCTGGAAGATCTACTTCTACGCCCAATGTCTATCGTTTAAAATCGACATTTCAATTGACCAAAGAAACCCTGCATGATTCTTTCCCTTTACCTTGTTGCCGTGAGTTCGAAGATCCTGACCACTAGAGTGCGAAATGTGAGACCACGGCCTCTACAGTTCGCACACTCTCTCGCCTATCGACCGGTCGAGAGAGTGCGTGAAATGAAAAGAGCGTGGTCTCACATTTCGCACTCTACTGACCACCCCTTACGAAGCGACCTTCCTCAGGTCCATTTGACTCGATGTCAGGATAAATCTGTATCTATATGTTGGTTCTTCAGGGCGAGCCTCACACCAGAATAACCGATTCACATATCTGTCAAACGTCGGCATTTTCGTCAACTTAAGTATTCCTTGAGACACCATCGGACAAGTTCTGAAACAATGTATTTGTGAGAGATGAGAGCTGTTGGTCACCTCACTATCTAATTTTGGGTTGTGTGTACACATCAGCACGTCACACAAATCGCCTGTGATAAGGAAATCTCAAATCATTTTGGCCTGGTGTCATTTTGGTCTCATAAAATATACAGCACTTTAAAGTTCATTGCACAGCCAAGATGATTGTATTGATAACGCTGTATTTGAAATGACAAGAATTAAAGAAACACGAGGCCGTGTGGACAAGGCATAACGTCACCGATCGCGTGTGATAAGGCCTATCATGTTGGTCTCTTGTAATTTTGGTCTCATAAAGGCTGCAGTACTTGACTGTAGCCACAACTAGGAATGGCGAAGGAAGAGTGAGAGGAAGACCTTCCCATTATGATTATAGAATTGGAAATTTGCAAGGAAGAGGGGGCGAAATCTGCCAATTGTTCCGGAAGAGTTGGGTGTGACAAAACGAGATATCGATGCGATTTATTTTGCAACGTGTTGCCTACTTTGCATATCTTGCTTCTGGCCATGGTTTGACAGCAGTCGCATGCAAATTCCGACCACTTTTCCGAAGAATATTAGCTAGAGAACTACTTTTTCTGCGATGAACGTCAATGCTAAATGGGTTAAAACTATTTCGAATAACTTACCCCAAGGAGTCATACATACTTGACATATATAGTGTTTCGCTCATATTCAACGAGGGAATTAAGCACTAGTTATCTTTGATCTACCGCTTTATTGTGTTTCCACATGCTGAGAGACGGCAGATGTATCGTTCACATTCCACTCCCGGCGAATTCTGTGACTTCAATAAAAACTAAAATAGTAGGTAAACTAGTGGGGTTGTATTGAGGTTAAATGCACTACGCTCTATGCGTACACTACGCTCTATGAATAGTTCTGGGTGCGGGTTCGGTCCAGGGGGAGCTCGATAGGTGGCTCCAGGTACGGTCCAGAGGGTGCCCTGTAGCCGGCTCCAGGTTCGGTCCAGGGGGAGCTCGGAAGCCGGCTCCGGGCTACATTAAAGCTCGCAGTATGCTAGGGAATGTTAATCGCTACAAAGAGTACTGGCTTATTCCGTTGCAAAAGGCTCGTGAGGCTGAGAGCGATCGAAAAAAGTTGCCACTACGCCACTTCGTGGCTCCGTGGCAACTTTTTTCGATCGCTCTCAGCCTCACGAGCCTTTCACAACGGAAACGCAGGATACAGTGCGTTCAGAACTTTTAGAACACTTTCAGAGATGTTTCCCGTGATTCCCTACGCCCTCTGAATCTTTTTGGAACTTTTCAAAATTTTCGATTTTTCACGTTAAAACGCGTTAGAACACGTTCAGACATGTTTCCGACATCGCAAAACACTTTTGTAGTGATCCCCTAAGCTTTCTGAATCATTTTGAAACTTTTCGAAATTTTCGATTTTTCACGTTAAAACGTGTTAGAACACGTTCTGACACGGTTCTGACATCGCAAAACACTTTTCCTGTGATCCCCGACACTCACCGGTGCGTTTGGAGAAGGTTCGAAAATTTCGATTTTTCATGTTAAAACTCGGCAAAACAGGTGAAAACGTGTTTCACGGTACTCAAAAACGGGTTAGGACGGTTTCTGGCACTTGCGAAAAATGCGGCAAAAGGTTTGCCCGCGGCGGGGGTCGAACCTGGGGGCCTCAGATTCAAAGTTTGGCTCGTAACCCACTTGGCTATGGATTTGGTTAATTATATTTGAAAGGTATTCTGGTCGATTATCATATGCAAAAGGATCTGGGAAGATTGATTGAGTTTGAAGCGATTTATAGCGAAAACACGAAAACATCCGTCACGCGGTTAAAACTCAGCAAAACAGGTGAAAACGTGTTTCACGGTACTTAGAAACGTGCCAGGAGCACTTGCGGCACTTGCGAAAAATGCGGCAAAAGGTTTGCCCGCGGCGGGGGTCGAACCTGCGTCGGTCGGATTTGAATGTCGCGCCCTTTAACCACTTGGCCATGGATTTGGTGATTTAAATTTTGTAAAATTTTAGAGCAATTTTGGTCAGTTATCATACGAATTTGAAGCGAAATATAAGGAAAATGAGAAAAAAAGTGTGACCGGACGGAAGGAAAAAAACGGACAAACAAACAAACAAACAGACAGACAGACAGACAGACAGACAGACAGACGTTAGCATTTTCTAATATATAGTAATTGCAACCATTCACAGGAGAAAGTAAAACGTCAATTTGGGTTCGAAAATCAGAGTTTTACAGCCACTTTACATTTTCAAGTAGGGTATTTGGCCTTCTAGCCAAGCGACAATAGCAAGGGACCGCCGCTGCCATTTGTCTTGGCTCATTGTTACTTTGATCATATGGCTCGGAGCGAATTAGTTTTCGGCGCCGGGCACGCGTGTATTTGATCGGTGACAGGGGCGGTTGCATAAAAGACCCGAGTCTTTGACGGTCAGCGGCCGAGCGAATTCCTTATATTATCTCATTTGATTAGACTTCGAAAAATAACCAAAAAACGGGTTGCACGAGAGGCAAATCACTCTCCGCTCTCCTCATTTCTCGCACTCTCCGCTGAGTCGGTTCATTTGCCGCTTATACAACGCGTTGATTCGATGTATTTCCCGAAGTCTACATTTGATGTGGGGGCGGCGCAATGCGTCCATAACCGACTGTTGAGCAATCCATTAAGCGTGTATTTGTTTTGTTTGTTTGAGCTCCTCGAAAACGATACTTCCTTTCAGTATTCATCATCATGAATGCCTTCTTCTTCATCGCTGTTCTCTCTTCTCTCCCTGCAGTTTTCTCCCTTTCCTGCCTGAGTAACTGTACCGTAACCAATTCCGTCCGCACCGTGAGTTGAACTTTTTTTTCCCGATATTTTTCTTTTTTTTTCGATATTTTTCTTTTTTTTTCGATATTTTTCTTTTTTTTCGATATTTTTCTTTCAAAACCATACCATGGTAAATTCATTTGGCTAAGGTATGAAAGTCTCACTATGTGTTCGAGTGTAGTATTCAAATCAGTTTTTTTTGAAAAATAAAAAAAACATTAAAAAAGTAACATTCAAATTTCGAATCTGGTATTTCAGAACGGAAAAATGAAAGGAACGACGAACAACTACTACCTCGGAGTGCTGGAATGCAGCGAAAAACTCACTCTATGCGTCGCATTCGTACGTATTTACATCTTTATATACCATTTACAATTACAATTAGTTATTCCGCCAGGGTATTCTGATCTTGTCGAGTGGTTGGTAGATAGACGAGGGGTCCGGAGGGAGCTAGGGAAGTGCCCTCTCCATCAGAGCAAAATTGAGACGGACCGCTCACGACGTCTGACAGGAACGAGAAATGAGCAGTAGGGTGGGTAAACCCTTTTTCCCCGAGCCCATCTCATAGAATCATCAGCAAATTGGGATGTTCGCATAGTTAAAATTGTAGGAACCGGATATTGGTTGTTCCTGAATACAATCGCTTATCAATTTTTTTATGCCAGTGAATATCTTTGAGCAAGTTGATAGAGAGATCATAAAGGGGAAATTTGTATTGTGTTTGTTCCAGACAGCGATGGACGTCTCTTTCTTCAACACTCTCGACGTCGCTCAGGAGAAGAATACTTTCACCAATCTCATTAGACCGAATAACGGTAAAGTGGCCGGAAGATCCTGCATGTCGGAGGCGGACGCCGTCAAGATCCAGGTTTATTACCAATTAATAATTGTATAAACTAATAATTGTATAATTAGTTTTATTAATTGGTTTCCAATTTATAAACCAATTAATAAAACTAAAATAAATAATTGTGAAAACTGCTGTCGCTCCCCAAAAGCCATCTAGTCATAAATGTGGCAAAAACGAATGAATAATGAATGAATGAATGAATGAATGAAAAACAATGCCTTGCAAGTATCCAGTCCCAAAATATTATATTTTATCGACGCCCGAGAGCGCAACGAGATACGAACATAGATAAATGTGAAAATCGATAATATTCTCCTTCTAGGGAGTATGAAATGTGAATGATGGGGTGGGTGGGCTGTAGGAAGAGTAGATCAATCGTCATAATCCCATCTGTCATCGTCTGGTCGTTGGAGCGATACCGAGGAAGAGGACTCGGGACGACCAAAATCGCGTTTAACCACTTTGGAAATTGTGAAATTGAACCTTGTACGAAGAAAAAAACCGGAAATAAAATAACATTTTGTTTGAGGCGGTGCCAGCCGACGAGTGCACTGGGTTCATGGCCAGTTCGTGCTCATGCACTACCGATGGATGCACGGGCGGAGCATCGACTAGCCTATCTCTCATGGGACTCTTGGCTATTCTCCTCTTCTTCATCAACAAAAACTAGTGACATCTCGCCTCTGTGATGGTAAAAAATTGCTTTCGGCCGTATTACTGATATTGATAGACAATAAATCATTTTGCACAATTATTACAATGGTTTTATATGTGTTCAAAAAAGTGAAGTACTATAACAACAAAAAAACCTCATGACAATCTGCATTTAGGAGTAGATGACTATTGACCGGCGAGAGGACTGTAAATAGTAGTTAAGAGGCCGATTGCGTAAAAGTCGAACAAACAGCAACAGCGCTCGGTACAGACGAAAAGTTAATTTCTGAGGAAACAGTGGTTTTCGGTACTATTCGATGTGCTTATCAACTTGGTACAGTGGTGGCCAATATTATATGACATTCATCTCTTTTGCCTTTTCTCACCTTAAACTCAACGAATCTTTCTGAAATTTTGGCATAATCAATTATTTGTGATTCTGCACGATAATATCTAATTGCTGTCTTGCGACCTTGGCTGTACGACAACTTGCTGAGAAGTGGTTGTATTGCAGCAAACTCGCTTTTCAGCATTTGCCCTTGGCTAAATTCGGAATGACAAGACACACACAACTTAGATAGCCTATCGTGAAGAACAACTCTTGGGCTATCGAATTCACTCTTTGGATAAGACCTTAGCTGTCGCACAAACTGTGCTGCACGTGCTGCAGTTGCTGCACTTTTCTGAGATCTCACCGGCATAACTTTCTTTAACAACGAGGAATCAGGCTCATCCATGTAGGTTATTACCGTGGAGACATTGCACATCCACTATGCAAGTATGGACGGGATACCGCTTGCTTTAGAACTTGCAGCAAGATTACGTCATTTTTGCAGCACGCTTTTTTAGCCGTGCAGCACTTTTGCTGCAGATGTTCGCTAGAACTGACAGTAACATAGGAGGTTCTGGGACACCTATAGATAGCTCATGTGCAATTTTGCGGTGATTGAGTTATTGGCGACTTCACTACGGGGTCATGAATGTTGACAAAATTGGTGAAATTCGGGCAAACTCGGCAAGAAATGGCATTTTCAACGTGTTTTTTCTGTCTTCAAGCGAATCCAGTGAAGCTGAGAAGTGTTCAAAATTCATAAAATTTGGCCTACGATTTGCCCAAGAGTTCTAGAACCTCCAATCATAGTGGCAAGTCTAGCGAACATCTGCAGCAAGAGTGCTGCACGGCTAAAAAAGCGTGCTGCAAAAATGACGTAATCTTGCTGCAAGTTCTAAAGCAAGCGGTCCATACTTGCATAGTGGATGTGCAATGTCTCCACGGTAATAACCTACATGGCTGAGCCTGATTCCTCGTTGTTAAAGAAAGTTATGCCGGTGAGATCTCAGAAAAGTGCAGCAACTGCAGCACGTGCAGCACAGTTTGTGCGACAGCTAAGGTCTTATCCTAAGAGTGAATTCGATAGCCCAAGAGTTGTTCTTCACGATAGGCTAACTAAGTTGTGCGTGTCTTGTCATTCCGAATTTAGCCAAGGGCAAATGTTGAAAAGCGAGTTTGCTGCAATAAAACCACTTCTCAGCAAGTTGTCGTACAGCCAAGGTCGCAAGATAGCAATTAGATATTATCGTGCAAAATCACAAATAATCGATCATGCCAAAATTTCAGAAAGATTCGTTGAGTTTAAGGTGAGAAAAGGCAAAAGAGATGAATGTCATATAATATTGGCCACCACTGTACTTCATGTGGAGCTCAATCTGGAGCTCCGAAGATCCGCCTATTTTACTATTTTTGTGCTGTATCTGGATACCCGTTGCCTCCACCGAAAACTTCTGAACACAAACTAGGGCTCATTTTCGATAAGAAATATAATGGAAATATTTATAGGGCGTTATCTGACCTTGTGTTCAAGGCGCATTATGGTACTGGCGTATACACTCAGAGAAAAAGCATGGGAGTTAGCAAATGAATTACTTACTTTTTAGCATAGAGAACATGGGAAATGAGGAGAGCGTAAGTAATTTATTTACTAACTCGCATGCATGGCGAAGTAATTTTTCTCTGAGTGTAAGGAAAAAGAGCATGTTCTTACTTTTACAGAAGGTGTGTCGAACCTTCTGTAGTCTGCGTTTTAAATTGGGGGACATATGGGTGACGGAAAACAAAGTTATGATTTTTCTACTAAAGCAACTTGAGGCAAAAACAGCCGTCTGAAGAGAGAATTGTGCGATTTGCATGCACTCGCTCTCTCATTTCTCACTTTCAGACACCGCGCTTAGCCGGGCGGTCGAGAGTGAGAGGGGAAATTACATGCAAATTTCACAATTCTCTCTTTCTCCGGCTGTTTTTGCCTCAAGTTGCTTTAGTAGAAAAATCATAACTTTGTTAGCCGTCACCCATATCGCCCCCCATTTAAAACGTAGACTACAGAAGGTTCGACACACCTTCTGTAAAAGTAAGAACATGCTCTTTTTCCTTATTCGCCAGAACCATAATGCGCCTTGAACATAAGGTCAGATAACGCCCTATAAATATTTCCATTATATTTCTTATCGAAAATGAGCCCTAGTTTGTGTTCAGAAGTTTTCGGAGGATGCAACGGAGCTCCAGATTGAGCTCCACATGAATTTGCATACCATGCCATTACACCAAGTTGATAAGCACATCAAATAGTACCGAAAACCATTGTTTCCTCAGACATTGACTTTTCGTCTGTACCGAGGCTTGTTCGACAATTACGCAATCGGCCTCTTAAATGTATCAATAATATATTAATTAGGGTTGGCTAAACGATGGGCGCAATTCGGGGTGGAGGGGAGGGGAGGCTATGCGAGGGCGCAATACATTGCGGTCTTGCAATTTTTCCAAATGGCCGATTAGCAACCAAATGCGAATTCTTCTTGCATTTTATTCTTAGTATTTACATCCCCAATTCATAGAAATGAAAATAGGTAGTAAGGAATGAGGTTTCATCATCACAATTCAATAATAGTTGTTGACAATAGTGGAAAACTAGCGGGGTGCGTGGAGGTTAAGCGCACTACGTTTTCAAAGTACGGTCCAGGGGGACTTCAGTCGCCGGGTACAGTTCGGTCCAGCGGGACTTCAGTCGCCGGGTATAGTTCGGTCCAGGGGGACTTCAGTCGCCGGGTACAGTTCGGTCCAGGGGGGCCTTCGAAAAAAGTTGCCACTACGCCACTTCGTGGCGTAGTGTCAACTTTTTACCTGATCCATGGAAGTTTGGTTGCCCCAGCGAACTTTTTACTGTAGGTTATGGTAGCACTTATTGATTTATTGATTTTCGTGTTTTTGACAAAAATCATGTATCTGACTCAATGAAGTTTGGTTTTCCCAGCGAACTTTTTACTGTAGGTTACGGTATCACTTATTGATTTATTGATTTTCATGTTTTTGAGAAAAATCATGAATCTGACCTGCGGTCTGACCCACCGAACTCATCGGAGGGTACTGTAGGTTACGGTAGTTTTGATTGATTTATCGATTTTCATGTTTTTGAGAAAAATCATGAATCTGACCTGCGGTCTGACCCACCGAACTCATCGGAGGGTACTGTAGGTTACGGTAGTTTTGATTGATTTATCGATTTTCATGTTTTTGAGAAAAATCATGAATCTGACCTGCGGTCTGACCCACCGAACTCATCGGAGGGTACTGTAGGTTACGGTAGTATTTATTGATTTATCGATTTTCATGTTTTTGAGAAAAATCATGAATCTGACCTGCGGTCTGACCCACCGAACTCATCGGAGGGTGCTGTAGGTTACGGTAGTTTTGATTGATTTATCGATTTTCATGTTTTTGAGAAAAATCATGAATCTGACCTGCGGTCTGACCCACCGAACTCATCGGAGGGTACTGTAGGTTACGGTAGTTTTGATTGATTTATTGATTATTGATTTATTGATTTTTGTGTTTTTTGACAAATATCATGTATCTGACCCATTCAAGTGTGGTTGCTCCAGCGAACTTGTTACCGTAGTTTCGGACGGGACGGACTCACAGACCCACTCACAGACTCACAGACAGACAGGGCTTGTCGTTTTAGGTTAAGAGAGATTATCTGAGTGGGTCGACATATTTCTTCAGGAAGCTGGCAGTTGACGAAATTTTCGATTGAAGACTGACAACGCTATGTTGTAGTGTATTTCGTGTGAGGTACAACTGTGCCATTCCGGAAGATGAAAAATGCTTTTATGCCTCAGGGCAAAAAATATTTGTACTTGTGACGTCACAAAACTTTTTCGTCAAACCGAATGGAATCTCTCCGATTCTTAGTGCAATCGATAGCCCATCGAAATCCAACTATTTTTCACTTTCGCAACTTTTTTGATCAGAGCTCACCCAGCCAAGTTATTCATCAAAAATAGTCTATCACTTAATTTTTAACTCTCCTAGAGGTCCTGCAAAATTTTCCCTTGTCCTACTACATCGTACAGCAGTTGCACACAATCTGTGAAAAATAGAGAATTTAAAAGTTTCTGGCAGGAAGTTAAAAACGAGAAAGTATGCGGAAAATCTGAATAAAATCAGTTCTGGATTAACACAGTATTTGCGAAATTTCGTGTTAACTGCCTTATTTCTCATTTCAGTTTGCGTGTGCGATGTTTCTGGTAACATCAGCGTACACTGAGAGTGAAAAAATGCGAAAGAATTCAAATATTTCTCAAATATTAAACCGTTTGATGAGAGTACTTACAGTACTTTAGTTCTCCGGAGGCGGACGGCTTGTGCTTTTGCTCATTGACAACTGATTTTATTCAGATTTTCTGCATACTTTTCCTTATTTGACTTCCTGCAAAAACTTTTAAATTCTCTATTTTTCATAGATTGTGTGCAACTGCTGTGCGATGTAGTAGAACAAGGGAAAATTTTGCAGGACCTCGAGGAGAATTAAAAATTATGGGAGAGACTATTTTTGATGAATAACTCGGCTGAGTGAACTCTGATAAAAAAAGTTGCGAAAGTGAAAAATAGTTGTATTTCGATGGGCTATCGATTGCACTAATAATCGAAAAGATTCCATTCGATTTGAAGAAAAAGATTTGTGACGTCACAACTACCAATATTTTTGCCCTGAGGCGTAGAAACATTTTTGAACTTCCGGAATGGCATAGTCGTAACTCTCTGCAAATGCACTACAACATAGCGTTGTCATCTTCAATCGGAAATTTCGTCTACTGCCAGCACTATTTCGATCCGCTCAGATAGTCTCTCTTAAGTAGTAAAAACATTTCTTACTATCTATTATTCACTTCTGTCAATTGGGAATGTAAATTTCAAAAATGAAACACACGACAAAATCGAATTTTAGAGACAATCGGCCTGTAAATTGCTACAGCAATACCGCATGGGGTATTGCTATTGTTACTTTAGTATTGCATTTTAGTATAGGGGTATTGCTGAAGCAAGTTAGTGTGGACGCCTGCTTTCACTACTTTTCTAGTTCTGACTAGGGAGTTATGACACTCATGGTGTCTTCTGTAGAACTACGAAAAGGAATTATGATTCTATGAATCATAATTCCGAAACACAGAATTCTGCAGCTGTACAGCTCGTTGCGCGAATCGATGAGACGGCACTGTGACATTGTAGATAGAGCTTGAAATTCGGGTAAATAATTGAATGAACACTCTTCATTTCGCACACTCTCTACACCGGTCGATTGTGAGAGAGAGTGTGTGAAATGAAGAGAAAAAAATGAAAATGAATCCAATTATTTACCCAAATTTCAAACTCTAATTGCAGAGGAAGTAAAACGAAAGGGCGCTTGTTACTATATATTAGAAAATGCTAACGTCTGTCTGTCTGTCTGTTTGTTTGTTTTTTTTGAGATTCCTTCCGTTCGCAAAATTTTCGTCGCATAATGTTCGTCTTTTCGTCTATAAATTGCTTCAAAATCATCTTCTCAGAACCTTTTGCATATGATAACTGACCATAATTGCTTTACAATTTATCAAAATTTAAATCACCAAATCCATGGCCAAGTGGTTAAAGCGCGCGACATTCAAATCCGATCCACGCAGGTTCGACCCCGCCGCGGGCAAACCTTTTGCCGCATTTTTCGCAAGTTCCAGAAGTGGTCCTAACACGTTTTTGAATACCGTGAAACACGTTCTCACCTGTTTTGCCGAGTTTTAAATTAAAAAAATCGAAATTTTCGAAGTTTCTCCAAACGTGTGATTGTCGGGGATCACAGGAAAAGTGATTTGTGATGTCAGAAACGTGTCCGAACGTGTTCTGACACGTTTTAACGTGAAATAAAGTAAAAAAATCGAAAATTTCAAAAAAGTTTCAAAATGATACGGAGAGCGTAAAAGGTCACAGGAAAAGTGTTTTGCGATGTTCAAAACGTGTCTGAACGTGTTCTAACGCGTTTTAACGTGAGGAATCGAAAATTTTGAAAAGTTCCAAAAAGATTCAGAGGGCGTAGGGAATCACGGGAAACATCTCTGAAAGTGTTCTAAAAGTTCTGAACGCACTGTATCCTGCGTTTCCGTTGTAAATGGCTCGTGAGGCAGAGAGCGATCGAAAAAAGTTTCCACGAGGCACGAAGTGGCGTAGTGGCAACTTTTTTCGATCGCTCTCTGCCTCACGAGCCTTTTTCACCGGAATAAGCCAATAATCTTGGTAGCGATTAACAATTCCCAGCATACTGCGAACTTTAATGTAGCTAGGAGCCGGCTACCGAGCTCCCTCTGGATGAAATCCGGAGCCAGCTACCGATTTCCCCCTGGACCGAACCTGGAGCCGGCTACCGGGCGCCCCAGGACCAAACCCGCACCCAGAACTATGCATAGAGCGTAGTGTGCGCATAGAGCGTAGTGCATTTCACCTCAATACAACCCCGCTAGTTTGGAGTCGAAGTGTCATCTATATTGCGGTTGTAAATTATCGTCTGCTCTCAATCACTTTTATTCGTGATCATAGATTTATGGAATGATCGTTTAAGATATGACGTGAGGCGTTTAATGATTTCTGAAAAAAGAATATCTAAAAAAAGCAACACTCTTTTTTTCATTGATACGCCATCTTTGCATCATCGTCTTTCAGTGAAATTATCGTGAATTGCCGCCTACACTCCTATTCCGTCACTCTTGTTTATCACTTTTAAGTATAAAATATCACTTCAAGCATAAGACGGGAGAAAATTGATTCGAGATACCTCATTCGTCCCATCTCATGCTATTGCACTGGTCCACCTTTCAGAAACGACTTTGGACTGAGTTTTCGAGACTCTACTCTAAGGTGGAATGGTCGGCGAGGAGAAAGGGCGACGAGATTCATCCGCTCTGGAAAACAGTATTCCTGAGCTATGTGGACTGCATCAATTCGTCACCGCACTCTCTCAATTTGGAGCGAGTGGACATAATAGTGTTGACCTGTGAGCAAGCAATAGGTCGCCTGCGATAAGGCTATCTCTTGACAATTTGGTCTCTTATCATTTTAATCTCAGGAGAATCTGCAGCACTTGACTGTCGAAGACAGGGCATTGTAAATGGTATTGCTATTGTGCGAAATGACGTCGATGAAAATTGGGAAGACGACGACGATTGGCAATTTATTTAAAAATACGAAAATCAAAAGTTTTTTTTTGAAAAAAACCGATCCATTTTGTGTATATAGTGAGCAGTACACGTTTGCGTGAGTGCTAAATCAGAGTCATGAAAATGGCGTGTTAGATCAGATTTATTTGGCCAGACACGATGAGCATTAGCACATGAAAATTCGGTAAGATTTGATTACCCTCTCGGTTCATCCGAGTGCACAGTCTATTCATAGCAAGCGATTGCCGTTATCTGTTTTGGCTCATTGGCACTTTGATCGTTGGGCCGGGCGCTAATTAGTGTTTGACCCGGTGAGATGATCGGTAGATGCGATCGGTGACAGGGGGCGATCCTATAAAAGACCCTATCAGTTGACGGTCAGCACTCCGAAGCGAGTGCGATCATGCTTCGTATTGATTGGTCTCCATTACTCCTTATTTTTCCTCGAAAAATCGAGACATTTTCAGTATTCACCATCATGAACACCTTCTTCTGCATCGTTTTGTTCACCATTCCCCTCGCAGTTTTCTCCCTCTCCTGCCTTCACAATAGTACAGTGACCAATTCAATCCGCAATGTGAGTTGGCCCTTCATTTATCTTTATGAAAAAATTGAAAATGCACGATTAATTAAAGTTATTTAATTCAATTGTCGAAACTATTATTTCAGAACGGAATGCTGGTGAAAGAAACGTCGAACAACTACTACCTCGGAGTGCTGGAATGTAGCGAAAAACTCACTCTATGCGTCGCATTCGTACGTATTTACATCTTTATATACCATTTACAATTACAATTATTTATTCCGCCAGGGTTAGAGGTTTCATGTGAGTTCTTTGTAGATTGTCGAAACAGGTTTCTTCGCATATTTCTGCTTTTCCCCTTTTTCAGAACCAATATAATTTAATCATTATAAAATTGGATAAATCGCAAGCAAAATTTCTAAAAAAAGAGGAAAATGGGTTTTTTTTTCAGAAAGCAATGGACGTCTCCTTCTTCAACACTCTGGACGTCGCTCAGGAGAAGAACATCTTCACCAATCTCATCAGATAACCACTGCTTTCGTCTCTTTTCCAAAAAAAATAATAAGAATTTAATTATTTTGCTTGCATTTTGCTATTGCTTAGATTTTTGCTGACAACACTGTCCGTTAGCTATTTTTCTCGCATAATTTACACGTCTTGTGTCAATTGCATAATTGCACGCTTATCAGAGGAAACAACGGCAAAGTGGCCGGTCGATGCTGCATGTCTGAGGCGGACACCGTCAAGATCCAGGTAGCTACGAATATGGCATTTTCGCTTTATAATCAATGTACTACACTGAGAGCGAAGTCTCTAGCTTTCCTTACTCTGGAGTGTTCACATCTCCAACTATGAGGAGAAGTGATGTCTCCACCTCTCGAGTTATCATGCTCTCTCACGTGGAGATAACATCTCCAGAGTAAGGGAAGTTGGAGACTTCTCGCTCTGAGTATCTACTAGTAATCAATAAAACGTAGTCGTGAAAACTGCCCTAAACATCGCTGTGCCATTGAAATTGTGCATTTTACGAAAAAAAATGCGGAAATGAAATGTATTTCAGGCGGTGCCAGCTGACGAGTGCACCGGGTTCATGTCCAGCTCGTGTTCGTGCACTACCGATGAATGCACGGGCGGAGCATCAACTCTCTCACTAATGGCACTCATAGTTATTCTTGTATTCTTCATCAACAAAAACTAGCCCAATGTTCGCATTCAGTGTTTGTACTAATTGCCAGTATTTCGGGTTAATTGTATTTGCCTTTGTGTATATTTGCAATACATATATTTATTGTATATACAATCAAATAAAGAAAAGTTATCAAAGTAGAAATAAAGAGAGAAAGAGAGACTAAGCGAGAGTATGGGGGTAGGACACACAGCTAAGTCAAATTCGTGCATACAGTTGCGAAGCGTTCCTTGTTTATCAAAAGTTTTTCAAATGTCAATGTAAATGTAGTTAGTGATAAATGTTAAAATTATCGTTCTCTACGTTCGAAAGAATACGTGCTTTTACACAGATCGACTTTTCTCGCTACTCCCTGCTAAACGGTTTCTCGATAAAACCCTCACCTTTCCGCTCTCAATGTCGGTGCTTGATCAGACAGCTTTCTGTGCTCGGGTAAATGAGATAAAATGCAGTATTTCTCGTGGTAAACATAAGATGGTGATTGAGAGGTAGAGCATAAGGCAGAAACTAGAAAGGGGTTGCAAAGATATTATCAACAAGTGGAGTGATTCACAAACGCACGGTAAACCCCTGTCGTTGCCTGGAGACGCCGTGATAGTCGCTAGTTTGTATCATACATTCTCTCTACCTTTCTTACCAGCGACCGTATAAATACGCTTTCTTCATAACCCAATGCAGATTCGCTGTCTTAATTGCCCAATTTCAGGTGGTACAAGACCAATTTGAAAAAAATGCCCAACCTCATCGGTCTCAATACAAAGGCGCTCTCAAAAGGTTTCTCAAAAATATGAAAAAAAAATCTCTAGAGAATCAAACCTCATTCAGTCAACTGATTTTTGCAAACTATAAAATTGTTGAAATTTAAATGGTATACGATTTTAATTAGCACAGTTCTCCATATCGACAATGCTATACAAAGAGTACCATTTTTGGGGCACGAGAAAAAAATATTTTCAAGAAACTTTCAAAATATGGCCATGTCAGGCGACCCCGAACCGCTTCCTCTGGCACCAGGCCGTGCCCGGCTGTACAGCATGCGATTCGGCCCCTTTGCCGAGCGAGCGCTGCTGTACATTGCAGCTAAGGGTATCGAGTGAGCGGAACACGTTTAAAGGGGGGAGCAGCGAAATGACCCCATAACAATCACCAAGATTAGAGATCGGAGGCAGGGAGGTCACATATATTTGGAAAAAAAAAGCAAAGCAAAAGCGCTTGGATCGCACCCTTCTATTTGAAATCACTGAACCTTCAACAGTAATGCCGTTTTCATTGTATGCAATTTCTTTCGTAAATAGAACAAGTAAATGCGACTTTGCGACTATCGTATTTTGAAATGTGTGATATTTCTGAAAAAGGCTGTTTACATGTTCGAAATCGTGAACAATGATGTCTACAACAAGCCCGATTGGTACCTCAAGAAGAACTCGCTCTGCAAAGTTCCCACGTTTGAGAAGGACGGAGAGGTTTGTCTTGTTTCCCCACTCCAGAAAGGGGTCAGTATTCTTGATAAGAAAAATAGAAAAATGGTGTTGTTAATGGGTGGACGACCGTCGCAAAAAAAACAATGAGTCATGGACGCGATCTCCGTCTCTATGGATGCTCTTGTCAATGATTCACACTTGGGTGGCCAAATCAGTACACGAATCGATACGCGCACTGCAGTACACGCGTGGGACAAATCGAGTTTCCGCTAAAGTGAAGATGTAAATTCTTTCCGAAACTGCCTAAATGCATCGAGGAACATGTTGTCCATCGATATCACATTTTCCCCTGTCACACGGAATAAAGCATGAATAATCTTCTTCGGATCATACATTTCTCCTCCTCTCAAAATTACAACAGATTATTCAGATAGTGCACGATTCCGAAGTGGTACTCGAATATTTGGACGGCATCTATTCCGATTCGGCCATTCTCCCTACCGATCCCTACCTCCGCGCTCATCAGCGCATGCTACTCGAAATAAGTGGCCCCGTGAGTAGCAGGTTTATCGCATGTATATGATAATTTTAATATGATATGCTCATGAAATATGTTTCTGGTGAGTGCACTCTCTTTCTATACCTCGGTGTGCCTCTTGCTTTGCCGTACTCTCTCGCAGTTCTTTTCTTTAGGAGCTCTTTATGTCTTAGGTATAATCTTTAGAAGCGGAACGTTTTCTTATTTTAGACAAAAATTTGCAAATTAATACTGTCTTTGCAAGCTGTGTCAAGCAGAAAACTATCGAAAAGCGACCGGCGAACGTAATATCCTCAAAATCCTTTCAAAATGTTTCATTAAAAGTTATTTCACGCTTTATCCTGAAAAGGACACCTTGCCAAAGAATAGTGACAATTGGTTTGGAAAGGAGAAACATGGTTATGTTGAATGATAAATCACGCGCAGCTGGCGTCTTCCTTTTTCGGTCTGTTCATCATTCACAGCGAGAAAATGGAGGGACCGGCGAGAGAAGCGAAGATCAAAGCAGTCGAAGACGCGCTCGATGGCTTCGAAAAGCTCATTTCAGAGCCGTTCTTTGGTGGTGGGCAAACTCTATAACTAGCCACATTCCTTCCGAGAATTAATGGAAATCCTTGAGAAATTGACTTCACTAGTCGTGAGTCACAATCGGAGGCTGCGTTTCCATAACGGAAACAATATTTTTCAGGCACTTCTGCTGGTTTCGTTGACTATCTCATTTTTCCCTTCTTCGAGCGAGTCGCTCACATCTTTCCCCTTCTCTCCATCCCTTCGCCCTTTCCTTCATCCGGTCGCTGGCCTCGCCTCTCCGACTGGTTCGGTCGCTGCTGCGCCCTTCCTGCAGCAGCTGCAGCCATGCAGCCGGCTGCATCTCATGAGGGATTCATCAAGACTTTCGTCATCGGAAAGACCGCCGATTGCGATTATGGCCTTTGACTAGTGTTCGATCATGAGATGAACCCCAAGGATAAATATTATACCTGTGCTAGTTCATAAACGTGGACTCCAAAAAGTGGACTACAATTCAAATTTTTAGTTGAATATAGAATCTCTCACTTGTAATATGCTCAGGATTACGCTTTATTTCATATTATGCTTGCCGAATATATCAGAAAGTACTAAACTTGTTTGTATAGGCATGAGTAATATAGATTGTTTGAATAGGCTAGTTAGCAAAACAATTGGTAAATTTCGTGGAACTTTTTTGTAGGATCACTTTCTGCGTTCAGGCGGAGCGCCTATACCCAAAACAGAGTATCGACAGTACACTTGCGCGAACGCAGTGTTACGTGTGGTGATGTGGTTCATGATAGAGTGCGCAATGTGAGACCACGGTCTCTTCATTTCGCACACTCTCTAGACCGGTCGATAGACGAGGGAATGTGGGAAATGAAGAGAGCGAGGTCTCACATTTCGCACTCTAGTTCATAACGCTCAACTCAGAGCCTTCTTTTTATCCTCATTCTCCACACTCGCAAAATCCGGAATGTCCGAAGACATTCGAATAGGAAAATCAGGAGCGCTGTGGCCAGACCAATCGCCAGAAATTCTAGCGGAATTGTCATGGCTTCGATTGGAATTGCACTGGAGCCGGCAGAAACTATTGGTTTATGCGCCGCGACGAATTTCTCCTCCTTGTTGAGCAGCTCAATGGGAATCGTGCGTCGCAACACGATGCCTTGCAGCTGCAAAAACGAATCATTCAACCGGTTTACAGTATTTATTTATGTATGTATGTTACAGTTTTTTTTTATTATTTCTCTATTTACATTACAGTGTTTATGAACATGGAAATCAAAAACATTTCGCAACACCGTTTCTGAAGTTACCCTCCTCTAAAGTGCTTGCCCCTATTTGGAAGGCAGCTAGTGTGTTGTAAAATTGTGAAGAGTCAAAATTGATAGCTTAAGGAAACGCTCACATTGTCCCATGTGTACAGCGACATGAGCATGAGGTCAATCTGCTTCACCACCCGTCGACTGATATTCTGGCGGTTGTAGACAAAGTTATAGGGATCTCCACGTAAAACCGAATCGGCCACCCACGGCACGGGATACGACTGATCTTCCACCACCTTGACGCTGAAAAGCAAACTTTCGCATTTGCACTCCGATGAATGTGCGTCGCCCCCTAGAGAAAGAATCCCAATATGCGTTGAGGTATACTTACAGGGACATGGGGCATCGCGTTGAGAGCGAGTCGTTGGCCGCGTAGTAAATTAGGTCGCCATAATAGAAAAAGCCAACGGCCGATCGATCAGCGCACACCATCTCGAGTCGATCGTCCACCGTATCCCCGTACCGCACGTTGCCCGCACTCCCGAACATGGCCGACAACTGAAACACCGAATTTGAGTTGTGATTAGGGATGCCAAATGAAGAGTTTTTTCGCGAAATGAAGAGGGGGTGAAATGAGAGGGGGATTAACTCTTCAAGAAGAGGTGAGCGGTCGTTCCCCCCTCTTCAAGAAGAGGGAATAGTGACGCGATATTGTGCCTCTCATGGCTGCCACAACATGCTAATGTGGACGGAGCACAGTCATTCACACTGTTCTCACGCAAATAGGAGATGCAAATTTCATTTTGATTGAAATATCAGTGAATTGACACTATTAGTCTTCTTGAAGAGGGGCCTCACTATTCATGAAGACTAGAACGACCGCTCCCTCTCTTCTTGAAGAGAGGAGGGAAACAGAATTCCTTTGTTCGAGGAGAGGAAGACCTTCATTTCACTCTTCATTTGGCATCCCTAGTTGTGATGCGAGAATATTAATTTAACGAATCTGCATGCCGAGTGAGCGATATTGCGTGTTTGGCTACTGTATTTGAATAGAAAATATGTACAAATAAGAAAATTCAACCTCCTTTTCCTCGAATTCCGTGTTTCCAGACTCGAGAACGACTTTGCGCTCGTTCCGCGCAAACTGCGATAGCAAGTGTGCGAACAACCTGAATCGTTTCATTATCATTTCAATAATGTTCTTTTTCGTTGCAATTCAAGTTACTTTTTCAAAATGTTTTGGTAATTTCACAAAATTATACGTGGGCGGTCGATTCGTGACGATAACTGAATTGCCGTTCAGGTAGCACTGGTAGATGAAAATGAGGGCAGCGAATGCGACGAACAGCAGGAAATGCCCGAACCCGTTCAAGGCGCAGTGCAGGAACTGCAATTTCTTAATACTTAATACTTAATACTTAATACTAATACTTTATACTTAATACTAATACTTTATACTTAATACTATTTTCCACTTGCCTTATCCAGAATTCAAGAATGCACCTCCCCACTTTACACATTCCTACCTTTATTTTTTCGAAATTTTTGTTGCGCCACGGGATGAATAAATTGTTATTATTATTGCACATAAACCAACGTGAATGAACTGGGGCACTATCAGTCGGCTGGTGCGGCCCGCGTTACGCCGTTTCATCAGGTCTATCCGAGAGAGAACTGCGCCCGAAATAAGGTAAACTATGAGGATAATCGCGAGGATGTGTGGTTCGAAGACGGTGTAGAAGGTGAGATTGGGCGAGGCTCGGAGCGGTTTGTGGTCCTTAGACGACTCGAGAAAGATCATCTGGAAAAGAATGCAATACATTTAGATATTTTAAAAAAATGTAAAAAGGGTCTTACTTTCTCCCAGAGCACGGTCGTAGAGTAGCGTGACTCCCGCGCGTCCTTTGCATGTAGCGAATCGCCATCGACGGGAGCGAATATCTGCAAAATGAAGTTTTTCATATTTTCATTTTATTTTGTCAGACATTCAACAAGTATTAGGCAAATAAGTGAATTGAAGAGGGGATAAGAAATTAAACGACCTCTCCGCGTTCGATGGCACCTCCATACAGCTTCGTGCAGTTTCCCTCCTTATTACATAGTTCTGAAGAACACGAACATTAGAGGGCGTAAAGTGAGCCTACATGCTCTTATAACGTACCTACCCAGTGATGCAGTGTTTGCGAAATCGAGGTCAAAGCCCGAAATATAATATGTAAGTTATGCTCGGTATATCTAACCCTTTCGCCTTCAATTACATAGGCTGCTCGTATTCGGACCGATCGACCAAGGCCCACGAATGACGCGAAGCAGGCCCGGGTAGGCAATGTGTATGTTTGCGCTCGCGCAAGCTAATTTACGCCTTCCCGCACAGGTAGCCTCCACAAACAGAGCAGCGCCAAAACGATCAAAGAAGCCCACGTTGCAACCCGCAACCCGAAAAATATTCTCGACCCCCGTCACATCACCTCTGCTATCTTCATTGCAGATGAAAAGATGAATGTGAGGAAATTATGCGACGCGCGTCTTGCCACTGTCGCCTCATAGAGTGCGAGACAAAGTAAAATGGAAACACAATTGGGCCAAATTTCGGTGCTACTGATAATGAGCGCATTAGACAATTGAAAGAACGGGACAAATGCTCACGAAAGTAGTTGTAGCGGATGAATTCGTACGAGGAACAGCCCAGAACCTTGGAGACGGCGCGCCAGAAGTTCACCAGCGAGCCCTGAGGACGTATTGCGATCATGTCGAAACCATTCTATGTATATCGCAATGTATAGGTGATTTGACAATTACTTTTCCAAATAATAAAAAAGAAAAAGTTTTCGCAGGCTCGTGCAAAGTTCGGGTAATAATGAGCTAGAGGATATCGAATAACTTGTAACCGCGATCTACGTATTTCGCACACTTTCTCCACCAAGCAGTGAAGTTGGCGTGCACATTTTCTTTTAAAAAAGACCGTGGGCGCACATTTCGTACCCTTCTCCAGATGCTACCTTGAACTTGCCGACGGGATGCCAGTAGAAGTAGGGGTAGAACTCGATTTTGTACCCGAGCCGAAGGACGCCGTCGGGGCACGCCATTAATTTCAAACTCTAAAATAAGTGCATGATCTTGAAGGTATACGGTGTAAAGTCGCATGTGGAAATGGTGACGGCAGTGTCTCCCTAGTGTTTACTTCCAGTCGAAAAAGCGACTAGACCTGTAGTCTGAAATCAGGAGAGTTTCTAGTGGAGAATGAGACGGGCCTGGGTCGGAAATGACCGATCCGTTTAGTCGTTTTGTCGACTAGAAGTGAAGACTAGGGAGAGACACAGCCTGAACCATAACACTCTTAGAAATTGTTTCGAAATATTGAACACACTACAGGAAGTGGCAGCAAACAAAGAATAGGAAATAAAAAAAAAAGTATTAAATTCCAGGATTTTCCATTACAACAAGCAAAACGTGCCATGTTCCACCTCCAAATGCATCTAATCCTCGCTATGCGTTCAAAAAAAGAGAGCAAATACAAAAATGACGCTTCAATTTCGATGGAAGCAATGAGGTGAACCAGACAATGTTTCAGTAGTGCCGGGGTGTTTTATGAAGGAGAATACTGAGGGCGTATGTTTGTTTGCTTGTCAGCAGCGGGAAATGCCAGCTAAAAGTAGTAGCATTTCGGAGTTTGCTCATCGAGCGAAAGATCATCTTCCTGGAAATTGACGTGAAGATTATCGCTCGTTGAATCACAGAATCACGGGTTTGCTGATCACAGAATGCTACTGCTCGCATCGGCATTTTTTTATATTTTTTTATTACAATTATTTATTCCGCCAAATCATGCATACGAGATGTTCTTTAAGAATTACTATCTAATTTGGGGTCTAGTTTGCGTTGGAAGAATTTTAATTTTTCCACTTTAGTACATGTGATGAAACATATCTCAACCGGGTTTGAGAATCAGCAGTTCTAAGGTCGATTTTCGGTTTCTACGCACAAAGTTTACTCTAGGGTCATCTTTTCAGCATAGGTTAGATCTCCTTGTACGGCCACTGTTGACAGAAACTCGATCCTCCCAAATAGTCTCTGATATGCTCTTCTTATGACCCCCCTTTATTCAATAACTCATCCAAAGTTCGCAGCATGTGCGTTTAGCCCCGTAAACGAATATACGATATTGATTAATTTATGATTTGAAATCGCGTTGTTGTATGTTGAACTTGGCCGCTTCATTCACACATCAACGAACAAACGATGATAAAAAAATTTTCAACATCTCTACACCTCTGTAAATTTTCTATAAATTTTCAAAGACAAGGTGGTTGATGTCACGGCTGTGAATACAATGAACGTGATTCTACATAACTTGCTGCAATATCGCCCGTTCTACTCAGAGGGAAACAAGTCTACAATTCTAGACTTATGGGCTGGACAGCGACGACTTTCAAAGACTTGTTCTCTATTAGACTTTGAAGTCGTCGCTGGCCAGATTAGACTTATGAAGTCGTAGACTTATTTCCTCGTACTTGAAGAAATGCATCATGTGGAGCTCGAACTGCACAGGACTCCTCTCGGTGTTCGAACGGGCACAACGGTCGTGGATCGGATGTGCGTTTTCAACCTTCCAGAAAGGCCTTTGGAGTGAGAGAGCTTGCTAAATTGAGAGGGACTCTCTCACTTTTGCACACACTCTCTCTCTCTAACCCTGGTCCGTAGGTTTGGAATCATGTGCACTCTCTCGTAGTGATCGCTTGCTCGCCCAACTATCGACGAACTATTGCCACTCACATGATTCCAAACCTACAGACAAGATTTAGAGCGAGAGAGTGTGCTAAAATGAGAGAGTCCCTCGATTTCACACGCTCTCTCACTCCAAAGGCCTTTCTGGAAGGTTGAAAACGCACATCCGATCCACGACCGTTGTGCCCGTTCGAACACCGAGAGGAGTCCTGTGCAGTTCGAGCTCCACATGATGCATTTCTTCAAGTACGAGGAAATAAGTCTACGACTTCATAAGTCTAATCTGGCCAGCGACGACTTCAAAGTCTAATAGAGAACAAGTCTTTGAAAGTCGTCGCTGTCCAGCCCATAGGTCTAGAATTGTAGACTTGTTTCCCTCTGAGTAGAACGGGCGATATTGCAGCAAGTTATGTAGAATCACGTTCATTGTATTCACAGCCGTGACATCAACCACCTTGTCTTTGAAAATTTATAGAAAATTTACAGAGGTGTAGAGATGTTGAAAAATTTTTTATCATCGTTTGTTCGTTGATGTGTGAATGAAGCGGCCAAGTTCAACATACAACAACGCGATTTCAAATCATAAATTAATCAATATCGTATATTCGTTTACGGGGCTAAATGCACATGCTGCGAACTTTGGATGAGTTATTGAATAAAGGGGGGTCATAAGAAGAGCATATCAGAGACTATTTGGGAGGATCGAGTTTCTGTCAACAGTGGCCGTACAAGGAGATCTAACCTATGCTGAAAAGATGACCCTAGAGTAAACTTTGTGCGTAGAAACCGAAAATCGACCTTAGAACTGCTGATTCTCAAACCCGGTTGAGATATGTTTCATCACATGTACTAAAGTGGAAAAATTAAAATTCTTCCAACGCAAACTAGACCCCAAATTAGATAGTAATTCTTAAAGAACATCTCGTATGCATGATTTTCACTGTTGAAAGTAAGTTTATAACTGATCTGTGAAAAAAATTTATGAAATTTTGAAAGATCAAAATAATTTTCAAAAAAATAGTTTTCGCGGAGGGGGAATTTTGACATTCTCATTCGATTCCTCGTGGAAAGTTACACCGGGTACCATATTTTGGGTTCGATTGATAGGGCTAATCTATTTTTAAATATTTTTTTGAAAAACACATTCTTCTATTTTTGACGATTTTCGATAAAATTCAAGATTCGAAAAAAAAAAAGTGTGTTCAACTTTGCCACTAAATAACTCGGGAACGAAGAAAGATTTCGACACACTCTCTTCACTATCTTATACATATCGACAAAAGTAAACTTTTCAATAAAAAATATTGAAACAAAAACCCTGGCCAAGTGGCTAAAGCGCTTGCCTTCGATTCCGAGAGTCCCAAGTTCGGACCCCACCGCGGGCAAACGTGTTCCCACATTTTATGCAAGCGCTAGAAGCCGTCATTGCACTCTTTTGAGTAGCGTGACACACGTTTTCACCTGTTTGCTATGTTTTTTTTGTTGTGAAAAATCGAAATTTTCGATATTTTCCTTAATGGTGTGAGGAGTGATATTTCATCCGAATCGATTTTTTTGTCTCTTTTTTGAAATTTTTCCTCAAATATAGAAAGTCAGCAAATAATTTCACGCTGCGCATTGTAGCACATAATAATCTGTAAATGATGGTGGATGCAATATTGCCTGCCATCATTTCGCAGTAAACGAAAAATTCTATTTTACAAAAAAATCATCCTGAAAAAAACTCTTAAAAAAAAAATCTTAAAAAAATTGTTCGCCTATCGTCGATCAATGCCGTTATCTTATCCTTGCATATTGTTTCTAATGAACCGTTAGGGTCTTCAACCCGCTCATGCCTCAACCCCATGCCGTTAGCGCACCACAAGACGAAAAAAATATTTTCCCATTTTGATATTTTTTTCATCCAGGATTCAAAGATTTTTTTTCAAAAAAAATGTTCGATTTTTTTTCAAAATGAGTGTTGATGCGAAAATTCGTAATTTGGCCAGCAGATGAAGAAATAATATGTACGCGACCCTCTCACTTTTGCCCGCTCTCTCGCTTTGGTAAACACAGGAAGTACCATTTTGACTTTTTGTGTGTTCGTATCATTTTATAAATGTATTACCCGGTGTAACTTTCCACGAGGAATCGAATGAGAATGTCAAAATTCCCCCTCCGCGAAAACTATTTTTTTTGAAAATTATTTTGATCTTTCAAAATTTCATAACTTTTTTCACAGATCAGTTATAAACTTACTTTCAACAGTGAAAATCATGCATACGAGATGTTCTTTAAGAATTACTATCTAATTTGGGGTCTAGTTTGCGTTGGAAGAATTTTCATTTTTCCACTTTAGTACATGTGATGAAACATATCTCAGCCGGATTGAGAATCAGCAGTTCTAAGGTCGATTTTCGGTTTCTACGCACAAAGTTTACTCTAGGGTCATCTTTTCAGCATAGGTTAGTTATTAGCGAGAGATCATCTCTCACTATCTCTCGCCCCCTCTCTCGAGTCTGCATGATCTCTCAGCTGGAGACAATGTCTCCAGAGTAAGGAAAGTTGGATACTTCCCGCTCTGAGTAGAGAGCATGGGAAATTTGAGGGAAAAAGGGATTGGATGGGTGGAATGAGACGAAATGAGGTATTCCTCTCTATTTGAAATTGACAGTTTTTCATGAATTCCCGCAACTTGTCCAAATAATGGACGATTCGGATAGACATCAACTTTATCCAAAACATCTCAAACATCCAGCTATATTTTGCTTGGTTTTCGAGAAAAATGAGAAATTTGTTTTAAAATGAGAAAAATGAGAAATTTGTTTTAAAAATGAGAAAAATGAGAAATTTTTACACAAAATTTGTAATCCGCATCAATCAACTTAGGTATCAGAAACGCGCGGTATTAGCACTCGCATCTCAAGTGAGTTGTAGGCAATCAGCGATTCTAGAGATCTAGATATGCTTTCAAATTTCACCTTTAGGAAATATTCGGCTGCTGTCTTCGCCGTCTTACTAATTCTCGCGCATTTTTTTATATTTCTGCAGACTAGACGTTCAGATGTTGGCGATGTAATCGCACGCACTGTGAAGGAAGCATAACAATGCAAAGGATGCGTGTAGATTGCCGCATTACGCTGCTGATGTGGCAACAACTGCGGTGGGCGCTCTTCGGACCGCGCCCGTTAAGGTATAGGCAAAAGTAAAGGCCTTATTTAAGCTCCAGTCCTGAAGGAGTCACTGCTAAGGCCAGCGCAGAATAGGCCAGTTCAATCCGAAGGGTCAAATATCTTCTTCAGATCTACTTAACTTCGTGGTTACTTCCAATATTTACCCAGATCGTCCCGTTGAGCAGGGCGCAAAATGGGGAAAAAGCTCGTTCTGCCGGCTAGAGTGCGAAATGTGAGAAGACGGTCTCTTAATTTCGCACACTCTCTACACCGGTCGATGGATGAGAGAGTGTGTGAAATGAGGAGACGGTCGTCTCACATTTCGCATTCTTCTGCCGGCCAGCTGCTTCGTGTGCTTTTACTGATACCGACAGCGTTTGATGTGAGAGCTGAAATGTCAAATGATCAAGATCAAAAACGATGACGGCAACTTTGATTGTCAACTTTGATTGCACCCGCCCTTCGCCCTCTAGACAAATTGCAGTTAACTGCTCCATTTGTTTTTCTCGCTAACGTAGAACCCTTCTACCTCCTCCATCAGCTGGAAATCCATTAAGAGAGAAGCAATTTTTGGTTACTTGTTTCCCCTTTTTTGATCCGTGTTAGCTTTGTGAAAGAGCCAAGACAATTATTTTTAGACGGGTGTTTCCCGACACTGAAAAACTGTGTCCGACACTTAATCATTTTGTTGGGTTTCGCACAAACTGCGCGGCAGGTGCTATCCAACTCCCGCTGATCATTTCTTTTCGCACATGAAAATTGCTATCGCAGACATGAATTCGACAGAACTTGATGTGCGATTGCAAGATGTCATCTCCTACTACCACTACTTCGCTGGTTAGTCTCAGAGGGAAATATGTCTACGACTCTAGACTTATGGGCTGGTCAGCGACGACTTTCCAAGTCTATCCGCCCCGCTCCCATGCGCCTATTAGATTAGACTTTGAAGTCGTCGCTGGACAGCTTAGACTTATCAAGTCGTAGACTTATTTCCCTATGAGGTCTACTTTCTTCGAAAAACGTATTGCTTGCGACTAATAAGGCTGCCTAATATTGCTGGTGAGCAGCATGGTGGCTGTCCTGATTCTCATGGACGAGGATCCCCGAGGAAAAGCATACCGCAAGTATCTCGTGGCACTGCAGGTATCGACACGCAAATTATTGGAAAATCGCAAACAATCATTTGTCATTCATTATGTCTCATGAGTTTTGCGTTTTTTTTTGTACAAACATGGAAGAGTGCATTATGCACGTCAAAATGACTACGGTGCCTGGTTTAACAATTATATTTATTTCGAAGATATCTTCAATGGCCATGGACTGTTGGACCGATGTCTACTCGCCCATTCTTCAAGTCAATTGCCGTATTATATTTTCCAATTCGAAAATTGCCGAAATCTTTGATGTTCCATCGTTCTTCGTATGTTTCAACTTTACATTTCACTAATCGTTTTCTACCTTCAGGGCGGATTTATTTTCCTACTTGGATTGTTAGCGAACGCGTACTTCAATTGTGTCTACTATCGCAGAACGGTATTTCATCGAAATTTGAATATTTCTATTTCTTTCTTCAATTTCCGAATGCTCCTTTTCATATGGTTTACTATTATCAGAGGCAAACCGCCATGCTGACTTCCGCATCAGGTAATCATGCCGCGCCGCACGTTCTGCTGCTTTGACGGTTGGCGCAAATACACGCTCTTCCTCACACTGCAAGCGTACACCCTCGGACTGAGCCTGCTCGTCTATGCGGCGCTCAATAGTGTCGACGGAGACAAAGAGGTATTTCACAAGCAATTTAATGCAGAATTTGGAACTGATTTCGTGTTTTTTTAGTTTAATAGTCGTTTATCAAGAGGGGGTTCGGGTTCAAAGGGGAATCGAATGGGACCTCTGACGACGTTGAAATGGTTCATTATCTTCGGTTGAATTTCGTCTTAAGAGCGAGTCATCTCGAATGGTTTTCGGGGTGAGGATCAGGGCTGGGATTTTTGACTCAAAATTTTTTTGATTTTTTTGACCGTTTCAAAAAAATCAAAAACTCAAAAATTTTTGAACATATCGTACATGTTACGCAAATCGGAACGGGTACAGTAATTTACCATAAATTACCATCATTTCGAAACATTGCGAATACGGCTCGTTCAGAGCTGATTTTAATTTTGCTGGGTTTCTAATATTCGATTTAGTGGAATTGGCATGGATTGTCATGGTGAAAATGGCTAGAAATCGATAAATAAGAATTTTGCGTGTGCCTAAGTGCACATGTGAGCTGTGTAACTTATCATTTGTTCGCTATCGCAAACTGATCTGGCGTTTTGCCAAGAAAGTATCGATCGCCGCCTTCCTTTCGTTGCCCGTTGCTTGCCCCCGTACATTCTCTTATTTCGTGTTTATTCAGTGTTATTTTCTATTAATTCTTGTTCACATCGTGTAATCGACCCTCAGGGAACGTAGCGAGACGATCTTCCCTCCGTTCCAACTCGCCGGTCGGCCGTGCGGAGGTCAGGTACGCTTGCCTACTTTATTAGTGTGCTACTAAAGAGCAGCATGGCTTGTGGTTAAGTATTGCAGCTCTGCGCTCTCATCGCGACTGAGAGCCGGCGCAGCAGCAGCCGCCGCGGGAAGGACTGCTGGTGTAGTGAGTTCACTCTTTTCTTGCCGTTTACTACATTTCGTGGACTAAGTACGACAATTTGATGGTATTACTGTTCCTTTCTAGCTAAACTACGACAGCGAATCTTTCCGGATTGGCAAATAGTTATGCACTACAACAATACGACTCATTGAATGCCTTACATTTGAAAATCGTACCTTTTCATTCGTCTCTGGCGTTTCGCCGACGGATGTTTCGTGGTGGAAGCAGTTTGAGGTGATTTTGTTCCCTTTAAAGAGCGCGGGTATGCTGCGCATTACGCAAATTGCGTACATTTAAGAGTAGTTTGCAGCTCGTGACTATAATGTAATTAAATTTATTAAACAAGCGTCAAATCTTTAATGTGTTCTTGAAGTCTGGGTATGTAAATCGTCACTTTACCTGCTAGAAAGCCGGCAGCGCGTTCCCATTCAATGCGTTCCCATTCAATTTCCACTCAAGTTCAACTAAAATATTAGCAAGATGGTCGATGTAGTTATAGTATATCTAAAAACGTTATAAATGCACCGTGAAATAGCGAAATTACCTTAATTTCCGTGTCACTGACCATCGAAATCCAACGTGCGTATTGGCTCTAGCTATTTATAACCAGCTGCCCCAATCTAATTTTTATCATAAGTACGCTATTATGAATTCTTTTAAAAGATTATATGCCCGCTGGACTATTTTCAGCCACAATAATCACATCGCACGTTAAAAAAATGCAGAAACACCGTACTGCTTGTATTATTATAGGACAAATTATTGAGAATACATCGAGATGAGTGCCGATTTTGTATTGGTTCGAATTCTCATCTTCCATTTAATGAAATTCGTAGGATACGACACGTTCGAAATCGCTAGAAGTTATTAAATCATATCCCACACCCTGTACGATACATGTGCCTCTGTAGTTGCATTTAGCTTTCGCGAAAAGCTCATAACTGCAGTGTAATTGTGTTAACAAGGCTGATATTTATAAAATGGTATTTATAATTTAAATAGTTGGTGAAAATGTATTGAATAATACCCGAAATATTACAATCACTATGCAATCCCTGATATCCATTACAGTATTCCGTATTATCGATTAAATATATATTGGGAGTCAGGAAGTAGTGACAATTTAAATATGATATAGTACCGTAATTGATAATTACTATGAACTACTCATTATACGATTTTTTGGTTTTACAATTACGGTAACTGTGATATTGATGTCCTAAAATGAAGCCTTAGCGGGTTGATGCGATAAATAGCTTATTTTTTAATTTTTCAGTGGCGACGGCTGGGGTACCAGCGAGGACGAACAAAGACTAATCGATATTCCGATCGTAGAAAAACAAACTCGAGTAAATTGGCTTAGCTTCGTATACTGGGTGTACGGTTGGAATTTTTAAAAAAAGCCCACCGAGAATGAGTAGTGGTAATGAAATTCTTTTCCAATGAGACAACCCTACTACCTAAACGTGTCCGCACCTCAGCAAATTTCGAAAAAAAAAATTTAACTGGAAATTTCTGAATCTCAGCTCTGCTCTGCTTCTCTGCTTCAATCTCTGCTCAGAGGTTCCAACGTGGTTGCAGGGTCATGAACATACGGAGAAAATGCACAATGGCTTTGGTAATGGTGTTAGGGGCAATTCGTCCGCGATTTCGAGTAGTTCCTATTCGGAGGGCATACGGTAGTTCATTGAGTACTTTATCGCCGATACCGTAATCAATTCTACCGTACACTCAATATATGAAACTAAGCCAATTGACTCGGATCTGTTTCTACGAGCGGAATATCGATTAGTCTTTGCTCGGACTGTATACGATAGGTAATGTTCGATATCGACGATACCGTAATAAATTCTACCGTACACCCAATATACGAAACTAAGCCAATTGACTCGGATCTGTTTCTACGAGCGGAATATCGATCAGTCTTTGCTCGGACTATATACGATAGGTAATGTTCGATATCGACGATACCGTAATAAATTCTACCGTACACCCAATATACGAAACTAAGCCAATTGACACGGATCTGTTTCTACGAGCGGAATATCGATCAGTCTTTGCTCGGACTGTATACGATAGGTAATGTTCGATATCGACGATACCGTAATAAATTCTACCGTACACCCAATATACGAAACTAAGCCAATTGACTCGGATCTGTTTCTACGAGCGGAATATCGATCAGTCTTTGCTCGGACTATATACGATAGGTAATGTTCGATATCGACGATACCGTAATAAATTCTACCGTACACCCAATATACGAAACTAAGCCAATTGACACGGATCTGTTTCTACGAGCGGAATATCGATCAGTCTTTGCTCGGACTGTATACGATAGGTAATGTACGATATCGACGATACCGTAATCAATTCTACCGTACACCCAATATACGAAACTAAGCCAATTGACTCGGATCTGTTTCTACGAGCGGAATATCGATCAGTCTTTGCTCGGACTGTATACGATAGGTAATGTTCGATATCGACGATACCGTAATAAATTCTACCGTACAGCCAATATACGAAACTAAGCCAATTGACTCGGATCTGTTTCTACGAGCGGAATATCGATCAGTCTTTGCTCGGACTGTATACGATAGGTAATGTACGATATCGACGATACCGTAATAAATTCTACCGTATACCCAATATACGAAACATAGCCAATTGACTCGGATCTGTTTCTCGGAGCGGAATATCGATTAGTCTTTGCTTGCAGGGTATACGGTAGATGCTGTACGATATCGTCGATACCGTACTCAGTCAGTCTTACAGTATATCGAATATATGATAATGAACTAAATCCCTCGGAGTTCGGAGTATAAGCATGAACATGCCAATATTATATTGGCAGGAAGTGGGAGATCATTCTGCCGATCATCAGTCACGGTGTAAACGATCTGAAAATAAAGAAAAGTAAAAAGACACTGTAGTTTCTTAGTATTCGACAGAAAATACTATAATTAATGACGGTCACCAAAAATACTGCGTAAGAATCAATAATTCATTTTAAAAAAAAGGGCGAAAAAGTGTTGGAGTATCGGTAGAATACACCGTAACCGGAAGGAGACCGTGTCATCAAATGCACTGGTCTCGGCATCCGGTTACGGAATACCACATGCTGATACAGTTCAACGGGTGGGGCGGGGGCAGGGGCATACATATATAGATGAAATTAAGTCACGTACCGTATTCCGTGTGGTCTACCGTCCCCTGCTCACCATTCATGCCGTCCTCGCTGGTACCCCAGCCGTCGCCACTGAAAAATTAAAAAATAAGCTATTTATCGCATCAACCCGCTAAGGCTTCATTTTAGGACATCAATATCACAGTTACCGTAATTGTAAAACCAAAAAATCGTGTAATGAGTAGTTCATAGTAATTATCAATTACGGTACTATATCATATTTAAATTGTCACTACTTCCTGACTCCCAATATATATTTAATCGATAATACGGAATACTGTAATGGATATCAGGGATTACATAGTGATTGTAATATTTCGGGTATTATTCAATACATTTTCACCAACTATTTAAATTATAAATATCATTTTATAAATATCAGCCTTGTTAACACAATTACACTGCAGTTATGAGCTTTTCGCGAAAGCTAAATGCAACTACAGAGGCACATGTATCGTACAGGGTGTGTGATATGATTTAATAACTTCTAGCGATTTCGAACGTGTCGTATCCTACGAATTTCATTAAATGGAAGATGAGAATTCGAACCAATACAAAATCGGCACTCATCTCGATGTATTCTCAATAATTTGTCCTATAATAATACAAGCAGTACGGTGTTTCTGCATTTTTTTAACGTGCGATGTGATTATTGTGGCTGAAAATAGTCCAGCGGGCATATAATCTTTTAAAAGAATTCATAATAGCGTACTTATGATAAAAATTAGATTGGGGCAGCTGGTTATAAATAGCTAGAGCCAATACGCACGTTGGATTTCGATGGTCAGTGACACGGAAATTAAGGTAATTTCGCTATTTCACGGTGCATTTATAACGTTTTTAGATATACTATAACTACATCGACCATCTTGCTAATATTTTAGTTGAACTTGAGTGGAAATTGAATGGGAACGCATTGAATGGGAACGCGCTGCCGGCTTTCTAGCAGGTAAAGTGACGATTTACATACCCAGACTTCAAGAACACATTAAAGATTTGACGCTTGTTTAATAAATTTAATTACATTATAGTCACGAGCTGCAAACTACTCTTAAATGTACGCAATTTGCGTAATGCGCAGCATACCCGCGCTCTTTAAAGGGAACAAAATCACCTCAAACTGCTTCCACCACGAAACATCCGTCGGCGAAACGCCAGAGACGAATGAAAAGGTACGATTTTCAAATGTAAGGCATTCAATGAGTCGTATTGTTGTAGTGCATAACTATTTGCCAATCCGGAAAGATTCGCTGTCGTAGTTTAGCTAGAAAGGAACAGTAATACCATCAAATTGTCGTACTTAGTCCACGAAATGTAGTAAACGGCAAGAAAAGAGTGAACTCACTACACCAGCAGTCCTTCCCGCGGCGGCTGCTGCTGCGCCGGCTCTCAGTCGCGATGAGAGCGCAGAGCTGCAATACTTAACCACAAGCCATGCTGCTCTTTAGTAGCACACTAATAAAGTAGGCAAGCGTACCTGACCTCCGCACGGCCACCGCACGGCCACCGCACGACCGGCGAGTTGGAACGGAGGGAAGATCGTCTCGCTACGTTCCCTGAGGGTCGATTACACGATGTGAACAAGAATTAATAGAAAATAACACTGAATAAACACGAAATAAGAGAATGTACGGGGGCAAGCAACGGGCAACGAAAGGAAGGCGGCGATCGATACTTTCTTGGCAAAACGCCAGATCAGTTTGCGATAGCGAACAAATGATAAGTTACACAGCTCACATGTGCACTTAGGCACACGCAAAATTCTTATTTATCGATTTCTAGCCATTTTTCACCATGACAATCCATGCCAATTCCACTAAATCGAATATTAGAAACCCAGCAAAATTAAAATCAGCTCTGAACGAGCCGTATTCGCAATGTTTCAAAATGATGGTAATTTATGGTAAATTACTGTACCCGTTCCGATTTGCGTAACATGTACGATATTTTCAAAAAAATCAACAAAAATTAACTTAAAGGAGAAAATTTTTGAAAATCAATGATTTCTATAGATCTTTTTGGAAATTTAGATCAAAAATTTGGGCCATTATTATTTTGATTTTCTAAAGAATATCTTGAGGAACAACAAATTGCTTCAAATAAATAATAATAGACCTTTTTTTGCAGAAGTTTTCAAAACTTAAAATTATGAATTTTAAATGAATAAATCATTTTATATTAGCCAAATCGTTGTGAGAATGGCTTTCCAAAATTGAATTTCAGCAGCTGAAAAAATATTATCATTTTAAAGAAATTTTTGATTTTTTTGTAATTTTTTGAAATTTTTGAGCACATTTTTTTTGAATTTTTTGATCAAAAAACTTTATTGAAAATTTTGTTTTGATCCCAGCCCAGGTGAGGATCGGTCTCTTGTGGGAGAGTGAGTGGAAATGAGAGACGATCCCGATAGTCGAATAGGAAATGGCACGGGGTTCATCCGTGAGAATCTCGTGCGAACCAGGGATCTTGCATTAGAGCTTAAACCAGAGTCCTCCAAACTCGAGTCATCAATCTTAGAGAGAATCAACGATAGTACTGATACTGAGGATCAAATCAACTTGTAGGTCATAGCCATCACACGGCGACCACTCCGGCTTGGATGGGGATTACAGTCTTCTTTAGTCGATAGTAGAGACGAGGGGTACTAGGGAGCCGGGGGCTGAACTAGGGGAAAGTCCACCTCTCCAAAGGAGGAAATGGAGAGGTGACCGCTCGTGACGACTGACAAAAACGAGAATGTGACACGTGTTTGTATGTACTATGTATAATGCACACTGCATTTTTGCCGAAATTCCGGATTGATTGTCATGATTACAGGGAGCTCCCTACTCTTGGCTGCTCGACAAAGCCTCGTTCCTCATTTTTCGCCAGAGTCTGCTCATCACATTGTCCTCAGCTCGTACGTTGACAACGTCAGTGCAACAGTCGCCAAAGCTTTACTGTTGTTATGCTTCTGACTGAAAAAAACAATGCGGAATTGTTGGGCGATGAAAATTACGCGACCCCAGATGGGACTGGCTTCGTTGAAAAGAAACGTAGAGATATATCGACGTCGTGCACCACTGAGCACACAATACAAGCGAGGAGGTGGCTCTCCAACCTCTCATTTGCAATGCTCTCTCACTTTGAAGAATAAACGATAGAGCGTGCGGAATGAGGAGTTTGAAAGAAGGGTTAAGAAGTTCAGTGGTTAAGACGCCAGACCCGTGGAACGGATCCTGGTCTATGCACTAATCTTGTCTACCTTGCAGTGGCATTGTTCTTTGAACCTACTCGGTAATGATAAGAGTTTACTAAGAATCAAGTTTATGCCTCATGTGCTCATTATAAATATCATGATTGTGTAAAACATCCATCATTTCTGAGTGAACTTACAAAAACGCGGCGTGATGACTCACACACTCACAGCCGGGCACCCGTTCCCAGCGCCGACCGCGCAACCCCCCGCCACACACACAGAGTGAGGGGGAGGGAAGAGTGAGAGAGACGAACAGATGTAAACAAGATATGAACGTGATGTAAACAACCGCAAGGTTTTAAGCTCGATCCCCGACGAAGCCAACCTTCCATCCTTCCGGGGCGGTAAATTGGTAACAATTAGTAATTGCGTAGTAATTGCGGTAGTAATTGCGGAAGGAAACGTGCCCTAGATATCATAATACTTAATACTTAATACTTTATTCTCCATCGGTGATTTGGGTGATAGGGGTTATCTTGACATAATGGTGGATTCTTCGGCTCAGGATCGAGCAGTTTTTTTCATGGTGAATCAGGCAGTGTTCGTGTTACAATCACAACTTACGGATTCGGGAGGTGGTCGTAACTAATTTGGGTTTTTTTCGTGGTTTTTGGGGGGGGCGCTTACTAGGCGGGATGCTTTGGGAAAGCGTGGGCTACGTATTGTCATGTTAAAGCTGGCTTTCCGGCTTTCCCCAACATACGCAGAAGCTTGCTACTGTAAAATCGCTTGACATGGAACACCTTTTCCTTTATCTATTCATTTTTCTCCATTTCTTTTCATTGCAGTCGGAGTTTTCTCATTTGTCTGCGCCTTTTCGATATTTACACTCATGATCCTTCAATCGCTGCGCGAGTTGAAAACGGGCATGCGCCAAGCGAGCAACTCCACTCGGCGGTGCGTTTATTACTTATTCATTCAACGTTTTTAATGTTATAAACTTTACTTTATTAAGGTTGTACGTACATCATGTATTGAAAAAGCGGGCGTTCGAAGCGCGGGTTAAAATGTGCCCGGCGTTGAGGTGAAATGATGCAACCTAGTTGCTTTTCACCGTTCTCCTTTAGAGCGAATTCACAGATGTTTTAAAAAATGTCAAAGTTAAAACCAGCTTTTTCATAGTCAATAGTGAATCTCTCTATAGCTAGGGGCCACAACGTGGTCAGCAGAATTCACTGAGAGGGGTGAAATTTAGTGTGAACATATTTCTAGATGTCTGAACAAGATAACTCTTCTGTATTTGGATCGATATCTAATCTCTGAGCCGAGCTACAGCTCGAAAACATCGCGCGACTTGACTGGTGTGAGAGGCAGAAAAGAGGAGAGGGGAGGGAGGTGGGCGGAGCCTAATCGTCCTTCTTTCTAGAAGTTAGCGCGTGGGAGAGAGAAGCTCTGTGGAAATGGGCGGAGACTGTGGGTGCTATCTTTAGCACATTGATCTTTCTAGTCTTGTCTAGTAACATTCTGCATTTCATTAAAATCAATGTTCACGTGCAAGCCTGTCTGATTTTCAAGTTATTGGAATTGCACGAAAGCTGATCATGGCATTTATGTTGCTAATAATACAATGTCAGTTAGGTATCACTGAAATATCCGGTCCCACTTTCCAGGTATCAGAAACGTGCGATACTAGCGCTCGCCTCACAGGTGATATATATTTTATTTTTGCTGGCTGTCAAAAGAATTTAAGTATTGAGAAACAATAGCAGAACTACGCCCTGTAATTAACTAAATAATTTTATCATATTTTAATCTGTGTTTTATTGTACGGCCCCAATCGTAGTACCGGTCGGCTTAATGATGTGATGTAATGTGAATTGGATAATCGAACAAATTACATTTTAGGGCGCTCTTCCCGCATTTACCCTCTTGGTTCCCATAACAATCGAATGGGGGCTTTTTCTGCTTGCGGAGCGAGGAGAAACTGCCTCATGCATTCCACGCCGTAAGTGCGGTCATGAAATGGCCATCAAAAATCAAATTGAAAATATATGTCTTAAGAATAGGGTTCCCTTATTGGGAGCTATTGAAAATGGGAAATATGGAGAACAAAGGAACACTTACACTGAGTGCGAATGAGTGAAATTGAGGTATTTCCAATACTTTCAATAAAGGGAGTCTACTCATGAATCGTATGATGCATACAATTTCATTTAAAATTAATAATTTATATGATTCACTGTTTAAAAAAATCAGTTCAGTGTCGGTCATCTCGGCTACGGTATTCTGCATGCCCTCGATGCACTCATTCATTCACTCCATCATCGTCACTGTGTCCTCTCCCAACTATCGAAGGATGATCGCTGCCTCAGCACGCTCTCTCATCAATCGATTCAGGCATGCTGTCGGCAAACCGCCATCCATCATGCCCAACTCAAGCTTAGTAGGCAATAGTGTGTCGCACTAGTTCTCAGTGAAAGTGAGACAGGTGTGATTCAGCTATGTCTACCCGATTCATGCCTGCCGCTTGCCAGCCGACATGCCTGCCTCACGTTCACTGCACTCAGAGAAAAAGCATGGGAGTTAGCAAACTAATTACTTACTTTTTAGCATAGATAACCTGGAAAATAAGGAGAGCGTAAGTAATTTATTTACTAACTCGCATGCATGGCGAAGTAATTTTTCTCTGAATATGAGTGTCACTCGAGGCATTTCATCATAGCGATGATATTGAGACACTGCGCTGCAACCGTTTACATTGCGATCATCAGCTCAATGTTATTGTGAATTCATAGAACTAGCAATACGGATTTTAAATATTGAAGCGATTTTTGTTGCATGAAAAAACACAATAAAGCAACTTATAAAAACACTCAAATAAATAAAAACACTTTCCATTGGAAACCCCCCAATATCAGCTATGAAGAGCGACCATTGAGTTCACTCTGATTAGTGCGTCGCGTGCTGACTCACAGTGTGCGAGAGAGCGGGAAAAGGGAGGCGAGAGAACGAATGAAAGAAAGAGACAGAGACAGCACTATAGAATGGAGAGAGAGGAAGGAAAGCAAAGTGAGCCGGAGAGATGTGTAGTGAGAGACGCACCTCCTATCGATAGAGACTACCCGCACGCTCGTGACTAGACTTTGGCTACTAACGATGCAACTAGTTGCTTTCCTCCATGAACTCCTCATTTCTCACACTCGTTTTCTCGAAATCGGTCGATTTCTCTATTATGTAATTAGTTGAACCGTTACTTTTCAAATTCTACTCGTGATTTGATTCAGCGCGACTACACCCTGTGTGCATTCAACGCCAGAAATAAATGAGCACAACCAGGGTCAGTTACTCTTCATATATTGATCAAACGTTTTACTAACTTCTTATTATATTTTCTCAGTTCTCGAGTTCGTTCATATTTTATAGTGCAAACAATAGAATACGTTTCACACACTCTCGGGCAAATTTAATTATCCTTAATAGAACTTGATTTCAGCCTCTACGATGTCTCATCTGTCATTCGGCAATACAACACGCCCGTCTGGGCGTCGACGCGTGCCGCGCCTGCGCCGTTTTCTACAAGTATTATTATTTTACAAATCAATCATTAATTTTACGTCATCATTACAAATCAATCATTAATTTTACGTTCAGGCGAACTCAGGTTCTCAACAGGCCGTTGAAGTGTAAAGGCGGCGCTAATCGATGTCTCAAAGGAGGTAAGCACTTACTACTCGATAGATATCAACGATCGTATATTGTTGACACACAATTATTGTCAAGCATTCAATTTTCTTTTAAGATTCACTCGCGCCCTGCCGCAAGTGTCGCTTTGAGCGATTCTCCAGTGTTATGAGGAGCGCAGTGAGCAAAGATGAATCATCAAGCCAAACAGTGAGATTTTTAGAAAATAATCTTCTTAATGGTGCATTTAGTGTATTGTTTAGGCGAGATCGGCCTCTCAGAATTAGATGATACCTCGCGTACCCTCATAACGAGAAATTATTTCATTCTGAGAATGCAATTTCGTCTAGATCTGTGACGCTAAATGCATCATGAAAAATTACAAAGCCGTCCAGACACCACCCACAACGCAAGCTGAAACTCCCGGCGAAGATGCATCCAGCCGACAGTTGATTGAACCTTCTCCATTCATGGACCACAAGTGGTCAGAAATTCTCCTAAATTTATTAATGTTATTCTATTGCAGTTTCTCCAATCTGCCATCGACTTCTAATGTATTCTTCGATAATCTAAAGAAGGGATACGGGTAAGGCGAGTGTCTGTCTCCCTTTCCTATTCGACCTGATTGTGAGCCGATTGATTGTAGTGTTTGCCATATTTTGCGCGCAATTTGTAGCCGGTGTAGTGTGTGTGATGTTAACGATTCTCTGACACTTGCCTCATGAGAATGAATTTGAGAATCGTATTCGAGAACATTCATTTTGTTTCCAATTTTCGAAAAAAAACTTTCTAATCTCTCTAAAAAACGGATGTCGCCGGGGGGTAGGACATGACAGTATGGCCAGAAAAAATAATAATATTATTGTTGGGACGATTGAGCAAAAAAAAAATTGTATTCAGACTGTTCTGCACTCTGAGGCGGTGTGGCGAGCTGGGCACATCATTGCGCCAGCTTAGCGGCGGTTTTCAACTGGCTTCGGAGACGGTATTTGTTTTTTCACCTTCCATCACTTTGAATAAAACAAGATCACATATTACTGTATTACGATATTTGCTCAGATGTTGGTCCCTGCAACATATTCACATCTCATTCCGAATGCACGAATCGCTGGAGGAGCGCTGCTCGAAATGGCCAACTCCAGTTATCCCGACTTTCAAAAGCTCAGCGACGAAGATAAAGTGAGTGAGAAAACACTAAAAAATATGTATGGAAGATACGAATGATCGAAAAACTGAAAGATAAAATAACAAAGCCTTTCGGAAAAGATATTTTTTTGATGTATTCCCCTTTGTTGTGTTGGGTAATCATTTCACCGCACTGTTACGGCTTATACGACTCAATGTGCCAGACAAAAGCTGGCTTTCAAAGACCTGCCCAATTATTGGATATTGCAGAAATGTGTCGCCCAGCGCCGGTTCCTGCAGATACTGTCGCTGGATCGATCGTATCGCTCAGCGCATTATTTCCCACACGAAGACACGATGTGAGTTGTAATCTTCTTGCATTCATTCGTTTCCGTTATAAATATGATTCATGTGTTGTTCCGACTTTTCCGAAATGGCTTGAAGGACTGCCTTGCATTTTTGTATAAATTACTCGCAACGTTTCGGAGAAATCATGGTGTGCGAATGTCTTCTTTTGCAAAATATTAATATTAATATTAATATTTCACGAGGAAACGCGGTACAATAAGATAAATTTAAAAAAATGTCTTCTTTCAGCGTTCTCAACTACTGTACGGTGATGAACGAGAAAGTGCTGACGACTTTTTTCGATGATTGTCCCTCGACTATCAACAAAGCTGATGCAATGGAGTAAATCTTTTGGCTCTGTTGTGTGTTGTCGCACCCCCCTACTATGGGAATAGAAAGGTCCCATGGGAATAGATTATATTCCCACACAGAGCGCGAACTCTCTAACATGTGCCTCTCTAGAGAACGAACTATCTTAGAAAGTTGGGCGAGATAGTGTTTGAATTGAAGAGAGCGGAGAGTAAACTCTCTTGAATATAAGAGAATCGAATTATCTAGAGAAGCACATGTTAGAGAGTTCGCGCTCTGTGTATGGGACCTTTCTATTCCCTTAGTAGGGGGGTACGACAACAGAGCCAATTTTTATCAATTGATTCTTTCAATTACTTTTGAAAGTAAGATTTGAAAGTAAGATATAATTTATATTGTGGTAGATGCATTTGAGAATATTTTTTTAAACTTTTTTGGTTTTTACATTGATATTGGTTTTTCCAGTGAAGTGAAAAGGAGTTTGCGCCATGCGCTTCTGCTGAACAAGAGGAACTTTCTGAAAGTGCGGCCTACGAACGAGGAGTTCCTAGCACTTATCGGACTGCTGCTGTGGGCGGACGGTACACTTAATTTATTTTGTTATATTAAATTTTATTTAACTTTATTCAAATGTTAAAATGACCTTCAAAAATTAGCACAGTATTGCAATGAAAAGCTAGGGCAACCAGTACTTATTCATAATTTAATACTAAATTTTAGAAATTTCAAATGAGAACGAGGCACTCTCGTCAATTGCGGAGCGAAATCGTGCCGAGATACTGAGCCAGCTGCACGATTTCTACTTGAAACAGGGCGTTCATGAGTATGCCACGAGGCTGGGAGATGTGCTCTGTCTTATAGAGAGCATGGAGGTAATTATATTCATAATAAATTATTTAAAATATTTAAAAAAAATTTATTTTCAGAAAATGGCGTGCAAGATGCAGGAGGACTTCCATTTGTATCGGCTGATGAACTTCTTTGATGAGGATTTTGAGAAATAAATTATGAGATTTCACTCTATTCTTGCTGATCTTCGGGTTTTAGCTGTTCGCATTTACTTGTTTGATGGGATTCAATTTGTATGCATACATCCACCACCCCCAAAACACGTTTTTTCACGGAAAATGCAGAATTTATTTTTATTCAAGGGGTGAATAAATTTGAGCATTACATCAAAAATGCGTTGTAAAAGGCGTGTCTACAGTAACTCAAACTATCTCGCTAAGATACCCATTGGCAGCGAATTACTCCTGACTTTCGGAGAACCGCTAGGTTGAACGACGCCCGCTTCAACCATTTTCACTGCAAAGAACAAACAAGAGATTTCAAATTCGCATGCACAGTAGGGTTGGTCAAATCGGTTCCTGCTCTCTTAATTTCACACCCTCTCCGCCCCGCCGCCTAGTACAGAGAGTGTGTGAAATTAAGAGAGCAGGAACCGAGTTGACCAACCCTACTGCAAACGCGCCCTCTCTTCAACACTTTTCACTGTTTCAACAACGATGCGCGCGACAACAATACCTCGTTGTTGTCTCCCCATCATAAATTCTTTGACGCAAGTAGAAATCTGAAATTACTGAAACATATATGTGAAAATAGATTTCACATCACCTTCCGGACGCCTCCCAGCTTCGCTACGATAATTGCGCTGAACTGCAGCGGATTCGTCACAATAAGGATCTGTATTTGAGCACATTTCTTCTTATGTAAAAAAATACTCCTCTCTAAATTCGTGCGCTCCCCGTAACTTTTCAGACATTTGAAAGGAAATATGGAGGAATTGCCGTACCACAATCACGCATCGAACAACAGCGAAAATGAAAGGCGGCAGCATCGCATGAGTGTCGGCTACCATAAAGAAGAGAAAGGCAACAATCGGCGCGATTACGTGGAACACGGCACTGTTAAGCTGCAGTATGGACCATGAATCACCGATAGTTGCACGGAATATTCGTGAGCCACAGCGTTTCACATCATTTTCAATGAAACATTTTTTTCACATCATTTCCGAGTAATGAAATGTATACCAGATTAGATCTGACATGCAATACTAATGCTGTGCAAATTTCATGGGGTGCAAGGTGCAAATCAGTTTTATGCACCCTTTCATAACTTTGTTCCTAGTGAAGCTACAACTTCCAAACTTGATACAGGGATTGCAAGCCACGTTTGGAACGTTTTCCTTTTTGATTGGAGAGATTTCGTTCAGTTTGAGCTGAGTTACACTCATAAGTCGCCTGAGGGCAAACCTGATGCAAGAAGAGCACAACGAGGGATTGAATGATTTTCTGCGTTTTACAGGAGAGATTCGTCTGCTGGAAGTGCTTTGTTTGCGTTTCGAAAGCGTTAGAAACTAACTTTGCTCTTTGCCCTCAGAATAATCAGCGAGTGCAGCAAAACGATCATGAAGTAGGGTCCATTGACGGCTATAGAAACTACGAGAAGACACAATTCTGCAAAAAATGTTCCCAGTGATTCACATCGTTTCCCCCACATATTCCCCCAGATGAGCCCCCAATTTCTTGTCCAATTGCGCATCGGGCGTTGCTAAGCTAGTATTATTTTAAAAAGTTGAAGAAATTATTTGTGTGAGAGACGTTAAATGTATCACCATATCGGAAAAGTTGTGGAGCGGCAAAATGCCCGAAAACGAGCGGAACGCCGCTTCGCTTCGTAAGCCAAGCGAGTTCGGGGTTCTGCCATTGAATGATTTTTTCTTCAAAATATGAAATCCAAAAAATACCTGTAAGATGTCGAGTGCATCGGATGACTCAAAGTCAAAAAAGAAAGTGCCCATAACGTTCAAAATCAATGTCAAGATGAAGATTCCGATCATGCCCAGCTCGGCGCTAAAATAGATTTTTTCATGAATAGAAGTGAGACGCCGATTCCGAAGACAGCTAATAATTGTTAACCGTCGCATCTACTCAGAGCGCGAAGTCTCCAGCTTTCCTTACTCAGGATTAGTGACAACTCCTAATATTGGGAGACTTGATGTCTCCATCTCTCAATCTCGCAGGCTCTCTCAGCTGGAGACAACATCTCCAAGTAAGGAAATTTGGAGACTTCGTGGTCTGTGTAATCATGCAAAAGGCGCAATAATGTCACTACATTGCTTGACAGGCGCGCGGCAAGGTTTAAATATTATCGGATTAGAAAAAAAGTGCACTAAACAGACTAGAGTTGACCACTCGAAAAGTCGAAACAAAGCGTTTCGACTCCGTTCCGGAACAGTTATTTGTTTGTTGTTAATCTTCCATTGTTCTCGAACAAAGGATGTTTCGAGTGGTCAGCCCTAAAACAGACCTATTTGACAGTCTGAGCGAGCTCGGAGCTCCGTTGAGAACCAATCGATGCATGCGAGTGACGAGATAGAGAAAACAGGGCACATGAGCGGTGATGCCCGATCCGAGAAGTGCCTGCCAGCTAGAGTTGAAATTCGTCTAAATAATTGGGTTATTTATCTTCATTTCTCACACTCTCTCACTAATCGAGTGGTGTAGAGAGTGTGAGAAATAAAGAGATCTGATCCAATTACACACCCGAATTTCAAACTCTACTGCCAGCTATTCTTCCTACATTATTTGCAGAAAAAATGAAAAAAAAGGAATTGTTTATCGACACTGTCATGGCAATGGATCAGATGGAGAGTATATATTGAAAATTTAATTAAGATCATACCATGAGTAGATGTTTGTTTCCCTTGTCGACAATAGACGTTAGGGGTCCCTCAAAGTACAGTTCTGCATAGGGCGCCGGGCAGTAAAGTCGAAGCGAGAAAATTGTCGCGTCATATGCGTACAAGGCAATCTGCAGATATTGTATTTATTACTTATTTTTTTATTTGCCGCAGTGGTAAGACACGATTGTTCATTTTTTTTGCAAGGAAATTGCAAGGAACAATAAAACTCAGTGGAGAACTCTAATGGCGACCAGTCATCCAAATCACCGAACATCCAAATCAGCTGATAAAGTTGTTCAAATGTAAAAATGTGAAATGGTAAGGCATGGTTCTACTCTCTTTCTCTCTACCTCTAGAGCACATGTTTCTGCGAAAAGATTGAAATTGAAGAACTATTACCCGTACAATGTAAATCAGAATCAGACTCGTCAACCAGTATATTTCACGCAAACAAAGAAACAGTAATACCAATATTTTTGAAAGCACTTGAAAATAGATGTGTGTGAAACCAATTATCGTCGTTGGGCAGTATGAAATCTACCTCAAGATGACGGAAGACACCAAGATCCCTACTCATATCCCTTCCCCCCACTCGTGCGATGGCAGAAGGCGCCATAGTCCTTCCCTTCACTTTTCACCCCCATTCATCCACAATTGCCCCTTTGTATGGTATAAATATCGTGTCTGCACTCACCACGGTTGACATGTAGCCGCGCCGCACGTCTCGCATCATCGTCGCGTTGTTCACGAAAAGCGAGAAAATCGCCAGCGGGTGCAAAATGAGCGCGTCGAAGAAGGGAATGAAACATTGGCAGCTGAAAGTGTTCTAACCAAGGATATCTGGAAGATCTGGTTTCCCAAGAACGACTACACTTAATTTTCCCCATAACCAAGAAAAACTCTAGAATCGCCGATTGCTGAACTATATAGTAGACGTATGGTCGGACTAGCAGCCAATCCAAATTTTTTTGGTGGTCAAACTAGTGGTCAGATGGCCCGACTAGTATCAAAAGATGGTCGGACTGGTTGCAAATGGTGGTCGACTAGTGGGCGGCCACTAGACGACCACCACTTGCTACTAGTCCGGCCATCGGCGATTCTAGAGGAGGGCGAATCATTCACCGCTTTCTCAACGTATTCTCAACGTAACATTCCCAGTCCCGATTTTCGCGAGAGTGCGCCTCTACATTTTTGGAATTAAATAATAGAGTTTAAATGGTAAATTTATGTACCCGAGAATTATGTTGATGGAGAAATCGCGGTCGATGCTGAAGCCATAGCGCAGTTCTCTCGTCTCATCGTGCTGCATACTTCTCCATGTAAGCGAGCAAAAGATCTGAATCGGCAAAAATAGCCTGTTACTTTGCAGCTAACAACGCCATGTGTTGAAATTGTTTTCATGTTGTGTGCGTAAAGAGCTCGATCTCTGTGATCCCTATATCGCCGCCCACGACATGCAATCTGCCTTCTCCTGATCCGCGCACCTTGCTCCAAACAGTTGCTTACACAATTGTGGGCACCTCAACTCTACCTTGGCATGGAAATACACTTATAGAATCGAAATATACTTTATCGACACATCAATCAACGGGTGAGAGGTGACAAAGCGGAAAGAAGCGCTAAGAATTATGCAAATTAATAAAAAAATGTTGAAATAGACAAATCTCTGCGCTTCTTCGACGTATTACGAAAGAAATCGGAGGGGGGCGAAAAAAGACAGCAAAATGCATCGAAATCCGCTAATTTCGATAATGTAATCTAACCGAATTGAGGAGTGCAAAATCAATGAATCAATGCTCTTCGACAAAGTTGCCGGGGAACGTGCCGAACTGGCCGGTGCGAAGCAGCGTTCCTGCAAAATCAATCAATCAGTCAAGTTTATCTATTCAAAAGCCGCTGATTTAATTATGCAATATAGGAGGAAAGATGATGTATGAACTAGACAGGTATTTGGCGATAATATCGCATTTTTTCCTTTTCAATGATAAATTACGACCACGTAATAACATTTCCGTAACAGATTCTGGAGTGAATTTTGATACTGTGTTAGATCTACTAACTGGCATAGTGATCCTTCAGCTTTTAGGTTTTTTCCCGCAGCGATAAAAAGTCAGTTACCGATGAACCATCCGTCGTCGCATCGTTCGACGACGAAGATGATGTCGTCGACGCGCAGCTCCAGCTCGTCCTCGTTCACCGGCGAGTACGGGTAGAGGGCGCGATATCTAAACAGATTGTTGCCATCAACGAAGTTCTTGCGTCTATACTGCTTATTTTTCAATACATCCTCTTATTAGAAAAAGTTGTTCAGTAGACACTGTACTTTGATTGGAAATGATAAAGAAATACGATGTTTCGTGCCACCCCCCCCCCTATTCACAAGTAAACTTTCTTGTCTGCCGGATCTGACGGAATAATCTATGAATGAATGCTCGAAATATAGTCGGTATGCTTCTAGTAGGTAATGGATGTTGTACAAGTTATTTCGCATAGCTGTGCAATGCGCGCAACCCGGAAGAAATCGCTTGATATCTGTCCCTCCAATAACTCACGTTCGCGCTCCCTTGGGAATGATGCTGGCGGTGCCGGTGTAGCCGCTCGAGGTGTGCTTCTGCTGCCACGCCGCCACCTGGGAAAGAGTACCATTTCAGTATCCATGGATCACATGCTGCTGATGAATTCCGATTTTCTGGTTCTGATTTTGAAGAAAAGTGTGTGTGATGGTGGAAGTCAGAAAATAAGTATATCTGCCATGTAAACAGGTTCATGATAAAAGGCTGCCACTCATACCTTGTCGTTCTGCGAGGACGACGAAGTGGGCTGTTGCGTCGACGGCGCGCCAGTCTGCTCGGCCGGATGGAATCTGAATCGGAATGCATCGATCCCAATACATTTCGATGCAGCACAGGACAATTCAATTGCTATCAAAATGAAACCGTACCCATTCGGCCGTCCTCTCTCGTGCTCCTCCTCGCCCCTTCCACCGTGTCCATTCGGCTGCAGCTGCTGCAGGGGCTGCTGGTACGTCGACCGAAGGCTGTCGGGAATGTGCTGCTGCTGCAGTTGCTGCAACTCCTGCTGATATCGCGGCGCTGGCTGGCCGTACTGCGGTTCGGGTCTTTGCGCTGTCGAGTGATGTCCATTGCGCATGAGTGGTGTGCTGGCGTTGGTTGGCAGCGTGCGCAGCAGGTCCTCCAACGACTCGTCCAACCCGTGCGGATCCGCGAGCCGCTGCTCGCGCGTCTGAGGCGTCCGCGACGCGGACGTTTCCGGAAGCGGATGCGGCAGATTGATCTCAATGTCGCGCGCGAAGCTGTCACGCGAGCCGTTGTGCTGTGGTTGCTGCTGTAGAAGGGGCAGTTGCGGCTGCTGCGCGGGCATGATCACGGCGGGCTGCGAGTGGCGCTGCTGCGGCTGCAGGGGCTGCATCGGTGGCGGAAGCTGCTGCTGCTGCTGCGGCTCCATGCTGCGACGATCCATGCGGTCAGCGGGTCTGTAATGAAACAACCGACTTAATCAATAAGGATTAGGGATGTCTAAACGGAATTCATTCCGTAATTCCGAATCGATTTTCCCTCTCATTTTCACTTTCGCGGTATTCCGTAAACCGGTCAGACCTCATTCGATTTTCCGAATGATTACGGAATTCCGTAATCAAAATCTTACTTTTGAGGACATAAGATCAATTTTTCATGAAACCGGAAGATGTCAACTCATCATCACTCATCTATTTATATTATTTAGAAAAAAAACAGCCTTTTTAAAACATTTTTTGTGGGTGAAAAGTTTTTATTTTCCCTCTATTTTATAGCTCTTCTTAAGATAGCAACACGTTATGTTTTAACTGCCTTTCATTGTACTCAAGTACGGTCGATTATATTTTAAACTACGGTAATCTGCCGCGCGTTTTGTAAAAAAATGGCAAAAGTTCAGTTTGTAGCGAGGCATTGAACCAAGGATGCAGCGATTATTAGAGAAACATTCAACCGCTCAACTAATTGGACACATCGGTAAATTCTCTTCGCGCAGTCTATGAACATTAATGAATGGGTGGGGAATCGATGATCCCACCGCTCAATCCCGAGGGAAAAAGGCAGAATGCGGAATACGGAATTCCGTAATCAAAGTTCATTCCGCATACTTAATGAATCCTATCGGCCGCTCTACGGAATTCCGAAATGGGAAAAATGAGAGGGGGCCATTCCGTATTCCGTTTAGACATCCCTAATAAGGATGGTGCTACTTCATGATATGAGGTGTATGAGGTCTAAATGCACTCACCGATCGTAGGCAGGATACACAGCATGCTCTTCCTGTCCGTTGTTTCCAACGAAGGAGACACTGGGTAGTTTGGGCGTCTTCGGTCGGTCGGGCACGACTGCCGACATGTCCTGGTGCATCTCCTCGATCGGTCGAACGTAGCAGGACGGGAAGATGCCGATCTCACCAATGTGATTGACGCCCTGATAATTCTTTCGTGAATATTTAGGTGAAGGCTAGCTGAGTAAGAATGATTTTGCCAACTAGCAGGACACTTGGTGTTATACAATTGAATCATAACCGGAATGTCCGATAAGCGACAAAGGCATCAAAGTGTGTGCGTTGTTCCATTATTCGAATTATATCTCATGCCGGAACACAGCGTGCTTTTTCTGTCGCAGTTACGAGAAAAGGAACATTTACTATGAGTGATAAGAATTCGCCATTAGTTATTTGGCTAAGCTCCAGTGTTCTACAGGAGTCGAACTTCTCATTGGCGCTGGTCCGCTGCATCGTATCTACTACCCTTACCTCAGTCCAGTTCTCGTCGATGTGTCGTCTGAAAGTGAGCACGTCGCCCATCTTCAGGCTCATCTCGTTGTGGTTACGGCCAGTGAAGGGATAGACGGCACGCAGTCGTTGACGGACACTGTCGGAGCACTCCTCGATCTGTAAACATACTTTGAATACACGCTTCTCCGCAGTTCATACTTTTAAGTGAGCTTTTATGTATTATGATACACTTTCTATTTGGATCTGCAGTCTACATCTCTCTGTTCAATTGGGTATCCATCTTTGGATTTGCGGAGACTCAGTTGGAAGGGCTCTGATGTGCATGATAATGATGGCCATTCGAAGGAATTTGAGCAATCGTAGACTCACATCGACATAGCTGGCGGGGAAGATGCCCACTCGTCCGTTCCGCTCGCCCTCCACCCAGTTGCCGTCGATGTCACGACGAAGCCGCACGATGTCGCCCTTGTTCAGCGGCAGCTCACTGAAGAATGTGCATACCGCGGTAATAAATCACTCGCACCCATTCATCACCATAAATTATGCATGTTCAGTTGAAAGGATTGAATGCAAGCGGCTGACAGAGAGAATGCCCTACGATCTGCTTTACCAATCTCAAAAGCATGTTTATGCATTGCGAGCGAGGCTTTGTAAATGGTTGGCTAAATGGATGGCAACGAGCAGACAAGGCGACAGGGCTAACCACCTGACTCACCGTTCAGTTTGGGGCACGAATCGGTAGAGGACGACGGCGGTGCGGACGCCGGTGCCACTGCTCGTAGAGCGGGCGGGACTGAGACCGCTGTAATAAAAAAAACATTACTTATGGTACTTAGGGTGTTGTAGCAAGCACAGCGCTGAAACGTGAAGCGCTATTGAACAACCTATTGCAAGCACAAACTACGATGAGGAATTATGCTCTGCGCAAATTTCTTGGGGTGCAAAGTGCAAAACAGTTTTATGCACCCTTTCATAACTTTTTTCCAAGTGAAGCTACCACTTCCAATCTTGATACAGGGATTGCAAGGCACGATCGGAACATTTTCCTTTTTGATTGGAGAGATTTCGTTCAGTTTGAGCTGAGTTACACGAGTTTTCCACCCTTTGATGGGGGAAATTTCCCCGAAGAAAATCACTCACCGATCGTCGCTGCCGTACGCGTTGAGCAATCCGGTGAATCGATCGGTGTTCGTCGCCAGCGAGGGCACGGAGTTGGGCCTGTGAGAACAACTGTTACTACTATTCCAAACCATTTAAGTCCATTTCGAAATATCGTCACATACAACGCGAGCGTTGATGATTCATTTCTACAAAGAGGGAAATAAGTCTACGACTCTAGACTTTTGGGCTGCCCTGCGCCTTTTAGTCTTTAAAGACGTCGCTGGCAAGCTTAGACTTTTGAAATCGTAGACTTTTCCCCTTGTGAATACGACGATACTCACTGGTATCCGTGTCTCCTCGCCCGTTCCCTGTCCAGTTCCTCTCCCAATCTCTCCGCTCTCATCGTCGTTGCCATCTCGTCGTTCGTGATCGCCTTGAGAGCAGCGATTTCCTCGGCGAGATCGAGTCCTGAACAAAAATAGCTATATCAGGAACAGTACATTATGGTGCGTTTATTGTCGCCTGACCCCTCAAGTTGAGCGGTCAGAATGATAATTCTGACCCCTCAGAACGACCTTTATTGTCGCCTGACCCCTCAAGTTGAGCGGTCAGAATGATAATTCTGACCCCTCAGAACGACCTTCTGGGGGGTCAGAATTATCATTCTGACCGCTCAACTTGAGGGGTCAGGCGACAATAAACGCACCATAAGTGACGAGAATGACTGCGAACATACGCTAAGCGACTGGTCGTATCTACCAATGCAATCGATTCTAAATGACTGGACTTCACGTAATTGAGATAATATCGCATTATAATATACATTTGGGTTGGTTGAGTTAACACTGCACACACTTTTATTATGTAAATATTAGAAGTCTCACGCTGCATTCGCCTGTGGCGCTTTTCGATGGCTTTGCGAGCCGTGTCATCTGCTATTTTCGCGCGCTGCTCCTTGGACGTGGAGGGCGTAATGGACTGAACAGGGGCACATCATTCCACAGGCCGGTCAACCATCCAGAAAGGCCTTTGGAGTGAGAGAGCGTGTGAAATCGAGAGGGACTCTCTCACTTTTGCGCACTCTCTCACTCCAACCCTGGTCTGTAGGCTTGGAATCATGTGGGGGGTTAGCCTCACTCGAAAACGGACATTAGACGGTCAGCAGTAATCAGATTCTCTCCACTTTTCGCATGTTATCAGTCGTTGGTTAGACGGAAAGAATTCGTAAATCACTGACAGGGTTGGACTTGGATCGTCTGTTCCAGGTCGCATCGAGCGACGCTATGAACTCCTCGAGCTCGACCGCTGTCGCCTCCAGCCGATCGGCGATACGCGCCGCGGCTGTTAATTAGTGATTAATTAGCACTCATTAGTGAATTATAAAACGTCCCTTTCTTTCGTTCGCTCGAGGAGCATAACGAGGAGTATTCGAGCCGGCAATTAGGATTAACTAGTGTTGTGAGGTAACCTATTGTCCGGTCCTCGTTCGGGCGGCGCTGTCGGGTCGTTTTGAACTCCTTATTGACCGCGGCATAGATCTTCTCGAGCCCGTCATCATCCGGCTTGCGGGGCAGCCCACACCGCAGACACGAACTGCATTTTTTAGTAAACTCAGTTAACGATTCGGGCTACGGTAAAACCAGATTATGGTAGTCAAGAGGAATATTGTACCGGCCAGCCGGCGTTACAATCCCTCTCGAGTCCTCGTCGACGAACCGATACGACGGCAGGTGGAAGTGGACGGTCTTGTGGGCGGCGCCGTGCCCATTGCACGTGGCGGACGCACGCCCTGTTAGGTAGTTAGTAGGGATATTATAATTATTCGAATTATGATTAATGTTATTTTTGCTGCTGTTATCAATGTCACGCGCACACACACGCGCGTTTAATGGGAAGACGGGAGGAAACACGTATAATTGGAAACGAATTTCGGCGCGTTATTGATGGCACAGTGGCAGAAAACTGACCGACGGGCGTGGATCCTCGGAGTGCGCTCGCGTTTTGTCGCTGGTTGTCTGCTGGGTGAGCAGCTGGCGGCGCTGTCGACGAGGAGGGAAGCGGGTCACTGCAGTATTGCATGTTTCTCAACTGAATTGTTCGAGAAGAAGGGCTAAAATATGAGACAAAGTAATTTATTCACTAATGGTTTTCTCATTCAAGTTATTGCTGTGAATGTTTGATATACTGCTAGAGTTTACAGCCACTTTGCAAACAGTTTCCAGCCTTCCCAGCTCATGAAACCTACTTGGTAACCACAAAACTCTATGCTAATTTTGTTTGTAAATAGTATTGTTTTCCCACCGTCCGACGCTTTTTGCCCGTCGGGTGTCCACTTCGATGGTGGTGCTGATGGACGAGGGCGAGGGAGAAGACGGACGACGAGAGTAGGCAGTGGTTGAGGGAGTGTGAGGACCTGATTGGGTTAAAATAAAGATATTGTTACAATGAACCGGAATCGAGAAGGGTTTTCGTCGAAAAACTACTCAGCCGGGGCCTTTTGCTAAATATTACTACGTTATAGTTTTTTAATAGTTTTTTTAAATGGTACTGGTATCGCCAAATAAATGCTTTGGAAGTGAGTGAGAAATGAGAAAGGAATACAAACTAAAATCAATATCGATAGTTCTAGCGTCTTGAGGAGCGCGAGCGACGTATAAATCAGACTTTGCGCGCTCTTCTCTTGTTTACTCTGGTATTTTCGCCCCAATGGATCCCTAGTTGATAGACCAATGGGGGAAAGATAAAAGACATCGACGGTTTCCCCCACTGGGATCCCAGTGACATCATTGGGACCCCAGTGGGGGAATCCGTCGGAACCTTTGATCTTTCTCCCAGTGGGAGGGGAACTGGGATACCACTGGGAAGAAAATACCAGAGTCTCTTGTTTAGTCGTCGAACAAGAATTGGCAACTCACGACTCGCGATGTTGTCGCTGTCGAGACGGTACTTTAGAATGGGGGCATCTGAAATATTTGAAATATACCTTGATTTGTGGCATAATCGAGTCTAGAATATGGCGAAAATGCAGGTTCATCAGAGAAAATGAAGAGGGAAAGAAGGTTCAGAGAGTAGGACTGAGCACAATAAACTCTGTGGTGCGGAAAAAGAGGCTGTCGAGAGAGAGAGATGGAGAGAGAGAGATTTGTTCTCCTGGAAAGGCGCTAACCTCGCTTAGATTCAATTTGGTTTGGAGTGGGCGGAGATAAACAAGAAGCAGGCGCATGTGACCTTTGTCGGTAAGTTCAATCGAATCAAATGTCGAACTTTAATTTCACTATGAGGCAAATAAGCAATTATATGGAAAAACGAGTGAATTCAAAAAAAATTAATTTAAATATATTTTCGCAATATTTTTTCATAGAAATGGAAAATTTCTAGGCGGCAATGCCCTCGGGTGATAAGAAAACGGCAAACACTGGGTGATGTAGTAGTAGCAGTGTGCGCGACAATCAATCACATCAAACACATAGTGTCACCCCTCTTCTCCCTCTCTCTCTCTCCCTCTCTCTCTCCTAAGACACAAGTGCATTATTTATTCTCCCCTTCTTCCTCTTCTTCTTTTCAACGAGATCTCTCGCAACTGTGTCCGCTCTCTCTCTCTCTCTCTCTCTCTCTCTCCCCTCATCATCTCGAACAAACACACACTGAGGCAGAGAGAAGCAGGAGGGGAGGTGGGCGCCTAAGCCTCTCGCCACCAGCGTGTGGCAGCATGCAACAACCAGGCGGAATTCAATTAATTATGACCATAAAAGAGGACCCGCCCTCTGCCCCAATGATGAAGCCTTCCACTGATGAAATTCTATACAAAACGACTGAAAAGAGCAGGAAACGGAGATAAATTGCGCAGGAATCGGTTAAAATCAAATGTTGAATGGAAAATGTGGAAATCCATCAATCAAGCACAACAATGACCGGCTGGCAGTAAATCCTCAGTGCTAATAGAGAGCGGAAGAAGATTGATGGGAGATTCCGGAGCAGGGTTGAGTGAGGGGAGAGAGAGAGAGAGAGAGAGAGAGAGAGAGAGGGGGAGAAGATTGGGAACTGTGTGATGGAAGAGCACAGGGAGAAGAGAGAACGTCGATATTGCGAAAAAAGAGAGAGCGACGGTGTAACTACAGATACAGAGAAAGCCGATAGATTAACTATGATTTTGAACAAAATTAGATGGGTTTTGAGGGAAGAAATCGATTCGTCGAGAAACGAGGCGGCTTGTGCTCTTCGCTAGTCGTGTTTTACAGCACCGCAAGAAATTGGCGAGCACATCTGGAGACGAGTTGGCCCCGCGGCTACTACTAATACAGCATGGGCTGGAGGGCAGGAGGCAGGGAAGGGACACACTACGACGAGGAAAGGACAAGCTCACTAGAATTCACTAAGCAAAAATATTAGGATCTGGTTTCCATTTTTGCTTTTAGATATGTCGCAATGAATATCAATAAAATTGAATAGAAGAGTAGAAGTTTGAATAGAAGAGTTGCAAAAGGAAGAAAAGAAAGTAATGAATGGTGCCAACAAAGTTTACCTCCCGTACAAAGCAAAGTATGGTTAAGAAAGTAAAAGTGCCCACCTCCTCCCTCAATCTTGTGGAGCTGCTTGAACATGTTCCGGTACCAGTGGCCCATATCCGAGTCGTCGCGTCGGTAGTTGGGCGAGCTGGCGGTGTCCGCCGCCTATTTTGGAAGTCAACTTGTGTTCCAGATTATTTACCTTGTTTTTATTGTTGAAAATGCGTTCAAGATATAGGAAGGAACAGCAAAAGGTTGAGCAATTCAATGTTTTTTCTTACAAATATTTTCGTGTTTAGTCATGTCAATTTGTTTTGAAGATCAATGAAGAACTGAGATCAGAGAGTATTTGATTGTCGAAATTACGCTTTTCAGTTCTCACCTTGTTCAAGTGTTCCGGCTCCTCTGGATGTGGCTGAGACGGCGGATCATCGCGTTTCGGCAGCTCTATCTCGATCTGCAATCTCAATTCATTAAAAGGTCAAAAGGGTGTCGCTCAATTCATTAAAAGGTCAAAAGGGTGTCGCTGGTGACGACTGACAACGAGCTGACTAACCCTCTCTCTCTCTCTCTCTCTCTCTCTCTCTCTCTCATTTTCTCCCTGTAAAATGTCAGAGAATGGCGGTTGTGCAAGTAAGTAAGAGTGTGGTTGCCACAAGAAACGGACGCAGTTTCACACGACCAAATTGTTTCAGGAATTTCCGCGCAAAGTATTTCCACCGCCCGGCACGGAAGCTGGGCTACTCACAAAGAAATAAGGAGGGCGCAAAAACAAGAAATATGATACATTTTTTCTTCAAGCTCTCGCTGCGGTCATAGCCATTTCTTTGTGAGCAGTGGATAAAGAGGAAGTTTTGTTAGGCGCCAAGATGATGGGAAGAGAAAGGCGATACGTGTTTGTGTATGCAGGTGAGACAACCACTACTATAATCTCAAGATTGACGGTGGTGCCAACTCACGCGTCATTTGCCATTGTGTATTTCCCACTGTTCCTACGCCGGTTTGGCGTGAAATACAAAATTATTAACTCAGTATGGTAACTATTTTATACTATTTAAAGAAGAAATATTGATTTTGTTATTGCCAAAAATCCGACATTGGTGAGGAGCAACTATTCCTAGCATAGTTTGTGGAGAACTACACCTATGCTTTTTGTCCGTTTCCTACAGTTTTTCGATCTATAAAGTGTTGATCTATAAAGTGAATAATGAAATCAAATAATATTGCCGACCTTTGTGAGTGCAGTCGGCGGCAGGGAGGAGAAGGCCTCTCGTGAATCGGACGAAAACGGCGGTGGTGAGTCGCGAACCTGTGAAAGCGTGAGATATTTTGGTATTGTCTATTCGCACTTTTATTTATTTTATTTATCGTACACCACAAGGGTGCGACAACATGTACAAAAATGAACGAGTTAAAAATGATATTTAATAATTTCTTCGTGCACAGACCTCGAGAAATAACCAAGCAACGGTTAGATAAGCAGTAAATGAATAGCGTCAGCAATTCCTATGATGGCGTGGGTGAGCTATTCGAGTAATCTATAGTATATTTATTTATTTATCGTAAATGAGCGTCAATGTTTGATTAACGTGGGGAATAAAGTATAGTTAAATAGATAACGAGGGATAGGTGGAGTACTCTCGCGGCTGCCGACAATGTAAGGGAGTGTGCGACAAACAAGAAAAAAACGAAAAAAGTGACCACTTCCACCCGAATGTCGCATTCTAGAGAGAGCAGCACAGATTCAATTGAATTGCCAATGAGCGGCGCCGTTCTCTCTGTATTTCTCTTTCTCTTTTCTCCCCCATTCTCACTCTCTCCGGAACCCTTTTGCATAAACTGTTTTCGCACAATCGATCGTTCCGTTAGCATTTTTACACTTTTACAAAGAACAATCACAGCATTTCACACGATGGATAATTGTCCGGTGAATGCCAAAAGCCAACACAAGTCAATAGAAAAAAAACGAGAGCTTCCCTGAGTGACCTTAGTATTTTTGTTTTCCTTGATGATTCGAGCCAAATTCATCTCTTATATTCATCTTGAGGTACCATTTTTTAGTAGTGTTACCGTGAGCATGGAGTCCTTCCTGCTCTCCGGGCTCGCGTCATATCCCGAGTCCGAGGGCGAGTCGTGCTCACAATTGCTCGCCAACCCGCTGTCCGACGTCCGTAGAGAGGCCATCTGAAACACGAATCTGCCTGGCTCCTGCTCAAAACTTTGGCACGTTTCTCCAGACCTACTCCAAAACAGTTTCCGCCCTTCAACTTCTGAATACAATCACGTGCGTTACTTTCTTTCTCTCCACGATTACCGACGCAAATCCGCACCTACACACATACACACTTATCGAGAGAAACAAGAAGGAGAAGTTCCAGAGAGAGAGATGGTGATGGCAAGACAAACACACGCGGGGATTTGAGTGAGCGTGGAGACAAAAAGCGGTGCGCGGTAGCAAGATGTTATTGCGGATTAACCGTGGTTTACTTTCTTGTAGTAGTTACTAAACTAGCAAAGATAATAACACTATCTCAACAGAAAAAAACGAGTGTAAAAGTATGTATTTTGTACCTCGTCCTCTGGTTTTGGCCGTCTTCTGATCGTCCCCAGATGATCGGAGTTTAGCGAAGAGTAGGAGGCGGAATGATTCCGCTGCAGCTCTGCTGATTCCAGGTCCGCCGTCTGCAAATACAGAACTTGCACCATTCCACAGCCCGATCAAGCCCCGAAACGAGGCAGAAAGGATTGAAATACTCTCATAATTTGTGAACTCTATCGGTTTCGTCCCTAACTTGATTGTTGAAACCATGCTAGCTGAGCTGAAAAGATGAAAAAATAAATACATTGCGTGACTAGTACAGTTCTGCTCTTTTCTTCAGTTCTTGAACCAGAACTGGCGAGACCTACAACTTTCCGAACACCGCCTAGCAGGGTGCTAAATTGCGCGCGTTGAGGCGGAAAATCACTGAGGCGCGAAGGAGGAATGGGAGAAGAGAGAAATTAGGAGAGACCAACGACGACGCGCAATTTGTTTACACCTCATCGGCGCCCTTGTGCTCTATGAAGGTTTAGTGTAAACTATGACTGGACACGCATATTCATTTTTGAGAGAGCTGGAGCACTAATCGCGCTAGCTAAAACACCGAAAAGCGATGGAATTGCCCGAAAACTACTTTGCTCTACCTAATAATAAGCGGTGGTAAAGATAAAGGTGTTCCATGTCAAGCGATTTTAAAGTAGCAAGCTACTATGATGGGGCAAGCCGGTAAGCCTGCTTCAACGTGGGATTACGTAACCCAAGCTTTCGCAAGGCATCTAAGGCCCGTTACCTTCGCAATCAAAATTGCTACCAATTTACCGCCTCAGGGGTGGATGGAAGGCTTGGTTGGCCAAAGCGGTGGATGATCAAATACTGGATAATTATACTTTGCTACTGGCTACTAGATAATCTACCTGAAGAACTCCGCGCTCCACCGAAACGCGGTCGATGGAGGGTCGCTCTCTGATCGGAAGCGGAGTCGTGCAGGAGCGGGCGCGCGCCTCGACTAGGACGGTCGGATGCTGCTGTGAGTGCTGCAGTTGCTGCTGATACTGCGGTTGCTGCTGCTCGAGGGGCTTCTGCGAATCAAAAATAAAAATGTTTCGAAAGCTTACAAGTATGAAGCAAAAAGAGGTTTTGCGCAATGCACAATGATCATGCAAGTCGATAATTTCACTACGTTATATAGAGATCACGCATATTTATGGACAATCTACGCAACTATTGCATTCTGCTGGCAAAATATGCATTCTTTTTGAAAGAATTCAGTATACTCCACTAAAGCTAATTGTAAGCGGAAGACAAACTCACCGTGTGAATTTCGTTGCCGAATCCATTGCTGGCGACGCGCAGCTCCGCCCGCTCTATTTCCTGGAAGATTTAATAAATTAAAACAATTTTGAATGTTAAAATACAAAATTCCATTCTAATTCATGAAGTCCATTCATTTCGTTTCAACTCAATCACTTTGTGCTCACTGACAGTGCGAAATCTAAGGCCACGAGGTCTACATTTTGCAAGCTCTCTTATCCACCGATCAGCGAGGAGAGTGTATGAAATGGGTAATGCGTGGTCTCACGTTTCGCACTCTAGTAAGAGGTATGCCGATTCAGAAAAAGGGCGAAACGCACACAGAGAATGAATATACTTACTATTGAGTATATTCTATACTAAGATGTGACACCGAGTATATGATATGCTCAATATTGAGTATATTCGCGCGTCGAGAGAGCGTACAAAAACGAGAGAATATACTCATTATTGAGTATATCATATACTCGGTGTCACATCTCAGTATAGAATATACTCAATAGTAAGTATATTCATTCTGGGTGCACCTGCGCAGGTCGCATCACGCCCACGAGCGAGGGCGCTCGCGTCTCAGACCGAGACTCATCGGAGATGGTAGAGGAGGACTCGTGACTGCTCCGGGGTTGAGACGACGCCTGCAATTTTGTCGGATTAGCATCGTAATCAGTCAAAAATTTTAATATTTATGCATCTCATTCGTTATCTAATAGATCGTTGTGGCAGTGTGCGCAGTTTGGCTGAGGCGGGGAAGTGAAAATATTTGAATTTTTTTTAAAAAAACCTTGTGCGGGACGTAGTTGTAGCTGGGCGGTGGCACTCCCTGGTAGAATTTGTCCGCGGGCGGAGGGCCGTCGAGCACCCGACCGAATCCCAGAGCCGCCGAATGATCTCCCGGCTCGTGCACCTGCATTTCGCATGAGATTAGGCTGAACTATTTCCAATAAAATTGTAATTCACCCATTCTAGGGCCGAATTAACTGTGTGAAATGCAGAATTAACAATTAACTGTGTGAAATGCAGAATTAACAATTAACTGTGTGAAATGCAGAATTAATGCAGAATTGTAAGTAAGTTGAATTTTGATTTCAGGTATATGCACAAAACTAATTTACTAACCATAATGCCTGTTTTCCGAAGAACGGGCCACATATTCGGAAAAACCGATGTGAGAGAACGAGACACTAGAACTCGGTGGGAGGGAGTAGAATGAAGTGGTAAACATCGTCCCCCTCACCTTGATCCATGACTTGACGGGGGTCTTGGGTCGTTGATATTGTTTTGCCGCAGCCATTCCGTCGGGCGATTTCACGTCCAGTTGCACCGCGATTTGCTCTCGGAGAGCGGCGACCGACCGGCGACCGGGAACCTGCAAATAGTTTTTTTTTAATTATACGTTATTGTCCAGTGTTGTCAATTATTTACCAACAATGACCATCCTGGTTATTTTCCCCCGCAAACATGATACTGATGGAAAATTAGGAGGAGTGGTACCTCGATTTCGCAGTGCGCGGGCGCGACATTCGCAGGTTCCGTGGTCCGGACGTGCCACTGGGAGGAGGAAGATGAGCCCGCTGGCTCCATCGGGTCTGCAATTTGCGCATATAATCATTAAAAATCATTCATTTGGAAATATGCAATTGCGCAATAGTTTTAGGTATTTGAGAAGTAGAAGCAATTCACACACACTACAATACAAATTCAAGAAGATAATTACTAAATAATTAGTCAATTCTTACTGAGCGTTGGCTCGTCGGTGAACAGCTGCGTCTCGGCGGGCGGCGGGGGCGGGTTGAACACCGCTTGGTGCAGCTGCTGCAGCCCGTTGGACCCTGCAGCAACTCCGTTCTGGCCCCGACTGTAGCTCTGCAGCACGGGGATCTGCGACGCGCGTGGCTGATGGCTGTTGTGAGGCGGAGAGTGAGGCGGAAGCTGAGGTGTTAACGACCGATGGTACACCGGGAGCGTGGGCTCGCTGGGCACCGCAGGGTACCCAAAGTGGAGGTGGGAGCTGCTGAGGTCGGGGCCGCGGGACGGCGGACGGTACGTGACGGGCTCGGGCCGTGGCGACGGAACCGACACCGGGCTCGGGTCGGGGTCGTCGAAAGGCGGTGGTGGGGGCGGGTTGAAAAGAATGGAGAAAGGCGAAGATACGGGCACGACTTGTGGAGAGAACTGAAAGAGTTTTTGTTTGAAATTCGTTTCCAAAGTAGGGTTCGTTAATGGTACACGAAAAGTCAGATATAAAAAGATGAATTGTTCCATCGAATGTTCCACTTTTAATAGGTGAGTTTTTGTGCGTCAAGAATTTGGGGTTCACCGGGGCGTCGAGTAGGAACTCTGACGAGAGAGAAAGAGAAGAGGAATACACATGATTCCAAACCTACATACCAGGGTCAGAGCGAGAGAGTGTGCAAAAGTGAGAGAGTCCCTCTCGATTTCACACGCTCTCTCACTCCGAAGGCCTTTCTGGATGGTTGACCGGCCTGTGGAATGATGTGAATAGATAGTGAGGAGCCAATTGAGGAGTAAAGTAGATTTACGACGCGCGCAAAGGAAAACATCAGGAAACAAACGAGAAGAAAAATGCTGCGCCCTGATTTGACGAGGTTTCGCATGATTTCCGCTACTTGCACATGAAGGAACAAAGATTAGGGAAAATGGAAGAAAAATGGTTAGTGCTGCGAAAACTTCTAGAAAGACATGATGACGTGCCTACGACTGGCTCAAATAACAAAATTCCTAGACGCCCTCGGAGATTTCCTGAAAACACGCCCACGAAGATCTGGGTTTCTCCTATCTGATAAATGAATGATCTCAGTGAATTAACTACAATAACTTCAAAACTTTAAGAAATGCAGGCCGGCGGCATATGATGAAATAATTCAGAACAAGAGAGGGATGGCAAAAGAATGAAAAAAGAGAATGAATGTACGGATGAGTGCCGACACTAAAGCTAATTTTAGTTTCCTGGAAATAGGGTGACTCCAATGGACTACCTTACCTGATTGGTGAGGTGGGAAGGCGCGCGTGGGGTGTTCTCCGGATCCAGACTCAGCGCTGCAATTTAACGATGAAAGAGTGTGCGATAACAAGAGAGTGCGAGAGAAAGAGAGGGCGGTGAGAGAGTACACGGATTGGAGAGAGCGAGGGAGGGATGCGTCGGAGTGTATTACACAACCAGAGGGTGTGCTGTTGCTCTCTCTCTCTCTCTCTCTCTCTCTCTCTCTCTCTCTTTCTCTCTCTCTCTCGGATCGGAAGGACAGAGGGATAGCCCTCAGGCGGCTGGGGAGAGTCTATTTTTAAAAGTAGAGGTAATCAAATTGCATGAGATTGAAATAGATCGATTTCGCGAGATAACGAGTGTACAAGGCGGGTATTTTTCCAAAGTAGGGGGATTCAACAAAAAAAAAAATTAAGAAAAAGTTAAAACTCACTCAAATCGCCCAGATCCTCGTCGCCGTTTACACTGCAATTGAAGCATTTCTTCAGACGTCCGAGCATATTTTTAAGAGTCTTGTGGTTTTTCCTTATTCTTCATATTTTATTCCTCTTTCTCGGGCGCTTGAGAAAGGGAATTCAAGGAATGTCGCAAGAATAGAATCAGAGATAGAGGAAAGGGGTGGGAATGGGCAGCGTGAAGTGGAACAGGAAAGGGTACTTACAAAGAAGTGACGAACGCCAGTGGAAATTTGGAATATGGAACGGATTTTTAGTTTTTGGACGGATTTTCGGTTGCTGAATCGCAACCAGAAGCCGGGAAATGGTTGGACAAAAGCTGGTTCTTGCCTGTTGACAGACGAGGGAATATCGCTGCGGACGCTCGCCTGACTGGACATCCGCGAGCCATTGCCGCCACAAATGTCGCCGAACACGGAATCGTAGCCCGAGGCAATCTGCAAATTAGGGTTGGTCAAATCGGTTCTTGCTCTCTTCATTTCACACACTCTCTCGCCCGACGCCTAGCGCAGAGAGTGTGTGAAATGAAGAGAGCAGGAACCGAGTTGACCAACCCTACTGCAAACGCGCCCTCTCTTCAACACTTTTCACTGTTTCAACAACGATGCGCGCGTGATCGCAACCAATTTTCAACTGCGCCAAAAAGGAGCAAATCAAAAGGAACCGGAGCGAAATCTCCGGCATGCCTCAATACGTTTCTTCTAGGCCATTAAAGGTTTCGCAGGGTTTATAAGTGGAGAAATTGTGTAAAATGAAAAAAAAGATGGACTCACTGTTCCGTTTTCGCTGGGCGTCGCCTGGTTATCTGCGAGGCCCATCTGGATTTTTCGCGCGAGCAGCGGGTCCCTCATGGCTCGTGGAGATCCGCCGAGAGATTCGAAGAAACGACGTTTGTCCTGAAATTACAGCGAGAAATGAACTGGCACTAATTTACAATTTAAATAATTTTAATTGCAATAATGTATTCCACCAGGATGTAGTGATTCGTACATGAATTCGTTGTACATTCCTTTCAAAGTAATTGAAGGCGTAAAAGGTGAATAGAAACAGAAAACAGTATGTTCGTCACTTTTGTAATTCATTGTTCTATTGTTATTGTTCGGAAAGTTATGGGGATGCATTTCATCACACATTCTTTGTGAGAGAGATTTCGCAAGAAATCGGAATTCTTGGAATACGTCTCACAAGAAGGAATCTACGAGCCCATTATCTACATCTGTCCCAACCCCGGGTAAAATGGGTGCAGCATGTTCCGACCTGGGTTCGCTGTTGTGGGTTGCCTTCAAATCTCAGCGATCGTGGCAGATGCGGCGAGTAGTTGCCACCAGATGAGGTGGAACCACGCGGGGAGAAGTTGGTTCCCGCTCCCCCTCCTCCGGCAAATCTGGTAATGAGCAAAGTGGGAGCATGTGGAATTTGATGGATGTGAGTAGAGTGAGAGAACAATGCACACGAACTTGCGCCTCAACCACGAAACTTCCGCGTGGTCCCAGTCTCGAGAATGTTCTACAGTGGTGAACAATAAAACAATTCAAGAATTAGTGTGAAAATACAGTTTTAAATTCGGATAAATAACTTGATTAGACCCCTATATGTCGCAAACTCTTTACGTCGGTCAATTATTGTGAGCACTCATGAAAGAGGATACCCAATCCAAATATGAACCCGAATTTCAGACTCTACTAGATGTTTTGTATAGGATGCTATTGTAAATGGGAAATGTGGAACAAAAAGAACACCGACAGCACTGCGTGCGAGAGAGTGATTGAAATGGAGAGATAAGATGTCAATTTCATTCCCAATAAGGACACCCTACTACTACTAGAAGCACATCACTCACTCTTTCCTCACGGGTGCCGGACTGTCGAGCACCGAGGAGATGACGATGTCCGCGGGAGTGTTGTTGAAGTTGCAAAATTAAATTATTTTATAAAAAAAATTGAAGGCGTCAGAAAAAGCTTTAGGCATGGTTGATTCGATCACGTAACGCCACAAATTACAATGTGGTCATTTTACAGGATTGAGAATAGAGAAAGAGACTTTTTCCAATCAAAAAAACGACATATAAACCTCGAGAATCAGTCGAGCATAACAAGAGGAGGGGCAACAACGGCCGGGTGTCACGAAAATGTCAAATCAGGGTGCGTATAGGGATGTTGAAAGCGGGTCTGATGTCCAAACAAACCTGGTTTAAAAAAAAGAATATCAGTCGGCCAACCGCAACTGATAGTCCACTAAACCTACTCAATGAGAGAAAGAGAATTGGAACTTGGGACAGCGGTGGCTAGTCTCGAATGAGCCTAGCGAAGAATGAGAGAAAGAAAGTTGGGTAACAGCCGCGTTTCTTCTCCCGTCGGGAGAAAAATGTGATGGCGAAAGCGAGCGGATCGCACTGGGCCATCTCACATGATTCCAAACCTACAGACCAGGGTTGGAGCGAGAGAGTGTGCAAAAGTGAGAGGGTCTCTCTCGATTTCACACACTCTCTCACTCCAAAGGCCTTTCTGTAAGGTTGACCGGTCTGTGGAATGATGTGATCTGTCCACAACACTGCTATATCGACAACGAAGACGTATATTTTACGCCCGAGGGCGCAACGAGACAACTCACAAAGAAAAAAACTCTAATCTTGATATGCCCAGAGCGAGGGTCTGAAACCCTAGTGTTAGAGAGCGTGCGAAAATGAGAGAGCGCGTCTCTCGGTTTTCTTTGTGAGAAATGTGTGGTGAAAATAGCGAATTATCTCAAGGGAGTGTGTGAAAGAGAGCCTGCCCATCTGCCCGTATACCTAGTATCGATAACGGAGATATATCTAGACCGGAAGTAGTATGTTTAGTGTGTGCAATAAACGGATGACTATCCCCTTTTGCCTCCATATTCGACCCTATACATGATTGTGTGTTCATTGTTCGCGTCTATGCCCCAGCTGACTGTAATCTCTCTCTCTCTCTCTCTCTCTCTCTCTCTCTGTCTCGCCATCTTTACAACAGTATACGTCAGTGGATGATCCTCTTTCATGAGTCAACCATGATGACTTTACCCGATGGAATTGGAACGCAATATCAAAGTTGTTATCGCATTTCATACTTTTGCTCTCAAATGTTGAAAGTTCTTGAGAAGTCGGCCTCAAGCCCACCTGACACCATGCTCATCCCCCCTCTAACTCACGATGTTTACTACGATTTGAGAGTCAAGTAAGAAATGCTGAGGCCGGGATGGGAGAGAGAGGAGAGAGAGAGAGAGAGAGAGAGAGAGAGAGAGAGTGGACAACACCTGACCGATCGAGAAGAGTAGACTGCCTTCGATAAATCAGACAACGAAAACGAGCGACAGGAGCAAATTGATCAGAAAACACACACGGCGAACTTTCTACACTCCGAAAAAAGTCATTTTGATAGGGACACAAAGTGAACATGTTCACTAAAACTCGTAAGGGAAGTGTCTCTTTGTTCACTTACCAGCAAGTTCATGTTCACTTGGTGTCCTGAACCATTTACCCCTTGGGTAAAATTGAAATATAGAAATACATAAGAACATTTGCCTTCTGCAAAGTTGGCGCAAAGTGAGTGTGGTTGGCGCAAAGTGAGTGTGGTTGGCGCAAAGTGAGTGTGGTTGGCAACAGGAGTAGGCGCCTAGGGCAGTCAAGGTTGGGCGGGGATGATCGGCGGCGCTAATCCCCCTCCCGAGAATGAGGCACGCGATTTACTAAGCCAGCCTGCCCCGAACTTGATTTCACGTGTTCGAAAGGAAGAACATGCCTTTTTACGCGCAATCTCAATGCACCAAGGCATACATGACATCGGATGATAGTGTAGAAAAAATAACGCACCAATAAATAAAGAATAGAGGGAATGGACGAAAAAAATGACTCTGTTCTAGTATCTTTCTTCTATGGGGATATAAAGGTCCGAAAAATAGAATGGTCACACCTATTTTTTGGTACAGTTCTATTCTCTTTGCAGGGGGATGCACGAACAGCGTCGAATATATTTCATACCGATTGATCTTCATTCGCAGATCTCCACTGGCTTCCATCTCCTGCACGATCGACTGCGCGTCGGCCGCGGAGAGGACAGGAATGGAATTGACACTCTCAAAGGTTTAATTACCCAAGTTTGAGGTAATTTGTCACTGATGATGGGCCTAGTGCCCGAAACGCATCTTACCCGATAAACTCTGATCTAACCCTTCGTGTACTTGCATGACTATGATTCAGGAACGTAACTAACTTATAGTTCATTATAATACACTTGAAGAATATGACGGTTACAAGATACGTTACGATTTCATCATGCATTATCACATGCTGAAATCGGTTTCGCAATTTTATTGAAGGAAGACGCACTTGAATGACATCGCCCTCCTGCATGCCGGCGAGGTCGGCGCGCCCACCCGGAATCGTCTGTAAATTCGACCAATAATCATAAAAAATAACCTAATCTATATAATCGTTCACGTTATTTACGTCTTTACAAACGGACAGGAGAAATTAATCGTATAAAAATACCATATTTAAACATTTAGTAGATCGGTGATGAAGAAACTACAAAATAACAGTATCAAGAAGCACGAAAAAGAGATGAGAACAATGAGATGGGGGCGAAAATGTCTGGACACAAGAGGGAATGAAGCGGACGTTAGCCCGAGTCACCCCCCCCCCCTCACACAGTGTACAGCTATTAGACCGAGAGGAGACGGCCCAATGAATTGCAGGAGGTGCGATCGAGAAGGGGGGAGAGACTAGGGTGAATTGAGAGAGAGAGAGAGAGAGAGAGAGAGAGAGACGAAGACAATGTGCGGGATCAGAGAGAGGGACATTGAGATGATTGATCGGTCAAGCGGGGGCGGAAAATGCCACATGCAAAATTGTACTAGCCCCACCGTCGTGCTATGTTGCTGTGCAAGCTAATTTCTATCATGATTAGCGGAGATAAGCCGCAGAATTCCGAAATAAGTAACAAAAGAAGTGGTCAAGTTTACCATCTAGCTTTTGTTGTTGTTGCCCAATAATGATTCCTGCCTTTATTTCAGTTTATGTTATTGTACCGCGTTCAATCGTGACTCGCATAAATATTATTATTTATACTCGCATAAATATATATATATATATTAAAGTTAACTCACTCTTGCAATCACCGGTCGCTCACGCGTGTCATGCCCGATGCGGAATCCCCAGGGCGGACCTGACAATTAAAAGGTGTATTTTGCAAATTAACAAATCAAAATAATACAATATTCCGTTATACACCAGTAACGAAATTGGGGGGAAATTGCGTAGTGCTATTCGTCATTAATAATTTTTGAGCAATAGTACCCAAGAATTCCGTGTGTACCAGCCGTGGTACTACACTGAGTTCATTTGCCAACGAGAGAACAAAAGAAGGCGAGAGAGTTTCAACGCATTTACATAGCGAATGAGCTCATTTTAGTATCACGGCTGGTCTTCTGCCTATAGTAGCATGAAGTCGAGAGAAAGATCACGCCCTCACCTCCGCACAACACTGCCGATATCGTCGACCGTCCACCATCTCCACTCATCGCGCAGCATCGGCTCCCCACGTTGCTGCTGGTCAATCCTGCCATAGAGAAGTAAACCATTTCAACAGACAAATACAATACATTTTCATGCACAACACGATACTGTAACGGAAAGAGCAACACGTGCAGAGAGTATGAAGGAAGCATAGCAACAATTTATGAGCTTTTGATTTAACATTTTGACAAAATTTTATTGAAAGCGTTCATCGATCGATTAAGAGATCGTGAAAAATTAGTTAAAACGCTAGGCATTCGAATCTCGAGATGCGGTAGTAAAAGAAGAGTAACGAGGGAGCTAAGCTGGCTGAGAAGAGAGACGGCCGGGCCCCCAAAACACCTGAAGCGATGCGGTGTGTGTTGATGGCCGAATGACCGGTGAGAGAGAAAAAGAGAGAGAGAGAGAGATGGAGAGACGACTCGGATTTCTCGCCCTCTATCGCCGCATCTCATGTGAGATCGAGTCAGTTGTATTTCGAGAGGGAGCGAGCGAGCGAGAGAGAGAGAGATACAGAGAGAGAGGCAAGTGTAGGCGAAATTCCGATACGAAATTTGAGAAGGATGTAAAAAGGACTAGGGACGATATTTATTTTATATTTTGGATGTGACACTGGTGTCGAAGCTGCAATTTCCTGAAATTGTTCCCTAGTTTACAACAAGATTTGCCTCTGCGCTCAATGTCTATCGCCCCAGATCGACGCTTCAATCGACCTAATAAGACAAGCATGATCCATTCTCTTGCTCCCGAGTCCGAAGATCCTGACCACAATGATGCTACCTTCCTGCAGGCCCATATGCTTTGATGTGAGGATAAATATGTAAATCTGTAACAACAAGCTTGCAAAATTCGCACTCTGACATGACCTGTTTTTTTCAATTTTGAATTATTTAACGCATGTGTTAACTGTAGCTCAAATGGATTTCACATCCCCGTTTGTTTGCATTTAACTTTTTATACATCTTTTTTATTTCTTTCGAGCATTCGTCCGAATAATATTTCTGCCACGCAACCACATGATTATGATGTCGATTGGAGTGAAATTGATGTGTTTCTACTCAGGGTGCGCAACACAAGTTGTAAACAAATGTAAACATCCGAAATTGCGATTACAAGTTGTAAACAAACCACTTTACAAGTTGTTAACAAATATGAATTTACAAGTTGTAAACAAATTGTTGGCTCATTTGGAGCTAGCGCGTTGGCAGTGCTGACGTCGCCGAAGCTCCCGTTACGGGGCAGCTGTTTCACTAATTTCTTCTTTGATCTTGTGAGTTGTTGTTTTTTTTGTGTTTCCTTTTACTGTGCTCAGATGGGGGCGATATTGTGCAACTTTGTTATTGCATGCAGCCATCGGTCATTTCTCTATCACCTTCACTATCGTTTTCTTCGAGCATATGGACGCCACCGATGCTAGAAGTGAGTCCTTATTAGAAAGTAGAGGATATTGTACTAGAAAACCAAGAAAAAATTCGGAAAATTCAAAAAAGGGGAAAACGCTTTTAGTCACGTTCAAAAAATCAATCGATCCTACTGTAGTTATACCGTATGCAAAATACCGTTTTTATCAAGAACTGGTTTATTTATTATAAATATTTTTGAACAAGAGCAGTTTTATTTTGAAATTTATTAAATTTGTTTTAATGATTTGTAAATGTGATTAAATATTTCATCAATCGTTTAGCGAGTACTTTACATTTTCTTTTGCTTTGCATGAACTGTATTGTAGGTGAAAATAATACTTCTTTTACCCATGCTCCACAGATATTTTCTCCTTTCCCAAAAACGTTCACATTCTTAATCTTTCAACGGACGACCTCTCTCTTTCACAAATTCTCTAATTCTCGACAGATACTCAGCTACACACTTTCTTTCATTGTCCCTCTTTTCCTCAACTATTTAAACTTTCGTTCTTCCCACTCGTACACTCTTGACAGACACATTTTACACACGTCTTCTGTCTTCATTATCTCTCTGTTCTCTCGCTTCTCACAACTACACTCCCTCTCCTTCCTGGATGAGGAGGCAGATTACGATTCAGTATTGAACACTGAACAGATCACCATCGATCATATCAAATTTTATGATATGTATATATATATATATATACGTTTGTATATATCTATACATGTATAGAATATATATATATACGTTTGTAGTTTAGTACAGTAAGAAGGTATCTCTTCCATGGCGAAGATTCTTTCATAATGGACGTCAGGTAAACCATACAGACATTTGCACTTGATAGACAATTTTCAGTCCCCGCAAAACCGCAAATCATGAATTCGGTCTCACTATCAGTCTTAATCTATATTGAGCCGCCTTTATGCACAACCGGATTCCCTCACACCGTTCAAGGAGCGATGCATGAGGTTCACTCTCCGGAAACCACAAACTTTCAGAACTATCTCTTTTAGTTGTGCGATGATCTTGACATCGGCCATCGTCTGACAGGACAAGATAGAGGACGAGATACTCGGATAATTCGATATTTGTGAGAATTCATTTGTCTTGAGAGAGAAAAATGAAAAAAAACTCGTTACAGAGATGAAATAATTGGAAGTGCGTAGATGCCTTCTCTGAGACACGCAGAAATAGAGAAGAAAACGAATGATGGACAGAGCAGGTAAAAACATTCATTGAAAAACGTTCATTTTCTCTTTATAAATAGCCGGGGTGTAGTAATGTATTGCGATTAAATTGTGCTATGGTTTGTATTTCCGGGCAAATTTTTGGCCTATGGAAATTTCGGACTCGTGATAAAATTAATAAATTGCTAAACATATTTTTAGTAATTTTTTTAGCAGAATATTGTGTTATTTTGAAGCGAAAAAAATGGCAGAAAAAACGGAACAGTAATCAGTCAGGAGTCTGACCCAGCGCGCTCCTAGGTAATTCAAGAGATTACGGTATCCGCGTTTTCGTTACGGTATGTGATCGTAAATCTGAGCCAGCGCATTCCGGGTAGGGGCTGCTTAGCACCACTACAGTATCCCACATCATAGTATCACGCCTGTCAAGGATCGGAACAAATCAGTGGGTACTTGGTGCATTTTTCTAACCCCCTATTATTTTCACAGTTTTGGATAGCCATTGGGGTATCTAAGAAGAAACCGAGAGCGAGACGATCACGAAAGAGCCATTGAGCAATGAAATGTGGTCATTCAGCATATCATTCGATTCGTCTTGGTGAGCTCTATCGAATGACGTCGAGATTATCCTGGGCCCGACACTTTGGTGGAAATCAGAAGTTTTAATTAATCTGGCTAATTAGTTTTCATTATATCGTGGGCCCAACCGATCAGAGTTATTCTGCAGGTGATTCCTCACAGAAGTTCTGTTGATGGCTTTCCCCTATTGTTACTGTGGGCGAAGCTACAGAGCTCCAAACATGCACTACTATTGCACTCCTCAAAGTTCGACGGCGTCTATCGTCGAGAAGATCGATCACAGGGACAAAAGCTCTCGGTATCTTCTTAGATACCCCCAATGGCTATCCAAAACTGCATCTAACTCATATTCGAGTTTTTGAATGCACCACCCTTTATCCGATCCATCAACGCCCGGACGCTCGCCCCGAAGGACAAACACATCGAGATGGAGCTGGCCCTCGACAAGATCCAGTGGGACGTGATTGCTGTGCAGGAAGCCAGGATTGTGGGTTGTGCCTCGTTCAATCTTACATCCTCAGGCACAGTGATCTACCACTCGGGTGGCCCATCCGCGTCCCATGGCGTGGCCTTCCTCCTCCGACCGCACCTCGCGCGAGGAGCTGTGTTCCGTGGCCTCTCCGAACGTCTAGCGACTCTGCAGCTTCCCGACCAACGGCTCTTCCTCGTTTGCGCCTACGCTCCGACGTCTGCCTACCAGGACGACGAGTATGACTTCCTCGATCAGGTCGATGCCCCGCTGCAGAGTGCGCCCAGAGGCTTTATGCCAGTGTTGACGGGGGACTTCAACTGTAGAGTGTCGAGGGAGCCTGGCAATGAGATCCATGTCGGTGACTTCGCCTCTCAGACCCTGAACTCGCGCGGCCGCATTTTTACCGAGGCCTGCGTGAGAAACAACCTGCGCATATGGAACACTTTTCCCAAGAGACGACACGGTAGACTCCGGTCCCCAAACGGCTTGACCTTATCGCAAATTGACTTCATCGCTGCCCCTCCATCAGCGCGAGTTGTCGATTGCGGAGTCGTCGGTCCCTTCGAGTTCAACTCCGACCACCGCCTCGTCCGGATGTGTCTCTCTCTTACCCGCAAGATGAAGCAGAAAAGACGCAGGGAGCGTTACGATTTCGATCGGCGCGCTTATTCTGCCAACTCGAGTCTTCTCGGGTCACTGCCCCTTGCACGCGCCCAGTCCGCCCCAGAAGCCTACCATACCATCACCGCTTTCGCCAAGACCGCGGCTACCAACTGCTGGAGGAAGCGCCAAACCCCGCCCTGGATTTCGCCCACCACTCGTCGCCTACTCGCCTCCCATCATTCCCTTCGCGCTGACCCTCGAACCACCGTGTCCTACTCCATTTCCTGCAAGACAGCCCGTGCCGCCCTTTGTGACGACATCCGCAGAAGGAAGGAGAATCAAGCGCACCTCGCGGCTGCCAAGGGAAGGAGCATCGTCAAAACGATGAAGGACCTCCACTCGTCTCGGAAACGCCTACTCGTCCCTGACCCAATCTCTGGCGCGCTCTCTCAAGATGCAACCAAGCTTGCCGTCAAACGTTTCTACGAGACTCTCTACACCCCTGCAGTGGCGCTCCCTCTCGCTGCCGCCCCACCCTCTGAGCCCTTTCCACCGTTCCTGGAAGATGAAACCCGACATGCTCTATCCCTCCTCAAGTGTGGTCATTCCCCCGGCTCCGATGGTGTCCTCCCTGATATGCTCCATCTATCAAGGGAGTACCTCGCTCAACCGCTAGCCGATCTACTGAACCACCTTGTTGCCGGTGACCCCGTCCCTGGAGCTCTGGTCGAAGCTGTCGTCTCCCTTCTTCACAAGAAGGGCGATCCCTCCAACATTGGCAACTTCCGCCCCATCTCACTACTGACAGTCACCCTGAAGAGCATTACCCGTGTCATCCTAAAGCGAGTCGAGACGTCTCTCGATGAGTCGGAGTCACTCACCCAGACCGGTTTCAGGAAAGGGTTCAGTACTCTCGACAATCTGCACGCCATTAAGCAGCTCGCTGAAAGGACTCACGAATATGGTATGCCTCTCTACCTCGGATGCGTCGACTTCAAGAAGGCCTTCGACTGCGTGGAATGGAATGCAGTGTGGCAAGCACTCTGCACGTTTGGAGTCCATCCCACCCTCGTCGATCTCTTACGTCGCCTCTACGAGTCCTCTTCCACCCTAATCCGAGTGAACGAGGACCTGGTCCCAGTGTGCGTGAAGAGAGGAGTCCGCCAGGGAGACACACTTTCTCCCCGTCTCTTCAACGCGGTACTGAGAAGCGCGATGGACGACATCGATTGGGAGACCTGCGGAATCCGGATCGACGGACGCCATCTTAGTCATCTGGAGTACGCGGACGACGTCGCCCTTGTCGCCAAGTCTCGACCGGAACTGGAGAAGATGCTGCGAAAGCTCATGGAAGCGTGTGCACGAATCGGTCTCGAAGTCAATGCCTCCAAAACGGTTCTCCTTACATCCTGTAGCACGACTCGCGCACCCATTACCATCGACGGTCAAGTATTCAAGTTCGTTGAGTTTACCACATATCTTGGCGGGAGAATTTCCCTTCCCCTGGACCCCTCCGAAGAAGTGGAATACAGGATTCGTCTGGGTTGGGCTGCCTGGAGCAAACTCCACCACCTGCTGGCGTCACGCATTCTTCCCATGAAGACTAAGAGGAGGCTCTTCGACAGCTGCATCTTGCCTACCGTACTCTATGGTAGCGAGGTGTGGGCTTTGAGATCGAGTGACAAAGAGCGCCTCGATGTCACCCTGAGGAAGATGGAACGTCGGATGATTGGAGTCACCCTTCTGGATCGAATGAGGAATGAACGATTACGAGAAATCACCCAAATTCGAGACTGGAATAAGGAGGCACTTAAACGGAAAGCGAAATGGGCCTTGAAGATAAGGCGAATGGAAATCAACCATTGGACGCGGGCAACTACGATATGGACCCCCTACAACTGGAAACGCCCCCAAGGCCACCCCAATACCCGATGGAGAGATGACCTGAAACGAGCAATCGGGCCCCAATGGTGGAATGCAACTAACGAAGAATTCCGGCCCATCCTCATCTGAGCACTATTGCCTGACATGATAAATAATTGAATTGAATTGAATATCCGATCCTTACGTGACAGGCGTGGTATATCAGTGCGTTCGCGTAAAAATCGCACGAATGAGGAAGAATCCGTACAGCGAATTTTGACGATGTCTGATTTCGACATGGATCGATAGCCCTTGTTCTCCTCTTCCAATCCTGCTTTTCAAAAAAATCCGCATTAAATTTGGATAGATAATTAGCTCGAAAGATTGCACATTTTTCACTTTGATCGACCGTATCTCAGTTCCTATTTGGAATTTGGCATTACTTGCTGAACAAATGTTTCTTGGTTTGGCCAAATGAATAGACGTACGTTTTAGAATTTTGAAATTCAATGATTTTTGAAATATGCAAATTTTTGAAGCTTCATATCTCGAATACCAGAAAAAAAGTGCTTTTAGAAAATTGATATGTTACGTAATTTTGTATGTAGAATCCGATTCTGTAATCAAAATGTAATTTCCAGCCAGGTAAATCCATGAAAACTACTGTTTACTGGTTTTTCTCCCGTCTTATTCTGCACCGTTTTTGGGTGGTGCGCGGTCGAAATGAGACCTATAATTGAGTTATCGACCGCACGAGAGGGATGTAAATGAGGAATTGTAATGTTTTAGAGCCATTTCGACCGCTCATCGAGTGAAAACTGTGAAGAATAATACGAAAGTACTGTTTTGAAAACAGTAGTTTGCATGGATTTACCTGGCTGGAAATTCCATTTTTATAACAGATTCTACATACAAAATTACGTAACATCAATCTTCCAAAAGCACTTTTTTCCTGGTATTCGAGATATGAAGCTTCTAAAATTTGCATTTTTCAAAAATCATTGAATTTCAAAATTCTAAAAACGCACGTCTATTCATTTGGCCAAACCAAGAAACATTTGTTCAGCAAGTAATGCCAAATTCCCAATAGGAACTGAGATACAGTCGATCAATGTGCAATCTTTCGAGTTAATTATCTATGCAAATTGAATGCGAATTTTTTTTGAAAAGCAGGATTGGAAGAGGAGAACAGGGGCTATCGATCGATGTCGAAATCAGACATAGTCAAAATTTGATGTACGGTGAAGGGGCGCTTTTTATGCGAACGCACTGATATGTACTATTGATTGCAACAAATGCGGAAAAAAAGTTGTGTGACATTTGGGACCTAAGCTCAGATGCCACAACAATCTCCGGGAATAGATGCCAAAAACGGGTGTAATAATTTCCACACCAAAATATCTAAATCAAAATGTATAATAATGAGATTGCGAATAATTCTGTCTGCAGCGATCGTTTCCGCTTTATGATTGGTCGAAAGGAAGAAGAGGAGGAGAGGAAGGAAAAGGAAGACTGGAATGATTCAGATTCCGAAAAGAAACGGAAATAGATACGGTCAATATTGGCTTCAAGATGAAAATTCCCTCAAGACATTGGTGAAATAATTGTGATCCCCACTGATTCGATGCCGTATATTGTTTGTTAACAGTAGATGCCATTTCACCCATTTGTATGTACCATTGTTCATGTTACAATTCGATTATAATGTATTTCTGAAGAAGAAAATAATTTGGGCGGCGCCCCGCCCCCTCATTTGTTTACAAATTGTAAATCGGAGAAATGAAGAGAAAATTACAATTTGTAAACAACGTTGTTTTGACCTTGTAATCTCATTTGTTTACAACTTGTGTTGCGTACCCTGAGTACAGTCAAAACGTAAAGATGCATATTTTTGTTGAAATTTGAAATGAAGCGCGTATGCGAAACTCTATACTGTCCATTATAATCTTGTCCACCTATATAAGATGGTTTTGTGAGCTCTCATTATGATTAATCTCATGGTCGAGTTGAGAAACCACTGAAAATAAGACTCACACATGTTTACTTGATAATAATTTCCTTATTCGTTCCAACACACGTAAGAAATTTAATATCAAATATAAAAAAACGCAAAAAAGTAGGAAATTATTTACATGAAAGCGATTTGTACAGGGTCGTATTGTGAAATAAACGCAGCAGCGTCTTCTTCAGCGTAGAGAGTAGAGTGCGAAATGTGAGACCACGGTCTCGTCATTTCGCTGTCACTATCTCGCCTATCGACCGGTCTAGAGAGTGTGCAAAATGAAGAGGACGTGGTCTCACATTTCGCACTCTAGTCTTCACCTTAGAGAGTTGTCCCTAGGGGGCAGTTCTGAGCGTTTTGTATTTTTGACCTGTTCCAGCGGTTTGCTGATCGTAACGAAAAAAACGCGTCATATATAATATGCCTCTTCCGTATCTCTGCTGCTCAGCACTTCCCTATACAATTCGAATTCGATTTGCGTCTGACGAAACAACTATTGTATCTATTTAACACCGATTGCTCTCAGTAGCCGACACTCATTATACCATTATTCCCCATTTTTAATTCTCAGTTGGCTATTATTCTGTTCTTCTTCTTTATTCATTTGATTTCGGAAAATTTCTACCGCGTATAATGAACCTTTCCATGAAAAGATTGCTTAGGCGAGCAAACACTTTAACGTAAAAAAACTTTCTAAAAAGCAAAAAAAAAATTTTTCCTTCAATTATATTTTTGGTCTTAATTTACACTTCTCTCCGCCCGCATTACTTTTTTTAAATCACTCTTTAAATTTGTAAACAACTGTTCGCCCACAAAATATCAGAGAATTTCAGGGAGATTCGAGTTTCCGGCTACAGTGGCCGTACAAGGCAACCTAAACCAAGCTGGAAAAAATACCCTAGAATGAAATTTTCGCGCAGAAACCGAAAAGCGACCTTAGAAGTGATGATTGTCAAAATATTTGTGAAAATCGCATGTATCATGTTTTGTTTTTTTTTCAGATAGAAATGTTTTCGGTTTCGTTCTATATTGACTCCATTTCGCTGCCAAACTACTCGAAATGTAGTGAGAAATTTTAATTTCTCACTACATTTACCTGCATAGTCAAATACTGCGAAAATAATAGTAAATATGGTGCACATTTATTATAAACCATCTACTGAACAAGTTTCACATAGGTGCATCGACTTCTGCAGAAATTTTTTTTCTCGAAATTTCCATGAACCCGGGTTCATGGTCGAAAAAATATTTGAATTTTTTTCACACGGTGATGAAACCAACGCGTCGGTCATGTTCGCGGTATCGTAGGCAAATGATATATCACTTGATACACGGGTTATTTCGCAATCGGGATCAGAAATATCGCCAGGAACACGCGAAGGTCGGCTAAAATCCGAACATTCATACCATATTTACGACCATCGCGGGCACAGTCCGGATTCAATGAAACAAACTTCTTGATACAGTTTTTGACGAGAATTCCAAAAATCGTAAAAACGTTGTCAATAGATGTGCAAATTTTTTTCAGGACGGTCGAAAAACTGTGAAAAATTGAAATTTCGACCCTTTATCGCCCTCAGATCACTTTCATAGTGTTTTTATTCGTATTTTTATCGCAAAATACACCTAGAAAACCTATAAAAACCTACTTTTTGAAATTTAAAAAAAATCGATATCGGAAGGTGGGGTTACTGTAACTTTTCGGCGCGGGACCCAGAACCTTAGTTACTTCGCTTAATATCAGCACTCGTGATACTGACTTCACCCCCAAGTTATTGGGATAGGTTGCAAAAAAGCCATCCGTGGGGTATGTCCACCCTCTCGTGGATGGTCTCTTAACTTATGAGAGGTATCACCAGAGATTGCAGGAAGATAGGAACAATTTTCGAAAAAATATTTTTGATTTCGACCAAACTTTTTTGTGAGAGTACCCAGGAGACAAGAATTCGATCAATCCGGGTCGCAGGTCTCAGAGCCGTCTTTTAGGAATTCTCCGGTTCTGATGCCGGAATCCTCATAACTTTCTTCAAAATTGAGCTAGAAAGCTCACGTAGGGCTCAAAATGTGCGGAAAAATTAGCCGACCAATTTTTCTGTTGGTGATGAGTCCGTAGCTGGCTGACCCAGAAAGTTATCTGAACAAATGTGATTTTGTGAAGTTTCCAAAAATTATAACATATTTTCGATGGTCGAACCCAAGAGTTTTCTGTACAGAATATGAAAGAGCATGCACACATTAGTTATATAAAAAATTAAAATCGATAAGAAAAGGGCCCCTTTCTAGGCGAAAAATAGCTCTGAAAGCAAAAAAATGTGACATTTTTGAATTTTTGGAAAAATCGATTATTTTAAAATCGCCCCAAATATATTTTTTCGAAGACCCTGAGTAGTATTATGTTCGGGGAAAATGATTTCGAATGACAATATATGCGCATTGTTTCACGATAAAATGTAAAATCGAGTCAAAAAGATTAAAATTTTGAAGAAGTTTATTATTTTATTGTGATGTAGTATGCATATATTGTCTTTCGAAATCATTTTTCCCGAACACAATACTACTCAGGGTCTTTGAAAAAATATATTTGGGGCGATTTTAAAATAATCGATTTTTCCAAAAATTCAAAAATTTCACATTTTTTTGCTTTCAGAGCTATTTTTCGCCTAGAAAGGGGCCCTTTTCTTATCGATTTTAATTTTTTATATAACTAATGTGTGCATGCTCTTTCATATTCTGTACAGAAAACTCTTGGGTTCGACCATCGAAAATATGTTATAATTTTTGGAAACTTCACAAAATCACATTTGTTCAGATAACTTTCTGGGTCAGCCAGCTACGGACTCATCACCAACAGAAAAATTGGTCGGCTAATTTTTCCGCACATTTTGAGCCCTACGTGAGCTTTCTAGCTCAATTTTGAAGAAAGTTATGAGGATTCCGGCATCAGAACCGGAGAATTCCTAAAAGACGGCTCTGAGACCTGCGACCCGGATTGATCGAATTCTTGTCTCCTGGGTACTCTCACAAAAAAGTTTGGTCGAAATCAAAAATATTTTTTCGAAAATTGTTCCGAAAGCTGGATTTTTCCTGCAATCTCATAGATCTCTCTCTTATATATCGACATCAGCTATCTTGGTACTTATTTTGCCGTACCATAATCGTTCATATTCCGTTTTTCTCAAATATTTCAATATAACTTTTCTTCCCCATCATTGTCAAGGCCGGAAAATTATCTGATGTCTTTCTATTCGAGATATTTCGCGGTTATTTTAATGAGAAAAGAGAATATATCATGGCCAAGTGGATAACGATATTGAATATGAGTCCGGAAAACGAAGTTTCAGCCTAATACTCATATTCATTAATTGCGTCTTCCAAGCATGAAATTAGTATTTCAGTTTCTAAACAACTTAATTTATGTATTTGTGAACGATGTTTGCTATTTTTGTTGTAGTGTATCTATGCGTTAGGTTCAAAAAGTGGTTGAAACATATAAAAAAATGAAATTGATCATCATTTTTTCCTGGGGTAATTTTTGATATAGATTTCAATGACTCTATTTTGCAATAGAGTTCTTCAGGGCGATATAGCATCGTGCATGTTTAGCAGAGAACGCCTATCAGCCTCTGATATCTATATTTCTAGATGCTCGTGGATGTCTTTCACGTCGTCTTCGATCTGCTTGGCTTATTCTTCAACTGCACGCTGCTCACAGCAATCGTCTGCAGGACGCCCAACTATCTCAAAGTAAGATAAGATAAGATATTTTATATATAAGATGTTTTAGATATGTCACACAAAGGAGGGAAATTATTGGTGAAGGGGGGGGGGTGCAAAGTAAGGGAAGGACTATGGCGCCGTCTGCCACAGTGTGAATGGGGGAGGGAACGAGTACGAGTATTTTCTTGATATCAGTGCGTTCGCGTAAGAACCGTACAATTCATCACCAAATATGTACAGCAAATAATTGCTCTGTGTTAATGCGTGTCTATGGTCACCGTAACGACATAAATATCATAATAATTTTTTGGCCTCCATTGCAATTTCTAAGTGTGCAAATAAACAAGTTATCTCACATCATATTTTTGTAAAATTCATTAAAACTATTTCGAGAATGAAGCGTCGTGATTAGGGATGGAGAAGGAAAACCAATTTTTCCGCGATTATCGATCGTATTATGCAAATCAGATTCAAATGTGAGGAAGAGTTGAACTGAGATGGTCTAAAAATATCCATGTACACTAGACCAAAGGATTCACAATACTGTTTATCGACGTGACCTATCGTAATCATTTGAGTCGACGATCCATGAGGAATTGTAATGTTTTAGAGCCATTTCGACCGCTCATCGAGTGAAAACTGTGAAGAATAATACGAAAGTACTGTTTTGAAAACAGTAGTTTGCATGGATTTACCTGGCTGGAAATTCCATTTTTATAACAGATTCTACATACAAAATTACGTAACATCAATCTTCCAAAAGCACTTTTTTCCTGGTATTCGAGATATGAAGCTTCTAAAATTTGCATTTTTCAAAAATCATTGAATTTCAAAATTCTAAAAACGCACGTCTATTCATTTGGCCAAACCAAGAAACATTTGTTCAGCAAGTAATGCCAAATTCCCAATAGGAACTGAGATACAGTCGATCAATGTGCAATCTTTCGAGTTAATTATCTATGCAAATTGAATGCGAATTTTTTTTGAAAAGCAGGATTGGAAGAGGAGAACAGGGGCTATCGATCGATGTCGAAATCAGACATAGTCAAAATTTGATGTACGGTGAAGGGGCGCTTTTTATGCGAACGCACTGATATGTACTATTGATTGCAACAAATGCGGAAAAAAAGTTGTGTGACATTTGGGACCTAAGCTCAGATGCCACAACAATCTCCGGGAATAGATGCCAAAAACGGGTGTAATAATTTCCACACCAAAATATCTAAATCAAAATGTATAATAATGAGATTGCGAATAATTCTGTCTGCAGCGATCGTTTCCGCTTTATGATTGGTCGAAAGGAAGAAGAGGAGGAGAGGAAGGAAAAGGAAGACTGGAATGATTCAGATTCCGAAAAGAAACGGAAATAGATACGGTCAATATTGGCTTCAAGATGAAAATTCCCTCAAGACATTGGTGAAATAATTGTGATCCCCACTGATTCGATGCCGTATATTGTTTGTTAACAGTAGATGCCATTTCACCCATTTGTATGTACCATTGTTCATGTTACAATTCGATTATAATGTATTTCTGAAGAAGAAAATAATTTGGGCGGCGCCCCGCCCCCTCATTTGTTTACAAATTGTAAATCGGAGAAATGAAGAGAAAATTACAATTTGTAAACAACGTTGTTTTGACCTTGTAATCTCATTTGTTTACAACTTGTGTTGCGTACCCTGAGTACAGTCAAAACGTAAAGATGCATATTTTTGTTGAAATTTGAAATGAAGCGCGTATGCGAAACTCTATACTGTCCATTATAATCTTGTCCACCTATATAAGATGGTTTTGTGAGCTCTCATTATGATTAATCTCATGGTCGAGTTGAGAAACCACTGAAAATAAGACTCACACATGTTTACTTGATAATAATTTCCTTATTCGTTCCAACACACGTAAGAAATTTAATATCAAATATAAAAAAACGCAAAAAAGTAGGAAATTATTTACATGAAAGCGATTTGTACAGGGTCGTATTGTGAAATAAACGCAGCAGCGTCTTCTTCAGCGTAGAGAGTAGAGTGCGAAATGTGAGACCACGGTCTCGTCATTTCGCTGTCACTATCTCGCCTATCGACCGGTCTAGAGAGTGTGCAAAATGAAGAGGACGTGGTCTCACATTTCGCACTCTAGTCTTCACCTTAGAGAGTTGTCCCTAGGGGGCAGTTCTGAGCGTTTTGTATTTTTGACCTGTTCCAGCGGTTTGCTGATCGTAACGAAAAAAACGCGTCATATATAATATGCCTCTTCCGTATCTCTGCTGCTCAGCACTTCCCTATACAATTCGAATTCGATTTGCGTCTGACGAAACAACTATTGTATCTATTTAACACCGATTGCTCTCAGTAGCCGACACTCATTATACCATTATTCCCCATTTTTAATTCTCAGTTGGCTATTATTCTGTTCTTCTTCTTTATTCATTTGATTTCGGAAAATTTCTACCGCGTATAATGAACCTTTCCATGAAAAGATTGCTTAGGCGAGCAAACACTTTAACGTAAAAAAACTTTCTAAAAAGCAAAAAAAAAATTTTTCCTTCAATTATATTTTTGGTCTTAATTTACACTTCTCTCCGCCCGCATTACTTTTTTTAAATCACTCTTTAAATTTGTAAACAACTGTTCGCCCACAAAATATCAGAGAATTTCAGGGAGATTCGAGTTTCCGGCTACAGTGGCCGTACAAGGCAACCTAAACCAAGCTGGAAAAAATACCCTAGAATGAAATTTTCGCGCAGAAACCGAAAAGCGACCTTAGAAGTGATGATTGTCAAAATATTTGTGAAAATCGCATGTATCATGTTTTGTTTTTTTTTCAGATAGAAATGTTTTCGGTTTCGTTCTATATTGACTCCATTTCGCTGCCAAACTACTCGAAATGTAGTGAGAAATTTTAATTTCTCACTACATTTACCTGCATAGTCAAATACTGCGAAAATAATAGTAAATATGGTGCACATTTATTATAAACCATCTACTGAACAAGTTTCACATAGGTGCATCGACTTCTGCAGAAATTTTTTTTCTCGAAATTTCCATGAACCCGGGTTCATGGTCGAAAAAATATTTGAATTTTTTTCACACGGTGATGAAACCAACGCGTCGGTCATGTTCGCGGTATCGTAGGCAAATGATATATCACTTGATACACGGGTTATTTCGCAATCGGGATCAGAAATATCGCCAGGAACACGCGAAGGTCGGCTAAAATCCGAACATTCATACCATATTTACGACCATCGCGGGCACAGTCCGGATTCAATGAAACAAACTTCTTGATACAGTTTTTGACGAGAATTCCAAAAATCGTAAAAACGTTGTCAATAGATGTGCAAATTTTTTTCAGGACGGTCGAAAAACTGTGAAAAATTGAAATTTCGACCCTTTATCGCCCTCAGATCACTTTCATAGTGTTTTTATTCGTATTTTTATCGCAAAATACACCTAGAAAACCTATAAAAACCTACTTTTTGAAATTTAAAAAAAATCGATATCGGAAGGTGGGGTTACTGTAACTTTTCGGCGCGGGACCCAGAACCTTAGTTACTTCGCTTAATATCAGCACTCGTGATACTGACTTCACCCCCAAGTTATTGGGATAGGTTGCAAAAAAGCCATCCGTGGGGTATGTCCACCCTCTCGTGGATGGTCTCTTAACTTATGAGAGGTATCACCAGAGATTGCAGGAAGATAGGAACAATTTTCGAAAAAATATTTTTGATTTCGACCAAACTTTTTTGTGAGAGTACCCAGGAGACAAGAATTCGATCAATCCGGGTCGCAGGTCTCAGAGCCGTCTTTTAGGAATTCTCCGGTTCTGATGCCGGAATCCTCATAACTTTCTTCAAAATTGAGCTAGAAAGCTCACGTAGGGCTCAAAATGTGCGGAAAAATTAGCCGACCAATTTTTCTGTTGGTGATGAGTCCGTAGCTGGCTGACCCAGAAAGTTATCTGAACAAATGTGATTTTGTGAAGTTTCCAAAAATTATAACATATTTTCGATGGTCGAACCCAAGAGTTTTCTGTACAGAATATGAAAGAGCATGCACACATTAGTTATATAAAAAATTAAAATCGATAAGAAAAGGGCCCCTTTCTAGGCGAAAAATAGCTCTGAAAGCAAAAAAATGTGACATTTTTGAATTTTTGGAAAAATCGATTATTTTAAAATCGCCCCAAATATATTTTTTCGAAGACCCTGAGTAGTATTATGTTCGGGGAAAATGATTTCGAATGACAATATATGCGCATTGTTTCACGATAAAATGTAAAATCGAGTCAAAAAGATTAAAATTTTGAAGAAGTTTATTATTTTATTGTGATGTAGTATGCATATATTGTCTTTCGAAATCATTTTTCCCGAACACAATACTACTCAGGGTCTTTGAAAAAATATATTTGGGGCGATTTTAAAATAATCGATTTTTCCAAAAATTCAAAAATTTCACATTTTTTTGCTTTCAGAGCTATTTTTCGCCTAGAAAGGGGCCCTTTTCTTATCGATTTTAATTTTTTATATAACTAATGTGTGCATGCTCTTTCATATTCTGTACAGAAAACTCTTGGGTTCGACCATCGAAAATATGTTATAATTTTTGGAAACTTCACAAAATCACATTTGTTCAGATAACTTTCTGGGTCAGCCAGCTACGGACTCATCACCAACAGAAAAATTGGTCGGCTAATTTTTCCGCACATTTTGAGCCCTACGTGAGCTTTCTAGCTCAATTTTGAAGAAAGTTATGAGGATTCCGGCATCAGAACCGGAGAATTCCTAAAAGACGGCTCTGAGACCTGCGACCCGGATTGATCGAATTCTTGTCTCCTGGGTACTCTCACAAAAAAGTTTGGTCGAAATCAAAAATATTTTTTCGAAAATTGTTCCGAAAGCTGGATTTTTCCTGCAATCTCATAGATCTCTCTCTTATATATCGACATCAGCTATCTTGGTACTTATTTTGCCGTACCATAATCGTTCATATTCCGTTTTTCTCAAATATTTCAATATAACTTTTCTTCCCCATCATTGTCAAGGCCGGAAAATTATCTGATGTCTTTCTATTCGAGATATTTCGCGGTTATTTTAATGAGAAAAGAGAATATATCATGGCCAAGTGGATAACGATATTGAATATGAGTCCGGAAAACGAAGTTTCAGCCTAATACTCATATTCATTAATTGCGTCTTCCAAGCATGAAATTAGTATTTCAGTTTCTAAACAACTTAATTTATGTATTTGTGAACGATGTTTGCTATTTTTGTTGTAGTGTATCTATGCGTTAGGTTCAAAAAGTGGTTGAAACATATAAAAAAATGAAATTGATCATCATTTTTTCCTGGGGTAATTTTTGATATAGATTTCAATGACTCTATTTTGCAATAGAGTTCTTCAGGGCGATATAGCATCGTGCATGTTTAGCAGAGAACGCCTATCAGCCTCTGATATCTATATTTCTAGATGCTCGTGGATGTCTTTCACGTCGTCTTCGATCTGCTTGGCTTATTCTTCAACTGCACGCTGCTCACAGCAATCGTCTGCAGGACGCCCAACTATCTCAAAGTAAGATAAGATAAGATATTTTATATATAAGATGTTTTAGATATGTCACACAAAGGAGGGAAATTATTGGTGAAGGGGGGGGGGGTGCAAAGTAAGGGAAGGACTATGGCGCCGTCTGCCACAGTGTGAATGGGGGAGGGAACGAGTACGAGTATTTTCTTGATATCAGTGCGTTCGCGTAAGAACCGTACAATTCATCACCAAATATGTACAGCAAATAATTGCTCTGTGTTAATGCGTGTCTATGGTCACCGTAACGACATAAATATCATAATAATTTTTTGGCCTCCATTGCAATTTCTAAGTGTGCAAATAAACAAGTTATCTCACATCATATTTTTGTAAAATTCATTAAAACTATTTCGAGAATGAAGCGTCGTGATTAGGGATGGAGAAGGAAAACCAATTTTTCCGCGATTATCGATCGTATTATGCAAATCAGATTCAAATGTGAGGAAGAGTTGAACTGAGATGGTCTAAAAATATCCATGTACACTAGACCAAAGGATTCACAATACTGTTTATCGACGTGACCTATCGTAATCATTTGAGTCGACGATCCATGAGGAATTGTAATGTTTTAGAGCCATTTCGACCGCTCATCGAGTGAAAACTGTGAAGAATAATACGAAAGTACTGTTTTGAAAACAGTAGTTTGCATGGATTTACCTGGCTGGAAATTCCATTTTTATAACAGATTCTACATACAAAATTACGTAACATCAATCTTCCAAAAGCACTTTTTTCCTGGTATTCGAGATATGAAGCTTCTAAAATTTGCATTTTTCAAAAATCATTGAATTTCAAAATTCTAAAAACGCACGTCTATTCATTTGGCCAAACCAAGAAACATTTGTTCAGCAAGTAATGCCAAATTCCCAATAGGAACTGAGATACAGTCGATCAATGTGCAATCTTTCGAGTTAATTATCTATGCAAATTGAATGCGAATTTTTTTTGAAAAGCAGGATTGGAAGAGGAGAACAGGGGCTATCGATCGATGTCGAAATCAGACATAGTCAAAATTTGATGTACGGTGAAGGGGCGCTTTTTATGCGAACGCACTGATATGTACTATTGATTGCAACAAATGCGGAAAAAAAGTTGTGTGACATTTGGGACCTAAGCTCAGATGCCACAACAATCTCCGGGAATAGATGCCAAAAACGGGTGTAATAATTTCCACACCAAAATATCTAAATCAAAATGTATAATAATGAGATTGCGAATAATTCTGTCTGCAGCGATCGTTTCCGCTTTATGATTGGTCGAAAGGAAGAAGAGGAGGAGAGGAAGGAAAAGGAAGACTGGAATGATTCAGATTCCGAAAAGAAACGGAAATAGATACGGTCAATATTGGCTTCAAGATGAAAATTCCCTCAAGACATTGGTGAAATAATTGTGATCCCCACTGATTCGATGCCGTATATTGTTTGTTAACAGTAGATGCCATTTCACCCATTTGTATGTACCATTGTTCATGTTACAATTCGATTATAATGTATTTCTGAAGAAGAAAATAATTTGGGCGGCGCCCCGCCCCCTCATTTGTTTACAAATTGTAAATCGGAGAAATGAAGAGAAAATTACAATTTGTAAACAACGTTGTTTTGACCTTGTAATCTCATTTGTTTACAACTTGTGTTGCGTACCCTGAGTACAGTCAAAACGTAAAGATGCATATTTTTGTTGAAATTTGAAATGAAGCGCGTATGCGAAACTCTATACTGTCCATTATAATCTTGTCCACCTATATAAGATGGTTTTGTGAGCTCTCATTATGATTAATCTCATGGTCGAGTTGAGAAACCACTGAAAATAAGACTCACACATGTTTACTTGATAATAATTTCCTTATTCGTTCCAACACACGTAAGAAATTTAATATCAAATATAAAAAAACGCAAAAAAGTAGGAAATTATTTACATGAAAGCGATTTGTACAGGGTCGTATTGTGAAATAAACGCAGCAGCGTCTTCTTCAGCGTAGAGAGTAGAGTGCGAAATGTGAGACCACGGTCTCGTCATTTCGCTGTCACTATCTCGCCTATCGACCGGTCTAGAGAGTGTGCAAAATGAAGAGGACGTGGTCTCACATTTCGCACTCTAGTCTTCACCTTAGAGAGTTGTCCCTAGGGGGCAGTTCTGAGCGTTTTGTATTTTTGACCTGTTCCAGCGGTTTGCTGATCGTAACGAAAAAAACGCGTCATATATAATATGCCTCTTCCGTATCTCTGCTGCTCAGCACTTCCCTATACAATTCGAATTCGATTTGCGTCTGACGAAACAACTATTGTATCTATTTAACACCGATTGCTCTCAGTAGCCGACACTCATTATACCATTATTCCCCATTTTTAATTCTCAGTTGGCTATTATTCTGTTCTTCTTCTTTATTCATTTGATTTCGGAAAATTTCTACCGCGTATAATGAACCTTTCCATGAAAAGATTGCTTAGGCGAGCAAACACTTTAACGTAAAAAAACTTTCTAAAAAGCAAAAAAAAAATTTTTCCTTCAATTATATTTTTGGTCTTAATTTACACTTCTCTCCGCCCGCATTACTTTTTTTAAATCACTCTTTAAATTTGTAAACAACTGTTCGCCCACAAAATATCAGAGAATTTCAGGGAGATTCGAGTTTCCGGCTACAGTGGCCGTACAAGGCAACCTAAACCAAGCTGGAAAAAATACCCTAGAATGAAATTTTCGCGCAGAAACCGAAAAGCGACCTTAGAAGTGATGATTGTCAAAATATTTGTGAAAATCGCATGTATCATGTTTTGTTTTTTTTTCAGATAGAAATGTTTTCGGTTTCGTTCTATATTGACTCCATTTCGCTGCCAAACTACTCGAAATGTAGTGAGAAATTTTAATTTCTCACTACATTTACCTGCATAGTCAAATACTGCGAAAATAATAGTAAATATGGTGCACATTTATTATAAACCATCTACTGAACAAGTTTCACATAGGTGCATCGACTTCTGCAGAAATTTTTTTTCTCGAAATTTCCATGAACCCGGGTTCATGGTCGAAAAAATATTTGAATTTTTTTCACACGGTGATGAAACCAACGCGTCGGTCATGTTCGCGGTATCGTAGGCAAATGATATATCACTTGATACACGGGTTATTTCGCAATCGGGATCAGAAATATCGCCAGGAACACGCGAAGGTCGGCTAAAATCCGAACATTCATACCATATTTACGACCATCGCGGGCACAGTCCGGATTCAATGAAACAAACTTCTTGATACAGTTTTTGACGAGAATTCCAAAAATCGTAAAAACGTTGTCAATAGATGTGCAAATTTTTTTCAGGACGGTCGAAAAACTGTGAAAAATTGAAATTTCGACCCTTTATCGCCCTCAGATCACTTTCATAGTGTTTTTATTCGTATTTTTATCGCAAAATACACCTAGAAAACCTATAAAAACCTACTTTTTGAAATTTAAAAAAAATCGATATCGGAAGGTGGGGTTACTGTAACTTTTCGGCGCGGGACCCAGAACCTTAGTTACTTCGCTTAATATCAGCACTCGTGATACTGACTTCACCCCCAAGTTATTGGGATAGGTTGCAAAAAAGCCATCCGTGGGGTATGTCCACCCTCTCGTGGATGGTCTCTTAACTTATGAGAGGTATCACCAGAGATTGCAGGAAGATAGGAACAATTTTCGAAAAAATATTTTTGATTTCGACCAAACTTTTTTGTGAGAGTACCCAGGAGACAAGAATTCGATCAATCCGGGTCGCAGGTCTCAGAGCCGTCTTTTAGGAATTCTCCGGTTCTGATGCCGGAATCCTCATAACTTTCTTCAAAATTGAGCTAGAAAGCTCACGTAGGGCTCAAAATGTGCGGAAAAATTAGCCGACCAATTTTTCTGTTGGTGATGAGTCCGTAGCTGGCTGACCCAGAAAGTTATCTGAACAAATGTGATTTTGTGAAGTTTCCAAAAATTATAACATATTTTCGATGGTCGAACCCAAGAGTTTTCTGTACAGAATATGAAAGAGCATGCACACATTAGTTATATAAAAAATTAAAATCGATAAGAAAAGGGCCCCTTTCTAGGCGAAAAATAGCTCTGAAAGCAAAAAAATGTGACATTTTTGAATTTTTGGAAAAATCGATTATTTTAAAATCGCCCCAAATATATTTTTTCGAAGACCCTGAGTAGTATTATGTTCGGGGAAAATGATTTCGAATGACAATATATGCGCATTGTTTCACGATAAAATGTAAAATCGAGTCAAAAAGATTAAAATTTTGAAGAAGTTTATTATTTTATTGTGATGTAGTATGCATATATTGTCTTTCGAAATCATTTTTCCCGAACACAATACTACTCAGGGTCTTTGAAAAAATATATTTGGGGCGATTTTAAAATAATCGATTTTTCCAAAAATTCAAAAATTTCACATTTTTTTGCTTTCAGAGCTATTTTTCGCCTAGAAAGGGGCCCTTTTCTTATCGATTTTAATTTTTTATATAACTAATGTGTGCATGCTCTTTCATATTCTGTACAGAAAACTCTTGGGTTCGACCATCGAAAATATGTTATAATTTTTGGAAACTTCACAAAATCACATTTGTTCAGATAACTTTCTGGGTCAGCCAGCTACGGACTCATCACCAACAGAAAAATTGGTCGGCTAATTTTTCCGCACATTTTGAGCCCTACGTGAGCTTTCTAGCTCAATTTTGAAGAAAGTTATGAGGATTCCGGCATCAGAACCGGAGAATTCCTAAAAGACGGCTCTGAGACCTGCGACCCGGATTGATCGAATTCTTGTCTCCTGGGTACTCTCACAAAAAAGTTTGGTCGAAATCAAAAATATTTTTTCGAAAATTGTTCCGAAAGCTGGATTTTTCCTGCAATCTCATAGATCTCTCTCTTATATATCGACATCAGCTATCTTGGTACTTATTTTGCCGTACCATAATCGTTCATATTCCGTTTTTCTCAAATATTTCAATATAACTTTTCTTCCCCATCATTGTCAAGGCCGGAAAATTATCTGATGTCTTTCTATTCGAGATATTTCGCGGTTATTTTAATGAGAAAAGAGAATATATCATGGCCAAGTGGATAACGATATTGAATATGAGTCCGGAAAACGAAGTTTCAGCCTAATACTCATATTCATTAATTGCGTCTTCCAAGCATGAAATTAGTATTTCAGTTTCTAAACAACTTAATTTATGTATTTGTGAACGATGTTTGCTATTTTTGTTGTAGTGTATCTATGCGTTAGGTTCAAAAAGTGGTTGAAACATATAAAAAAATGAAATTGATCATCATTTTTTCCTGGGGTAATTTTTGATATAGATTTCAATGACTCTATTTTGCAATAGAGTTCTTCAGGGCGATATAGCATCGTGCATGTTTAGCAGAGAACGCCTATCAGCCTCTGATATCTATATTTCTAGATGCTCGTGGATGTCTTTCACGTCGTCTTCGATCTGCTTGGCTTATTCTTCAACTGCACGCTGCTCACAGCAATCGTCTGCAGGACGCCCAACTATCTCAAAGTAAGATAAGATAAGATATTTTATATATAAGATGTTTTAGATATGTCACACAAAGGAGGGAAATTATTGGTGAAGGGGGGGGGGTGCAAAGTAAGGGAAGGACTATGGCGCCGTCTGCCACAGTGTGAATGGGGGAGGGAACGAGTACGAGTATTTTCTTGATATCAGTGCGTTCGCGTAAGAACCGTACAATTCATCACCAAATATGTACAGCAAATAATTGCTCTGTGTTAATGCGTGTCTATGGTCACCGTAACGACATAAATATCATAATAATTTTTTGGCCTCCATTGCAATTTCTAAGTGTGCAAATAAACAAGTTATCTCACATCATATTTTTGTAAAATTCATTAAAACTATTTCGAGAATGAAGCGTCGTGATTAGGGATGGAGAAGGAAAACCAATTTTTCCGCGATTATCGATCGTATTATGCAAATCAGATTCAAATGTGAGGAAGAGTTGAACTGAGATGGTCTAAAAATATCCATGTACACTAGACCAAAGGATTCACAATACTGTTTATCGACGTGACCTATCGTAATCATTTGAGTCGACGATCCATGAGGAATTGTAATGTTTTAGAGCCATTTCGACCGCTCATCGAGTGAAAACTGTGAAGAATAATACGAAAGTACTGTTTTGAAAACAGTAGTTTGCATGGATTTACCTGGCTGGAAATTCCATTTTTATAACAGATTCTACATACAAAATTACGTAACATCAATCTTCCAAAAGCACTTTTTTCCTGGTATTCGAGATATGAAGCTTCTAAAATTTGCATTTTTCAAAAATCATTGAATTTCAAAATTCTAAAAACGCACGTCTATTCATTTGGCCAAACCAAGAAACATTTGTTCAGCAAGTAATGCCAAATTCCCAATAGGAACTGAGATACAGTCGATCAATGTGCAATCTTTCGAGTTAATTATCTATGCAAATTGAATGCGAATTTTTTTTGAAAAGCAGGATTGGAAGAGGAGAACAGGGGCTATCGATCGATGTCGAAATCAGACATAGTCAAAATTTGATGTACGGTGAAGGGGCGCTTTTTATGCGAACGCACTGATATGTACTATTGATTGCAACAAATGCGGAAAAAAAGTTGTGTGACATTTGGGACCTAAGCTCAGATGCCACAACAATCTCCGGGAATAGATGCCAAAAACGGGTGTAATAATTTCCACACCAAAATATCTAAATCAAAATGTATAATAATGAGATTGCGAATAATTCTGTCTGCAGCGATCGTTTCCGCTTTATGATTGGTCGAAAGGAAGAAGAGGAGGAGAGGAAGGAAAAGGAAGACTGGAATGATTCAGATTCCGAAAAGAAACGGAAATAGATACGGTCAATATTGGCTTCAAGATGAAAATTCCCTCAAGACATTGGTGAAATAATTGTGATCCCCACTGATTCGATGCCGTATATTGTTTGTTAACAGTAGATGCCATTTCACCCATTTGTATGTACCATTGTTCATGTTACAATTCGATTATAATGTATTTCTGAAGAAGAAAATAATTTGGGCGGCGCCCCGCCCCCTCATTTGTTTACAAATTGTAAATCGGAGAAATGAAGAGAAAATTACAATTTGTAAACAACGTTGTTTTGACCTTGTAATCTCATTTGTTTACAACTTGTGTTGCGTACCCTGAGTACAGTCAAAACGTAAAGATGCATATTTTTGTTGAAATTTGAAATGAAGCGCGTATGCGAAACTCTATACTGTCCATTATAATCTTGTCCACCTATATAAGATGGTTTTGTGAGCTCTCATTATGATTAATCTCATGGTCGAGTTGAGAAACCACTGAAAATAAGACTCACACATGTTTACTTGATAATAATTTCCTTATTCGTTCCAACACACGTAAGAAATTTAATATCAAATATAAAAAAACGCAAAAAAGTAGGAAATTATTTACATGAAAGCGATTTGTACAGGGTCGTATTGTGAAATAAACGCAGCAGCGTCTTCTTCAGCGTAGAGAGTAGAGTGCGAAATGTGAGACCACGGTCTCGTCATTTCGCTGTCACTATCTCGCCTATCGACCGGTCTAGAGAGTGTGCAAAATGAAGAGGACGTGGTCTCACATTTCGCACTCTAGTCTTCACCTTAGAGAGTTGTCCCTAGGGGGCAGTTCTGAGCGTTTTGTATTTTTGACCTGTTCCAGCGGTTTGCTGATCGTAACGAAAAAAAACGCGTCATATATAATATGCCTCTTCCGTATCTCTGCTGCTCAGCACTTCCCTATACAATTCGAATTCGATTTGCGTCTGACGAAACAACTATTGTATCTATTTAACACCGATTGCTCTCAGTAGCCGACACTCATTATACCATTATTCCCCATTTTTAATTCTCAGTTGGCTATTATTCTGTTCTTCTTCTTTATTCATTTGATTTCGGAAAATTTCTACCGCGTATAATGAACCTTTCCATGAAAAGATTGCTTAGGCGAGCAAACACTTTAACGTAAAAAAACTTTCTAAAAAGCAAAAAAAAAATTTTTCCTTCAATTATATTTTTGGTCTTAATTTACACTTCTCTCCGCCCGCATTACTTTTTTTAAATCACTCTTTAAATTTGTAAACAACTGTTCGCCCACAAAATATCAGAGAATTTCAGGGAGATTCGAGTTTCCGGCTACAGTGGCCGTACAAGGCAACCTAAACCAAGCTGGAAAAAATACCCTAGAATGAAATTTTCGCGCAGAAACCGAAAAGCGACCTTAGAAGTGATGATTGTCAAAATATTTGTGAAAATCGCATGTATCATGTTTTGTTTTTTTTTCAGATAGAAATGTTTTCGGTTTCGTTCTATATTGACTCCATTTCGCTGCCAAACTACTCGAAATGTAGTGAGAAATTTTAATTTCTCACTACATTTACCTGCATAGTCAAATACTGCGAAAATAATAGTAAATATGGTGCACATTTATTATAAACCATCTACTGAACAAGTTTCACATAGGTGCATCGACTTCTGCAGAAATTTTTTTTCTCGAAATTTCCATGAACCCGGGTTCATGGTCGAAAAAATATTTGAATTTTTTTCACACGGTGATGAAACCAACGCGTCGGTCATGTTCGCGGTATCGTAGGCAAATGATATATCACTTGATACACGGGTTATTTCGCAATCGGGATCAGAAATATCGCCAGGAACACGCGAAGGTCGGCTAAAATCCGAACATTCATACCATATTTACGACCATCGCGGGCACAGTCCGGATTCAATGAAACAAACTTCTTGATACAGTTTTTGACGAGAATTCCAAAAATCGTAAAAACGTTGTCAATAGATGTGCAAATTTTTTTCAGGACGGTCGAAAAAACTGTGAAAAATTGAAATTTCGACCCTTTATCGCCCTCAGATCACTTTCATAGTGTTTTTATTCGTATTTTTATCGCAAAATACACCTAGAAAACCTATAAAAACCTACTTTTTGAAATTTAAAAAAAATCGATATCGGAAGGTGGGGTTACTGTAACTTTTCGGCGCGGGACCCAGAACCTTAGTTACTTCGCTTAATATCAGCACTCGTGATACTGACTTCACCCCCAAGTTATTGGGATAGGTTGCAAAAAAGCCATCCGTGGGGTATGTCCACCCTCTCGTGGATGGTCTCTTAACTTATGAGAGGTATCACCAGAGATTGCAGGAAGATAGGAACAATTTTCGAAAAAATATTTTTGATTTCGACCAAACTTTTTTGTGAGAGTACCCAGGAGACAAGAATTCGATCAATCCGGGTCGCAGGTCTCAGAGCCGTCTTTTAGGAATTCTCCGGTTCTGATGCCGGAATCCTCATAACTTTCTTCAAAATTGAGCTAGAAAGCTCACGTAGGGCTCAAAATGTGCGGAAAAATTAGCCGACCAATTTTTCTGTTGGTGATGAGTCCGTAGCTGGCTGACCCAGAAAGTTATCTGAACAAATGTGATTTTGTGAAGTTTCCAAAAATTATAACATATTTTCGATGGTCGAACCCAAGAGTTTTCTGTACAGAATATGAAAGAGCATGCACACATTAGTTATATAAAAAATTAAAATCGATAAGAAAAGGGCCCCTTTCTAGGCGAAAAATAGCTCTGAAAGCAAAAAAATGTGACATTTTTGAATTTTTGGAAAAATCGATTATTTAAAATCGCCCCAAATATATTTTTTCGAAGACCCTGAGTAGTATTATGTTCGGGGAAAATGATTTCGAATGACAATATATGCGCATTGTTTCACGATAAAATGTAAAATCGAGTCAAAAAGATTAA